>CM059356.1:0-636824 GCA_030324255.1 Phytophthora capsici | reverse complement strand
GCTGATCCCGCTACACCACACAACCAACAGTTCGGGATCGTCTCGGCTGGCAAACTATACCAAGCCTCGACAGACCACACAATCCCCTTAAACACCCCCCACCTTGTACGGCTTATCATTACTAGCGTCCATCTCGTCTAAAGCGTGCTGCACCTTCTTAGTTAGTACATGGCGTTAAACACAGTAAATGATGTCTTGATCTAAAGGTTGAAGCTTGAAGGTCGTATTGGGGGGGGGGGGGGGTACGTACGCCTAAATGCTGCTGTTGGTAAACATTAGCAATATCTGCAGTGCTCCAAAAATACCTGCGCTTAAGCTCTAGTATTGTCAGAAAACAGTTCCTTACCCTCTTCTTGAATGACCAAGCTACCCAAACATAACAAACGAAAACAAGGAGTACAAGGTAATAACAAAATTAATAAGCATTATAATTACTTTGAAATCGTTAACTTTATCAATAGCAATTGCAATAGTCCAGCGTCCACCTCCAGCGCCTGTCCAGCCTCCAGCGCCATCCCCCCGTCCAGCGTCCAGCCACTATCGTCCACCGTCCACCATCCAGCGCCCAGCCTCCACCGTCCAGCCTCAATCTTCCAGCGTCCAGCGTCCAACCTCCATCACCCAGCATCCGCCATCCTGCGTCCAAACGCCCAGCGTCCAGCCTCCATCGTCCTGCCCCAGAAGCTGTCAAGTCTAGCGTGCTCCTCCAACCTCCGTCTGCACGCAAGCGCCAGGTCCAGCCTCTGTCTTCTTCTTCCCCTTCACCGCCCTCTTGCCTCCACTCACGTCGCCGCTCCTTACTCCCCGCTCCCCCTTGCCACGATGTTTTTTAATGCTGAAATAATTCAATGTGGCCCACAAGTTGTGAGCAACACTATTCTATAATTTATTTTACATGTTTTCAGAGTTATCTAGATATGTATGTACCAACATTTTCGTACGGTCGGAGCAAGTCGAAGGTCGGAGATTTTATGGTATGAATAAGTGCATTTTCGTCAAACAACGGCACCCAATATATAAGCAATTCTGCTAATTTGGCCAATACGTGTTCATACGAATGCTCAGAAAAAATTACTTTCAAAGTGTGGGAACGCTACGATGGGCGCGTCTGACGTGAGACGGCGCTGACCAGAGTCGGGAGATGACTTCAAAGGTTTGTCAAACAGCATCCGAACATGGTAAAGATCAAGTCCATTATCTTCATGCCTGACTCGAGCGTTTTAAGCTTTTCCAGAAGCGACCTTAGACGTTTTTGTCCTCCACCGCTAGCAAGAGGGAAGAAGGGCGACAAGTTAGGCTTGATGCAGTCGGTCGGGGTATCTCTCAACTCTGGCTTGGGGGCACTTGGTGTCGGGCTCGCAAATTGAAGAATGACTGCGTGGGTCGTTGACGCGAAAGCATGCGCCTGCTCCTCACCAAGCGGATATTTGCAACCTCCGATGCTCGTTCCCCCGCTTAACGCTCGCTGCAGATGGTTTCGAAGGTGATGAAGGCTGATGTATACCAGCTCCAACTTGGACAAAGCATGGTCGAATTAGTGCTGAGGGCAAGACCTCGCTGGTCTCGCTCTCTGGAGCCATGGCCACCATGCAGGCTGAGAGGATGGTGACTTGTCACCGCATTCCTGAGGTAACGGTTCCCCGAATTGGCCTATCATGGCTGCGCCGTTTTCAAGAGCGGTACGGTGTTTGCTTCCGTCATGCTCACGGCAAGTCTGACGCTGTTGATCTGTCGCCATGCGCTGGTGAAATGCAACGGCTGTGCAATATAATTGATAGCTACGCTTACTCCGACATGTTTAAAATGGACGAATCAGGCCTATTTTACAACAACGTTCCCCGCGGCTCGCTATGCGAGTTCTCAGTGCCAGCCCTGAAGCAAAATAAGTATCGCATCACCTTGGCCGATTGTACCAACGCTAATGGAAGCGAGAAACTACCTTTGCTGCTCATCGGGGAGTCAGCAACGCCTCGCTGGCTCAAGGACAAGCCCGATGCAGTGCAGCAAACGTCTAGGACGAAGGCATGGATGACGACGACCGTATTCCGGTCGTGGTTGCGCGATTTAGGCGTGTCAATGAGAGAACAGAAAAGGCCCATTTTACTCTTGGTAGGCAATGCGCCATCGCACAGCGATGAGGGTGTTACTTTGACCAACATTCGCGTAGAAAGCTGCCCCCCAGCGCTCAGTTGACCTCCCGCATAAAATACAACATGAATACTCCGCAATCGGAGCTGTTCTTCTGGATTGGACTGGTCTTTACACTCTTGATTGCGTAGGGTACATTTTTGACGTTGTGCTTATTCAGGGCTTCCTGCTTGAAGAATCCACCCAAGATGCGAGCAACCCTCTCCTTCGAATGATACTGCAACGAGTCAACGGGAAGGAAGTACGGTTTGAGGCCTGAGATCGCACGCACTGGGTTTTGCAAGACAACGACGCTCCAATGGCTATCCATGCAAACTGGAACGACGAGAGTGCGATACTTTTCATACGGAAAGCGCGCAGTAAGACCGCATACGTTTGTGTCATGCGACTGCTGTTATCTGTAACTCGCGTATGCGTAGCTATCAATTCTGTTGCACAGCCGTTGCATTTCACCAGCGCATGGCGCCAGATCAACAGCGTCAGACTTGCCGTGAGCATGACGGAAGCGAACACCGCACCGCTCTTGAAAACGGCGCAGCCATGATAGGCCAATTCGGGGAACCGTTACCTCAGGAATGCGGTGACAAGTCACCATCCTCTCAGCCTGCATGGTGGCCATGGCTCCAGAGAGCGAGAACAGCGAGGTCTCGCCCTCAGCACTAATTCGACCATGCTTTGTCCAAGTTGGAGCTGGTATACATCAGCCTTCATCACCTTCGAAACCATCTGCAGCGAGCGTTAAGCGGGGGAACGAGCATCGGAGGTTGCAAATATCCGCTTGGTGAGGAGCAGGCGCATGCTTTCGCGTCAACGACCCACGCAGTCATTCTTCAATTTGCGAGCCCGACACCAAGTGCCCCCAAGCCAGAGTTGAGAGATACCCCGACCGACTGCATCAAGCCTCATGTACATGTATACACAAAAATATTGGTTTTTCGGCCTACAGGCGACTAGAGGCAATTTCTTCGCGGCTGTGTGAGCGCTTGTGAAAGTTGACTGAAACGCTCAACCAATGATTGCATCATACTCAAATGAGCCATACATATGTATGCAATATGATGTTTTAAAGGTTTGCGTTTTCTATTTCCTCGTTCCCATCAGGCGGAAAATGTTGGGATGTCGGAACCGTTGCGCTATGGATGAATATGACGACTTATCCGACCATACTAAGGTTTTGTAATGTGCTGAATAGCTTATAATCCGCCAATCAGAACATGGCAATTATTTTTACCCAATTATTTTCTTCACAAAGATGAATCTAGCCAATTGTAGCATTGAGGGTTAGGCATGTACTCTTGGCCAACCGTTCCGACATATTGAGTCGGAGACAAACGAAAAATATATGTAAGTCCTTACAAATTACGAGAAACTTGCATATCACTTGCATATTGACCTCCTTTCCAACCATAATGATCCTAGACGAGCTCAAGCCCGGAAACACCAAGAGCTCAAGCGCACCGCCGCGCCGGAATGAGCGCGATGTGAGGTCCGGAGTCGCCCCAGCAGATGGAACAACGCGCTTGAGGAGGCGATTCACGTACGCTTGAACACCATTTTCCTCACGGCTCGCCTGGAGGCTTTGTCGGTGCTTGCAGGGTGGGACTTGCTGTTGAGTGGGGGGCTTGCACCCGAGGTCAAGGGCGAGTTTGGAGCGGTCAGCGCTATGTTTAGCGATGCAGGATCGACTTCTAGCATCTCAGCCAACGGAAGGCCGGGGGTGTTAGCACTGGCTTCGTTGGGCACAAATTCGGGAAACCGACTGAGCAGCAATACACTCATCGCATCCTGGGTAGCCAGCGTAATAGCCAGCGCACGTATTGGACATGTTAGGAATTTAGCCTTGTCTGGCATGAGAATCACGCCCGTTCCTTAGCGGTCTTGACGCGTAGGAGGCGCACGTAGAAAACGCCGTCATCTGACACTGAAACGTGCTTCTTTTGGATGTACCCTAGGTCTGACGAACGCTCAAAGCAGTGCCACATTAGGCACGCAAGCGCAGCACCCTGGTTGTCAGCGTTCACGTGAGCGTTGCTGTAGGTATATGTGAGTTAGTGCGCGTAAGTCCTTCTTCGTACAATGCGGTGCCTTATTAACGACACCTCCCTTCTCTCTTTTCAAACAGTGCTTATCCAGAGTTTTACTCTGTTTTAGAAGCTGCAACTCCGTAGGCACCCGTAAATGGGTATACAGATCAAATAGCCACAACTTCACATGTCTAAAATACGAAACGGCGGTATTGCGAGATAGCTTACATTTTCACCTTCATGCGTATCCAGGTCGAGGCGAAGCGCTTGTCGGTGGTGTCGGCTAGAATGATAGCCTGTACATACTCCAATGATAGTAGCTCATCTTCAAGCATACGCTTGAAAGCGCTTACCGTGGTGGTGCGCGCTTTCTGTGTGTTCGCAGATACGAACGATGCCTGGCTCATCTCGGCCTCCTCTGCTTTTCTATTGTGTACAGTCCTACTGTCCTTTCCACCAACAGTCTTTGTTGGCCTATCCTAAGTATTGGAATTATCAAAATCTGTAATATGTGTATGACTTAATATTTGTATGTAAATATTTATATTTTTGTCAGGTTTATCTGTTGAAAAACGTCGGTAGAGTTAACCAAGCCCTAAGCAACACTATTGATTGAAATTTGATTTTCAAAGTATTATGATTGGCCGATATCCGTTGCGATGTGTCTTTGGCAAACTATCTGTCCTACTATCCGTCGGAAAACTACTATATTCATCCATACCATCAAAATTCCAACAGTGTCAAACCGCTTCCCACTGGAACCGGTTGTACGCAATTTCATTTTTGTGACACTTCGGTACAATTAATGCTGACAAAAGGGGAGAGTCAGACGTCCGCTGGTTTTGGGACTCCTGGTTCGTCTCGTGGCTGGACTCGTGGCTGGTGGCTGGACTCGTGACTGGGCTCGTGGTTGGGCTCATGTTGGTGACTGGTATTTGGGTTTCGTGGCTGGTGGCTAGTAGTTGGTCTCATGGCTGGTCGTGTGGCTGGCGGCTGGGCTCGTGGTTGGACTCATTTTGATGGATGATGTTTGAGGTTTCGTACTTGTGCCGGTGGCAGTGTCGTGGTTGAAGCCTTCTTGGTGGTGGCTGGTACAGGATGGTACGTGTCGCTTGGGGCTCCAAGGGTTTGGGGTATTGTGGTGAGTGCTGAAAGTGAGTGCTGGTAGTGTGTTCTAATCCGCGACGATGCCTCTCGATGGGGGAGCAGCGAAAGCATAAGTGCATGACCAACAGGTAATTTAACGCGTATTTGGGTGCCGAAGGTTGAAGTCTTAGATGTGGTCGCTCGGAACCTGGCACAGGATCCATCCGCGGGCAGCGTTGTCAAGTCCGACGCCCGTAACGTAGGTGTCATCTATACTGTTGTCAGCTGCTTGGTAAGCGCATTCCCGTAGTCCGTGGCACGCACTTGACACTCTGTCTAGCACCACCGTCGCATCAGCATCAATTAAGTTTTCGTTAGTGCAGAAGTTGTGGAACTTTATACACATTTTAATCGCTTTGCTGACGTTCTTGAAATCCACCACCAAGGATTTCTTAAATAGTCACCACTTGTTCACGAGCAAACCGAATGCCATCTCAATCCGAATTCGAAGCTGACTGAGGTAGAAATTAAAAGCAGAGTCCTGTTTTTTTTTTCTGAACCCCAATTTATTGTACGGCTCCAGTAGTGAGTCTGACAGCGGGTAAGCGTTGTATCCATCCAGGAGGTAGCTCCATGCTTTCGTAACTTAATGGCCACTTCTTAAACGCGATGGAGTCGCCAACCTTTGCCTGGTTAGTCAAAGCAGTACCCGACGAACCGACAAAACGAGCCACAAATGGCTTGAACGTTCCGGCTGTACATCAGGTAATTTCCAGAGGAGAAAGCAGCAACGTCGGGCTTCTCGGCTGCTTGGTGTTCTAATCTGGCAGAGCCAATCGTCGAAGCACCCCACACAGCAGGCCCTGGAAAAAATAATATCCTAGCCGTAAGTATGGAATTGCTGGAGCTCAATCATTTATTACGGGTTTTACCGCTAAATCAATACAATTCAGTATTGGACCAATAATAGTCAATACAATATGTTACTATTCAATTTCTTGTTGTGCGAGCTGACCATTTGCAACCACCCATTGTTCGAGCTTCTGCTGCGCCTTACACCCCTCCGAAGACACTTTTAAATATCCAAGATGGTTGACGAAAGCTGCACGTTCTTCTACGAGGACCTCGGTGCCGGCAGCTACACAAGCAAGGAGTGCGGATCTCGAGAAAGCAGCAGATCGGGGGGAAGTACAATTTTGGCCGAAGTGCGAAGGTGATCGGCCATTATCGGGTAGTCCGCAATCACCTTGTCGCACATCAGCGAGCATGGTGGGCTCGTGCTGAAGGGCGGTGCACACAGTGTCGAGTTATTCAAGTTCGGCCAGTAGAGTGACCAGTTTTTGTAACTTGGTATATATTTCTCGATAGCGAATAGCATCACAAATGCGAACATAACGGTCGACCATTGCGTTAGTTGATGACCAGCGGGTTGCATTCCTTTTGACAGGTTGCAAGTCCGTGAGCTCTCCAAGCCTAGCTGCATTGTTGCAGTGACGTAACTGGATCATCCAGTCGTTGACGGTCAAGCTCGTCTTCGTACTCGCCAAGGAAGCGGTTGACTGCCAGGTTAAACCTGTGGCTGGCAGAGCCAACCAGAGGACCGCCGAGGAGTGTGGCGATCTTCTGGTTGGTGCTGCAGTTGTCACCCACAATAAAAGTGACCATGTTGGTAGTATTGTTGTAGATGCGAAGCACGGTCTTCATCATCGCGACGTGTGCTTCGACTGTCTGGCTGCCGTCCAGAGGAGACAAGGATAGCAGTCGCCCACGCCTGGTCCCCATCATCTCATATACACCGTATAGTGTACTGATCCGTGAGACCAGCCATCGAACATCAGAGCTAACGAGGCGCCTATCTCGTGTTCGATGGCTGCCCCCACGTTCTTTGCCACTGTGTACATACGCGCACGCCATCTTGCGCGATGGCAAGAAAGGCCGCGTGTCGACGCGCACCAAGACTCGCTACTCGGCGCTGGCGAGACTGGTGTCACCGACCTCGAACACGGTCGAGCGACTGTTCTCGACGTTCAAGTAGATCAGGACACCGCAACGCAGCTGCATGCTGCCGGCGAACTTTGAGATGATCGCCTTCTTGCGCGGCAATCGCTCTCATTGAAAAGGAAGAGTAGGTAGGCGGTACGACCATTGTTGACTGCAATACATTGTAATGGCCCAGTTATTGATTATTGGCTTTATATGCTATTGCAGTTATTACTACTGCTAGTCACTTGCCTTCAATTCCGTATGTTACTGTATTGTCCGAGGCCTTGTCATGATACCATCCTTGCTGGTCTTCGTGAACCCGGATGCGAGCTCTTCGATGCAGCTGCTAGACACGGTAGGAGAATGAATTCGAAGTTCTTCTCAGCATTCATTACAGCAGTCATCACATCGTAAAAGCCCGACGGAGACACACCTGCGAGGCAGCGCGTAGAGCTGAAGCTGCTCCCTTCCAGCCAGTAAATGGTCATCTGCAGCATGTGATCGGGTCCGTGCGCCTCTCGGACTGGATCTCGGCGCAGCAGTTGAGGTACAGCAGCTTGTCGAAAGACGCAGCGCTCATGCGGTGGAACCTTCGAACTGTCCCTCCAACAGAAGTGCCTGCCTGTGTAGCCCCCATTTCAGCAACTTGCGCAGAACGCAGTCGCTAGGAGTGCCCCGTGTTGAGGCTATGACTGCCACCATTGCGGCCAGCTCTACCCGGCGACGTTTGCGAGTTTGGTAGACCTTGACCATCCCCAGAGGCTCCTCGAACGCGTCCATCACGCCCTTCCCTTTAAGCTTTCGTGTTCAAAATGTGGAGCAACACCTGGTGATTCGGGTCAGATCGCGACGCCCCGAGTGGAGGCGTGCGATTGCGAGACGATTGCTAAACACGTCGACAGCCCCAACCTGCCCCGTCTCAATCACCAATGAGAGGGCGGAATTCGCGAGACGATCCGATTCGATCCCGGTTCAGAACGGCCGTAAATCTAAAAAACCATGGCCACGAATAATATTAGCCGAGGTTAGCAACAAGCTTCTGACCTCCAAATCATTTGGTATTACTTAAAGTTTGTAAAAATAACTAAATTTGAGTATGGACCAAATGCTATCCTGTACGATACAGAATAAAAATATTTGAAAACAGGACCAGGATTCAAATGTTTTAATGTATAAACTTTGTAACGTTTAAACCTTTTTATTAAACCATAAAACATTCAAAAACGAACATAAAAATTCGTTGAAATCGAAACAGTATTGACCATCTGAGGGGGTCCATACTGCACCTCAAACAGCAACTAACCCGCAACGAGCAACCGTGTAATGAAAAGTAGTCCGAATCTACGGTAGTTGCAAGCATACACCATACGCCTTGGTCACGAGTCGTGACTCGGACACATGGCGCCCGCTCCCTCGCCTCCGTTGCAGATTGCTGCTGGGAGCTTCTTCCGCTATGAGTGCGACCACGAGCAGCTCTTTCATTCGGAATACAAGAGGTACGAAGCATGGGGTCTCTCCTAGTGTTTCTTTCTTCTTCTTTAACCCTCATACTTCCAAATTGACTCAACAATTATTGCTAACATAACCTCTCAGGAGTAACCGTACCAAAGGGTTAAAAATCCTACGCTGCTTCCCGCATTGTTGCCCAGAGCATATCGATCGCAGTTACTGCGGATCGCCATTGAGTCTGAGCATTCGACTAGAGGAATGCTCGACGGAGACTGCCCCATCGGAACCCCTCCCTAGTGAAGTACTATGTGTTTTCGCCCGCTTTGAGTCTGTGAGTGACATTAGTCTCCGGGTAGGAGAATGCGTCGAGGTGAGTAAAATTCAACAGGGAGTGCAAACGGACGCCAATTTGGAAGGGCAATGGATCACTGGGGTCCTGGATGGCCCTTCTGACTTAGTGACAAGCATTCGAGCGCCTAATTCTTCACCAAGGTCAGAAAACCCATTGATCTTTCACTTGAACAGTAAAAAGGCCTATTCAAGATGGTACTATGACTGGGAGAGTGGAGCCAATAAGGCTCAAAGATTGATGAAGCACGTTCTGAAGGCTTACGTCATGGAGCGGGTTGCCGTGGATATAGACGACAACTTAACCACCTTTTCTAGCCCGGAAGCTTTCACCCAATTGTATAGGGTTGCATACATCGTGACGTCTCCAGAATTTACAGTGATTTCGTATCGACGAGCTCCCCTGGAGCCCCTACAAGCAGCAGAAGGTTCAGCACAATCACAACTGATCAAGGCTCAAATCCCGCGACAAATGGAAAGAAGATTGCTCTCTGCTCACAAAGATTTACCCCACAGCCGGGGACTAAATGACCGGTTTGAAATCGTTCCCGTATTTGAGCCAGCAGAAGCTGCGAGCGTTATGCCGGTAGCCCATATGGAGTGCGAAGATATCCCGGTGCACCCACTGGAAGACAAGTGGTTCTGGGAAAGTGCAAACGCGCCTGCGGTTTCTACTTCCAAGAATCTGGGGCTACTGTCAGCAATCCTTCGCTGGGCGCCGTTGCGATTTTATTCGCCGTTCGTTGGAGAGCTGGTGAACTTAGTTCAGCACAACCTGCTCGATCCGATCTCGGCTGGGTCTGTGGTAAAAGACAAAAGAAATTATTTTGTGGAGTTGCTGCTCGATCATACTCAAACTGAAGATGAGCTGCGTGCTGCCGGTTCTCCTCCTATTGCACAAGAAATTGATATGGTGCTTCATGCAGCCTCGCAAGCTGCCGTTTGGCTTTATTCGAAGGAGACGTGTAGCTGGATGCGTTCATTTTTCCAGCAGTATGCTGTGTGTGTACTGGACAAAACACAACTGCGTGCATGCTACCTTCAATTCCTGAGTGAGGTCGAAAAACGTCTGAATACTGAAGTATTTGCGGCCACACCGATCGGTAGCTTGGCTAATATGGCGGAAGAAGTCATTGCGGCGGTATATTCCTGCCAATACTTCCACGATCGACGGCCGTTAGTCCGCAAGATCTTAGGCGGGCAAAGCTTTGCTGGATGGAACATGTTTGTAGCACAGATGCGTGATACTTTCATTGGCGCTACAACCTTGCCACGAGGTGTAGAACGTCAGGAGAGATCAACTTTCGGGACGACGTATCATCCTCACAATGCCATTGAAGAAAATTGGAATGGCGAATGGGTTTTAGACATGGAAACTAGTAGTAGTTCCTCTTCGAGTTGTGCCGACACAACCAGTCGGGACGTGTCGCTTTACTCGTTAGTGGCGTTCATTTCACAAGTCGTCCATATTGAGGTATCTATCGACATTCAAGAAAGAGCACTTCGTGTCCGCTCGATACAAAATCTGGCTGGGCACCTGGATTGTATGCACGTGGTATTGGACCACAAGGAGCGCATATTCCGTCTTTTCCCGAATGGTATTACATCAAGTGGATTGGAGGGAACGTATGGTGACTACGTTGGGGAGATTCGCGTGGAAGAACCGAGGAACGTGGTGGTATTTCTCGAGATGTTTAAATGGGCGACGGAAAAGGGAGAGCATTCTTACCATGTGCGTCTATGCATGGAGTATCAACAAAGTGGCCATCTTTCGGTCGATGGCGATATCTTGGTGACAGCGAGGCCATTTTCATTCACCGCGGAGGAAATGCCGTACGTTGGAGAAATGTCTCTACGTATGAAGCGGAAATCTGTTGAGAAGGTTAACACGACAGAGAGTCAAACGACTGATGTATCGGCGTGGAGAGAACATAGCAGATTTCACCTTAACTACTGCAAAGTTTAAATAATTGAGTGAACAGCAGAGTTTCGAAAACCTGAAAGTAAAAGTGTTCAACAGGACACCCACAGAAAAATATTTTGAAGTATGGTTTTAATTTCATAACAAATAAATTGAAACGATTAACGTGCCGGATGTACTTGTAATTCAGTCGACTTGTATTAGATTACGTCAGATGATGAATTTGTTATCCTTCTCATGAGGTTAAGTTACAAGTATTCATCACTTTTGACACATAAGAGATAACGCCATCATTGATACTCCGTCTCTACCATTCAGCTTACCACAAGACAGGAAATCTGCAATAAACTTTCCACCGATCGATAGTTTACCGACAACGAAGATTAATCTGTTTATCTTTGAGATGCTAGTTCGCGAGAGAAAATAACCTGTAAATTGACTGTAATCTCTAAGATAAACAGTATAATCAGTTTCAAAATCGCAACACTGCATTTGACACGTTCTGCACAAGTCAGGAGATTGTAACATTCTTCACAGATTTGTCGCTGTCACGGAATTGTACATGTGTCCACTTGAAGCGGGTCGCATCTTTGCGTTTTTTTGAAGTACGGGTTTGCTTGTCATCAACATCACGATCCTAGCTGAATTATGGGTGGATAGAGCCTCCATAACGTGTAAATCCCGCCCTGACGGCTAAAATTTGGGGAGAACGGGCCCAACCACACGTAATCCGGGGTTTCCGGACCTCACTAGCAGTATCTCGCTGCTACAGAACGCAGAGACAGAAATTCCTACTGTCAACAGACCGATTGGCACGGCTCCAGACATTTGCTGGTGCTAGTACATTCGTCATAAATCGTAGCGATTTGCGCCTACCAGCACATCGAACGACACCGACAAAGCGGACCGATTCAAAGCCTCCATTCACTTTCAAACACGCAGAAATCTCATTCACGTGTCACTCCACTTTCCACTTAATACAAAATAGAAATGCCCCCGTCGAAATAGAGAACGGAGTTCGAATACCAATAGAATACCCACAAGCATTCTCTAGTAGGGCGATATTAGAAGTCGTATAGCAAGCGTGAAGCAACGCTCGAAGCTAGTCGTTCATGAAAGAGACTAATATTCAATTAACTGTCCATCTTCTATAATTCTTCAAGATGGACAGTTTAATTAATTTCAAACCGGACACTATGCCACGGATTTGTCACAGGCACGGGATTGTTACATGTGTCCACTTGAAGTGGGTCGCATCTTTGCGTTTTGTTGAAGTATGGGTTTGCTTGTCTTCAACATCACGATCCTAGCTGATTTACGGGTGGATAGAGCCTCCATAACGTGTAAATCCCGCTCTGACGGCTAAAAGATGGGGAGAGCGGGCCCAACCACACGTAATCAGGGTTTTCCGGACGTCACTAGCAGTATTTCTCTGCTACAGAACACAGAGACAGCAATTCCTCCTATCAACAGACTGTTTACCACGGTTCCAGACATTTACCGATGTTTGTACATTCGTCATAAAGCGTAGTGATTTACGCCTGCCAGCACATCGAACGCCAGGATCAATTACCCACTTCGGAGTATGCAGAAATTGCTATTCAATACGAAGAAGAAATACTCCCCGTCGAAATTGAGAACGGAGTGTGCGTACCAGTAGGGTGTGCACACGCATTTTCGATTCGGGCGAGATTAGAAGTCGTGTAGCATGCGGGAAGCAGCGCTCGAAGCTGCTAGTCTGTAAAAGGAGCCACAGAAAATACCCAGGAGTGAAATACGTCTGATTCGATCTATGGAGGGGGAATTGACACTGCAGTACTCACTAACAGAGGCCAAAGTACGTACGAGTACGTCTACTGGATAGTTATCTTCGTCGCCTTAGTTCGTGAAAGTTCGACCACAAGATGTATGCAACACTAACACGGAAGGGTTTAAACCGAAAGGGGTATCTGCAGCTATATAATCGTCGGATCTCCGTAGAAGACCACGTAAGGGCGTTTGTCCAAGTCAAAGTGACTACCAAGGTCCACCTGGCAGTGTAGCGTAGTATCTCCCGTTCAATGTTGTCGGCATGGAGCCAACTTGGCTCAGCCACCTCACGCCAACACGAACAACCCAGACAAACGTGCGGCGGTCCCTCCTCAGAGATGATCCAACCTCAATTGCCTTCAGTTCCTCACTGCTTCATCGTCGTGAACAAATGTATCAAGTCATTTCTCACGTTCACCAACATTGAAGCGATCTGTCTCTACGGTTAGCACATGCCGATTCCATTTCAATCGAATTATGGCGCATCATGTTTACATGTGGACGTTTTTCTTGGTATGGAAATACTATGCAGTGAATCAACACGACGAGAGTCCGCATTTCCCATCCAAATCACCCTTTGCTCTGGACAATGACCCGTCGAAATCGAGCAGCGAAATGAGATTCAATTATCTGTTCATCGTTGAGAATGTCCAAGATGGACAGTAAATTTCCAAATTGGACACTTTGCCACGGATTTGTCACGAACAGCACCAATCGCGGGATTGTTACATTGTCCACTTGAAGTGGGTCGCATCTTTGCGTTTTGTTGAAGTACGGGTTTGCTAGCCATCAACATCACGATCCTAGCTGATTTACGGGTGGATAGAGCCTCCATAACGTGTAAATTCCGCCCTGACGGCTAAAATGTGGGACGAACGGGCCCAACCACACGTAATCCGGGTTTTCCGGACCTCACTAGCAGTATCTCGCTGCTACAGAACGCAGAGACAGCAATTCCTACTCGGTTACCACGGCTCCAGACATTTACCGATGTTTGTACATTCATCATAAATCGTAGTGATTTACGCCTGCCAGCACATCGAACGCCAGGATCAATTACCCACTTCGGAGTATAAAGAAATTCCGTGCGGGGCACTCCACTTGCTATTCAATACGAAGAAGAAATATTCCCCGTCGAAATTGAGAACGGAGTGCGCGTACCAGTAGGGTGTGCACACGCATTTTCGATTCGGGCGAGATTAGAAGTCGTGTAGCATGCGGGAAGCAGCGCTCGAAGCTGCTAGTCTGTAAAAGGAGCCACAGAAAATACCCAGGAGTGAAATACGTCTGATTCGATCTATGGAGGGGGAATTGACACTGCAGTACTCACTAACAGAGGCCAAAGTACGTACGAGTACGCCTACTGGATAGTTATCTTCGTCGCCTTAGTTCGTGAAAGTTCGACCACAAGAGGTATAGAACACCAACACAGAAGGGTTTAAACCGAAAGGGGTATCTGCAGCTATGCAATCGTCGAATCTCCGTAGAACACCACGTAAGGGCGTTTGTCCAAGTCAAAGTGACTACCAAGGTCCACCTGGTAGTGCAGCGTAGTATCTTCCGTTCAATGTTGTCGGCATGGAGTCAACTTGGCTCAGCCACCTCACGCCAGCACGGACAACCCAGACAAACGTGCGGCAGGCCCGCCCCAAAGATGATCCAACCTCAATTGTCTTCAGTTCCTCACTGCTTCATCGTCGTGAACAAATGTATTAAATCATTTCTCACGTTCACCAACATTGAAGCGATCTGTCTCTACGGTTAGCACATGCCGATTCCATTTCAATCGAATTATGGCGCATCATGTTTACAGGAGGACGTTTTTCATGGTATGGAAATACTACATGAATCAACACGACAAGAGTCCGCACTACCTCTTTGCTCTGGGCAATGATCCGTCGAAAGCGAACAGTGAATGAAAGTAATTATCGAAATGAAATTTAATTATCTGTCCATCGTTGAGAATGTCCAAGATGGACAGTTAATTTCCAAATCGGACACTTTGCCACGGATTTGTCACGAACAGCACCAATCGCGGGATTGTTACATTGTCCACTTGAAGTGGGTCGCATCTTTGCGTTTTGTTGAAGTACGGGTTTGCTTGTCTTCAACATCACGATCCTAGCTGAGTTATGGGTGGATAGAGCCTCCATAACGTGTAAATCCCGCCCTGGCGGCTAAAATGTGGGACGAACGGGCCCAACCACACGTAATCCGGGTTTTCCGGACCTCACTAGCAGTATCTCGCTGCTACAGAACGCAGAGACAGCAATTCCTACTGTCAACAGACCGATTGGCACGGCTCCAGACATTTGCTGGTGCTAGTACATTCGTCATAAATCGTAGCGATTTGCGCCTACCAGCACATCGAACGACACCGACAAAGCGGATCGATTCAAAGCCTCCATACACTCCCAAACACGCAGGAATATCGTACGTGTCACTCCACTTTCCTCTTAATACAAAGTAGAAATGCCCCCGTCGAAATAGAGAACGGAGTTCGAATACCAGTAGAATGCCCACAAGCATTCTCCAGTAGGGCGATATTAGAAGTCGTATAGCAAGCGTGAAGCAACGCTCGAAGCTGCTCGTTCATGAAAGAGGTTAATATTCAATTAACTGTCCATTCTCTATAATCTTCAAGACGGACAGTTTAATTCATTTTCAAACCGAACACTATGCCACGGATTTGTCACGGTCACGGGATTGTTACATGTGTCCACTTGAAGTGGGTCGCATCTTTGCGTTTTGTTGAAGTATGGGTTTGCTTGCCTTCAACATCACGATCCTAGCTGAATTACGGGTGGATAGAGCCTCCATAACGTGTAAATCCCGCTCTGACGGCTAAAATTTGGGGAGAGCGGGCCCAACCACACGTAATCCGGGTTTTCCGGACCTCACTAGCAGTATCTCGCTGCTACAGAACGCAGAGACAGCAATTCCTACTCGGTTACCACGGCTCCAGACATTTACCGATGTTTGTACATTCATCATAAATCGTAGTGATTTACGCCTGCCAGCACATCGAACGCCAGGATCAATTACCCACTTCGGAGTATGCAGAAATTCCGTGCGGGGCACTCCACTTGCTATTCAATACGAAGAAGAAATACTCCCCGTCGAAATTGAGAATGGAGTGTGCGTACCAGTAGGGTGTGCACACGCATTTTCGATTCGGGCGAGATTAGAAGTCGTGTAGCATGCGGGAAGCAGCGCTCGAAGCTGCTAGTCTGTCAAAGGAGCCACAGAAAATACCCAGGAGTGAAATACGTCTGATTCGATCTATGGAGGGGGAATTGACACTGCAGTACTCACTAACAGAGGCCAAAGTACGTACGAGTACGCCTACTGGATAGTTATCTTCGTCGCCTTAGTTCGTGAAAGTTCGACCACAAGAGGTATAGAACACCAACACAGAAGGGTTTAAACCGAAAGGGGTATCTGCAGCTATGCAATCGTCGAATCTCCGTAGAACACCACGTAAGGGCGTTTGTCCAAGTCAAAGTGACTACCAAGGTCCACCTGGCAGGGTAGCGTAGTATCTTCCGTTCAATGTTGTCGGCATGGAGCCAACTTGGCTCAGCCACCTCACGCCAGCAAGAACAACCCAGACAAATATGCGGCGGTCCCTCCCCAAAGATGATCCAACCTCAATTGTCTTCAGTTCCTCACTGCTTCATCGTCGTGAACAAATGTATCAAGTCATTTCTCACGTTCACCAACATTGAAGCGATCTGTCTCTACGGTTAGCACATGCCGATTCCATTTCAATCGAATTATGGCGCATCATGTTTACAGGAGGACGTTTTTCATGGTATGGAAATACTACATGAATCAACACGACAAGAGTCCGCACTACCTCTTTGCTCTGGGCAATGATCCGTCGAAATCGAGCAGTGACTGAAAGTAATTATCGAAATGAAATTCAATTATCTGTCCATCGTTGAGAATGTCCAAGATGGACAGTTAATTTCCAAATCGGACACTTTGCTACGGATTTGTCACGAACAGCACCAATCGCGGGATTGTTACATTGTCCACTTGAAGTGGGTCGCATCTTTGCGTTTTGTTGAAGTACGGGTTTGTTAGTCATCAACATCACGATCCTAGCTGATTTACGGGTGGATAGAGCCTCCATAACGTGTAAATTCCGCCCTGACGGCTAAAATGTGGGACGAACGGACCCAACCACACGTAATCAGGGTTTTCCGGACGTCACTAGCAGTATTTCTCTGCTACAGAACACAGAGACAGCAATTCCTACTGTCAACAGATCGATTCCCACGGCTCCAGACAGTTGCCGATGCGAGTATATTCGTCTTAAATCGTAGTGATTTACGCCTACCAGCACATCGAACGACACCGACAAAGCGGATCGATTCAAAGCCTCCATACACTCCCAAACACGCAGGAATATCGTACGTGTCACTCCACTTTCCTCTTAATACAAAGTAGAAATGCCCCCGTCGAAATAGAGAACGGAGTTCGAATACCAGTAGAATGCCCACAAGCATTCTCCAGTAGGGCGATATTAGAAGTCGTATAGCAAGCGTGAAGCAACGCTCGAAGCTGCTCGTTCATGAAAGAGGTTAATATTCAATTAACTGTCCATTCTCTATAATCTTCAAGACGGACAGTTTAATTCATTTTCAAACCGGACACTATGCCAAGGATTTGTCACGGTCACGGGATTGTTACATGTGTCCACTTGAAGTGGGTCGCATCTTTGCGTTTTGTTGAAGTATGGGTTTGCTTGCCTTCAACATCACGATCCTAGCTGAATTACGAGTGGATAGAGCCTCCATAACGTGTAAATCCCGCTCTGACGGCTAAAAGATGGGGAGAGCGGGCCCAACCACACGTAATCCGGGTTTTCCGGACCTCACTAGCAGTATTTCTCTGCTACAGAACGCAGAGACAGCAATTCCTACTCGGTTACCACGGCTCCAGACATTTACCGATGTTTGTACATTCATCATAAATCGTAGTGATTTACGCCTGCCAGCACATCGAACGCCAGGATCAATTACCCACTTCGGAGTATGCAGAAATTCCGTGCGGGGCACTCCACTTGCTATTCAATACGAAGAAGAAATATTCCCCGTCGAAATTGAGAATGGAGTGTGCGTACCAGTAGGGTGTGCACACGCATTTTCGATTCGGGCGAGATTAGAAGTCGTGTAGCATGCGGGAAGCAGCGCTCGAAGCTGCTAGTCTGTCAAAGGAGCCACAGAAAATACCCAGGAGTGAAATACGTCTGATTCGATCTATGGAGGGGGAATTGACACTGCAGTACTCACTAACAGAGGCCAAAGTACGTACGAGTACGTCTACTGGATAGTTATCTTCGTCGCCTTAGTTCGTGAAAGTTCGACCACAAGAGGTATAGAACACCAACACAGAAGGGTTTAAACCGAAAGGGGTATCTGCAGCTATGCAATCGTCGAATCTCCGTAGAACACCACGTAAGGGCGTTTGTCCAAGTCAAAGTGACTACCAAGGTCCACCTGGCAGGGTAGCGTAGTATCTCCCGTTCAATGTTGTCGGCATGGAGCCAACTTGGCTCAGCCACCTCACGCCAGCAAGAACAACCCAGACAAATATGCGGCGGTCCCTCCCCAAAGATGATCCAACCTCAATTGTCTTCAGTTCCTCACTGCTTCATCGTCGTGGAACAAATGTATTAAATCATTTCTCACGTTCACCAACACTGAAGCGATCTGTCTCAACGGTTAGCACATGCCGATTCCATTTCAATCGAATTATGGCGCATCATGTTTACAGGAGGACGTTTTTCATGGTATGGAAATACTACATGAATCAACACGACAAGAGTCCGCACTACCTCTTTGCTCTGGGCAATGATCCGTCGAAATCGAGCAGTGACTGAAAGTAATTATCGAAATGAAATTCAATTATCTGTCCATCGTTGAGAATGTCCAAGATGGACAGTAAATTTCCAAATCGGACACTTTGCCACGGATTTGTCACGAACAGCACCAATCGCGGGATTGTTACATTGTCCACTTGAAGTGGGTCGCATCTTTGCGTTTTGTTGAAGTACGGGTTTGCTTGTCTTCAACATCACGATCCTAGCTGAATTACGGGTGGATAGAGCCTCCATAACGTGTAAATTCCGCCCTGACGGCTAAAATGTGGGACGAACGGGCCCAACCACACGTAATCCGGGTTTTCCGGACCTCACTAGCAGTATCTCGCTGCTACAGAACGCAGAGACAGCAATTCCTACTCGGTTACCACGGCTCCAGACATTTACCGATGTTTGTACATTCATCATAAATCGTAGTGATTTACGCCTGCCAGCACATCGAACGCCAGGATCAATTACCCACTTCGGAGTATAAAGAAATTCCGTGCGGGGCACTCCACTTGCTATTCAATACGAAGAAGAAATATTCCCCGTCGAAATTGAGAACGGAGTGCGCGTACCAGTAGGGTGTGCACACGCATTTTCGATTCGGGCGAGATTAGAAGTCGTGTAGCATGCGGGAAGCAGCGCTCGAAGCTGCTAGTCTGTCAAAGGAGCCACAGAAAATACCCAGGAGTGAAATACGTCTGATTCGATCTATGGAGGGGGAATTGACACTGCAGTACTCACTAACAGAGGCCAAAGTACGTACGAGTACGCCTACTGGATAGTTATCTTCGTCGCCTTAGTTCGTGAAAGTTCGATCACAAAATGTATGCAACACCAACACGGAAGGGTTTAAACGAAAAGAGGTATCTGCAGCTATATAATCGTCGAATCTCCGTAGAACACCACGTAAGGGCGTTTGTCCAAGTCAAAGTGACTACCAAGGTCCACCTGGTAGTGCAGCGTAGTATCTTCCGTTCAATGTTGTCGGCATGGAGTCAACTTGGCTCAGCCACCTCACGCCAGCACGGACAACCCAGACAAACGTGCGGCAGGCCCGCCCCAAAGATGATCCAACCTCAATTGTCTTCAGTTCCTCACTGCTTCATCGTCGTGAACAAATGTATTAAATCATTTCTCACGTTCACCAACATTGAAGCGATCTGTCTCTACGGTTAGCACATGCCGAATCTATTTCAATCGAATTATGGCGCATCATGTTTACAGGAGGACGTTTTTCATGGTATGGAAATACTACATGAATCAACACGACAAGAGTCCGCACTACCTCTTTGCTCTGGGCAATGATCCGTCGAAATCGAGCAGTGAATGAAAGTAATTATCGAAATGAAATTCAATAATCTGTCCATCGTTGAGAATGTCCAAGATGGACAGTTAATTTCCAAATCGGACACTTTGCCACGGATTTGTCACGAACAGCACCAATCGCGGGATTGTTACATTGTCCACTTGAAGTGGGTCGCATCTTTGCGTTTTGTTGAAGTACGGGTTTGCTAGCCATCAACATCACGATCCTAGCTGAATTATGGGTGGATAGAGCCTCCATAACGTGTAAATCCCGCCCTGGCGGCTAAAATGTGGGACGAACGGGCCCAACCACACGTAATCCGGGTTTTCCGGACCTCACTAGCAGTATCTCGCTGCTACAGAACGCAGAGACAGCAATTCCTACTGTCAACAGACCGATTGGCACGGCTCCAGACATTTGCTGGTGCTAGTACATTCGTCATAAATCGTAGCGATTTGCGCCTACCAGCACATCGAACGACACCGACAAAGCGGATCGATTCAAAGCCTCCATACACTCCCAAACACGCAGGAATATCGTACGTGTCACTCCACTTTCCTCTTAATACAAAGTAGAAATGCCCCCGTCGAAATAGAGAACGGAGTTCGAATACCAGTAGAATGCCCACAAGCATTCTCCAGTAGGGCGATATTAGAAGTCGTATAGCAAGCGTGAAGCAACGCTCGAAGCTGCTCGTTCATGAAAGAGGTTAATATTCAATTAACTGTCCATTCTCTATAATCTTCAAGATGGACAGTTTAATTAATTTCAAACCGGACACTATGCCACGGATTTGTCACGGTCACGGGATTGTACATGTGTCCACTTGAAGTGGGTCGCATCTTTGCGTTTTGTTGAAGTACGGGTTTGTTAGGCATCAACATCACGATCCTAGCTGAATTATGGGTGGATAGAGCCTCCATAACGTGTAAATCCCGCCCTGACGGCTAAAATTTGGGGAGAACGGGCCCAACCACACGTAATCCGGGGTTTCCGGACCTCACTAGCAGTATTTCTCTGCTACAGAACGCAGAGACAGCAATTCCTACTGTCAACAGACCGATTGGCACGGCTCCAGACATTTGCTGGTGCTAGTACATTCGTCATAAATCGTAGCGATTTGCGCCTACCAGCACATCGAACGACACCGACAAAGCGGACCGATTCAAAGCCTCCATTCACTTTCAAACACGCAGAAATCTCGTTCACGTGTCACTCCACTTTCCACTCAATACAAAGTAGAAATGCCCCCGTCGAAATAGAGAACGGAGTTCGAATACCAATAGAACATCCACAAGCATTCTCCAGTAGGGCGATATTAGAAGTCGTATAGCATGCGTGAAGCAACGCTCGAAGCTGCTCGTTCATGAAAGAGACTAATATTCAATTAACTGTCCATCTTCTATATTCTTCAAGATGGACAGTTTAATTAATTTCAAACCGGACACTATGCCACGGATTTGTCACGGTCACGGGATTGTACATGTGTCCACTTGAAGTGGGTCGCATCTTTGCGTTTTGTTGAAGTACGGGTTTGTTAGGCATCAACATCACGATCCTAGCTGAATTATGGGTGGATAGAGCCTCCATAACGTGTAAATCCCGCCCTGACGGCTAAAATTTGGGGAGAACGGGCCCAACCACACGTAATCCGGGGTTTCCGGACCTCACTAGCAGTATTTCTCTGCTACAGAACGCAGAGACAGCAATTCCTACTGTCAACAGACCGATTGGCACGGCTCCAGACATTTGCTGGTGCTAGTACATTCGTCATAAATCGTAGCGATTTGCGCCTACCAGCACATCGAACGACACCGACAAAGCGGACCGATTCAAAGCCTCCATTCACTTTCAAACACGCAGAAATCTCGTTCACGTGTCACTCCACTTTCCACTCAATACAAAGTAGAAATGCCCCCGTCGAAATAGAGAACGGAGTTCGAATACCAATAGAACATCCACAAGCATTCTCCAGTAGGGCGATATTAGAAGTCGTATAGCAAGCGTGAAGCAACGCTCGAAGCTGCTCGTTCATGAAAGAGACTAATATTCAATTAACTGTCCATCTTCTATATTCTTCAAGATGGACAGTTTAATTAATTTCAAACCGGACACTATGCCACGGATTTGTCACGGTCACGGGATTGTTACATGTGTCCACATGAAGTGGGTCGCATCTTTGCGTTTTGTTGAAGTATGGGTTTGCTAGCCATCAACATCACGATCCTAGCTGAATTACGAGTGGATAGAGCCTCCATAACGTGTAAATCCCGCTCTGACGGCTAAAATTTGGGGAGAGCGGGCCCAACCACACGTAATCAGGGTTTTCCGGACCTCAATAGCAGTATCTTGCTGCTACAGAACGCAGAGACAGCAATTCCTACTATCAACAGACTGGTTACCACGGCTCCAGACATTTACCGATGTTTGTACATTCGTCATAAATCGTAGTGATTTACGCCTGCCAGCACATCGAACGCCAGGATCAATTACCCACTTCGGAGTATGCAGAAATTCCGTGCGGGGCACTCCACTTGCTATTCAATACGAAGAAGAAATATTCCCCGTCGAAATTGAGAACGGAGTGTGCGTACCAGTAGGGTGTGCACACGCATTTTCGATTCGGGCGAGATTAGAAGTCGTGTAGCATGCGGGAAGCAGCGCTCGAAGCTGCTAGTCTGTCAAAGGAGCCACAGAAAATACCCAGGAGTGAAATACGTCTGATTCGATCGAGGGGGAATTGACACTGCAGTACTCACTAACAGAGGCCAAAGTACGTACGAGTACGCCTACTGGATAGTTATCTTCGTCGCCTTAGTTCGTGAAAGTTCGATCACAAGTTGTATAGAACACCAACACGGAAGGGTTTAAACCGAAAGGGGTATCTGCAGCTATGCAATCGTCGAATCTCCGTAGAAAACCACGTAAGGGCGTTTGTCCAAGTCAAAGTGACTACCAAGGTCCACCTGGCAGGGTAGCGTAGTATCTTCCGTTCAATGTTGTCGGCATGGAGCCAACTTGGCTCAGCCACCTCACGCCAACACGAACAACCCAGACAAACGTGCGGCAGTCCCTCCCCAAAGATGATCCAACCTCAATTGTCTTCAGTTCCTCACTGCTTCATCGTCGTGGAACAAATGTATCAAGTCATTTCTCACGTTCACCAACATTGAAGCGATCTGTCTCTACGGTTAGCACATGCCGATTCCATTTCAATCGAATTATGGCGCATCATGTTTACATGTGGACGTTTTTCTTGGTATGGAAATACTATGCAGTGAATCAACACGACGAGAGTCCGCATTTCCCATCCAAATCATCCTTTGCTCTGGACAATGACCCGTCGAAATCGAGCAGCGAAATGAAATTCAATTATCTGTTCATCGTTGAGAATGTCCAAGATGGACAGTAAATTTCCAAATTGGACACTTTGCCACGGATTTGTCACTAACCGCACCAATCGCGGGATTGTTACATTGTCCACTTGAAGTGGGTCGCACCTTTGCGTTTTGTTGAAGTACGGGTTTGCTTGTCTTCAACATCACGATCCTAGCTGAATTACGGGTGGATAGAACGTCACAACGAGTAAATTCCGCCCTGACGGCTAAACTTTCGGGCGAACGGGCCCAACCACACGTAATCAGGGTTTTCCGGACCTCACTTGCACTATCTTGCTGCTACAGAACGCAGAGACAGCAATTCCTACTATCAACAGACTGGTTACCACGGCTCCAGACATTTACCGATGTTTGTACATTCGTCTTAAATCGTAGTGATTTACGCCTGCCAGCACATCGAACCCCAGGATCAATTACCCACTTCGGAGTATACAGAAATTCCGTGCGGGGCACTCCACTTGCTATTCAATACGAAGAAGAAATATTCCCCGTCGAAATTGAGAACGGAGTGTGCGTACCAGTAGGGTGTGCACACGCATTTTCGATTCGGGCGAGATTAGAAGTCGTGTAGCATGCGGGAAGCAGCGCTCGAAGCTGCTAGTCTGTCAAAGGAGCCACAGAAAATACCCAGGAGTGAAATACGTCTGATTCGATCGAGGGGGAATTGACACTGCAGTACTCACTAACAGAGGCCAAAGTACGTACGAGTACGTCTACTGGATAGTTATCTTCGTCGCCTTAGCTCGTGAAAGTTCGATCACAAGATGTATAGAACACCAACACGGAAGAGGTTAAACCGAAAGGGGTATCTGCAGCTATAGAATCGTCGAATCTCCGTAGAACACCACGTAAGGGCGTTTGTCCAAGTCAAAGTGACTACCAAGGTCCACCTGGCAGGGTAGCGTAGTATCTCCCGTTCAATGTTGTCGGCATGGAGCCAACTTGGTTCAGCCACCTCACGCCAACACGAACAACCCAGACAAACGTGCGGCAGTCCCTCCCCAAAGATGATCCAACCTCAATTGCCTTCAGTTCCTCACTGCTTCATCGTCGTGGAACAAATGTATCAAGTCATTTCTCACGTTCACCAACATTGAAGCGATCTGTCTCAACGGTTAGCACATGCCGATTCCATTTCAATCGAATTATGGCGCATCATGTTTACAGGAGGACGTTTTTCTTGGTATGGAAATACTATGCAGTGAATCAACACGACGAGAGTCCGCATTTCCCATCCAAATCATCCTTTGCTCTGGACAATGACCCGTCGAAATCGAGCAGCGAAATGAAATTCAATTATCTGTTCATCGTTGAGAATGTCCAAGATGGACAGTAAATTTCCAAATCGGACACTTTGCCACGGATTTGTCACTAACAGCACCAATCGCGGGATTGTTACATTGTCCACTTGAAGTGGGTCGCACCTTTGCGTTTTGTTGAAGTACGGATTTGCTTGTCTTCAACATCACGATCCTAGCTGATTTACGGGTGGATAGAACGTCACAACGAGCAAATTCCGCCCTGACGGCTAAACTTTCGGGCGAACGGGCCCAACCACACGTAATCAGGGTTTTCCGGACCTCACTTGCACTATCTTGCTGCTACAGAACGCAGAGACAGCAATTCCTACTATCAACAGACTGGTTACCACGGCTCCAGACATTTACCGATGTTTGTACATTCGTCTTAAATCGTAGTGATTTACGCCTGCCAGCACATCGAACCCCAGGATCAATTACCCACTTCGGAGTATACAGAAATTCCGTGCGGGGCACTCCACTTGCTATTCAATACGAAGAAGAAATATTCCCCGTCGAAATTGAGAACGGAGTGTGCGTACCAGTAGGGTGTGCACACGCATTTTCGATTCGGGCGAGATTAGAAGTCGTGTAGCATGCGGGAAGCAGCGCTCGAAGCTGCTAGTCTGGCAAAGGAGCCACAGAAAATACCCAGGAGTGAAATACGTCTGATTCGATCTATGGAGGGGGAATTGACACTGCAGTACTCACTAACAGAGGCCAAAGTACGTACGAGTACGTCTACTGGATAGTTATCTTCGTCGCCTTAGCTCGTGAAAGTTCGATCACAAGATGTATAGAACACCAACACGGAAGAGGTTAAACCGAAAGGGGTATCTGCAGCTATGCAATCGTCGAATCTCCGTAGAACACCACGTAAGGGCGTTTGTCCAAGTCAAAGTGATTACCAAGGTCCACCTGGCAGGGTAGCGTAGTATCTTCCGTTCAATGTTGTCGGCATGGAGCCAACTTGGCTCAGCCACCTCACGCCAACACGAACAACCCAGACAAACGTGCGGCAGTCCCTCCCCAAAGATGATCCAACCTCAATTGTCTTCAGTTCCTCACTGCTTCATCGTCGTGGAACAAATGTATCAAGTCATTTCTCACGTTCACCAACATTGAAGCGATCTGTCTCTACGGTTAGCACATGCCGATTCCATTTCAATCGAATTATGGCGCATCATGTTTACATGTGGACGTTTTTCTTGGTATGGAAATACTATGCAGTGAATCAACACGACGAGAGTCCGCATTTCCCATCCAAATCATCCTTTGCTCTGGACAATGACCCGTCGAAATCGAGCAGCGAAATGAAATTCAATTATCTGTTCATCGTTGAGAATGTCCAAGATGGACAGTAAATTTCCAAATTGGACACTTTGCCACGGATTTGTCACTAACAGCACCAATCGCGGGATTGTTACATTGTCCACTTGAAGTGGGTCGCACCTTTGCGTTTTGTTGAAGTACGGGTTTGCTTGTCTTCAACATCACGATCCTAGCTGATTTACGGGTGGATAGAACGTCACAACGAGTAAATTCCGCCCTGACGGCTAAACTTTCGGGCGAACGGGCCCAACCACACGTAATCAGGGTTTTCCGGACCTCACTTGCACTATCTTGCTGCTACAGAACGCAGAGACAGCAATTCCTACTATCAACAGACTGGTTACCACGGCTCCAGACATTTACCGATGTTTGTACATTCGTCTTAAATCGTAGTGATTTACGCCTGCCAGCACATCGAACCCCAGGATCAATTACCCACTTCGGAGTATACAGAAATTCCGTGCGGGGCACTCCACTTGCTATTCAATACGAAGAAGAAATATTCCCCGTCGAAATTGAGAACGGAGTGTGCGTACCAGTAGGGTGTGCACACGCATTTTCGATTCGGGCGAGATTAGAAGTCGTGTAGCATGCGGGAAGCAGCGCTCGAAGCTGCTAGTCTGGCAAAGGAGCCACAGAAAATACCCAGGAGTGAAATACGTCTGATTCGATCTATGGAGGGGGAATTGACACTGCAGTACTCACTAACAGAGGCCAAAGTACGTACGAGTACGTCTACTGGATAGTTATCTTCGTCGCCTTAGCTCGTGAAAGTTCGATCACAAGATGTATAGAACACCAACACGGAAGAGGTTAAACCGAAAGGGGTATCTGCAGCTATGCAATCGTCGAATCTCCGTAGAACACCACGTAAGGGCGTTTGTCCAAGTCAAAGTGATTACCAAGGTCCACCTGGCAGGGTAGCGTAGTATCTTCCGTTCAATGTTGTCGGCATGGAGCCAACTTGGCTCAGCCACCTCACGCCAACACGAACAACCCAGACAAACGTGCGGCAGTCCCTCCCCAAAGATGATCCAACCTCAATTGTCTTCAGTTCCTCACTGCTTCATCGTCGTGGAACAAATGTATCAAGTCATTTCTCACGTTCACCAACATTGAAGCGATCTGTCTCTACGGTTAGCACATGCCGATTCCATTTCAATCGAATTATGGCGCATCATGTTTACATGTGGACGTTTTTCTTGGTATGGAAATACTATGCAGTGAATCAACACGACGAGAGTCCGCATTTCCCATCCAAATCATCCTTTGCTCTGGACAATGACCCGTCGAAATCGAGCAGCGAAATGAAATTCAATTATCTGTTCATCGTTGAGAATGTCCAAGATGGACAGTAAATTTCCAAATTGGACACTTTGCCACGGATTTGTCACTAACAGCACCAATCGCGGGATTGTTACATTGTCCACTTGAAGTGGGTCGCACCTTTGCGTTTTGTTGAAGTACGGGTTTGCTTGTCTTCAACATCACGATCCTAGCTGATTTACGGGTGGATAGAACGTCACAACGAGTAAATTCCGCCCTGACGGCTAAACTTTCGGGCGAACGGGCCCAACCACACGTAATCAGGGTTTTCCGGACCTCACTTGCACTATCTTGCTGCTACAGAACGCAGAGACAGCAATTCCTACTATCAACAGACTGGTTACCACGGCTCCAGACATTTACCGATGTTTGTACATTCGTCTTAAATCGTAGTGATTTACGCCTGCCAGCACATCGAACCCCAGGATCAATTACCCACTTCGGAGTATACAGAAATTCCGTGCGGGGCACTCCACTTGCTATTCAATACGAAGAAGAAATATTCCCCGTCGAAATTGAGAACGGAGTGTGCGTACCAGTAGGGTGTGCACACGCATTTTCGATTCGGGCGAGATTAGAAGTCGTGTAGCATGCGGGAAGCAGCGCTCGAAGCTGCTAGTCTGGCAAAGGAGCCACAGAAAATACCCAGGAGTGAAATACGTCTGATTCGATCTATGGAGGGGGAATTGACACTGCAGTACTCACTAACAGAGGCCAAAGTACGTACGAGTACGTCTACTGGATAGTTATCTTCGTCGCCTTAGCTCGTGAAAGTTCGATCACAAGATGTATAGAACACCAACACGGAAGAGGTTAAACCGAAAGGGGTATCTGCAGCTATGCAATCGTCGAATCTCCGTAGAACACCACGTAAGGGCGTTTGTCCAAGTCAAAGTGATTACCAAGGTCCACCTGGCAGGGTAGCGTAGTATCTTCCGTTCAATGTTGTCGGCATGGAGCCAACTTGGCTCAGCCACCTCACGCCAACACGAACAACCCAGACAAACGTGCGGCAGTCCCTCCCCAAAGATGATCCAACCTCAATTGTCTTCAGTTCCTCACTGCTTCATCGTCGTGGAACAAATGTATCAAGTCATTTCTCACGTTCACCAACATTGAAGCGATCTGTCTCTACGGTTAGCACATGCCGATTCCATTTCAATCGAATTATGGCGCATCATGTTTACATGTGGACGTTTTTCTTGGTATGGAAATACTATGCAGTGAATCAACACGACGAGAGTCCGCATTTCCCATCCAAATCATCCTTTGCTCTGGACAATGACCCGTCGAAATCGAGCAGCGAAATGAAATTCAATTATCTGTTCATCGTTGAGAATGTCCAAGATGGACAGTAAATTTCCAAATTGGACACTTTGCCACGGATTTGTCACTAACAGCACCAATCGCGGGATTGTTACATTGTCCACTTGAAGTGGGTCGCACCTTTGCGTTTTGTTGAAGTACGGGTTTGCTTGTCTTCAACATCACGATCCTAGCTGAATTACGGGTGGATAGAACGTCACAACGAGTAAATTCCGCCCTGACGGCTAAAATGTGGGACGAACGGGCCCAACCACACGTAATCAGGGTTTTCCGGACCTCACTTGCACTATCTTGCTGCTACAGAACGCAGAGACAGCAATTCCTACTATCAACAGACTGGTTACCACGGCTCCAGACATTTACCGATGTTTGTACATTCGTCTTAAATCGTAGTGATTTACGCCTGCCAGCACATCGAACGCCAGGATCAATTACCCACTTCGGAGTATACAGAAATTCCGTGCGGGGCACTCCACTTGCTATTCAATACGAAGAAGAAATATTCCCCGTCGAAATTGAGAACGGAGTGTGCGTACCAGTAGGGTGTGCACACGCATTTTCGATTCGGGCGAGATTAGAAGTCGTGTAGCATGCGGGAAGCAGCGCTCGAAGCTGCTAGTCTGTCAAAGGAGCCACAGAAAATACCCAGGAGTGAAATACGTCTGATTCGATCGAGGGGGAATTGACACTGCAGTACTCACTAACAGAGGCCAAAGTACGTACGAGTACGTCTACTGGATAGTTATCTTCGTCGCCTTAGCTCGTGAAAGTTCGATCACAAGATGTATAGAACACCAACACGGAAGAGGTTAAACCGAAAGGGGTATCTGCAGCTATGCAATCGTCGAATCTCCGTAGAACACCACGTAAGGGCGTTTGTCCAAGTCAAAGTGACTACCAAGGTCCACCTGGCAGGGTAGCGTAGTATCTCCCGTTCAATGTTGTCGGCATGGAGCCAACTTGGTTCAGCCACCTCACGCCAACACGAACAACCCAGACAAACGTGCGGCAGTCCCTCCCCAAAGATGATCCAACCTCAATTGCCTTCAGTTCCTCACTGCTTCATCGTCGTGGAACAAATGTATCAAGTCATTTCTCACGTTCACCAACATTGAAGCGATCTGTCTCTACGGTTAGCACATGCCGATTCCATTTCAATCGAATTATGGCGCATCATGTTTACAGGAGGACGTTTTTCTTGGTATGGAAATACTATGCAGTGAATCAACACGACGAGAGTCCGCATTTCCCATCCAAATCATCCTTTGCTCTGGACAATGACCCGTCGAAATCGAGCAGCGAAATGAAATTCAATTATCTGTTCATCGTTGAGAATGTCCAAGATGGACAGTAAATTTCCAAATCGGACACTTTGCCACGGATTTGTCACTAACAGCACCAATCGCGGGATTGTTACATTGTCCACTTGAAGTGGGTCGCACCTTTGCGTTTTGTTGAAGTACGGATTTGCTTGTCTTCAACATCACGATCCTAGCTGATTTACGGGTGGATAGAACGTCACAACGAGTAAATTCCGCCCTGACGGCTAAACTTTCGGGCGAACGGGCCCAACCACACGTAATCAGGGTTTTCCGGACCTCACTTGCACTATCTTGCTGCTACAGAACGCAGAGACAGCAATTCCTACTATCAACAGACTGGTTACCACGGCTCCAGACATTTACCGATGTTTGTACATTCGTCTTAAATCGTAGTGATTTACGCCTGCCAGCACATCGAACCCCAGGATCAATTACCCACTTCGGAGTATACAGAAATTCCGTGCGGGGCACTCCACTTGCTATTCAATACGAAGAAGAAATATTCCCCGTCGAAATTGAGAACGGAGTGTGCGTACCAGTAGGGTGTGCACACGCATTTTCGATTCGGGCGAGATTAGAAGTCGTGTAGCATGCGGGAAGCAGCGCTCGAAGCTGCTAGTCTGGCAAAGGAGCCACAGAAAATACCCAGGAGTGAAATACGTCTGATTCGATCGAGGGGGAATTGACACTGCAGTACTCACTAACAGAGGCCAAAGTACGTACGAGTACGTCTACTGGATAGTTATCTTCGTCGCCTTAGCTCGTGAAAGTTCGATCACAAGATGTATAGAACACCAACACGGAAGAGGTTAAACCGAAAGGGGTATCTGCAGCTATGCAATCGTCGAATCTCCGTAGAACACCACGTAAGGGCGTTTGTCCAAGTCAAAGTGACTACCAAGGTCCACCTGGCAGGGTAGCGTAGTATCTCCCGTTCAATGTTGTCGGCATGGAGCCAACTTGGTTCAGCCACCTCACGCCAACACGAACAACCCAGACAAACGTGCGGCAGTCCCTCCCCAAAGATGATCCAACCTCAATTGCCTTCAGTTCCTCACTGCTTCATCGTCGTGGAACAAATGTATCAAGTCATTTCTCACGTTCACCAACATTGAAGCGATCTGTCTCTACGGTTAGCACATGCCGATTCCATTTCAATCGAATTATGGCGCATCATGTTTACAGGAGGACGTTTTTCTTGGTATGGAAATACTATGCAGTGAATCAACACGACGAGAGTCCGCATTTCCCATCCAAATCATCCTTTGCTCTGGACAATGACCCGTCGAAATCGAGCAGCGAAATGAAATTCAATTATCTGTTCATCGTTGAGAATGTCCAAGATGGACAGTAAATTTCCAAATCGGACACTTTGCCACGGATTTGTCACTAACAGCACCAATCGCGGGATTGTTACATTGTCCACTTGAAGTGGGTCGCACCTTTGCGTTTTGTTGAAGTACGGATTTGCTTGTCTTCAACATCACGATCCTAGCTGATTTACGGGTGGATAGAACGTCACAACGAGTAAATTCCGCCCTGACGGCTAAACTTTCGGGCGAACGGGCCCAACCACACGTAATCAGGGTTTTCCGGACCTCACTTGCACTATCTTGCTGCTACAGAACGCAGAGACAGCAATTCCTACTATCAACAGACTGGTTACCACGGCTCCAGACATTTACCGATGTTTGTACATTCGTCTTAAATCGTAGTGATTTACGCCTGCCAGCACATCGAACGCCAGGATCAATTACCCACTTCGGAGTATACAGAAATTCCGTGCGGGGCACTCCACTTGCTATTCAATACGAAGAAGAAATATTCCCCGTCGAAATTGAGAACGGAGTGTGCGTACCAGTAGGGTGTGCACACGCATTTTCGATTCGGGCGAGATTAGAAGTCGTGTAGCATGCGGGAAGCAGCGCTCGAAGCTGCTAGTCTGGCAAAGGAGCCACAGAAAATACCCAGGAGTGAAATACGTCTGATTCGATCTATGGAGGGGAATTGACACTGCAGTACTCACTAACAGAGGCCAAAGTACGTACGAGTACGTCTACTGGATAGTTATCTTCGTCGCCTTAGTTCGTGAAAGTTCGATCACAAGATGTATAGAACACCAACACGGAAGAGGTTAAACCGAAAGGGGTATCTGCAGCTATGCAATCGTCGAATCTCCGTAGAACACCACGTAAGGGCGTTTGTCCAAGTCAAAGTGACTACCAAGGTCCACCTGGTAGTGCAGCGTAGTATCTCCCGTTCAATGTTGTCGGCATGGAGCCGACTTGGCTCAGCCACCTCACGCCAACACGAACAACCCAGACAAACGTGCGGCAGTCCCTCCCCAAAGATGATCCAACCTCAATTGCCTTCAGTTCCTCACTGCTTCATCGTCGTGGAACAAATGTATCAAGTCATTTCTCACGTTCACCAACATTGAAGCGATCTGTCTCTACGGTTAGCACATGCCGATTCCATTTCAATCGAATTATGGCGCATCATGTTTACATGTGGACGTTTTTCTTGGTATGGAAATACTATGCAGTGAATCAACACGACGAGAGTCCGCATTTCCCATCCAAATCATCCTTTGCTCTGGACAATGACCCGTCGAAATCGAGCAGCGAAATGAAATTCAATTATCTGTTCATCGTTGAGAATGTCCAAGATGGACAGTAAATTTCCAAATCGGACACTTTGCCACGGATTTGTCACTAACAGCACCAATCGCGGGATTGTTACATTGTCCACTTGAAGTGGGTCGCACCTTTGCGTTTTGTTGAAGTACGGATTTGCTTGTCTTCAACATCACGATCCTAGCTGATTTACGGGTGGATAGAACGTCACAACGAGTAAATTCCGCCCTGACGGCTAAACTTTCGGGCGAACGGGCCCAACCACACGTAATCAGGGTTTTCCGGACCTCACTTGCACTATCTTGCTGCTACAGAACGCAGAGACAGCAATTCCTACTATCAACAGACTGGTTACCACGGCTCCAGACATTTACCGATGTTTGTACATTCGTCTTAAATCGTAGTGATTTACGCCTGCCAGCACATCGAACCCCAGGATCAATTACCCACTTCGGAGTATACAGAAATTCCGTGCGGGGCACTCCACTTGCTATTCAATACGAAGAAGAAATATTCCCCGTCGAAATTGAGAACGGAGTGTGCGTACCAGTAGGGTGTGCACACGCATTTTCGATTCGGGCGAGATTAGAAGTCGTGTAGCATGCGGGAAGCAGCGCTCGAAGCTGCTAGTCTGGCAAAGGAGCCACAGAAAATACCCAGGAGTGAAATACGTCTGATTCGATCTATGGAGGGGGAATTGACACTGCAGTACTCACTAACAGAGGCCAAAGTACGTACGAGTACGTCTACTGGATAGTTATCTTCGTCGCCTTAGTTCGTGAAAGTTCGATCACAAGATGTATAGAACACCAACACGGAAGAGGTTAAACCGAAAGGGGTATCTGCAGCTATGCAATCGTCGAATCTCCGTAGAACACCACGTAAGGGCGTTTGACCAAGTCAAAGTGACTACCAAGGTCCACCTGGTAGTGCAGCGTAGTATCTCCCGTTCAATGTTGTCGGCATGGAGCCGACTTGGCTCAGCCACCTCACGCCAACACGAACAACCCAGACAAACGTGCGGCAGTCCCTCCCCAAAGATGATCCAACCTCAATTGCCTTCAGTTCCTCACTGCTTCATCGTCGTGGAACAAATGTATCAAGTCATTTCTCACGTTCACCAACATTGAAGCGATCTGTCTCTACGGTTAGCACATGCCGATTCCATTTCAATCGAATTATGGCGCATCATGTTTACATGTGGACGTTTTTCTTGGTATGGAAATACTATGCAGTGAATCAACACGACGAGAGTCCGCATTTCCCATCCAAATCATCCTTTGCTCTGGACAATGACCCGTCGAAATCGAGCAGCGAAATGAAATTCAATTATCTGTTCATCGTTGAGAATGTCCAAGATGGACAGTAAATTTCCAAATTGGACACTTTGCCACGGATTTGTCACTAACAGCACCAATCGCGGGATTGTTACATTGTCCACTTGAAGTGGGTCGCACCTTTGCGTTTTGTTGAAGTACGGGTTTGCTTGTCTTCAACATCACGATCCTAGCTGAATTACGGGTGGATAGAACGTCACAACGAGTAAATTCCGCCCTGACGGCTAAAATGTGGGACGAACGGGCCCAACCACACGTAATCAGGGTTTTCCGGACCTCACTTGCACTATCTTGCTGCTACAGAACGCAGAGACAGCAATTCCTACTATCAACAGACTGGTTACCACGGCTCCAGACATTTACCGATGTTTGTACATTCGTCTTAAATCGTAGTGATTTACGCCTGCCAGCACATCGAACCCCAGGATCAATTACCCACTTCGGAGTATACAGAAATTCCGTGCGGGGCACTCCACTTGCTATTCAATACGAAGAAGAAATATTCCCCGTCGAAATTGAGAACGGAGTGTGCGTACCAGTAGGGTGTGCACACGCATTTTCGATTCGGGCGAGATTAGAAGTCGTGTAGCATGCGGGAAGCAGCGCTCGAAGCTGCTAGTCTGGCAAAGGAGCCACAGAAAATACCCAGGAGTGAAATACGTCTGATTCGATCTATGGAGGGGGAATTGACACTGCAGTACTCACTAACAGAGGCCAAAGTACGTACGAGTACGTCTACTGGATAGTTATCTTCGTCGCCTTAGTTCGTGAAAGTTCGATCACAAGATGTATAGAACACCAACACGGAAGAGGTTAAACCGAAAGGGGTATCTGCAGCTATGCAATCGTCGAATCTCCGTAGAACACCACGTAAGGGCGTTTGTCCAAGTCAAAGTGACTACCAAGGTCCACCTGGTAGTGCAGCGTAGTATCTCCCGTTCAATGTTGTCGGCATGGAGCCGACTTGGCTCAGCCACCTCACGCCAACACGAACAACCCAGACAAACGTGCGGCAGTCCCTCCCCAAAGATGATCCAACCTCAATTGCCTTCAGTTCCTCACTGCTTCATCGTCGTGGAACAAATGTATCAAGTCATTTCTCACGTTCACCAACATTGAAGCGATCTGTCTCTACGGTTAGCACATGCCGATTCCATTTCAATCGAATTATGGCGCATCATGTTTACATGTGGACGTTTTTCTTGGTATGGAAATACTATGCAGTGAATCAACACGACGAGAGTCCGCATTTCCCATCCAAATCATCCTTTGCTCTGGACAATGACCCGTCGAAATCGAGCAGCGAAATGAAATTCAATTATCTGTTCATCGTTGAGAATGTCCAAGATGGACAGTAAATTTCCAAATTGGACACTTTGCCACGGATTTGTCACTAACCGCACCAATCGCGGGATTGTTACATTGTCCACTTGAAGTGGGTCGCATCTTTGCGTTTTGTTGAAGTACGGGTTTGCTTGTCTTCAACATCACGATCCTAGCTGATTTACGGGTGGATAGAGCCTCCATAACGTGTAAATTCCGCCCTGGCGGCTAAAATGTGGGACGAACGGGCCCAACCACACGTAATCAGGGTTTTCCGGACCTCACTTGCACTATCTTGCTGCTACAGAACGCAGAGACAGCAATTCCTACTATCAACAGACTGGTTACCACGGCTCCAGACATTTACCGATGTTTGTACATTCGTCTTAAATCGTAGTGATTTACGCCTGCCAGCACATCGAACCCCAGGATCAATTACCCACTTCGGAGTATACAGAAATTCCGTGCGGGGCACTCCACTTGCTATTCAATACGAAGAAGAAATATTCCCCGTCGAAATTGAGAACGGAGTGTGCGTACCAGTAGGGTGTGCACACGCATTTTCGATTCGGGCGAGATTAGAAGTCGTGTAGCATGCGGGAAGCAGCGCTCGAAGCTGCTAGTCTGTCAAAGGAGCCACAGAAAATACCCAGGAGTGAAATACGTCTGATTCGATCTATGGAGGGGGAATTGACACTGCAGTACTCACTAACAGAGGCCAAAGTACGTACGAGTACGTCTACTGGATAGTTATCTTCGTCGCCTTAGTTCGTGAAAGTTCGATCACAAGATGTATAGAACACCAACACGGAAGAGGTTAAACCGAAAGGGGTATCTGCAGCTATGCAATCGTCGAATCTCCGTAGAACACCACGTAAGGGCGTTTGTCCAAGTCAAAGTGATTACCAAGGTCCACCTGGCAGGGTAGCGTAGTATCTTCCGTTCAATGTTGTCGGCATGGAGCCAACTTGGCTCAGCCACCTCACGCCAACACGAACAACCCAGACAAACGTGCGGCAGTCCCTCCCCAAAGATGATCCAACCTCAATTGTCTTCAGTTCCTCACTGCTTCATCGTCGTGGAACAAATGTATCAAGTCATTTCTCACGTTCACCAACATTGAAGCGATCTGTCTCTACGGTTAGCACATGCCGATTCCATTTCAATCGAATTATGGCGCATCATGTTTACAGGAGGACGTTTTTCTTGGTATGGAAATACTATGCAGTGAATCAACACGACGAGAGTCCGCATTTCCCATCCAAATCATCCTTTGCTCTGGACAATGACCCGTCGAAATCGAGCAGCGAAATGAAATTCAATTATCTGTTCATCGTTGAGAATGTCCAAGATGGACAGTAAATTTCCAAATCGGACACTTTGCCACGGATTTGTCACTAACAGCACCAATCGCGGGATTGTTACATTGTCCACTTGAAGTGGGTCGCACCTTTGCGTTTTGTTGAAGTACGGATTTGCTTGTCTTCAACATCACGATCCTAGCTGATTTACGGGTGGATAGAACGTCACAACGAGTAAATTCCGCCCTGACGGCTAAACTTTCGGGCGAACGGGCCCAACCACACGTAATCAGGGTTTTCCGGACCTCACTTGCACTATCTTGCTGCTACAGAACGCAGAGACAGCAATTCCTACTATCAACAGACTGGTTACCACGGCTCCAGACATTTACCGATGTTTGTACATTCGTCTTAAATCGTAGTGATTTACGCCTGCCAGCACATCGAACCCCAGGATCAATTACCCACTTCGGAGTATACAGAAATTCCGTGCGGGGCACTCCACTTGCTATTCAATACGAAGAAGAAATATTCCCCGTCGAAATTGAGAACGGAGTGTGCGTACCAGTAGGGTGTGAATTGAGAGTATGCGAACGAGGCTTGTAGTAGTCGAGTGTGAAGAAGGAATGAAATCCGAAAGTGAGCTTTATTGAGTTAGTTGTTTCTTGTCTTGCTTTGCTAGCTCCTTTTTACTTGCCTCCTTACTCCTCCTAATCACATGTAAATCCACATACAGAAGATACATTTACGTCGGCAACGCTATGGTCAATAATAGGCGTTGATGACGTAAATCACTTGAGTTTTGTATGTGGACTGGATATGCACAAATCCGACCCTGGCATTAACCATACCAATCATTTGGGATCAGCCAATCAGATGGCTCCATTCGTCCCTCTTCAACTTATGACCCTTCAAGGCACACGCTTGTCACGCACCAACTGCGTGCTCCAGGCGCGTGCCTAGAGGTAGGAATCCAGCCGAGGTAGACGGCGAAGTGCAACCACAACACCCCCACTCAATTTGACGTCTCGAGCTTGGAGACCACGTTGCTGGCAATCATGAGGTAGCGCAGCGTCTTTGTTGAAAGGCCCTTGGTCAAGTAGTCCGCAAGTTGGTTCTTGGACTCCACGTAGACCAGCTCGATGTCACCACTTGTCACCTTCTCGCGAATGAAGTGATAGCGAATATCGATGTGCTTGGTGCGAGCTTGGTAACCGACGTTCTTCGCCAACGCCATGGCACCTTGGTTGTCCTCGTAGATCCCCGTATCCCCCACTTGCTCTGCACCAATGTCCTTGAGAAGTAGTCGCAGCCACACCACTTCCTTGATACATTCACTTAGAGCCATGTACTCGGCCTCGGTAGAACTCAGAGCCACAGTCTTCTGGAATGTAGAGCGCCAAACCACAGGTGCCCCACACAACATGACCATTGTCCCGCTGACCGAACGTCTGTCGTCGCGGTTGCCTGCCCAGTCAGCATCCGAGTAAGCGATGAGCTCTGTTCCTTGTGAGCCGTCGTAAACGATGCCAACGTCCTTGGTCTTCAAAAGGTACCGCACCACCTTGATCCCAGCATCCCAGTGCTTCTCACCAGGGTTTTCCAGGAAGCGACTCAACTTGGCGACGGCAATCGAGATGTCGGGTCGCGTTCCGCACGCCAGGTACATGAGACTTCCAACGAGTGACCGATAGGGCTTCAACTTCATCTTAGCCTTGTCGTCTTCGGTATGCGCTTCATCGGCCTTGGTCAGGTGGACCCCTGGCTCCAATGGTGTTAAGCACGACTTCGCGTTCTCTTGACCAAACCTCTTGATGATCGACTCTGTGTAAGCACGTTGACAGATGCCCAACGTCTTGCGCTCCATGTCGTAGTCGATCTCGATGCCAAGAATGAAGCGTGCACGTCCGAGGTCCTTGATCCGGAACTTCTCCGCAATTCCAGCCTTCACCGACGCGATGACGTCCTTGTCTCGTGACGCAATCAGCATGTCGTCCACGTAGAGACACACGATGCACTCATCATCTCCATCACCTCTTGTGTAGATGCATGGATCAGCATCAGCAGCCTTAAACCCCATGCGCTTGAGATGGTTGTCGATGGTCTCGTTCCACACACGAGATGCCTGCTTCAGTCCGTACAGACTTTGCAGCAACATGCAGACGACGTCATCTTCCTCTTGAGTTTCTGTTAGTGTCAGCAGCTCCCGGAGACCTTCAGGTAGCTCCATGTAGATCTTTTCTTCGAGCTTGCCGTACAGGAACGCCGTGTCCACGTCACACTGCTCAATCTCGAATCCTTCGGCACAACACTTGGCCAGCACTGCCCGGATCGAGTTCAGGTAAGCCACAGGCGCGTACGTTTCTTCGTAGTCGATGCCCTGTCGTTGTGAATACCCCTTTGCTACGAGACGAGCCTTGTGTCGGATCACCTGTCCCTTTTCGTTGCGCTTGAGCGCGAACACCCAGCGGCAGCCAATCGGGCGCTGGTGCGTTGGTCTTGGCACCAACTTCCAGGTGCCGTTGTCTGATAACGACTTGAGTTCACTTGCAATCGCCTTCTTCCAGTTATCTTGGTCCGCACTTGTAGTCGCCTCAGCGTACGTCTTCGGGACCTCCTCTGTAGCAGCCATCAGCTGTCCATTTTCAACAATAGCAAGCTCGTTACCACTTGGCCTCGGTCGCTCTTGTGTCATCTTCTGACGCTTTGTTCCACTAGACGATGGAGCGTCGATGACTTGCTTCTTCAGCGTGCCTGCCTCTTCAGGATCCGTTGTCTCTTCAATGTGACGAACACGTGAGCGAGTAATCATGGGATGCGTCGAGTCGTATGGCACCATCGCAGTATCCATGCTCACGTCACGTTGAAGTGGGATCGTGTCAGCAACTTCAACATTAACTGGCACGATCTGTGTCGACTCACTCAGCGAGAGTTGATCCATGGTTGAACTCAATGCGTCAGCCTTTTCGTCAGGGTCTGTACGAGTCACGACGAGCTCAGGGTCGGTCGTCTCCATGAACTTCACGGTGCGCACGATTTGCACCTTTCCTGTTGCCACGTTGAGTACACGGTAGCCCTTCACTCCGTTTTCGTAGCCCATGAACCGACACTTAAATGCCTTTGCATCCAGCTTGCGTCTCTTCTCGTCAGGGATGTGAGCGTATCCCAATGCACCAAACACCTTGACGTTCTTGAGCTGTGGCTTGGAATGGCTCACAATCTCGTAGGGTGTCTTCACAGTCACAGAGTTGGGGATCCGATTGATGATCCAGGCCGCCGTGTTGACAGCCTCAGCCCACCACTTATTGTTGATGCTCTCGTGGTAGAGCATGCAGCGAGCCATCTCCACGAGGCTCCGGTTCATGCGCTCAGCCAGTCCATTCTGCTGAGGCGTGTACGGCACCGTCTTCTCATGCTTGATGCCGCTGCGGTTGAGGTAATCCTTGAACTGTCGACCGGTGTACTCACCGCCGTTGTCCGAACGCAGGCGCTTGATCGTCTTGCCTGTCGCGTTCTCCATTGCTGCCTTGTAAGTCTTGAACTTCGACAGCACCTCCGATTTGGCCTTCATAAAGTAGACCGTAACGTGGCGTGAGTAGTCGTCGATGAATGTCACCACGAACGTACAACCACCAGGTGTCTTGGTTTGCATCGGACCCATCACGTCCGAGTGCACCAGGTCGAGCACACCAGCACTCTTGACGAGCTTCTCCGGATATCTTGGAAAGTCGTCAGCTCTCATCTTGCCCATGCAGCAGCCTGCGCAGACGTGCTCCTTTGACGCGTCGTCCGAAACGCGAGGCACTCCATCTGCCATGGACAGTAGCTGTTCGTAGCGCTTGTACGGGATGTGGCCGAGTCGGGCGTGCACAACAGCCCATGGCTCCTTACGAGTGGTCGTTGCAGCATGACACACCTCGTCCCCCACTGTCTTCAACTTGTAGATGTTTCCACAGCGCTTCGCCTCCATGACGGTAGCACCACCAAAGCTAAAGACACACTTGTCCTTGCTGAACTGCGCGGTGACGTCCTTCTCGGCCAGCTTTGACACCGAGATGAGGCTTCCTTCAACTTCAGGGATGTACAGGACATCCGACAGCGTGACAGACGTGCCGTCCATCAGCTTCATACCGACGGTGCCCTTCGCAACGGCGTCGATCTTCGTGCCATCCGCGATCGTGATGCGGACTGGCGTCTTCAGTTCCTTCAAGGACACGAACTTGTCCCGGACACTGGTCATGTGCGAACTTGCACCTGAGTCGACGAGCCATTCACTCTTGGTCATCGCACCCGTTGCCATGAACGAGAAGTCGGACGCTTCCTCTCGCGCCGCTTGCCCTCGTTCCTCATCAGCTTTCCTCTTCCGGCACTCGAACTCTCGGTGCCCTTGCTTCTTGCAATAGAAGCACTTGCCCTTGAAACGTTGCTTGCCACCGAAGTCCTTCTTCTTCGTTGCGAAAGCCTTCTCTTGAGCCGATGACGATTCATCCGAGGCTTGAACACCAGAGAGGGCTTGGATCGCGTAGGCCAACGTCACGTTGGGCGTGTTCTCGAGGACAGTACTGATCATCTTGTACTCGTCCGTTAGACTGCCAAGGAGCAACACGAGCTGGCGAGTCTCGTCCAGAGTCTCACCGATCGTCTCCATCTGGAGGACGATCTCCTTGAACTGATCGACGTGGGAAGCGAACTTGGTACCGGGCTCCATCTTGAAGTTGTTCAACTTCTTGGTGACGAGAAGCCGGTTCTTGAGCGTGTTCCGGTTGAACTGCTCCTCGAGCATCGTCCACGCCTCAGCGGCAGTAGTTGCCCCACGAATGTAGACTTGGTATGTGAGACTCACGTCTCCAGCAATCACACCAAGGGCTTTCAGATCGTTGGTCTTCCATTCCAACGTGGAGCGGTCACTCAGGGAGTCGAACTCTGGCTTGACGATGTGGGCCAGCAGTCCTTTGCGCGATAACTTCATCCGCATGTTGAACTCCCAGTGGAAGTAGTTGTCTTCCACGAGTTTGACGGAGTCAGCGTAGCTTGGGCTCATAACCAATTGAGAGTATGCGAACGAGGCTTGTAGTAGTCGAGTGTGAAGAAGGAATGAAATCCGAAAGTGAGCTTTATTGAGTTAGTTGTTTCTTGTCTTGCTTTGCTAGCTCCTTTTTACTTGCCTCCTTACTCCTCCTAATCACATGTAAATCCACATACAGAAGATACATTTACGTCGGCAACGCTATGGTCAATAATAGGCGTTGATGACGTAAATCACTTGAGTTTTGTATGTGGACTGGATATGCACAAATCCGACCCTGGCATTAACCATACCAATCATTTGGGATCAGCCAATCAGATGGCTCCATTCGTCCCTCTTCAACTTATGACCCTTCAAGGCACACGCTTGTCACGCACCAACTGCGTGCTCCAGGCGCGTGCCTAGAGGTAGGAATCCAGCCGAGGTAGACGGCGAAGTGCAACCACAACAGTGTGCACACGCATTTTCGATTCGGGCGAGATTAGAAGTCGTGTAGCATGCGGGAAGCAGCGCTCGAAGCTGCTAGTCTGTCAAAGGAGCCACAGAAAATACCCAGGAGTGAAATACGTCTGATTCGATCTATGGAGGGGGAATTGACACTGCAGTACTCACTAACAGAGGCCAAAGTACGTACGAGTACGTCTACTGGATAGTTATCTTCGTCGCCTTAGCTCGTGAAAGTTCGATCACAAGATGTATAGAACACCAACACGGAAGAGGTTAAACCGAAAGGGGTATCTGCAGCTATGCAATCGTCGAATCTCCGTAGAACACCACGTAAGGGCGTTTGTCCAAGTCAAAGTGACTACCAAGGTCCACCTGGCAGGGTAGCGTAGTATCTCCCGTTCAATGTTGTCGGCATGGAGCCGACTTGGCTCAGCCACCTCACGCCAACACGAACAACCCAGACAAACGTGCGGCAGTCCCTCCCCAAAGATGATCCAACCTCAATTGCCTTCAGTTCCTCACTGCTTCATCGTCGTGGAACAAATGTATCAAGTCATTTCTCACGTTCACCAACATTGAAGCGATCTGTCTCTACGGTTAGCACATGCCGATTCCATTTCAATCGAATTATGGCGCATCATGTTTACATGTGGACGTTTTTCTTGGTATGGAAATACTATGCAGTGAATCAACACGACGAGAGTCCGCATTTCCCATCCAAATCATCCTTTGCTCTGGACAATGACCCGTCGAAATCGAGCAGCGAAATGAAATTCAATTATCTGTTCATCGTTGAGAATGTCCAAGATGGACAGTAAATTTCCAAATTGGACACTTTGCCACGGATTTGTCACTAACAGCACCAATCGCGGGATTGTTACATTGTCCACTTGAAGTGGGTCGCATCTTTGCGTTTTGTTGAAGTACGGGTTTGCTTGTCTTCAACATCACGATCCTAGCTGATTTACGGGTGGATAGAGCCTCCATAACGTGTAAATTCCGCCCTGGCGGCTAAAATGTGGGACGAACGGGCCCAACCACACGTAATCAGGGTTTTCCGGACCTCACTAGCAGTATCTTGCTGCTACAGAACGCAGAGACAGCAATTCCTACTATCAACAGACTGGTTACCACGGCTCCAGACATTTACCGATGTTTGTACATTCGTCATAAATCGTAGTGATTTACGCCTGCCAGCACATCGAACGCCAGGATCAATTACCCACTTCGGAGTATGCAGAAATTCCGTGCGGGGCACTCCACTTGCTATTCAATACGAAGAAGAAATATTCCCCGTCGAAATTGAGAACGGAGTGTGTGTACCAGTAGGGTGTGCACACGCATTTTCGATTCGGGCGAGATTAGAAGTCGTGTAGCATGCGGGAAGCAGCGCTCGAAGCTGCTAGTCTGTCAAAGGAGCCACAGAAAATACCCAGGAGTGAAATACGTCTGATTCGATCGAGGGGGAATTGACACTGCAGTACTCACTAACAGAGGCCAAAGTACGTACGAGTACGTCTACTGGATAGTTATCTTCGTCGCCTTAGTTCGTGAAAGTTCGATCACAAGATGTATAGAACACCAACACGGAAGGGTTTAAACCGAAAGGGGTATCTGCAGCTATAGAATCGTCGAATCTCCGTAGAACACCACGTAAGGGCGTTTGTCCAAGTCAAAGTGATTACCAAGGTCCACCTGGCAGGGTAGCGTAGTATCTTCCGTTCAATGTTGTCGGCATGGAGCCGACTTGGCTCAGCCACCTCACGCCAACACGAACAACCCAGACAAACGTGCGGCAGTCCCTCCCCAAAGATGATCCAACCTCAATTGTCTTCAGTTCCTCACTGCTTCATCGTCGTGGAACAAATGTATCAAGTCATTTCTCACGTTCACCAACATTGAAGCGATCTGTCTCTACGGTTAGCACATGCCGATTCCATTTCAATCGAATTATGGCGCATCATGTTTACAGGAGGACGTTTTTCTTGGTATGGAAATACTATGCAGTGAATCAACACGACGAGAGTCCGCATTTCCCATCCAAATCATCCTTTGCTCTGGACAATGACCCGTCGAAATCGAGCAGCGAAATGAAATTCAATTATCTGTTCATCGTTGAGAATGTCCAAGATGGACAGTAAATTTCCAAATCGGACACTTTGCCACGGATTTGTCACTAACAGCACCAATCGCGGGATTGTTACATTGTCCACTTGAAGTGGGTCGCATCTTTGCGTTTTGTTGAAGTACGGGTTTGCTTGTCTTCAACATCACGATCATAGCTGAATTACGGGTGGATAGAACGTCACAACGAGTAAATTCCGCCCTGACGGCTAAACTTTCGGGCGAACGGGCCCAACCACACGTAATCAGGGTTTCCAGGACCTCACTAGCAGTATCTTGCTGCTACAGAACGCAGAGACAGCAATTCCTACTATCAACAGACTGGTTACCACGGCTTCAGACGTTTGCTGATGCTAGCAGCATTGTTATCTGTTCGCCTTCATTGGAAATAGAAGTTTGTGAGAATGCTTAGCTTTGAATTGAACTCACCTACGTGTTAAATTTTCAGCGCACTGTCCTGTGCATTTTGTGTTGAATCTTTCGTTTGTGTCATAAACGTTGTTGTCTCAATCTCTTGGCCACAGCTCGAGACAGCAGTGATAACAGGATGCGCCAACAGTGCGGGATCAAATCGAAGTCTTTTACATCATGTGAAGATCGTGGTAAACTGCCAAATCGGTAGCATTACGAGCACACTGTCAAGCGAACATGAGGCGTCGAAACGGACAGCTATTAAGACTGTGAGCGCACGATAGACTATGTAGAACAAGCATCACATCGTTTTTCTTCTTACCTTCGACGTGACATGCATACTATGATGATTGTTACAAGCAGCATTCAGTAGTTCATTATTCAAAGGCAGTAAGTTGAATATCATCCACTCAATATACTTCACGACTTCAGCACTTATTATAATGCTTACCTATCAGTACCTAATACTGACTGACTCATTCATACAGTAGGAGTACGTCATATCCGAATGTACAAGTCACGAGCACCGAAAACAACGAGAACCGAAAGCATGTCCCTGCCCCCTAATCACGTGCGAGAAGGGGCAACCTCTTCACCTTAAGCATCGACCTTATGACTCACGACTCAAGACTCATGAGGCACAAATATACACTTCAGTCTTCAAAAGTTTACTCGCCACAAGTTAAAAAGGACCCATATCTTACACAATCTTTGGGTCTATCTTTTGCCAAAATGCGTCTTTTTTGTCACAGGTGAGCGATTGTTCAAAACGACCACAGATGGTCCATACTTTTGTCCATAACGACCATGCCCAAGAGGCAACCCACCCCCAACGAGCAACCTCAAAAAGGGACACAGTCCAGGGAGACCAATTCCAGACAGACACTTTCAGTGAATCAAATCGTCTATGGCGCCTGCTCCCTCAGTTCCACTACAGGTTGCTGCTGGCAGCTTCTTCCGCTTCGAGTGCGACCACGAGCAGCTCTTTCACCCTGAGTACAAGAGGTATGTGTTGGCCTTTCACTGAGGCACTATTTCCAGTATGAGTCAGCAAGAATTGCTAACATAATCCTCCCAGGAGTAACCGCACCAAAGGTCTAAAGATCCTACGCTGCTTCCCGCACTGCTGCCCGGAGCATATCGATCGTAGTTACTGCGGATCATCACTGAGCGTGAGCATTCGACTGGCGGAATGCTCGAAGGGAACTGTCCCACCGGAATTAACTCCTAGTGAAGTGTTATCTGTTTTCGCACGCTTCGAGTCTGTAAGTGACGTTAGTCTCAGGGCAGGAGATTGTGTCGAGGTGAATAAAATCCAGCAGGGGGTGCAAACAGAGAGCAATTTGGACGGTCCGTGGATCGCTGGGGTCCTGGACCGTCCCTCTCAATTGGTGGCGAACATCCGTGCGCCTAACACTTCACAAACGTCGGAGCGCTCATTAATCTTCCATTTGAACTGTCACGCGTTCTCGAGATGGTACTATGATTGGGAGAGTGGGGCCAATAAAGCTCAAAGATTGATGAAGCACGTGCTGAAAGCTTACGTCATGGAACGGGTTGCCGTGGATATGGACAACAACTTTACCCGCATTTCCAGTCCAGACGCGTACACTCACTTGTATAGGGTCGTGCACATCGTGATATCTCCACAGTTTACAGTGATCTCATATCGCCGAGCGCCGTTGGAACCTCTGCAAGCAGCACAAGTTGCAGCCCAGTTACAATTGTTCAAGACGCAGGCTCCGCGAGAAATGAGAGGGGGGTTACACAGCGGTTTATCGTACAAACTGACATTAGACGAACATCGCGGAATGGTTCCCGTGCCCTCTCCAGCACAGACGAGGAGTGTTAGGGTGTATGAAGGAGGTTTGAAACGTCGACGTCACATCCCTCCGACTTCTGTTCACCCACTGGAAGACAAGTTGTTTTGGGAGCATGCCAATGTGCCGGCAGTATCCACCTCTAAAAACCTGGCACTGCTGTACGCATTTCTGCGCTGGGCGCCGCTGAAACTTTACTCTCATGAGCTGGTGAATTTAGTTCGGCGTAACCTACTCGATCCGATGTCAGCTGGGTCAAACGTGAACGACAAGAGGAATTGTTTTGTGGAGCTGCTGATTGATCGCGCTCGAGCTGAAGATGAGCTGCGTGTTGCTGGAGCTCCTCCAGTATCACGAGAAGTCAATGTGGTACTTCGAGTGGCCTCGCAAGCTATAGTTTGGCTATATTCGAGCGAGACGTATCGCTGGATGCGTTCATTTTTCCAGCAGTATGCTGTGTGTGTACTAGACAAAACACAACTGCGTACATGCTACCTGCAATTCCTGAGTGAGGTTGAAGAGCGTTTGAATACTGAAGTACTTGCGGCCACAGCGATCGGTAGCTTGGCTAATATGGCGGAAGAAGTCATTGCGGCAGTATATTCCTGTCAACACTTCCACGATCGACGGCCGCTAGTCCGCAAGATCTTAGGCGGGCAAAGCTTTGCTGGATGGAACATGTTTGTAGCACAGATGCGTGATACTTTCATTGGCGCTACAACCTTGCCACGAGGTGTAGAACGTCAGGAGAGATCAACTTTCGGGACGATGTATCATCCTCACAATGCTATTGAAGAAAGCTGGAATGGCGAATGGGTTTTAGACATGGAAACTAGTAGTAGTTCCTTTTCGAGTGGTGCCGACACAACCAGTCGGGACGTGTCGCTTTACTCGTTAGTGGCGTTCATTTCACAAGTCGTCCATATTGAGGTGTCTATCGACATTCAAGAAAGAGCACTTCGTGTCCGCTCGACACGAAATATGGCTGGGCACCTGGATTGTATGCACGTGGTATTGGACAACAAGGAGCGCGTATTTCGTCTATTCCCGAATGGCGTCTCGTCTAGCGGATGGAAGGGGTTACGTGGTGACTACGTTGGGGAGATTCGCGTGGAAGAACCGAGGAACGTGGTGGTATTTCTCGAGATATTTAATTGGGCAGTGGAAAGGGACGAACATTCCTTCCATGTACGCCTATGCATGGAGTATCAGCAAAGTGGTCATCTTTTGATCCATGGCGATATCTTGGCAACGACGGGGTCACCTTCATTCACCGCCGAGGAAATGCCGTACGTTGGAGAAATGTCCCTACGTATGAAGCGCAAATCTGTTGAGAAGGCCAACACAAGATGGAGTCAAAGTACTGGTGTACCGACGTGGGCAGAGCATAGCAGATTTTGCCTGAGCTACCGCAAAGTGTAGTACATGCACTGAAGTAAAGAGTAATGCTAAATTTCATTTACCAAGATAAACAAAGCTTAAAACAAGGACAGTCATAGGCATTCGGTTGTATCTATTGGTATGTGATCTATCAGCTTAGTCCTCGCTCGCACGCTGTTTCTTGCTCTTCTTGCTCTTCTTCTTGTTCTTACCGGCAGCGCCACCTCGCAGCGCGTCCATGATCATCGCCACATCTGCACTGTTAGCAACCTCCTCGTTAATGTGTTCAGGCTCTTCCGTAATACTCCGAGCTGCTTTGCGCTTCTTGGACTTCTTGCTCGATTTTTTGCTTTCTGTTTGCACTTTGTCGTCTTCCAAGACATCCTTGAAGAGGTCAGCGATCTTCTCTTGCTTCGTGTATAGAGCTTCCCATTTCTCACGGCTCTGCTTGTACTCAAATAGCTGGCATGTGCTCATTACAAGCTGAGAGAAGTGGCTGCCACTTAACTGATTTTCCACCGCCAGAAGTTCGTGCACCACAGCCTCCTTTTTATCTAGCGGCAGGTCTTCATAGCACTTCATGACTGAAAAGGCACCGAGTCGATCCATGGCCAGCGTCCCAAACTTTCCCACAAACCGCTGGTATAGCTCGTCCCGCACCCAAGCAGTGCTAGGGTCCTTTGACTCCCAGATAGGTTCCACCACACAGCGACTACCGGTGGAGTCCTTGGCCAAAGCCATAAGCTGCACGGAGTTGAACGACAGAATGCCCTTGTAAAGTGGAGTCAGGTATTCACCAGCTTCAAACTTCTGCAGCTGCTCAATGATCTTGGCGCCAACAACATTTAGCTGCACCTTGGCAGACGTAGCGGAAGTTGACAGCTGCACATTGAGCAGCGATGCCACGAAATTCTTCCGAACAGCTTCAGGCTTCTTGCTCTCCTGCTTTGCCACTGCATTCACAAGTGCGTCGAACACTTCCTTCTGCCGCAGCTTAAACTTCACGCACATTTCCACCACGCGCCAAACTACACCAGGGCGGCCCATGCTCAGCAGCGTCCACATTGAAGCCTCCAGTTCCTCAAGTACCTGCAGCGCCATCTCCTCTGTACGGACGATTTTGATAACGTTCTGAACCACATAGTTGGCGATGTTGTGCTCCGCAAGCTGCAGCATCTTGCCACGAATGCAACGCTCGAATACCTTTCTGAAAAACTTGTCACTAGCACTCTCGAACAGAGCCTCAAGCACGTGGCTTGTTACTGCATCAGCTGCCAAATCGTAGAAGCCGCTCTCACACGTGTCCTCGTCCTCCCACTGAAGAATATGTTTCGCCAGTTTACGTCGGCTGTTCGAAGGTGCCAGCTTCAGCGCCGAAGCAATCAAAGGGCCTGAATTCTGGTCGTACAACAAGTTCTGGAGTTCGTGCATCGAGCTCTCACTTAGCACCGCTAAAATCTCTTTGAACAAACTGTCAAATGAACTTGGCACGGCATAGGTGACCTCCGACCCATCCTTACCTGGGCGAGCTTCTGTAAATGTGACAACACGGTGCTTACCCTTTTTGCCACGTTTCTCGGGCACCAACGGCTTGCCGGCCAGTACAGCCAGCACTGATCGCAGCACGTGACTGGCACTGACGTCATTCATGAGTGTAATCCATTCGTTTTCCACCTCTTTGACCACAGTGACAATAACGTCGCTCATGGGCGGGATCTCCGCCATGCGGTCGTCCTCCTCCTCGTTCTCTGTCTTAACCTCCTCTCCATCCACCTCCTTGGCCACCACAATACTGGCTCTAGACAGCAAGTGTTGCAACACGTGAGAAGAGTAGCGATTGGTCCACAAGTGGCTCATGTATCCCGCCATCTTGTGCAGTAGGAAACGCAATTGGGAGTCGCTCATTTTGGGCAGAAAAACCTCCAATAGCTCGCCAGCATGGCGGTCTGAGGCTGCACTGGCTGCTCGAGGAGCTACTTCTTCCAGAACATTCCATAGCAGGAGCTCCACGTCTTCTGGACTTGAGTCTTCGCCTGGTTGTGTCAACATCTCCGTCACTTCCTTCAGATACGACAACGTGTCGGGCTCCAGACGACGCGGACGCAAGCGTCTACAGAACAGAAACACATACAAGTTAGTACAAGTCATTAGCAGGTATCCATGGTGTTATAACGGACTCAGGACGTTGCGGACGGGACTCATTCGTCTCATATTCAGCCATGGCTGTCGGCTAATGGATAAGTGTCGTCGGGTCCAGCCAAAATGAAAGTGGTGTGTCGTACATCATTTCAATGATGTGGTGCGCCTCATTCTGTTCGGTGGTTTTGTGTGGTCCACATTGATGGAATTGCGCGCCAAACAGTCGTCAGTAGCAGTCAATCTCTATACTTAAGCGATGGCGGAGAGCAGTGCGAGTCCGAGCCCCAGCAGCGGCAGTGTGAGCCCCAGTAGCAGCTCTCCCCCCTCTTCCCCCAGACCCGACGCTAAGGGTGACGCTGACGACGTGTCAATGGATGGAGGCGAGTCCGTGGAGGAAAATGACACGGAAGAGATGGAGGAAGTGGCCACTTCAGATGACACTAAAAAGAGTTTATTGTCCAAGGAGGAGCGAGAAGCTCTGCGTAAAGAGGAAGAAGCTGTTCTTAAGGAACAAAGGGATCGGCAGACGAAATCTCTGGACTTGGTGAAGCAGTCACTGGCTCAGGACGCCGAATGGGGGGCGAAAAGTGCTCGTGAGAAGAAAATGGCCTTCCTGATGGCCCAATCGGACGTTTTTACGTCCTTTTTAATGGGCGGTAACAGTGCTGTGGGCAAGGAGATGTCCCGTACTAAAGCAGCTAAAGAAGCAGGGTCAAAAAGAGGCAAAGGATCGAAACAGGCAGACGCTCAAGCTCTGCAGGACATGGATGACGCTCGGTATACGAGAATCACTCAACAGCCTTCAATTATCAAGTTCGGTACGATGAAACCCTACCAGTTGGAGGGTTTGAACTGGATGATCCGTCTTCACGATTCCGGAGTCAACGGTATTTTGGCTGATGAAATGGGATTGGGTAAAACACTGCAGAGTATTTCTCTGCTGGCGTATCTAAGAGAAGCTCGAGGTATTGAAGGGCCTCATATCATCATTGTGCCCAAGAGTACAGTGGGAAACTGGATGAGGGAATTGAAGAGATGGTGCCCGTCCATTAAAGCCTTCAAGTTCATGGGCAGCAAGGAGGAGCGTGCTGTACAGAGAGAGACTGTGGTTAAACAGAACTTTGATGCACTGGTGCTGTCCTACGAGGTGGCTATTATCGAGAAGGCCATCCTACAGAAGATCAAGTGGAAATACCTGCTTATTGACGAGGCCCACCGAGTCAAGAACGAGAACTCTAAGCTGTCGAGGGTTGTGCGAGAGTTTAAGGTTGAGCACAGACTGCTGATCACGGGAACCCCGTTGCAGAACAACCTGCATGAACTATGGGCACTTCTCAACTTCTTGCTGCCTGACGTGTTCTCAGATTCGGAGGATTTCGATGCCTGGTTCAATGTGGACGAGGAAGAAGGGCAGGAGAACGTTATCAAGAAGTTGCACACGATTCTACGTCCATTCTTGCTGCGTCGCCTAAAGGCGGATGTCGAGCACTCATTACCGCCAAAGATTGAAACGAAGCTGTACGTTGGTCTTTCGGAGATGCAACGCGAGTGGTACATGCGTGTGTTGCACCGTGACGCGACGCATTTGAACGCAATCGGCGGCAGTGACCGTGTACGTCTGCTTAACATTCTGATGCAACTGCGGAAGGTGTGCAACCATCCGTATCTATTCGAAGGTGCGGAGCCTGGGCCACCGTACCAGGAAGGCCCTCACCTGTGGGAGAACTGTGGTAAGATGACGCTGCTGCACAGGCTGCTGCCCAAGCTTCAAGCCCAGGGTTCCCGTGTGCTTATTTTCTGTCAAATGACGTCTATGATGGACATTCTGGAGGATTACATGCGTTACTTTGGCCACGATTACTGCCGTCTTGATGGTTCTACCAAGGGTGAAGATCGTGACAACATGATGGAGGAATTCAACGCTCCTGGCAGCTCCAAGTTCGCATTCCTGCTAAGTACACGTGCTGGTGGTCTGGGTATTAACTTGGCCACAGCCGACATTGTCATTCTGTTTGATTCGGACTGGAACCCGCAGGTGGATCTTCAGGCTATGGATCGCGCCCATCGTATCGGGCAAACGAAAACTGTGCGTGTGTTCCGTTTCATTACTGATGGCACGGTGGAGGAGAAGATTGTGGAGCGTGCGGAGCGGAAACTATACCTGGATGCCGCCATTATCCAGCAGGGTCGCTTGGCACAGCAGAACCGCAAGCTTTCTAAGGATGAGCTTATGACGATGGTGCGTTTCGGTGCTGATGAGATTTTCAATGCTCGTGGCTCGATGATCACAGATGACGATATTGATGCCATCCTGGCCCGTGGTGAAGAGCGCACGGAAGCCATGAAAGGAAAGATTGCTGCCGATATGCAGCACAACTTGGCAAACTTTTCTCTTTCGGGTGACAATGGTAACGCCAGCGTCTCGAGCCTTTATGAATTCGAGGGTGAGGTATTCTCAAAAGATACGAATAACGGGGATATCCTTCCTTCAACCTTCATTGCTCTGCCCCAGCGTGAGCGCAAGTCGAACTACAACGAAGATGAATACTACCGGCAGCAGGCAGGCTTGTCTAAACCCAAGAAGCCTAAGAAATCGGGTTCTGATGCTGCTAAGGTGCCCGTCGTTCATGACTACCAGTTTTTCCAGCAGGATCGCATGGTAGCCCTGCTTACGAAGAAGACGCAGGTTGAGAACCGTCGCAAGGAGCTAAACCGACTTATCAAGGAGGCCAAAACCGATGAGGCTCGCGCCAAGTCGAAGAAGGCAAAGGGTGAAGATTCTGCTGAGAACTCAGCCGAGGAAGGCGAAGGCGACGGTGATGACGCACGCTCTGCTGCTCTTGAGAAGGAATTAAATGAGACGGAGATGGAACCTGCGGATGTGAAGGAGCTGGAAGAGCTCGAGAAGGAAGGTTTCGGGGACTGGACTCGGCGGGATCTGAAGCAGTTTATTAACAGCTGCGAGCGATATGGCCGTGCCGACAAGACGCGTGTGTGTGAAGAGGTCTCAGCGGTGCTCGGAAAGGACCCGGCGCAGGTGGAGCGATACTACGACACGTTCTGGTCTCGCTACACGGAGCTTAAGGACCATGCCAAATACATTGAGAAGATCGAACGAGGTGAGAAGCGACTCGAACGCAACGAAGTGGTCAAGCAGGCTCTAGCGCGTAAGTGCAGTCGCTACAGCCATCCACTCCGTGACATGCGACTGCACTACCCCGCCGGCTACAAGAGCAAGGGCTACATTCTGGACGAGGATGTGTTTCTTGTGGTCATGATGAACAAGTATGGCCCGTTGGAGCACTGGGGCGAGATCCGCGACGAGATCCGCAAGGCCTGGCAGTTCCGATTCGACTGGTTCTTTAAGTCGCGCACCATCGGCGAGCTCCAGAAGCGCGGTGAGGTCCTTACGCGTATGATTGAGCGTGAGAACGACGAGCTTAAGAGCAAGAACAGCAAGGACGAGGATGACCTGGCGAAAAAGGCCAAGAAGAGCAGTTCGTCCAGTTCCAAGTCCAAGAGCAAAAGCAGCAGTAGCAAGACATCGAGCTCGAGCTCAAGCAAGAAGCGTAGCAGCTCGTCCAAGTCGTCATCTTCCTCTTCGGCCAAGAAGCAGCGCTCCAGTTAGTAGTAGGCACCGTAACTCCTGTCTATTTCTCGAGTCCATTACTTTTTTTTACAAATTGAAAACAGAATGATGGTCAATTTGTTGAAGTTTATCGGGAAAACGAGGTGAAGAAACTATGAAGCCCGGCCACGAGATCGGCGGTACGATTGAAGCGCTAATGGAAGAGACTGAGGGTCAGGAAGAAGACGATGAGGTTGAAGGGGCTCCATTGCAGCAGGAAGTAGAAACAGACACGCGGACAGTGAGAGTAATTCAGCCTGTTTATCCACGTCAGCATTTGATCCGCCGATCGTCCAGTGCTGTCGATATAACACCCTTCCCAGTTCCTCTGGAAGAGAAACAAGATGGCGGTGACATGTCGTTGAGGCCCAGGTTCTTACAGGAGCGCTCGGCTACTATCGTTCACATTACACACCAGACAACGGATCCCTTGCGAGAGCCTCGGTCGAAAGCTAGTGCGTTCTTGATGGACGTGATGGCGAAATCAAAAGTATCTGGAGGTTCCGAGAGCAGACGCTCTTCGCTGGAACCTCTTCGTACTGGAGTGACTAACAGCCTTCACTATGCATCACAACAAGGCGCTGAAAGAGGGATACCGCTACGAAAGATAGGAAATAGTCAGCGTTTTCGGCGTCAAATTTCGATTGGATCCTCTAAAGACTTGCTCGCAACTTCCGAAGCAGCAAGAACGAGACGAATCAGTGCCAGTCAAGAGCAGATGAATGTTGTTGTGCACGCGCTTCAAGCAAACAAGCAACAAATGGAGCAGCAACTTGATATTTTACATAGTATTCTACGCTGCATCAGCGTTAGTGAGCGGAACGACCATGGCAAAAGACCTGTTCTAAAAGAAATGGTGGATGCCGGCATAATTCCTGAGCTGGCTGGAATCATGCGCGAGTTCCGCTTTAACACAGACTTACAGGTACTGTGAAACTAGGATTTACATTGTGAAATGGCTAAAGCTATGCATGTATTGTAGGTCTGCGTGATGAGCATTTTGTCGGCGCTGGCAGAGGAATCGCCCGTTAATGCGTACATGATGAGTGAGGTTGGTAATTATCCATTGACTCAGCTATCCTTACGCACAAGCTCACAAACCTATAATGCAGCTCCACATCGAAAGGCTACTCCAGAAAACTTCCGCGGTCCATGCTTCTCAAGACCGTTTGGTTCTGTTGGCTTCGAACTTAATTCACGCAATTAAAGATTCCAAGGCCACGGTGAACATCCCAGCTTATAAAGCAGAGAAAGCGGCAAAAGTTCGTCGACAATCAGCCACATATACGGACATGGTAGTTGCTGCAATTACTGCAAAACCGAAATCGTCTTCGTCGCCACAGGTGAGATCTGCACCTACTCGGAGAATTAATCATCACGGCTTAACTACGACCGAAGTCCAAAGCCGACCATTAATCAACAGTACAGTTTCGGAAAGGAGCGCTAAGGGTGGCCTCTCGGTTGCGCGGAAGCATCAAGCATTTGCACTGGATGTGGCTCCTCCTGCATTGAGCACGAACTACCGTTTGCTATTTTCCCAGAAGTTGAAGAACTATCAGGTTCTACCACTAACACAAATTGAGAACAAGACTCGAAGCCCAAAAGAGAAACGCGATCGTCCTGCATCAAGTCCAGTACGAAGGTCGCTGCCACTTGATTTGACGTCGCGGTCACTCACAGCAGCAATTTACTCTGGTCAATCGATATTTGTAGAGCCATCGCCACTCGCCAAGCGATTACCTTACAGAGGAAGTTTTAGTGCTGGAGGTGTTCGTAGGAAGCTCAGTGTCCGGAGGAATAGTCGCCGTCTACAAACAGCGAGATTGCCTCCGACTCAAGTTTCGATGGATTCTATTCAGCCACCTGCGATACCTCAAGACAATTTTGCAAGTCCTCCTCTAATCGAAGATCATCATGCAGCAGAGGAAAATCGGAACAGTGGCTCAAAAGCCGAGGAGGAAAAGGAAAAATCCGGGAGCGGAGAGGATGAAGAAGAGTCGTATGAAGATGACTTTGACACTACCGAAGAGGAAGTACAACAGAAAATGCCTGATCGCCACGAAAGAAGACGCTTTGGTTCTGACGGTGACTTAATGGATCTCGTCCTTGGTAGTGCTGAACCAATAACAGTCGAGGTGAATGCGGCCATAACCATTCAGCGACATATTCGAGGTGTCTTGGTTCGTAGAAATTACTCGAAACCAAGAACAAAAGTCTCCGTTCATACTGCACCCGGACACAAAACCCAACCGATAACGAAGGTTGTCGGAAACAGAAAGCGGCGGTCTAACCGTGAAGACTCAAGAGACAATCGGAAGCCACTTACGGCTCGTATTTATCAACATCACAACCGTGAAAAAAACCGAGAACTACGGCTGGGGAGGTCTGTGACTTCTACACTACGAGCCGTTGGAAAGCAACACGATACCAAGTTGAAGGGCCGAACTAAAGGAGGTATCAACGCCCAACATCGGCGAAGCATGTCAAATAAGCAGCTTCACAGTCCAACGACGGTGGAGGTTGAAGCTGAACAGAATAATGACGCCTTTGAAGTGGTGAAAGCTCCTGACCCCCAATCCTTAAAAGTGATCCAGACATTGTACGCTGAAGGTCTACAACACCATAAAGAAAATCATCTCGGACTGGCAATTGAGTGTTACGAGAAAGCTTTGGATCTTCCAGGTGGACAAGAATTCGCCTCGATCTATGTAAATCTCGGATCTGCTTTAATGACTCAAAACAAAGTTCCCGAAGCGCTCGAATCCTTCTTGCACGCACAGCGCATCCAGCCCAACAACATCAAAGCCATCTACAACAATGCTTTGGCGTTGTTACACTTAGATCGACCCAATGAAGCCCAGCAACTGGTATGTCTTCACATTTCTTTGGAATTTGTGTTTTAAAGATTGACTTTTGTTGTTTCTGTAGTTGCGCCGCACCCTTGAGCTTGATCCAACTCATGAGAAAGCTATCACTGCATTATCCCACCTTACAGGCAGTGATAAATCTCCAGCTACCGTTAGATAATGCCAATGCAAACACTACAAATTCACGTGACGCACAATATATTCTTACATGCAGCCGGACATCAGCTTAAGTTTAGTAACTTCAGCCCCTTCTTCCGGGATTCATTAAAGTGCTACACAGACGCAAGTCAGCTAGCCTATACTACTTCCAATGTTCTTCTGGAGTGCTCGTCAGGGCTGTCACTGCTTTCCGTGCTGCTGGCGTAGTCCTCCTCTTGCAGCTTCTGGGGCGTTGACACGCGGAAGACGAACGACTGCGCCACAATATCGTGCTGCCGCGGAGAGCTGAGGCTGATCGGCATGGCGATCGAGTACTTGACAAAATTGCCGAACTTCTCGTGCTTGGAAACGAGGAAGATACCGAGTGCCACCAAAACAATGGCAGCGGGGAACATGATCCATTGGGTCTTGGTGAAGTTGTGCGCTTGTTGGAAGAAGACGACACCGCTGATGTTACTCATAGTAATCCAGAAACCCTGGAAGACTGGGTACGACGACATGGTGTCTCCGGACATGGTGGCCAGGTTCAGCGTGTGCGTCTGCGTTAGCAGCGTAGCAGCCATACCAGCACACAGTACATAGGTACCAAAGTACTGAAACTGATTATCTCCAGACACCGTGGACGAGATAAGCTCCACAACACACTTAGCCAGCAGCACGGACTGTCCTCCAACTGTTCCGGAGATAGCTGCCCAGTACAGAGGAAGCTTGGGGTCGATGATGAGCGTGTGCTTCTCGATTTCACTCTCGTCGTACTTGCCAATCTTGAGACTGGACAGCTCGATCTCCTCCAGGTGATCATCTTCCTCTCCAGGGAGTCTCTTACCCATAGGAGAGAGAGACAAATGGTCGCCGAAGATAGGACTGGGGAAGGGTGACATCATGGCTCCTCTGTGCTTGGGTTCTTCGAGAGCAGGCGACTCCTCCGAGTTCTTTTGTTCTTTGCTTTTCTTGGCTGCCAGCTCACGTTTCTTCTCCTGGACATCGTCCACCCTGGCGTCCTCCTTGTCTGTGCTAGCTACACGCAACGCCGGCGCTTTGGAACGCCGAGCACGCATGTACAGCGTCATACAGAAGGCAGTGGTGATGAGCGCATAGAGGATGAACGGTGCTGCCTCCATCAGCTCGTAGATCTGGTCCATCTGGTAGTGCCCTTCATCCTCCTCACTGGCTGCTGCCAAGACCACAACGCCCAGAGACACGAACGCAACGCCCACAATGTCCGTCAGGTACAAACTCTGCTTCAACCAAAAGTGCGACATTAGGCAGTTGCCCAGGATCGTAGAGCCGCCTCCCAATGAAGCCACCAGTGTCTGTGGGGCGAATCCCAGCGCCAAAAAGTCTCCGAGCGAAGCGCCCACCACGCAGATCATACCCACCCACCAGATCGGACGCATAGTGTACGGACGTTGAACAGCTCGCAGCTCCTCCTTGTCATGACTGTATTTCTGCAGGTTTACACCGAAGATGGACAGGAAGGCGGACACAACAGCGATGGCGCCTCCAATGAAGTCGCTCTTCATGTTGAGGAACTGGTAAGCGAACTAGCAGCTTGAGGGCCGGACGGCGCTTTCTCGACTATGTGGAGGACTGACTCGAAGGGACGAGAGTGTGGCGTTTCGTACACAAGTTGTCACCAACTTGCTGAGGGCGGAAAAAACGGGTCACCCGTATTGGACAACTGGCATAAAAGGAAGAAGAGAAAAGACTGCCAAGTTGCAACTACGGACGGGCTACGTCCCCTGATCCTCGCCGCATCAGTTGCAGACGGCATAGAATCCAGTGTCGGCAGGTTCAACCGCTCTGATGGCTCCAGCACGTGGAAGTTTGACCTTGTGGATGCGGACGGTTAGCATCGAAAGGTTAGATGCTGGAGTTGTCGTCGTGCGACGATCCGTAGGGCTCTTCACTCGAGGACGAGCAGACGACGGCTTGACATGTACACTTCACATCGGGCGCCAGTATCCTGGTAATCCCTATGATGAAAAAGATGCTGAGGATAACACTACGGCCCGTAGTGCGGAATCCATTCAGCGAGCGATCGAGCTGGACCAGCTCACCACGCCAGCGCGGCCTCTTGGCCGGATTCACGCCAGCTGCGTCGGGTTATGTGGCAGTAGTCGACAGGAGTCGCACTAAGCACCGCAAGAACATTGTCCAATCATAATCCTCCACCGCATCCTACTGCTATTTGATTGGTTGTAAAAAAACAATAGTTATGTACATCACACAGAACAGGTGCAATCAAACCAAAACGTAGTCAAGATTGCCATCATACATGCAGCAGCTGATCTGGATGCATACACCGCCATCGCGTCCTGTGTACGCCACTGTCGTCTGGGAAGAAGCTTTATGGACCGGAAAAGCTTGTTGCTAGGACAGAGGATTGTCCTTATTAGGCCACACGGCAGACGGTTACCGATTTCCAAGGCGATACCATTCGCTGAAATTAATGGAAATGCTTTGATTCTGGTTTCTCTATCCTAAGCTTTATTTGCATGGAGAAACATGTTCTTAAGTATTACGAGAGCTGCAATACCAACAACAAAAGATAATCTCGAAGCATTTATTTGGGCTGTGTCGTCGATCAGGATCCGACCCGATACGAGCTCGTTGATGCGGAAGAGTGACATCGCTTGCCTGCCGCCGATCTGATGTTAAATGAAAGTCTTGCGTCCTTTTAGGACTCGCCATGAACACGACTGCACGAGGTCATTATCAACGCTGAACACCAGTCCTACTACTTCGAAGTACGTATTCCAGGGTAGGTAATGGAGCAAGTATACCAGCCCTGACACAACCAGAAAGATTATCCCGAAGCCCAAAAGCTGAACGCGGGTATGTGTACTGCTTTCTATTCGAAAGCGGTGATTTATTGAAAAAGAAACACAAATCAATACCAGGTAGCTGATCACTAACGTTACAGGCGATGATGGCGTCGTAGGAGCTGGAAAACCTGCTGGCGCAGTGAACAGTATGAGATCTTCACTCCGTCAAATGCGACAGCGAAGATTTGGCGTTTAAAATTGACTTTGCGGTTGCCTCGTTCTCTAATTGGTGTCGTTAAGACTCCACGACTCTCTGGCCCCCGCCATCGACATTGGCATATTCCACTTATCTGCTGCAACATACATCTGATGATTGGCCATCCGTAGAGTGGCGATATACTCCTCCGTTTCTTCCAACGACATGGGGGTAAGCGACTTTGACGCTACCAATTCGAAAGGAAGTCGTTCCATGATCAAGTCCACATTGGAAGATTCGGATCCGGAGGTCCTCGCCAGGAATTACTCATGGATCAGAAACGATTTCCACGACAAAACGCACACCATAACATGAAATAACGCGCGCAGCTTGACGTTATCCGAGTGAACAGACGAGTCCACCACCGATATTCTCTGATAGAATCCATCGAGTAGGTCCAGAAGGTCTCAGATATTGAGCAACCAGTGCTCCGATCTGAGCAATAAGAGGCTGCAGGTGCATGACGACTAGCTTGGGATCTGTCCATTCCTCGAAATCATGCCGTAGCAGCCACTGGGCTACCAACGAAGCCTCGCGTTTCGTGACGGTTAAGACGTTTAGTTTCGCCAGCTCGACGACAATAATGCCACTTCTCCACCAATTCCACGTCGTATCGTTTGAAGATGACATCAAGAAAATGTCACTGGGGTTTCGATCTCCGAAATTCACATGCGCTAAGACACGAGGAGTATTCTCCAGCACATTCAACATCAACTGCTGCTCCAACGGTGACTTGCACTTCCCCACCAAAAAATAGTGAGTTCCAAAAGGCTTTAGGTACACATTGAGCCAGTTGCCCTAGCGACTGTACTAGACGCTCAACGCCCTAGTCTCGATCGATCAGAACCTGCGCCGACTCCAGTACAAAACGTGCCGGCCGCGACGCCAGTTTCACCTGTTCCTTCGTTGGATCCATAGAATTGTTCAGCATATCCACCACAAGCGTCACGTGGCACACATATGTGGAGATAGAGCTTCAAGCACACTCCGAGCAATGGTACAGTCCATTGATGAGCTGAAGATGGGTCCATCCAGAGCTGAAATCGCCCCCAAGTAGCCCGACAGCACGCTTTTGTTGGCGTTGAAGTCATTTGACGCACAGTTGACACTCCCAGCGTCTTCATCCGGTCGAAGGTTTCCTGTACCAGCACAAAACCCAGGAACTCCGCTTTACTTTTCGGCTCGGTACAGACAGCCGCTGCTAGTTGAAGTTTCTTATACAAAGACTCGCTTAACCCCGCAACATCTTGACGTTTTACACATTGTTGCAGTCCTGTACACCAGTAGACAGACAGTGTCGATACTGAGGATACAATACCAGTACGCCTGAAAAAATACTTACCGAAGACGAGGTTCTGTGACTCCGAGAGCGACGTAGTGGAGATGAGACGTTCTGCAGCCTGATCCACAGCGTTGGAGGCGGCGGGGCGGTCGACGCAGGTGACGTTTTATTAAAATTCAACGATCAAGCACGTTTTATTGCTTTTTTATTCTGGTTTTGAAGTTTAAAACCATCATTCCGAAAAGCTAATTACCAGCAACCGGTTCTTCAGAGTGTTCGATGTTCTCCCAGTCGCATGGACTTTTCGTGCTGCAGCTTGAAGCACAGCACGCGTCGAAGTTGGCGCCAACGGAAGCTTCGTTCTGCATGCAGCAGCTGCTAATGAAGGAGTTCGTGCTTCCAAACTTGTCTCCCCCGCAGGCTGGCGTGCAAAACTTGGACTGAGCATTCGTCGTGGCAGCCATGACGGCAGCAAAAGTAGCGAAGTAGATTTTGGTGTTCATCGCGGGTTCTCGGCTCTTGGGTGTTGGTGCTTCTCGGAAAAATCAAGACTAGTGAGGTCTTCAGATGTTGAGTTCTTTCAAATTGAATGCACTTGGGTGGTTTCCCACTGCGCAGAAGAAGTTACTGTCCTACAACTTTAAATCTGTGTTACACTCTCGTAGGAATCTGAGAAAATAGGCAGTTTTTTTCATTCTTGAGCAAGAAAAACCAGTACGATTTGGTAACAGTCAAATTGACACTGTTAACCGATCGAAGGTTGCAGCCCATATGCTGTACCGCATCATGGACGACAGACCTCGTCCTATCATTGATGCGTCAATGAAGGTAGAGCCAGAATGTAAACTTTGATCGCTTTCTACCGTATTTTGTACATTTTGAAACGGATTTATCTGTGCTGGTCAGCACCACATTTGAATTTGAATGTCTTAGATACTGCATGAATGCGTATTGGTACCAGGAAGAAGAGATGTTGATTTGGCTCGGACTGAATTACTGAATTGGACGAGATATTGCGTTTTAAAATTGATTGAATCTGAGAGTGTTAACATCTGGATGTGATTTTTGATTCTGTGTGGGGATTGAACTCGTGTCAAGAGCATACTTCGTGAAACCTCACCATCGGCCCGGTCCGTATACCACGTGGGCATGTCTAAGTCTTACGACGTCAATTATCAGCTTGGAAATGCTCATCCGCTACCGTTGGATTAGGTCACCAAGTTCTAGACAGATTATGGAAGCTCTGGTGGGCTTATGGCCCAAAGGACTAGTGTGTAACCACGGCTCGTTAATATATTTTTCATTTATCCTCATCATTATTGATAATTCAGATTAATATGGATCATCAATGATGATGATACATCACCGATGATTCATGAAATCATCATCATTAGGCCGCTTGTCGAGTTGACTGAAAAATTGGCATAACTGGGATGACCCGGCGGGACTTTATGTGGACCCGCTGGATATCTTGATTAATGAAGAAGCACTGCATATCTGGGGAGAACCCTACTCCATCGTGCTGTTATTTATCATATGCGGAAGAGATGTCCTAATGCGATTTAGCTAATCTCTCCCGGAAGCGTAAGATTCCCGGCGAGAGAGCAGTTTATTTACCAAGTTTCTCTGTCCTTCTCGTCTCTACATACAACACTTAGTCAAAAGGCAATGCCAGCACAATCACGCGGAACACGCCATTCTGCACGGGATCATGTTGAATCCATACTCGCTGAGATACAAGAACGTCGTATTGACCGCGAACAACACCTCCCGCAGTTCTCCAACGCGCCTCTGCACGAACCCGAGAACGATGACACTGACACCCCTCTTATGGACCCATTTCGTGAGCTGGAAGGGTCTAATGCCATTAAAGCGATGGCCAACGTTTCGCTTCGGGTATCGGGCAAAGAAACGTCGTTGTCTCTTATCTTCACTGTCGGATTTAGGTGGCGAAGCCGACGCAAGCGAAGACGCTCTGACTCAGTTCAGTCGGGCTTTTTAATCGCAGATTGGCCTGGCCGGCTTGGAGACGTAGGAAAAAGCGGTTCATTTTGCATTTCTCTGTATAATAGAACACTTGCCGTGTTTGTTATAAAACTAGAAAAACTAATATAACTCGTTGAGACGTTCTAGGAACCCACTGAGAGACTTGTCAGATGTCAAATTGCACGGTATTTAGTGTGAAATCAGAACGAACATGCTGTTATCAGACGACAGCGAAATAGATGTCGCCATGTGTACTAGATCGTCTCTCCCGAGCGAGTTCATTTCCCACGGGGAAATCAAATCATTTTCGAATTTACTCAATCTTTTTCAGCCCTACGTAAAAGACTAAGTCATTTACAATGCCGCGCCAAACGACGTCCACTACCCGCCGCGTGGACCGAACCAGGGTCGAGTTGGTGCTCCAGGAGCTTTTGGACCGACGGATCGAGCGTGACCAAGACATCGGTCAGTACCCGACTACTCGCCCGCACGAGGTTGACGCCGAGGAGTCCGACACGCCAATCATGGACCCGTTTCGTGAGTTCGGTGGGGCGAACGCTATCGCAGAGATGACTAACTTTACGCAACGGGAGTTTAACGAGCTGTGGCTTACCGTACGCGACTACGTCGTTGCCAACTACGGTGTTGGAAGGGGAAAACGGTCAGATGTCAAACCTAAAGACGCATTCTTCATGACATTAGTCGTGCTAAAAGAGGGAGGAACCTGGGACAACAACGCAAAACTGTTTCGTCTACCAACCACTACGTTTACTAACGTGGTGTCCAAGTTCATCAAGATGCTGGCGCCAAAGTTGTATGTCGACCAAGTGGAAGACCGCTGCGACCAATTAAAGATGCGGACTGCATCTACAACTGGAAACGTATTTGACAACTTTCCGTGTGCATTGTATGCAGTAGACGTCACGTTCCAGCAGAGCTACCGCCCTAGCGGTTCAATCGCAGAGAATGGTTCATGGTACAGTGGAAAGCACCACTTGTACGGCCTCAAAGTAGAAGTATCAGTTGATAAACGAGGATTCGCTATCAATTGTTCTGAACACGCAAAAGGGTCGATACACGACATCACGATGTTCAAGAACAACAAAACATTTCACCTCAGCAAGATCAAGAAGCTACCAGGTGACGAATCATTGAACGATAACGGTCCTCTTCGTGATTCCTTCCCGAACGAATGGGCAATTCTTGCGGATAAAGGGTACCAAGGAATAGCTGCTCACCTCCGTTGCATCCACCCGAAAAAGGGCGATCACTTAGCCGTGCAGATCAAGCAACGAACGATCTCATCGCCCACGACCGTGTTATTGTCGAGAACTTTTTCGGTCGACTAAACCAACTTTGGCGAATTACGTCAGACAAGTATCGTTGGAGCAGAGAGCTGTATGACGACGTGTTCCGCTTTTGTTTGGCTCTAACAAACCACCACATCCAACGTAACCCCCTGCGAGACATCGACGGTGGTTGGTACATGCAATCACAGAATAAACTGATAGAGATCGGGCGAACGATCAAAGAGAAGCGTCGACTGGCACAAGAGAAATATCGTGCTAAGAAGAGACGTCGCCAATCAGCAACTTTAGATGATCTGGGAGGGGAAGCCGATGCGAGCGAGGAAGCTCTCACGCAACTCAGCCAAGCGTTTTAATAGATGTGGGTTCCCTCGTGCATATTGGGATTTTTGCATACTATTATGTTTAAACGAAAAGATTGACTTTCTCCAGTGAAGCTTGATGAAATCTGCTATTGACTATTAGTTCGCTGAAGATGTAAATACATGGGAGCAGATGGAGCAAACACACGAGAAACGTGTGGTACATAGAAACAACCGGATATTATCCTTGATGCAAACGAACACGCTCTCCATTCTAATGTGTTGAAGAAAAAAAAATGATGTTCGCGGATAAAACGTTGCTTTCCCCCGAATGAGTTGCTCACTCGATAAAGATGAACTTGCCCTTGGGCCATTACGCCGTAATCCGTATACAATATGGTTTTCGCTAAGGATTAGATATTTGACTTCGTGCAAACCAACTCGACAAGCGACCTATTGATGATTCATTGGTTTAGTTTGAATTGAATTTGCCTGTGAGATTGGTTTTGAAGATAAAAAGTGAATTGTGAAATAATTCCCACTTCTTTTTTAAGCAGTACTTGAATCCAGGTAACTGACAGGACTCGGAACCACTAAAGTGATAGGATAAGACTGATGCAGTAAATAAACACGTGAAAGCGCGTCTATCAATTTAATGTTTTGAGTAACGTCCATCTTTCTATCAGCGTAGGTTAAAATCGCAATACTGAAACCAAACCAAAACTAAAAATGGAGAAAAACACACTTATACAGTACAACAAGCTGTCGATGTTTACAAGATATGTGTCACGGTCCTCAGCTGGACGGTGGACTCGCTTTGATGGTGGACTGTATCCACAAGTTCTGTTTGTTGCAATCGCAGCGAGCCCCGTCTGACCAGCCTGGACCTGAAGTGTCGGCGTCGGAGTGTCAAGTGTGATCGGGAACGCCTCCCGTCGCCCTATTGAGAGGTATTGGACCGCCACGTACATGATCTGCTGAGGGGTAATGTGGTCTATACTTTACAGAGCGGCTAGGAAGGTAGCTGCCCGTAGCTCAGTCGTGGATTTTCCTTCTAACTAAGAACACTGGAATACATAAAACTTTATTCTTCTACAAAGAGTTACGCTCACTAAGCATCCCTACGTCGGCCCAAGATACACGACCCCGATCAACGAGGGAGAACCGCGACAGTTTGGTGGAGAAGCAGGGTATCTTCTAGCCGAATTAGCGTGGGACGCTTACATAGAGTGAGCAGTTGAAGTAGAAGCTCGGCTACGGAGAGCGCGAGCGAAGGAAAAAGGGAGTGGGAACGCTATGAGCACCCACGGATGGTCCGGCGACGGACAAGATGAGGAAACTGGACAAGGCTGGTCTCCTCCTTTGGAAACGGGCGTTACCGGTCTCGCCGAGATACTCGAGGACGATGAGGAAGTCGGGGACGCCGCCAGGGGAGATGCCGAAGAGGGAACGCCTGGGGCTGAAGGACAAGGTGGCGAGGCGGGACTCAAAACGATCCGCATTGAAGGTCCGCGCGAGGAGGGGCCCGAGAACCGAGACGAGGGAGGAAGCCTCTATGGACCGGCGCCTCTCTCGCCTAGGACCTTGGCACGAGGCGAGTCTGTCTTGGAGACGCCTCGAGGGCGCGAACTGTTCTACGAATTCCTCGCCGGGATAGCGAGACAGCCTGCCCCGAGCGAAGGACCGGCTCAAGGTCATGGAACGCCTTCTGTCTCGAGGGTGGCTACGGACGCGGCGAGACCCCGGGTAGGAATGGCGATCGCGACTGACCCGTCTCGACCGTCGTTGGCGTCGTTAGAGCGTCCTCAGAGTGGGGGTCCGACGTTGCTTCAGCCTGGAGTGGCTACGGACCGCCCGGACAAGACAAGTGGAAGCGTTCCTCCAACTCAGCCCGATAAAGCGGGGGGTGTACCGGCTTATGAGGCCCGCGGTGGAATCGGCGCGCGCTCTGGAGGTCGTAGAGCGGATTCCTGGAGAGAAGCATCCGCGAGGGGTGAGGGGACTGCTCCTACTCAGGCGGGAGTTGACCTGACTGCTGACCCTTCCCTACAAGCGTTCCTAGTGAATGTTGTGAGCCAGGCGATGCAGCAATTGTCTACGGAGAGCCGACCTTCAGCGGGACCGCCTCGTCCACCCATGACCGGACTTTTGGCGCGAACAAGGGACGCTAGTCAAGGAGATGGTGATCAGACTCGGAACGAGGTCGCATCCCAGTTTCGGAACGCCTCTGCGTCGAAGGAAGCTTTACGGACAAGCGTGTCTTCTCCGGTAGGGATGCCTATGGCGGCGATCCCGTCGTATGGTGGTGTGTCGATTCAGACGCAAAGTGGGGGTCTAGGCTACGGAGGAGCAGGACCGCTCCACCCGGAGGCGTTCTATCCGCCGTTTCAGCCGCCGATGACCTCAACTACCGGCTGGGGCGCAACGACCCCTGGGACGGTCCCGGCGTGGTCCCATGCTATGGGTTCGCGGACGCCGGCTACGGTACAAGCGTCCCAAGGTCTGGCGGGAGGCAGCGGACGATACGGGCTCGACGGGAACGCCTATGCTCTTCGAGGAGACCCTCCTGGAACGCCGGCCCTGAGGAGTTCTGCGCTTCGGGATATCCCTTATATAGGTATCCCGACCGAGTTGCGGAACGCGGTGAAAGTCATAGTTCCTTTCTACTCCGATACGGCTACTAGTGAGAGGGCCGCTGCTTTCTGGAGTTCTTTTGAACGATGCACTTACGGCATGGATGATCAGATGAGATTGACGGCGTTCGAACAGTGCTTGAAGGGGAAGGTGGGTCAAGCGTGGTGGTATAATTCGGTCATCAGGGCCTTTGAGACGCTTCGGGTGAAGTTCCACAATCGCTTCATCTGCCAGACGCCTGGGCAGCTGTGGGAACGCCTCAAGACGGCTAAGCGGAACCGCGGTGAGTCAGCTGAGGAATGGGGGGACCGGATCGCTAAGATGTGTGATGCTCTGAACTACCACGAGCCTCGTATGCGATTCGAGTTCTTCTTGGGAGGCATTCGGAACAAGCAACTGAGGGCCGCCTTGAATGCGAGCATGGTAACGACGATTCCGGAGGCGTGCTCCCTGTTGCTATACAAGAATCTGGATCTACCTCTTGAGGAGGACGACGAGTTTGCTGGCGAGGGAACGCCTCCTGCTGGAATGAGTGTTGTGGCGTCGACCCAGACTCAAATGCTCCAACAGCTGCAGCTGATGAATCAGACCATGCAGAAACAACTGCAAAGTCCTGGGCATATCAGTGCAGTAGCTCCCGCTACCACGTCCTCTGCGCCTAGCGGAACGCCTACGGACGGTTCTCAGGGTGGAACCCTCGGACCGCTTCGCATTCGCCTCGGGCCTGATACTCGGACTACGGAAGGCGAGGTAGTGTGCGGTCGATGCGAACGCAAGGGCTGTAGCCGTGAGAATTGTCCAAGAGGAAAGGGTCGTTGCAACCGTTGTCAGTGTGAAGGACATTTCTCCATGGAGTGTAATTGGCCAAGACCACAGGGCGGGAATCGCCGAGAACCGGAGTGCTTCTTCTGTCATGAGAAGGGTCATACAGTGACGAGATGTAATGAATTGGGGAAGCTCCGTGGTCTGTTGGGGACGCTTCCCTCGGATGGAACGCCTGCAGCCACCAACAAGTCCCAACAGTGAAGGGGGCAGGAGGAAGGGGAACGACGTGTCGCTCCTTCCTCTTGCCTGGTTAGCGACACGACGAGAGATGAGGGTCTGCAGAACGAAGAAGTGACCTGTGGACCGAAGAGGGCTCTGGAGGAAGTAACGGGAAATGATGATAGTGCTCGAGGCGTTCCCGTCGAGAGCACAAGGACTGAAAATGGAGATACTAAGACTGGAACGGGTATAATGACACCTGTTGGTCTTGATGACGGAGAAATGGAAAACTGTACGGAAGAGTTTATACTGGGATATGATGACATGGCAGAATCAACGGAACGATTTGCTGCCACGGAAGAAGCAACGGAACGCTTCAAGGATACGCCTGACGTCGAAGAAGAAGCAACGGAACGCTTCAAGGATACGTCTGACGTCGAAGAAGGAGCAACGGAACGCTCCCAGGCGGCGTTAATAGACGGAGGACAGATTTTGGGGAAAAAGGAGGCCGGAGAGCCGTCCTACGATACTGGAAAATACAGGGACGCCCTTCGTACGGGTTCGGAAGACGCAGAGAGTGTCGTGACTGGTCAGCAGTCGTCTATGGTTGGAGCGGTACAGGCGAACACAGCGGAGTCTGGTGTTCGCGAGGCCGATGGAGGGGGTACTCACGGAACGGTACCCGCGCGTGGTTATCAACGCCTATTTACGGACAAGGAGCTGGATATGCTCGAAGGGAGAGGCGTTACTACGACCAAGACGGAGCTGGAGGAGTACGACAAGGAACTCGAAGATCGGTTGTTCCCGTTAGACGAAGTAGCTATTCGACGGCGAGCAGAACGGAACGCCGAGGGGCAAGGGCAACCGAGACTAGAGGATCTGAGCGTCGAATTGGGAATACCTGTGGATGTATTGGAACGCAATAGGGATGTCTCGACCGGGGAGCTCGACACGCCTGAATATTGGCTGGATTGGTACTCGGAGGCGCTCGAGAAGTCGGCCGAGGCGAAGCGTCCCAATCGGGACTTCCGAGAAGGTGAAAGGGGGAACGCCTCGGAGACCGGTGTGGTAAATTCCGTGTCAGCGAGCGAGGAGAACACCGTGTCTTTGGAGGGATTAGCGGAAGCCGATACGGAACGTGAGTTCATGCGGAACGTGTGCATGAGCCTCGAGGAGGTTAGTGCTCCCATAGTGAGAGATGCTGAGGTCCCGGAGGGAACGGGAACGCCTCTGTTTAGCTGGCGTTCCACTGTTCGTCGCTGGGTTTACCAGTCTCTGAAACGGACTTTGAAGGAAGGGGAGGGACCGCCGCCCGAGGAGCAAGAAGAAGAAGGCCTTGGAGACGAAATTACCCCCTTGTGTGATAAAGAAGAACTTGGACTGAACGCCCGGTCGCTGCGGGACCACCTGCTGGAAATCGATGGAACGCTGGAAGAGGCGTTCTTGGACCAAATTTTGAGGTGGGCTAAGCGATACTACGAGGTAGAAGCCTCCGTGATGCGGGACAAGATGTTAGAAAGGGAACACAGGAGAAGGGACGCCGAAGGAGATAGCTCTTTACTCCCGACCGCTGAGGCGTGCACCGGAAAGAGCGTGACCTTCGAGTTGCCGAACCAGGCACCCGAACCAGCGAAATCTGAAATAGCCGACGAAGCTTTCGAAGTCCTTACGGTCAATACGCGTAGGGCCCGGAGACCACGAAGACGGCCTGGCCTGATCGAATTGAACCCGACTAGCGATGAGCGAGTCGTACCGGAGGGCAAGCGAGTAATATGCAGTGTTGGAGGAATGCAAGCGTGGTCAAGTGGCTTCATCGACTGTTGTCCGTCGCAAATGCTGGCTGATACCGGAGCTGTCGCCAGCCTGGTCAATAAACGAGTGCTGAAGCGGCTGGGGCGTTCATCCGAGCCTCTGAGACCGTACCTCGGCAGCTTAGACAGTGTCTCTGGTCATGCCATTCGCATAAAAGGCATCATTGACTTGCCTGTGACTTTGGGAACGCTTGAGAAGACGCTTCCTTTCCTAGTGGCGGACCACTTGTACATCGACGCCATTCTCGGAACGGACTCTCTCGAGGCGTTCCGTGTGGTAATTGATCTCGAAGAACAGACGATGACGTTGAAGGAGACTGGAGAGGTGCTCCCACTAGGTGGTACACGAGTGGAAGAGACCTACGCGGCTACTGTGGCTTCGCTTGTGCGTCTAGGACCTGGTCATCAAGCGCTGGTCCGCGCTGACGTCCGTGGAACGCTTGCAGATAACTCTGCTGTGCTGGTGGAAGGCGTTCCAGGAACGGATGTGTCCTTGAGGGTGGCTAGAACGCTATGTACTGTTACGGAAGGCTCTGTGTTAGTGGAAGTATGTAACGCGACTATGGAGGAGGTCGCGATTGAGCCTGGGAGCTACGTCGCTGCGGTCACGCTGGTACCGAAATCCGCTTTCGAGGTCAAGGTCCATGGTCAAGAGGCGTCCCCCGGGACCATCAGTTCTGCACTGCATCCTGTTCGTGGGAACGCCTCCAATGTTCAGCGTAAGGAAGACGTGGAGATGGCTGCCGCTTTGTTTGACGACAGAGAAGACGATTTTGGGGTAAATTTTGAAGATTCGTCGCTAAGAACGGAACAACGGAGACTCTTCGCAGAGATGTTGGCTGGATTTCGAGATTTGTTTGTGGAGACTTCTAAGAAACCTGGGAGAACGGATCTTTTGGAGTTTAGTATCGACACCGGAACGCAAATGCCGATTAAACAACCTCCGTATCGGGTGTCCAAGGCTGAGGGAGACGTTATGGAATCGGAAATACAGGAGTACCTGGATCTTGGTCTGATTAGACCGTCCACGAGTCCTTGGGCCAGTCCAGTGTTGATGATACGAAAGCCGGACGGTGGAATCCGTTTTTGTATCGACTACAGGAAGTTAAACGCGGTCACGGTGAAGGACTGCTACCCTATGCCTCTAATTGACGACATCCTGGACTTACTGGGGAACGCCAAGCTATTTTCTACGATGGATATCGCTTCGGGCTATTGGAACGTTCCCATGGACCCAGACAGCATAGAAAAGACGGCGTTCACTAGCAAATTTGGGCTCTATGAGTGGCTAGTGATGCCGTTTGGCCTGTGTAACGCCGTACCTGCGTTTGAACGCCTCATGGAGAACGTGCTGATCGATCTCAAATGGAGGACGTGCCTGGTCTATTTGGATGATTGTGTGGTCTTCAGCGATGACTTTCCGGCCCACCTGACACGCGTGCGTCAAGTCTTGGAACGCTTCCGAAGTGCGGGTTTCAAGCTGAAGATGAAGAAATGCCATTGGGGAATGAACCAAGTGGCGTTCCTGGGACATATCGTGACTCCCACCGGTATCTTACCGAACCCGGAAAAGGCGAAGGCCGTGATGAACATCAACAGACCGCATGATCTTCATACTGTCAGGGCGTTCCTAGGGCTGACGAGCTACTTTAGGCGCTATATACCTGGGTTCGCGGCGATTGCGGCACCGTTGGAACGCCTCAAACAGAAGGGGGTAGCGTTCCGATGGGACGACGACTGTGAGGCGGCGTTCCGTCAGCTGCGGCGAGCTTTAGGGAAGCCTCCTATACTGATATATCCGGACTTCAAGAAGAGATTCAAGCTTTACGTGGATTCCTCGCACTTGGCAGTTGGGGCGTGCCTAATGCAAGAAGTTGAGAGGCGTGACCGAGCCATCGCGTACGCTAGCAAGGTGCTTGTTGGATCGCAACGGAATTGGATCAACAAGACCAGTGGAACAACGGAAATTGAGTGCTGGGGAATTGTGTGGGCGACGCGCAAGTTTAGGTGCTATTTGGACCATGCAGAATTCGACTTGTACACGGATCACCAAGCTCTTACGTGGATATTTGGAGAGAACACCCGAACTTCGAACGCTAAACTAGCTCGATGGGCGATGGAGTTGTCACAGCTGCGTTTTAAGGTGTATCATAAACCTGGAACGTCTATGGGCCACGCGGATGGTTTATCGCGGTTGTATCATCGTCCCGACTCGGGGACAGTGAGCGCTATCAGGATGTCGGATCTTCTTAATGCGGACGCGGACGCCTCAAGGGACCAGGATGGAACGCCTATGTCTAGTGGGAACGCTACGGGTACTTCAGTCGCAGTCGGGGAGCCGGATCAAGGCGTTCCTATAGTGGCCGATGCTGTTGATCCCGAGCCTCTGACCCAGGCTGAGCAGGAAGAATGTAACGGGGTTACACGGGTTTACACCTGGTGTGTCCCACACATGGATACACTTTGTGTAAGGTACATATTTGATGTACATACACTCGAGGGAGTGTGTGTGGCTGAGAGCCACACGTTATGCATTTGAAGTAGGATTTCACTTGGTTTTACTATGTTAGATAGTTAACCACATACATTTACCCCCTAGGCGGTTAGCCGCAATAAAAGATAAATAAACAGTTTGGATTTGGAACACTAAGAGTAAAGTCCTTTTATTAAGGTCGTAGTTAATAGGTGCCTTCGGATATTAAGGCCTATTAACCCTTAATAAGGTGTGTGTTAATCCTTGACTCGTTGAGTTAACCGTCTTCCTCTGACGCTAAGCTACGGCAGCCCCGCTGCACTTGGTAGCACTTGTAGTCAATCCTGCGACTGAGTCTTTTGACTGATCCCTCTGAGAGGATGGAACACGCTGTGTTCGCGAGCTTGCCGCCAGGCCAGCAAGAGACGCTTAAAAAGCTTATGTCTCTGTTGGGCCCCGAGGGCATTGCTCATCTTGCTTCGCAAGGGCCAGAGGCGGTGTCCGCCAGACTGGAGGCTTTTGCAAGCTACGAGAAGGCGCTCTTAGAGCATGTACAAGAGCGCGTGAGCGCAACGGCGTCCGCCGCATCGTCCGCGGCCGCGTCGTCGACGCACGAGTGGTCTAATAGACCGAAACCGCTCATGTTGAGCGTGAAGACCTTCGAGGGGAAGGAGGGGGAGAACCTTCTTCTCTGGACCCGACAGGTCGAGATGGCCATGGGATCGGCCCTGCTCCAGACTGAGCAACAGCGCGTAGCGCTGGCGATCTCGAAGCTCGGTGGCCGAGCTCAAGAATGGGCACTAACGTGCGGCACGTCTGTGGACGCTGCTTTCTCGACCTGGGATCAGCTGAAACAGCAATTAGTGCGCGTATTCGCGCCGCCTAACCAGGCGTACCGTATACGGTCGAAGTTCCTTGCTACCCGCCAGGGTAAAAAGGAGTTGATGGACTATGTCCAAGAGTTGAGAACTCTGATCGCCGGTATGGCGTCGAGCCCTCTCCCCGAGGCGGTCGCAGTGACCGTGTTTATGGAGGGCCTGCGCACGGGCGCTGCCCGAACGGAAGTTTGCCGTGTTCACCCTGCCTCATTCGAGGAGGCCGCGAACGTGGCATTGAATGCCGACTATAACTTCCAGGCTGCGAGGCATGGTTCGAGCGCTGGTAGCGCGAGCTCATCGAGCGGTCCTGAACCGATGGACCTCAGCCACGCCGAAGACGAGGCTGACCTCTATGCTGCTGAGCAGCGCTCCAGCATCCGTCGATGCTACACGTGCGGGAGCACCCGCCACTTGAGGCCTAGTTGCCCGTTGCGCAACAAGGCCCAGGCTCCATCGAGCCGAAGCACCGCTTCGAACCCTCAAGCAGGGTCGTCGCGGGGAAACGACGGAACCCAGTAGGCGCGGGGCGCCCTACTGGGGAGGAACTGAGTTCTGTTGGGCCTCTGGGAGGCAGGAGAGAACGGGACTCAGCCCCGCGGAGAGCTAAGCTCTCTTACTCACGTAGTGAGTGCAAGCCCGGCTTGTTAGTCGTTCAAGCGAACGTGAAGGGCTTCGATAAGCCGTGGCGAGTCTTGATAGACTCGGGAGCGTCCGGCAACTATGTCCGGCGCTCCACTGTTGACGGTTTTAAACCGTATGTGGAGGCTCTGAAGGAGCCTCGAAGAGATAAGATCTCTGTCCGTCTTGCGACGGGGACACTAGTGACGGTGTCGAAGGTCTCTATTGACCTGAACGTGAAGTTCTTGGACTTCGATAGCGTGGAACGCTGCTTGGTCTTAGACCTGGATGAGAGGTATGACCTCATCCTTGGCATGGCGTGGCTCGAGAGCCACGAGCCATGGGTCGACTGGAAGTCGAAGACGTTGGGCGCTACGCGCCCGTCTCCTAGTGGAGCATTGGCGAGTCATGAACCCACCTCTGCTCGGAGACAGAAGCGCTTTTGGCGCGAGCACGAGACCGAATCGGTCATGGTGCTGGACATTGGTATGTCAGAGTTAGTGAGCAACGAAGTTGCTGTTTGCCGTGAGTGTGACTCACAGGGCGTGCGCGGGGTGGCGCGTTATCCGCCGAGCGGTGTTTGTAGGGTCGCTGACCCGCCGCTGTGTCCTAAGGACGATTGTGGAACGGCACGTACTCCGTTGAGCGGTGCTCGTAGGGTCGATGACCCGCCGCTGAGTGTCTCGAATGACACTGTTCCCTCTCCGAGGAGCCATAGTGCGTTGGCACCTAGGCAGCGCGACGGTGATGTCGCCCTGCAGCCCTCATCCGGCCGTGCTCGGGCGAGGAGGGAGAGGAGGAAGAGACGCAGAGCGTCTGTGACGTCTATGACGTCGGACGAGGTGTCCAGCGTGTTGAGCGGTGGGGCTCCACGCGACTGCAGTGAGCAGTTGTACACACTCGTGAATGGAGTGACAGGGGATGTCGACGGAGACATAAGTCTCGAGCGACTCCCGTCGGTTGATGCTCTGTTAGAGCTGGACGAGATGTCCGTCGCCGAGTTTGGCGAGGCCTTAAAGGCCGGCGAGCTTGCCGAGGTGGTCATGATACGACCCGAGGAGGAGTTGAACTCCTCGTCCGTCGTGGACGAAGCTGTCCTTGAGGACACGAAGCGAGCGCTAAGCGCTAGGAGTGGATCTTCGATCCTCAAGGATCCCTCGGATCCGTTTTATCCTTTGATCAAGGAATACCACGATGTGGTGTCGAAGGACCCGCCGTCAGGGTTGCCTCCGGATCGAGGCGTACGTCATGAGATTGACTTGGTTCCTGGAACCAAATACTGCGTAACACGGCAGTGGCCCTTACCAAGGGAGCAATGTGACGTCATCGACGCGTTCTTCCGTGCAAAGCACGAGGCCGGCTTGGTGCGTGAGAGCAAGTCTCCGCACTCGACACCCACGTTCTGTGTCAGAAAGCCTAATGGCAAGTGGCGCATAGTGCATGCTTTTAATAAGCTGAATGCAGCCACCATTCCGGCGCAGACGCCGATTCCTCGAAAGGATGTTCTGCAGAACAACATGGTGGGATGTACGTTGTACAGTGCACTCGACTTGGTCGACGGGTATTATCAGTTGCTCATGAGAGCTAGCGATATACCCCTCACGGCTGTGAGTACTCCGAGCGGTATGCTCTGGGAGTGGTTGGTGATGCCCCAAGGGCTGTCGAACGCGCCTGCGACGTTCAATCGTCTAGTGACGCGGTTGTTTAGGCCTCATCGGGCGTACGCTCAGACGTACTTTGACGACATCTTCGTCCATAGTCGTGCGGAGCACGGGAGGTCTGATGTGGAGAACCACCTTGACCATTTGCGAGCGGTGCTCGAGTGCATGCGCACGAATAAGTTGTATGCCAACTTAGATAAATGCGTCTTTGGCGCGGAGGAAATTCCTTTCCTCGGATGCTTCATTGGGAAGCGAGGCCTTAGGGCAGATCCTGCCAAGGTTAAGGCCATTGTGGACTGGCCGGTTCCATCGAACCCGAAAGACTTGCGTAAGTGGCTTGGCTTAGCCAATTACTTGCACAAGTACAGCGAGAATTACGCTGATATGGCTCGGCCATTGTCTAATCTACTTAAGAAGGATGAACCTTGGTGCTGGGATGTCGTTCACGACGAAGCCTTCAAGGCTGTTAAGGAGAGTCTCCTTCACGCGCCCATCTTGGCGCTTCCGGACCCGGATCGTCCGTTTAGCGTCGTCAGCGACGCCTCCGATTTTGCAATCGGTTGTGCTTTACTACAAGCAGACGCCGAAGGGCGTGAACGCGTTATCGCGTTTGAATCTCGCCAGCTTAAAGCTGGTGAGAAGAACTATCCAGTTCATGACAAGGAGCTACTTGCAATGAAGTATGCTCTTGTCAAATTTAGAGTACATTTACTCGGCTCTAAGCCCTTTGTGATCTATACTGATCATGCGTCTTTACGCACTGCGACTCAGTCGCCTCATCTCTCACAGAGAATGGCAAGATGGCTTTCATTCTTTGCCGAGTATAACTTCGAGGTGAAGTATAAGCCGGACCGGCTTAACGTAGTGGCCGATGCGCTATCGCGCAGGCCGGACTACGAGCTGACTCATGTCACTACTGTGACGTCGCCGGTCCCCGACCTTATACGCAGGGCATACGCAAAAGATGACACGTGTGTAGCTTTGCTACGTGCTCTTGGGAGCGAAGAGTTTAAGGACTCTGACAAGGAATTGTCACCGCGCTTACGCGCGAGGCTGCAGCGTTATACGCTTGATCATGGCCTGCTGTATTACAGCACTGACCCTGAGGACACTCCTCGAGTGGTCGTCCCTCATGATGAGGATCTTAAGTATCGCATCCTCTATGAGGTGCATGATACGCCTGTCGGTGGACATCTTGGTCGTGAGAAGACCTATGGCTCGGTGAGCAAGATGTACTGGTGGCCCAAGATGTACAAGTGGGCAAGCACCTATGTGCGTACATGCGAGACATGTCAACGGACCAAGTCCGCGCCGCATGCGGCGGCGCCGTTGGCGAGTTTACCAGTCCCTACGGGATGTTGGCAGTCCATTAGTATGGACTTTGTGTTTGGCCTTCCCAAGGATAAGGCGGGCAACACGGGTGTCGTGGTCTTTGTTGACCGATTGAGCAAGATGGCTCATCTTTCGGCTGTGCCGGACACCGTTGACGGTGAGGATACAGCTAAGCTGTTCTTAGACAGAGTCTTTCGCCAACATGGCTTGCCTGAGGCAATTGTCTCTGATAGAGACCCTCGCTTTACAGCGAAGTTCTGGACGTCCTTGTTCAGGGTGCTCGGCACCAAGTTGGACATGTCCACGGCGGATCATCCGCAGACCGATGGTCAAACTGAACGCGTGAATCGCGTTGTGGAGGATATCCTCCGAAGCGTCTGCGCTGAAGCGCCACGACGCTGGAGCGAGATGCTCCCCCTTGTTGAGTTCGCTATGAACAATGCGGTGCATGCCTCGACAGGCTTCACCCCGTTCTATGTGAACGGCTTGGTCGACCCTCGCGTCCCTCTAACGCCGCCACGGTGTGGCTCTGGGCTTGATGGGGGAGGGTTAGCCGATCGGCTTGCTGATGTCAGCCCAGTTGCGGTTCGCAAGCAAGTCGATGACTTTGTCTCTTTGAGACTGAGCGTCATGCACCAGGTGCGCGACGCGATGGCTGAAAGCCAGGATCTCCAAAAGGAGTATGCAGATGCCAAAGGCAGAAAGAACATGGAAAGGTTTGAGATCGGGGATCTGGTTTTATTAAACGCTAAAAACCTACCTACACATGCAGTGTCTGCGGTCTTTAAGACCAAGTTGAGACCTAGGTTCATTGGACCGTTCAAGGTCGTGGCCAAGAAGGGCCTGGCGTACACGCTCAATCTTCCGAAGAAGATGCGTACGCACCCGGTATTCTACGTGGGCTTGCTTAAGCCATACCGGGACCCTGCTCGGGTGAGCTCTGAGGCGCTAGCGCCGGGTCGGACGAGGGCTGCGAAGCAGCGAGAGGCTGCGAGGCAGCAGGAGGCTGCGAGCCAACAGGAGGCTGAGAGCCAACAGGGTGCTGAGGCCCAGCACCAGGGTCCGAGGGCGCACGATACTGCGGGGCAGCAGGACGCTGCAGAGCAGCAGGGTGCAGAGGCACAGGAAGCTGCAAGGCAGCAGGCGGTAGAGCCATCGGCGGTGGCATTGCCACGGGACGAGAGCCGTACGGCTGCATCCGAACCAAGAGGTCGAGTTGACCCTGCAGCTGAGCAATCTGACGCTCAAGGTCTGCGACCCGCTGCTGCATCGCCTGAGGCGACTCCAGCCAGTCGAGGCGACGCTCGACCTCCTCGAGGCCATTCGCTAAGCGATGCGAGGAGCGGTCCACGTCGGCGACGTAGTCGCTCACCGAGCGGACACGGCTCTGTAAGGAGAGGAAGTCCCCGAAGCTCGCAGCGCGAGAGTCCAGCGGCCGCCCGGCCTCCCCTGCTCTGCTCGATGAGCATGGGAATCTCCACTATCATGTGGAGCGCCTGATGGCGCGGCGCAGGCGCCAGGGTCATAACCAGTATCTGGTAAAGTGGCGAGGTTACCCTCATTCCCAGAACTCATGGGAGTTCGAGGTGCCACTGCGGCAAGATTGCCCTGACGTCGTGGACGCTTACGATCGACGTCACCCGGTGACGGACCGCCCGCGGGGCGTGCGACGGAGTCGCCGGGCGCGCCGCGCTTCCCACTACTAGAGTGGGGTGACGACAGGTCAAGAGTCGAGCTCAGGCTCTGACCAGTGGCTGTGACAGCCGACCCATGGCTATGGGTAGGACTGCTCACAGCGGGAGCAGGAGGCCGGGGTGCCTCGTAGCGTGAGGGACGTTGTCCCGGTACACGCCGTCTTGCTTGTCGCTTCGCGAAGTCGAGGCGTAAGCGCCGCTCTAAGCGGATATCGGTTTCCGAGAAACTAGCTCGTAGAGCATCGAAGGAGTGGAGCCGTCGGGATAGCTCCACCCAGTTCTGAAACTGCGCTTCGTAAGCGGCCATCGTTTCACCCTCTGAGAGGACCACCGGCACTGTCCGCATGGCCGGCACGGCCTCACCGTTGAGCTGCTGACGCAGGCGCTCCCGGTACTCCGATGGAGTTGTGACTTGTGGAGTCAAGAAGCGCTCGCGGAGCGAATGTCGCTGGGCGACTTCATCAGGCGTCTCGGGCGCGCCCACACGTGTACGTGTCCAAGAGCTGCGAAGCAGCGCGTCGAACGACCTCCGCAGGAGAGAGACGCTCATACCCGTAGTCGCGACGCGACGTGCCAACTATGGGCCGGGCCACAGGTCTGTTAGACCGCGCGCGAGAGGCAGCCTCGAGCTGTCGGCTTTGAGCCCCGTCCAGGTCGTTGGAGACCACACCTGGCTCAGGGAGCTCGTCCTCATACCTCGAGGAGAGAGGAGGCGCATTGCGCAGGGCGTTCGCGGACCCGTCACGGTTCGGGAACGGATTAGGCGTCCGCAGCTCGCGAGAACGCGGCGCCGGGCTTGAAGGCCTCGGAGAGGCAGCCTCCTGGCGCGTAGGAGTCCATTCGTCGTCGTCAGGGACGATCTCGCCCTGCTCAAGCTCGTCGAGCCAGGCGTTTCGACGCGTACGCGGTGTCGATGGCTCAGGGGAGCGTGGAGCGTCACTCCCACCTGGATGTTGGCTCGCGGAGCCGGAGCCATGGCGTCGACGGTGCTCATCGTGGTACTGTCGTACACTGAGCCGCTGCGGAGCAGCTTCCCTGTCGGGACTGCGGCCTGTGGCCTGTGGCGATTGCGGGCTGTCACGCCCCGACATGCGTCCACTGGACGAGGGCGAAGAGAGGTCAGATGACCGTGGCGAAAGGTGTAGCATTATGAATGCAGTTTCGATAATGGGCTCTGGGAGCCGAAGTTCTTTGAACTTGTGATGAGGTAAAGTGACCTCTAACGTCTTGAGAAGACTAACGTCTTGAGACGGAAAGACCTCACTGAGAAAGTGTCGTGGACACGGGTGTCCACATCTTGGTGGGGGGTGGTGTAACGGGGTTACACGGGTTTACACCTGGTGTGTCCCACACATGGATACACTTTGTGTAAGGTACATATTTGATGTACAGACACTCGAGGGAGTGTGTGTGGCTGAGAGCCACACGTTATGCATTTGAAGTAGGATTTCACTTGGTTTTACTATGTTAGATAGTTAACCACATACATTTACCCCCTAGGCGGTTAGCCGCAATAAAAGATAAATAAACAGTTTGGATTTGGAACACTAAGAGTAAAGTCCTTTTATTAAGGTCGTAGTTAATAGGTGCCTTCGGATATTAAGGCCTATTAACCCTTAATAAGGTGTGTGTTAATCCTTGACTCGTTGAGTTAACCGTCTTCCTCTGACGCTAAGCTACGGCAGCCCCGCTGCAAAGAAGATCTACAGGGAGGAGCTACACTGACGGCTCCGTCTCCTGTCGACGAATTTGGTTTGGACTATGACAAGTTTGTGACAGAGCAGGACCACGTACCTTGGATGAAAGCTCTTAAGGCGTTCCTGCAGAGTGGTGCGTTGGCTCTCGATCCTCAGCTACGCGCGAGCGTTCTCAAGATGTCACCTCACTTCCTGATCCGGAACGGCGTGCTGATGCGTAGAGTACACCTTGGTGCTCGTGCTGGACCCGCCCGGACCATAAGCGTTCCTGCCGTGCCTCTACCGTTTATCGAGACGGTGTTGCATTACTGTCACGCCGACATCTTTTCAGCACACTTGGGTAAGACGAAGACGGCTGACAAGGTAAGAAGGCACGCCTATTGGCCCGGTTGGAAGAAGGACGTGGTCGAATATGTGCGGGAGTGTTCCATTTGTGGCGGTGGTAAGGATCATAGACCCTGGCGTGTGGGACTAATGCAAAGGATGCCGGTCCAGGACCTGTCGGGCCCTTTCGCACTGTTGGTTGTGGACGCCATTGGACCGCTTGTGATTACTCCGCGTGGGAACAAGTATATCTTGGTATTTGTGGATTATTTTACGCGCTGGGTTGAGGCGTTCCCTGTGGCTTCGTTGGATACGATTACATTTGTGGATACAATGATTGAGGGCGTAATCTGCCGGCATGGAGTACCGGAACGCCTGTTGAGTGATCGAGGATCGAACTTTATATCGAATTTGGCGAAATCGTTGTACGAGACACTGGGAATCAAGAAGCTGTTCAGTTCGGCGTACCACCCGCAAACACAAGGGTTGGTGGAACGCTTCAATGGAACGCTGATGGGTATGTTGCGGATGTTTGTGAGCGAGACCCAAACCGATTGGGACGTGTATCTACCAAGGGTCCTGTTTGCGTATCGGACCGCCTATCACGAGGGTCTTGGTGACACTCCGTTCTTCAGCTTGTACGGGCGTGACCCGGTACTGCCTATCGATTTGGCGTTCCTGAACACGGGTAAGGACTGGAAGAGCAACGAAGTCGCGGGTATAGAAGGAAGCTGTACCTTTCGCTGCGGGACTCGCGTCGCTTAGTGGAACGCCAGTTAATCAAAGCTCAGGACCGGCACGAAAAGCGAATGGACAAACAAGTGGCCGTTTCCTATGAGGTGGGAGACGCTGTCTGGGTGTACCAATACTGTAGAGCGCGTGCAGGGGAACGCAAGACTCGGAAATTGGCGTTCTCTTGGCACGGGCCGTACCGTATTGTAGGCCAAGTCGGGGAGAACGCCTACAAGATAGCGATCCCGAGCCACCCGGATAAAGTGGTAACTGTGAACGTCAACCGACTGAAGCGTTTCCGTGGAAAGTGGAGCCGTCCCTACAAAGATGGCGTGCCTGATGGTGTGGAGGATAACGCTTCAGATGACGGACCCGGTCCTTTGGATGAAGACGACTTACCTTCCACTAGCTTCGTGGAACGCCTCTCGATCGGTGGTGAAGAGACGGCGTTCTCAGGAGTTGAATGGCCTATCGTGGATATTGTGGCTAAACGGATTGAGAAAGGCGAGCTCCAGTATCTCGTGCTGACTGCTACGTATGAGACGTTTTGGTTGTCTCGGGCGGCGTTGGCCCCTAAGTTTGGAACGCTTATTCGGACGTTCGAGGACGCCTACCGGAAGAAGCGTGGCTTGCCCGAGTTGCGTCGGAACGCCAGGTTAGTGGAAGCCAACGCTGACGTTGACGACGCCGAAGTGTTGTTCTAGATGGCCAGTGGGTCGTCTAGAGAGGGGTGGTTTACGGGCTACGCCCTGGAGAGCGATTGGGAACGCGTGAGTACCTGATTGCTGTGTGACGTGTTTATATTTCTCTTTATTTTTGGATTTGACTTTATATTTGGTGGGAACGCTTGATGAGCGGGACGGAGAAGAGTTTCTACGAGGGATTGCACGATGGTTAAGAGTGCTGGGGCTACGATTGCGGGTTGATTACAAGGAACGTACGGAAGAGGATGGCGAGGACTCTCGGAACGCATTGGTCGGCGCGAAGAGCGGGAACGCCTAAGTGTGGAGCGTCTGCGTGGGCCCTCTACTACTACGAGTACCAAGGCTGTGAGCTCGATGCAAGGGGCGACGACACCTGGAGACGTCCCCTCCGCTCCTATACTTGACGGCGGCAGTACAGTGCGACCGACGCCTAAGGAGAAGGCTCGTCGAGGACGCCGAGCGACAGTCGGGGAGAATTGTCACGGTCCTCAGCTGGACGGTGGACTCGCTTTGATGGTGGACTGTATCCACAAGTTCTGTTTGTTGCAATCGCAGCGAGCCCCGTCTGACCAGCCTGGACCTGAAGTGTCGGCGTCGGAGTGTCAAGTGTGATCGGGAACGCCTCCCGTCGCCCTATTGAGAGGTATTGGACCGCCACGTACATGATCTGCTGAGGGGTAATGTGGTCTATACTTTACAGAGCGGCTAGGAAGGTAGCTGCCCGTAGCTCAGTCGTGGATTTTCCTTCTAACTAAGAACACTGGAATACATAAAACTTTATTCTTCTACAAAGAGTTACGCTCACTAAGCATCCCTACGTCGGCCCAAGATACACGACCCCGATCAACGAGGGAGAACCGCGACATATGTAGTGCGTATATTTTTAAAACAAGCAACAACGTGTAGTACACGTACTAATGCTTTAAGAGCATCTCCACCGGCAATGAGTATCGCTAAACGCAAAGTAGTTAGAGATTCGAGCTTTCGACACCACAACGGTGTCAAAGCCAGTGCAGTGCTCCACCGGTGGTGGTAACTAAACGACCGGCGGTGCATGTGGTGGCGGGGTAGCAGAGGCCGCAAAAGAACGTTGAGCAAGTTCCGACGATGGCGTCGGCGTGAGAGGGGTGCTGTAGACTGCATAATACCTATTGTCGCAGTTGCTGGATGATGACAGCGTCGGCGAGACATCCTCGTGGACTTGGGAAAGCAACGATGTTGCTGGTGGTCCAATGCTGCTATTTGCTCACAAATTTAATCAGAACTATGTTGGTGAGCAAACTTGCTCAAAAATTTAGTCTGAGTAAAGTTTTGCGCAGTTTAATTATCATTTAGCGCAACCGGTGGAGGCATCTTGCTTAAACTTATCACTACTTTTACGTAGAAAAGAGCCAAAATTTAGGTTTAGTACTCACAACCGGTGGAGATGCTCTAAAAACTCGAGGAATTTCCATATCTCAGTGATTATCACTGAGAAAAGAGAAAATAGTAAGTAACGTTACAATCACTGAGGTCAGTGATTGTACATATATTAGTAAATACGTATCGCAAAGACCAAGGTAGCCATCAGTGAAGTTGGTTAAAAGTTTAAGTAATATACGTGTACATGTATTGTATTCAACAGTTAACACTTTCACTTTCTCTACTTCCTACAATGGCTCCAGTTTTGCGCCGTGTATCGAAGAAAAAGCCCGGTCGTCCAAAGACGAAGAAAACCAAGACTTCGTGAACACACGGAAACTCCTTGTCCTGCCAGTTGCCGCAGGTGCACTCACGTGCTGGAAGATCCACAAGGCGCCATGGGTGGATGAATCCGGGGCGGTTAGTATCACCCATGAACATGACGTTGTAAGAACCCTCCATACACGGAGTCACTTTGCACAATTCAGAAGCTGCAGTCAATTTTGTGCGCTCACTCGCCAAGAGAGGAACGAGATCACATGCTTGGCTTTTAGCCAGCCAGTTAGCTTCCATCTGTCGTCGTTCCGACACGAGTTCGCTCAGTTTCCGGAAGTATAGCGCAAAGGCATCACGTATGTTGGAAGTTTGAAATGCTCTTGGTACTTGTATTTAACCCAGTGTTTCTTGTCGATGCCTCTCCGGTACTCAACAGCAGCCGGCTTTGTCCTGCCTAGTTCTTTCTCGAACACCTTGTAGTCGTTTTCACAGTCGCTGCGCGCCATATCGTTAATCAAACCCCTTTCCTTGCCTGTCAGAGATATCCCTTGCTGTTGATGTTCCCCTTGATGTGGCGAAGACAGAAACGGTGGCCAGCTAGCGGGAAAACGTCTTCAACCGCAGATAGTAATCCCTTCATAGCGGGAAAACGTCTTCACCCGCAGATAGTAATCCCTTCGTTTTCATCCTGGAAATGGAAGACGGAGATACCTTAAAGCCCTTGCTCAGCAAAAACTCAGAAATGGCTGACCCCGTCATACGTTCGGTCTTCCCTTCATACAGTGGCAGCATCTCGAGTTCTACCAACTTGGTCATCTCGCGGACACTTTGAGTGGTGTTTCTCTTGTCCTTTTCTGGGCGAGCAACGGAACTTTCGGCGACTGGGCGAGAAGAAAAACCTATGTGCTTTATGTGGTTGTGGCAAAAGTTTGCACGAGAAATCTTCCAAAACCCATCGTATCCACAGACGTTGATTGAAAAGGGGCATTTAATTTCTTCGGCAGGAGCAGTCTTGTCAAAGAACTGCATTCCGTTGAGTTTCTTGCACACGTATTGTGCATTTCCAGAACCCTCACGTTTAGAGCTGTAATGCTGCACTTTAAGCTGAAAACCACCCCTCTGCGCAAACTCCTTGCACCGCAGCTGGATTTCTTTTTGCGAAGCATGGTATGCCGTCCCCACGTTATCTCTGTTTGCGTATGCAACTCCATAGTCTTCTTTGCTCGGGTCGCACTGCTGCACTGACACCGTGGAGTTCAAAAAGCCCATGTCTTTGGCAGCTTCGAGATCTGCAGCATCAAGATGAAAAGGAACTTGTCCGTAGCACGGCTTCTTCCTTTCGGTGGGGGCCATCGTCGGGAAGGATGGACGTTATGAAAGTGAAGGAGAGGGTTAGACCATTAAAATGTGTTCGTTTCTTTTTTCATCTATTTGCAGGTTGTGTATAGCTCAAAAACCTCCACTTCATCGCACACACTTCTAACCCCCCACTTTATCGCACAACACTTCTAACTCGAGACTCCTTGTCGAATGTAATAGTGTATTACGCTTTTAAGTAGGATATTAACAATTCATTACTATTTTATTCTTGAAATGCTATTACTACTCGTCTACTGATAAATGTCATGCGCTGGCAATTAATCCCATCTAAAAATAAAATCTCAGTGATAATCACTGAGATATGGAAATTCCTCCTAAAAACTCTTGTTCATTCTGTCGCAACTTTGTTCTATCACAACTTCCTGACCCACTTCGCAGTTTTCAACACAGTACAAAAGTCGCCAACACCTCACTAAGAATGCGTTTCTACCACTTCCTGCTCCTCGCTACGACCGCCCTTCTCTCTAGTTGACTGCCACCGTCTCAAAGGAAAGTCTTGTGGTGACTTCGGCTGATGCTGCAGTCCCAGTCCGCGCTCTCGGAGCCAGCAACGACAAGAGGTCACTTCGCTACTACGACTGCGAGGACGATAACGAGACCGACGGATACGACCAGAAGAACGAAGAGGAAGAGAGGGGAGTCATGACACCTGATCAAATCACGAAGTGGACTGCCAAAGCCGAGGAATGGGCCAAGCTGAAAAAGTCGCCGGCTTATATCAAGGACAAGCTGACGAATATGAAAGGCGTCTTGACTCCCAAGAACCACGAAAAGTACCAATTGTTCATGACTGCCAGGACAAGGAACAACCTGGCCATGTTGGACGAGTAGGCGAGACCCGACAGTCATCCTAGCTAAAAACATCAATGTCTTCCACCTCCAGGACATCATAATCGGGTACTTGCCAAGTTCTCCAACTGTCATCTCCAAGTTCAAGCACTTGGAGACCAGCTAGGTGTATTTTGGCTACGCGATAGCGTAAAACCTTATCTTATCTTAAACAATTATGAGTGGCGTGTTATGATGATTTAACGAAAACGAACCACAACTTAAGGTCATCGATAAGGAACAACTGATATCAAGTTGATCACTTAGTACGTGACACCAATGCACAAGCAAGGCGATGGACGGCGTCGTAGAAGAAGTACTAACCATGCTGAGCATTGAGCAGGAAACCTGCTGGGGCAGCGGTTTTGCAGTAAAATCTTGAACTGATAGTGTCCGTCAAAGATGACAACAAAGAGTTGGTGATCAAAGTTGCCTTTTGCGGTTGTCCGTTTTCTAATTGGTGTCGTTAAGACTCCACAAATCTCTGATCTCCCCCATCATCGAAGTTGGCATATTCCACTTATCTGCTGCAACATACATCTGATGACTGGCCATTCGTAGAGTGGCGATATACTCCCCCGCTTCTTCCAACGACATGGGGGTAAGCTGTTGCAGCAAAGTGAACAGTCTCCCATTCAAGACAGCTACGGACTTTGACGCTACCAATTCGAAAGGAAGTCGTTCCATGATCAAGTCCACGTTGGGAGATTCGGACCCGGAGGTCCTCGCCAGGAATTGCTCATGGATCAGGGACGATTTCCACGACAAAACGCACGCCATAAAATGAAATAACGCGCGCAGCTTGACGATATCCGAGTGAACAGACGAGTCCACCACCGATATTCTCTGATAGAATCCATCGAGTAGGTCCAGAAGCGACGAAGTAGTCTCGTCAGGTCTCAGATATTGAGCAACCAGTGCTCCGATCTGAGCAATAAGAGGCTGCAGGTACATGACGACTAGCTTGGGATCTGTCCATTCCTCGAAATCATGCCGCAACAGCCACTGGGATACCAACGAAGCCTCGCGTTTCGTGACGGTTAAGACGTTTAGTTTCGCCAGCTCGACGACAATAATGCCACTTCTCCACCAATTCCACGTCGTATCGTTTGAAGATGACATCAAGAAAATGTCACTGGGGTTTCGATCTCCAAAGTTCACAAGCGCTAAAACACGAGATGAAAACTGTTCCATAAAGACTGAGTCCTCCACTCCAAACGGAAGCTTCAACACGATTTCCTCAAGAATCAGTGTGTTCACCATTTCCAAAGAAGCATCAGAGATACGACGGGTTGATTTGGTGTCCAAGATGTCGTGTAGCATTGCAGTCCAGCTGTCGAACAGAAGGATGCTACCAGCGCTGGACGTGTCATGACACCAAATATCCTTAAGAATAGTGAAAGTGGTCCTTAGTAAATTCAACAGCACATCAGTTGGTACGCGAGCTGCCGCCTGGGAAACCCACAAGATCAACTCCGCTTGTAGAACTGGGTCAGCATTGTCGATCCAACTACTAGAGAACAACTCGCGAGCCAAAAGCTCGTCACAACTTCCTTGTGTACCAGTGAATTGAACACAAGCAACGGTGACGTCCACCGAGCAAAATCTCAGCATCACACGGCGCATCAACGATTGATAGTTCAACAATGGTAGCACAGAGCCGATAGACGACAGGCTGCGCAGCAGGGATACTGCAATCTGCGATTCCGGGATACTTTCCGAACCAGCTAAATCATCAGCAGCAGCACCCGACGGGTTGGTTTGTCGCAGCCATTCGAGTATTTTTACTAACAAGCTTCTTGCTGGGAGAGTACGGAGTTCAACATCGAAGGACTGTTTCTTGTGTGAAACGTAAAAGCTGTCTGCCGCACGAGCAATAGCACCAAGTATTCCATGGGAAAGTTCGCAGTCGTGATCGCTCTGTGCTCGAGTCAGTTCCACCAGTCGTGCAATGGCTTCAACATCAAGCAGAAGTTCCACATCTCCGTCTCCAATCGCCAAGGCAAATGATCCAGAGATCCCGAAGCCCAAATGGAAGAAATTGACGATACTGGACAACGCCAACGAGCGCACAGCACTGTTTCCGTCTTCAAGCATCTTCTGAATCTGCTCAATCGCCAGTCGAGTTTGGTTTTCAGTAGTGCTGGGGAATCCTCCAAAAGAATTAACACGACACAGCACATACACCGCAGCCAGCATCAAGATACCACCATCGAGACTATCTGCTCCAGTCTGAGCAGCACGCTGAATGGAGGTAGTTACAAACTTTTCCAGGCAATTTGAAGGCTCGAGGTTCAGCTGTACACACTGTAGAAGCACAGGACCCAGTGCGACGGCTGTGACAGCAGCAAAGTGATGAGCTTCCCACACTCCAGCAAGAACTCGTCGCAACGTCACTAGCCAGTCCAGCCTTTTAATGCTCGGGAAGCCACTCGCTAGTTGCGCTAATCCCATCAGTGATACCCATCGAAGCAAAACTCCACCCGACGACGAAGTTTGCTCTACAGTTCCGCAAACACTTTCGACACACGTATTCTTACTGGTAGGTTTCATCAGAGGGAACACTACATCTCCAAAGGATGAAAGGGGCTTTGTTTGCTGATTGTCAGGATACAGGAAACCGCCAAGAACGCGCTCAGCGATCGGTTTTACTTGTTCCTGTCGCCACTGGGTCAATTCGGGCGTCTCCAGGTCTTCCGTGTTCGAATAGAGAGCAGCAACATGGCTTAGTCCCAGCAGAGCATACGCAGGTAGCAAATCATCCGTCGCGCTATGAATCAGACCCGTGAACATCTGCACGACCTTCTCTAGTTGCACGCGGAATCTGCTACTGGTTTCACTCGTATTAACCTTTCGCCGGCCGAAAGCAAGTTGAAGTGCCACTACAGCACCGACTGACGAAATACGAGCCTCTCTGTCCTCATTCGAGAACACTCGAGCCTGTTCAATCGACAAGGACAAGCGGCAAGACAATTCCTCGATCGTTTCTTCGTACTGCAGACGAAGTTGGGGATTTTGCCAATGCCTCGACTCGCACAATTGTCCAGCCAACGCACCAGCAGCTACAGCTCCCCCTACCTTGTTTGAGGTAGTGTGTAACAGTAGATCCATCAAACCAGTTACACCATCCGAGAACACACGGAAGGCCACGTCAGCATCATCCGTGCCAACAGGTACTTTCAACTCGGCTAATTGATCCAGTGACGACGTATACGTTTCCATCATCCCTCTCCACCCTCCAGTCAAAGCTTGAGAGCGTAAAAACACACTGCAACTATCGTCTGCAGTACTTGATGCCCACGGAAGCTCCATGGACTGAAGCACAGTCGTGACTGTTACCACAAGCTCGTCCACATTCTGCGTCGCAAGTCGTACAAGTTTGTCCTTCCGTTTGACGTTCTTAACATCAATCACTGCCTTCGGTTGATAGGCCAACAGAAAACCACTAAAGTCAGTAGTCGTTGGAAAAGCAGACTGTGTCTCCGCTCTTGAAGGTAATAGCGCCTTCATCTCCTTCGTCGCTGCAGCTGATATGACCGTCTCCACTCCCGTTTGCGGTCCTGCTGCTGCAGACACCATTCGTTGTCCTCGTCCAACGCCTGCAGTGATCCCCTTACTCTCGTTCTCAACCACCGCTGTCATCAGTTTTTCAATCTCGATTCGCACCTCCGAATCGTGCTCGTTTCCAAGACGCTGCATTAAATCATCAAGTTGCTCCTCAACTTCCTCCTCTGTCATCTGCTCTTCATCGTCTTCCTCCTTCGCCGACATGTACAGACCTAACATCTCCACAGGGAATCTACGCATCGCCCCATACGCGGCTCTGCGTACATTTGAATGGTCACTGTCTGCAAACTCCCACGTCTGATTAAGCAGTTTGGTGGCGTTCTTCTCGTTTTCCGCACTTTCAGCACCTCCAAGTGCGTAAAAACAGCATAACCGTTCCTGAAAAAGCGGCTCATCAGCACACAACACCTTGTTCTTGCGTATCTTTTGGGCTATAATCTTGAACGCGACGTAGAAGTCCAAACAGTCCCCACGACACAACGAGGCAATGGCATCCATTGCCATCGAAACCACTGACACCAATTTATCCTCGAGAAATCCTTGGATGAGCGAGATGAACTGCACGCCCACTTCGGGATGTTTCTCGCACAAGGCTTGAACTGTAGCAACTCGCACGACATGATACTCTACATCTTCTTCGGGAGATGCTGCTTCCAATAGCATAGCCTCAAGTCGCGAGAACACACGAGACTCGTTTCGCCACACTTCGTACATCAGCTTGAGTGCCATGGGCCGCATGTTAGTGGTGCTGTTCATGCTGTCAATCAGACGAAGCACGATCCGCATCGTGTCAGTTGTAGTAGCTGCCAATCGTGCCAAGGAGTACAAGCACGAGGCCATCCACTCGCCAAAAAGGCGTGATGATCCAACCTTGAGACTTACAGGCTGCTGAGAAACGAGAAATAGAAGACTCGCCACTAAAGACTTCGTTGTGTCGGAACCCCAGAACTTAGGGCTGCTCTCCACCTGACGTTCCAAGCACTTGGCAGCACAATCACGAAGAGATAATCGCCCATCAGACAGCAATGCCACCAAAAGTAACGCGAGCCAAGAGTTAGTGGAGCTGGCATCACCAAAGCGATCGGTATCCTCGGACGAAAACAGCGAAGCCAGCCACCGTTCGCATATTTTTTCGTCGCCAATCATCCGTGTAGCCGAACGTGCATGAACTGCTGTCTCTGTCAAAGGAACGTTCCTCTGAGTTTCGTCCTGGAGATGAAAGTTGCTGGTTGCCTTGATCCGAATCACCTTCTGAAGCAGTTTAGGCACCACATTCCCATGCGCTGATAGCAACGACGACAACGGCAACAAAAGAATCTCCACGTATACGTAGCGTTTGCCAGTCGGGGAAGAATCGACCGCAGCTCCAAACTCCAGAGTATTCTCCAGCACATCCAACATCAACTGCTGCTCCAACGGTGACTTGCACTTCTCCACCAGGAAATAGGCCACTGAAGCCAGAAATGTCGAGTTCCAAAAGGCTTCAGGTACACATTGAGCTAGTCGCCCTAGCGACTGCAATAGACGCACAACGCCCTCATCTCGATCGAGCAGAATCTGCGTCGACTCCAGTACAAAACGTGCCGTCCGCGACGCCAGTTCCACCTGTTCCTTCGTTGGATCCATAAAACTGTTCAGCATATCCACCACAAGCGTTACGTGGCACACATACGTGGCTTGGGACAGCTGCGAGTGGGAGACGAGCTCCAGAGCTTCCACCAGGACACGAGCAGCAGTCGTTCGTAATGAAGTCGCATCGTCATCAAAGTGCCAGTAGATGGAGGACATGACGTTAAGCACTGCAGCTTTATGTCCTTCTGGCTCTAGATTATCTGCGAGCACAGCCTTAAAGACTGGAGATAGAGCTTTAAGCACACTCCGAGCAATGGTACAGTCCATTGATGAGCTGAAGATGGGTCCACCCAGAGCTGAAATCGCCCCCAAGTAGCCCGACAGCACGCTTTTGTTGGCGTTGAAGTCCTTGAGCAGCAGTTGACGCACAGTGGACACCCCCAGCGTCTTCATCCGGTCGAAGGTTTCTTGTACCAGCACAAAACCCAGGAACTCCGCTTTACTTTTCGGCTCGGTACAGATACTCGCTGCTAGTTGAAGTTTCTCATACAAAGCATCGCTTAACCCCGCAACATCTTGACGTTTTACACATTGCTGCAGTCCTGTACACCAGTAGATTGTGTCAATACTGAGGATACAGTACTAGTACGCCTGAAAAAATACTTACCGAAGACGAGGTTCTGTGACTCCGAGAGCGACGTAGTGGAGATGAGACGTTCGACAGCTTGATCCACGGCGTTTGAGGTGGCGGGGGCGGTAGACGCCTGCCGCAGCGCCTTTAGCAGCGCCGCTGTCGAAGTCCCTGTCATCGATCGGGTCTAAACAACGTTTTTTACTCAGAACGTATAGTAAAAAAGGTTTTTAAAATCGCTTTATTTCAATTCGACAATAAAACACGTTTTGTTGTCCTTTAACCAAAGTGATTTTGATGTTAATTGCGAAAGTGTTCAATAGTTTTGACAACTAATTAGCAACAATAGGCTCATCCGAGTGGTTGATACCCTCCCTGTTGCACGGGCTTTTCGTGTTACAGCTCGAAGTTCAGCACGATTTAAAGTTAGCTTCAATGAACGCTTCCTGCTGCGTGCAGCACCTGCTAATGAAGAAGCTCTTGCTTCCGAAATCCTGGATCTTCATAAGGGCCTTGGACCCCGGATCTTCGTAGGGATCACGGATGTTGGATCTCGGATCTTCACAGGGATCTCGGATCTTCACAGGGATCTTGGATCTTTACGGGGATCTCAGATCCCGGGTTTTCGTCGAGATCCCGGATCACCACCGGGGTCCTGGAACTTGGATCTTCACAATGATCTTGGATCCCGGATTTTCGGGATCTGAGGTCACCAATTTCGGTCCCGTCCCGCGTCCACCAGCCAACTGCAACCATGCGGTATCCACATTCGGCCGGCGGCCATCTACGGCAACCGCCTTTCTCGGAAACCACTTCACCACAGCCGCCTCCTGCATGCTGTTGCTACCGCCCAATGGTATCACTACATGCAAAAGTTCGCAACTCTTTTCGTTCCTCACTTGAGATCTGGGCTTCACCTTGTCTTGGTTTATACATGTGCAATGAATACAGTTTTCCACTTCTGACCCACGATTACTCGTTGATCTTGTTCCTCCTGTCGTACTGCTCACCCGCCACGACAGGTTTGTCGTCCCTCCTCCTCGTGTGACTGTATCACAACTGGATCGGATTTGTGTCTGGAATCAGCGCTACTTCCGGGTCCCAACGCATGACCAGTTAAATCTGGCACGTCCTTGCCCGTATCCTGTTTACGTAACATATCGCTTGCAGTGACTTAGGCCATCTCCATTCACGTAAGCCTTTGTCACGTCGCGATGCACCCCATCAGTAACAGGAAGATCAGACAGATCCGTAGATCTCAGATCCGAATCGTTACCTTCGGAATCCGGAGATCCCTGATCGGGGTCGGCCAGATCGAGAATCGAGACTTCGGGGTCCGAGGACACCAGATCGGGACCCGTCAGACCGTGATTCGCCATATTGGGATTGCCTATCGCAGGCTATATCGAGATCAGATGCCACGTCTCCTTTCGCCACACTGGAGATTCTGGCTTCTTTCCACACATCATTGATTACGTCTGAACCACGTACCCCGTTTTGCTCGTCGTACTGTATATTCCGGCTCCTTTCTACATATCATTGATGACGTCCTTCCAGATATCATTGATGACAGGATCCACCTTGATAATGCGACCGTCTGCGGCTGCATCCTCACCGCCGTTGACTGCTTTGCCTTGATCCTCGAGCTGGTTGGTATCGCGTGGTCCGACATAGTCCTGGGTCGTCCGATCAGAAGCTAAGGGCGGTTGATCCGAGGCAGGGATCACCTGATGCCCCAATCGCCCGTGCGGAGGCATGTCCGTTCGTGTCCCCGACACTCACCGCAGCCAAGACGCTTAGAATTGGGCCGCAACGCGGATCTGACTGAATGAGGGGTCATCATAGCTGCCGAGTCGTTGGCGCTGCCGATCGCCATGGCCATCACCATGCCCATCTTCAATATCTGTTCTTGGAAACCATATGGCGGATACATGTCTTCTATCGCGAACTTGGGGATCTGGATCGGAGCGATCCGATATAGTTGAGCCGGGGGACGCCTTCGGACCGGGGCAAGTGTGGCGTAGTGGCTCGCGAGGAAACTCGACGCGAGGGGCACTCACACACTTGGCGTCCGGACTCCCGACTGACGGAGGGGGTACTCCGCTTGCCGTGGGGGGCTCTGAAGACTTGCTCACCTTGTGTACCCGTCGGGTTGGACGATTACGCTCTTCTTGATGACTCGGAAGAGATGCCGGGCTTGATCTGGGTTGAGTGGGTGTGGACGGCACTTGGGTTTCGGCTTGACGGCTTGTGGCAGTTCTTCACTTGCCGTCGGTTAGGGTGTAGATCACGGGGTAGCGTAGATCCACGGGGGGTCCTAGGGTGTGTTCACCAAAGGCCAATAATTCCAATACGATGCTTGACTGCCTCCTTCTGGCAGGGATCTTGAGGGGGGTGAGAAAGGAGCGTGGGCGACCTGGGCAAGCTATCCAGGCGTTCTTGCGCTTCTTCTTGTAGATCGCTGCAGTCCTTGGTCGTCAGAGGGGGCCAATATACTTCCCAGCTCTGGAATAGGTAGGACGCTTGATATATAAGAAGAACTCCCTCTCTTGTTGAGTGTTAACTCACTTGTTCGCTAGAAGGCACTTGTTCCCTAGAAAGTAAATTCAACACTTCTTCGCTAGCCGGCAAATTATACACTGATATGCAATTCCCTAAACCTCTCCCCCAAGCCTCGACGCCTCTCTGCCACACGTTGCCAAACTGGCTCCACAATCGTACTTAGCCTTGACACACCGCGATCACCACACACCGCGATCACCACACACTGCGATCGCCACAGCATGTACCATGATTATGGTACCTTGGTCTTCCCTGGAGATCGCGCTTGGTGTACTCGAATGACTGCACCATTCCTTGGGGATCACCGCGATCTCGACCTTGTGATCACTGCGATCTTTGACCTTGAGATCACCCTGGTGTGTCGAAATGATTGTACCGGACCTTGATGATCGCGCTCGACTTGTGATGGAATGATTGGGCCACGATCATGTTCGTGATCTCATCGGACTGTACCATGTAAATGGTACCGTGGTCATGGCGTATCACATCGTGATCACGGAGACGATGTACCACCAATGTGGCACAGTGATCCCGAGCCGGTCCTTTCCGTCAAACAAGATTCTCACTTCACCACAATCGTCCCCCGCACGGAGAACGACTCGTACAGCGATCGGGACACGTGCGTCGCCATCACTCTTGGAACCGCCTGCTCATGTCTGACTCTCCCGACGCGGGTGCCTCTCCTGTCCCTGGTGGCTCTCCGATCTCATCCACGGTGACGAACGTTGCCGTTGGTACGTATTAACCATACGATCCTCCTTGAGCATCCTTCTTATCACATGTCGTCATTCTTCTCCACTTAGCCGCTCGTGACACTCCACCTGCTCCCTCTGGTCAAGCTCCGCAACCGAGATCCGATGCTGCCGCCCGTCCTGAAGATGGTACGTCCCCTGGTGGCTGCACTGGAACTCTGCTCCGCTGCTTAACTCCTCGGCAATCCCTCACAGGTGCACCACCGCTTCAATCGCGCCCTCTTCTGCAGCTCACCGGCCATACTCCATCCACGGTGCATCGGCTCCCTGCTGAAATCGACGAGCACGCCCTCCGGCGTTCCATCGGTGATCTTTAAGACATCTTGGGGCAACTAACGGCATACCAACTTCAGACTGCAGCGTACAATGATCTCCAGCGGGATTTCGAAGATCTCCAGCGTGAACACGCTCTACTCCGTCGGGAAATCACTGCGCTACGCGCTGAGATGACGTCAACTCTGCAGCAGGCCGCTCCCTACGTAACTTTCTGCCAGCACCGCTATGATTTGCTGCGCCGTCGCTTGGAAGAAACTCAGTTGCGACTTGCTGAAATGGAATCAGCCTTGGCCGTTCGTCGCGACAACTCCAATGAAATCGCTTGTCTCCGTGATCGACTACTCGCGTTCGAACGCATGCATGCAGACGTCGTCGCCGAATATAACGAGCGCGTGGACGAATTGGAGGCTCGTTTGGCTTCGACTCGTCCTGCGATCGACACTAGCCAGCTTGCCCAGGCGATCTTCGATCAAGACGTTGCCGCCGCAGAGCGTGATGCTGCCATTGCTGACCGCAATTGCGCCATTGCGGCTCGGGATCTAGCCGTAGCTGAACGCGATTCCACCATCGCTGATCGTGATTCCGTAATCGCCGACCGCGATTCCGCGGTTGCGGCTCGGGACGGAGCTGTGGCCGAACGTGATTCTGCAATCGCTGATCGTGATTCCGCCGTCGCAGCACGTAACGCTGCTTTAATCGATCGAGATCGCGCTATCAAGGATCGCGAAACTGCTGATGCGGCTCGAGATCTAGCTATTTCTGAACGCGATTCGGCATTCCACGATCGCGCCTCCGCAATAATAGAGCGCGATACTGCCGTCGGTGATCGAGATGCTGCTTCAGAAGCCCGAGACACAGCGCAGGCCGCTCATGCTGCAGCCCAGAAAGAGTGTGACGTCCTGGCCGGCGAGATCCAGTCTCTCACCGCTTCCTTGACCAATGCCGAAAACGCCATTCGCCTCCTCCGCCAGCAGGTCGCATCTATGGGCAGAGAGATCACCGATCTTCATGATCAGCTAGGCCGTCATAAGACGGGTTCTCGTCGTGAACTCGAACGCAGTCTGGAAGCGCGCGATGAACTCCAGGCGAAGCTCGATAAGGCTACCGACGATCTGCTTAGCAGGCAAGCAGCCTTGCTCAAAGCACTACACGCTCAACGGCGCGCTCAGCAAGACCTGGTCTCTGTTCGTACGTGCTGGTGTTTGATCTTCATATTCTCACCCCAGCCAGTTAACCGGATGGTGTTCCACATGTAGGTGCACAGGCAGACGCTCAACGGACTCGGATCGCCAATCTCGAAGGGCAGGTCGGATCGTCGCAGCAACATGAACTCTCTGTACGCCGTCTGGAATCGGAGAAGACTACACTTGCCAACGATCTCGAGGCCGAGCGACAAGCACGGGCTGACGCAGAGTCTGATCGCGATCGTGCGCTCCGAGATCAAGCCGACGCTGAAGCCGCTCGCGATCGCTTGCTCGCCGAACGGCAGACTGTCCAAGCGCAGTTGAGTTCGCTAGGCTCGATCTTCGGTGTTCCTGTCCAGACGCCTCCTCAGCCTCCTTCTACTGTCAAAGGACAATCGTCTCGCAGCCAGTCAGTTCCGTCAAGGAAACCGTCACCATCTTCGTCCCGCAAAAGAGGTCGGCGAGCGTCATCTGGAACTCCTCGGCCTAAACGTTCACGTACGAGTCCTCCAGTAACACGAAGCTCATCGGGTCATCCCCCGGTCGTTGCTGGGTCCACTACTGGCGGGACGCCAAGCAGTCCCATCGTCCTCAGCGAGGAGGAAGATGTTGGAGCTCCATCGGGTTCCGGGAACGTCATCGATGGTGATCAGGATGACCTTCCAGATCAAGGTGATCACGAAGACGTCGATACCCAGGCAAACCAAAACAACTCTCAGGGTCTTGACCATGCCGACCAGAACTCTGACGATCAAAAGGGCCAAGATCCTCCAGGCTCGCCCGACAATCGTAGTTCGCCGGTTCCGCCCGCAACTCCACCGATCGTTCCGGGAGCAGTCAAGAACGTCCCCACGGAGGAAGCCCTGATTCCGGTGGTGATCCCAGCGACAGCAGTGATAGCAGTAGTTCCAGTCATCACCGGAGTGGGGCTTCAGACAGCGACGACGGAAGTTCGGACTCTCTATCCTCGCATGACTCGGACAACACTCTCCTCGCGGCACAGGAGTACGAAGATCTCCTGCCCACTGTGATCTCGCGCCAGCGTTGGATCCCTGGCTATCGTCGACCAACCGTCTACCGCCGCCAGCGCGATTGTGATCCTTGGCCGTTGGTGGAAGTCAGTCAGCTGAGTATCCGACGACTGCGTCTGGACACGTTGGTTGCTCAGTGGACCCGTCCCAAGTTCTGGTTGTTTCCCCGAAATCCGCGTGCTCCTGCTGCTGCTGATTGGCATCCCGGGTTGATCACCGAGGCCAATATCCGTGCGCTCTATGCAGCGAACCCTCCGCCCTGGGATGCTCTACGTCGCATCGTAGTGCCTCGTTCGTTCGAAATGAACGGGTGGTTCGCTGACTTTTGCCAGAGGTATGAAGACTTCGAGGAGAACAGCCGTCAAGTGTTCTGGGAGACCACGCACAAACTCCCCATCACGCCGGCCATGTGTGCTGCCGAGCCGTTCCTTGAGCAGTACCGGAAAGATTGTCGCGTCCGCAGGATGCGCGCCGGTCCTAGATGGAAGAGGCTGCTGAAGCACTTGATGGCGGGCCTCAAGAGTGGCGAGTGCGATCTCGACTTTCTGCTTGACCCCTACTTCTTACACTTCCCAGCGCGCGGCGAACAAGTTTGCTGGTATCCCGGTCAAGGGGAGAGGCAGCGCCCTGCCGATCTCCTTGCAGCCCTCCAGATCGTCGACCGTGCTGATCCTTGGCGTAACCAGCATCGCGAGAACATCGCAGACCACCCAGGATCTCGCCTCGCGCGCCTCGACCGCAAGTTCTTCCAGGCTGATGACAGCGACTAGGTGCGGCTAGGCTTCCTGACACGTAGCTCTTCGTCTTGACTTCAGGGATTCTTTTTGAGATGTGTCCCTTCTTATACTCACATAAACAAATATCCCCTCCTTCATTCGTGTGGCCCTTCCACACGAATCACTCCCCCTTTCGCACTTAATGCGACGGGGTTCCTCCCACTTCTTCTTCGTGAGACTGCATGACGCCAAAGCGACTGCGGCTGACCTGACTTCTCTCGAACTCACGGAGCAGCGCCCCGCAATTCAAGTCCACTTCGTCCACCCAAGTCGGCTCGTCATACCCCTTCCAGTGCACCAAGAACTCACGACGGTTCCGTCCATATCGCGTCTTCCGAGATGATCGTACGTCCGCAATCTTCTCCACTTCGTACTCGTCCTCGTCTAATTCTCGTTCCCAACTGTCTTCTGGTAGAAATGCTTCGTCGAAGTCCACGCGATCTTCCTCGGCGATCACGATCTCAGTCTTCGGACGATCAGGGAAGCGCTTCACGAGCTTGAGCTTCGACACGTGCACGATCGGGAAGATCCGATATTCGGTCCCCGCAATCTCCAGCTTCGCTGCGTGTTGATCAATCATCTCCGCCACGCGGAACGGCCCATGCCACAGGTGTGCGAGCTTCCGAGCGTAGCCAACCTTGACGCGATCCAAGTACAGCCAGACCTGATCTCCGGCGACAATGTTATGTGGACGAAGATCTTCGTTGTGGCGATCTGCACGACTCTGGATGGCTTCCCGTAGGCGTTCGTTCACCTCTTCACGCGCTCGCTGGTAGTGGCCTTGCACCCGGTTACGCCATCTCCTGGGATCGCGATCACGGCTACGCGTGTTCCCCACAGGCAGCGATGCTTCCAGCGTTGACCGGGGATCCCAGCCGTGCACGAGGAAGAACGGCGTATCCCCGCGAACGCGATCCTGAGCTGTGTTCAATGCGAATGTCAACCTCTCGGCATACTCGTCCCAATCCTTCTGGTTCATGTCGGCGACATACATCTTGATCGATCGCGTCAGCGTCTGCACCATGCGTTCCGCCGTTCCATTCGCCTGAGGTCTGTATGCCATTGTGGGGCTCTGCCGTTGGCCCACTATTCGGTTGAACGCCCGGAACACGTCTGCCATAAACCCAGGTTCGCGATCATGTCTGATGACCTCGCTTGCACCGAAACGGCGGAAGACGCTCTCCTCGTAATTCTCAGCAATCTGCTGAGCGGTTCGGGAGCTGCTCGCCTTGGCGATCACGTACCCGGTGAACAAATCGACCCAGACTAGGAGTTCCGTGTTCCCCTTATACGACTTCGGAAGCGAAGGGATGTGATCCATGGCGATGATTTGGAACGGGTAGGTGGCCTGCACATTTCCGGGTGATCTCCCTTGAACGGTAGGTCTCCCTATCCCCGTCTCGCAATCGGTACACTCGCTCACGTAACGTTGAACGTCCCTGAACAGGCCCCTCCAGTGGAAGTGCTGCTTGATCTTCGCGTAGGTCCTTCCTACTCCCTGGTGACCACCTTCCAAGCTCGCGTGATAGTGATGCAGGAAGTCCTGACGAAGTCGCTCAGGGATCACCAGCTTGGCGATCGTATCCCGCTCTTCATCAACGCCGTTCGTGGAAGACGGGCAGTACCACAGGAGATGATCTCCGTCAACTTCATAGGAATCGGCGATCTTCGCGCAAGTCCGGGCGTCCTTCGCCGTCAAGTCGGCCACGTCCCCAGTCAGGTACGTCCTCAGATCGGCGATCCACTTCTCTTCGCCCTGTGCCTTAGCAATGCGTTCTAACCTCATGCTCTGGACCACAGGTTCCTGCAGGCATTCTGGTGGGGATCGTCGGCGCACGGACGACCGAGTCACGGCCGCTACTTGGACAATCTCGCTCTCGTTCTTCGGCTTCAGGATCTCTCCCAACCGGTTGAGCGTGATCAAGTCCTCGATGACTCCCGCGGACGTGACAACTGTGCCGGCCTCGTTCTTCAGGGCCTCGCTAGCGAGTCGATCGGCGCTGCTGTTCCACTCGCGTTTCACGTGCACGAACTCGTGCTGAGGCCAGGCCGTGAGCTTCTCCATCGCCTTCTCACGCAGAAGCTGCAGAGCCGGAGCCTTGCATGCGATCTCGCCGCGCATTTGGCGGATCACCAAGTTGGAGTCTCCGCAGATCACCAAGCGTCCCCTGTCTAGAGGTGCAAGGAGATCCAGGCACAAGAGCAATCCATGATACTCGGCTTCGTTCACCGTCATCTCCACAGCGTACGAGGATGCCGCAGTGATGATCGACCACTCGGGCAACTTCCAAATCACGGCGCTGTACGCTCCACCGCCGCGTTTGACTCGGGCAGATCCGTCGAAACTCACGACGATCAGCTCTTCATCAAGTTCGACAGTCGGCGTGGGCGCGACGATCACCTGGCGGGGCTGCTTCTTGGGCGCAACAGCAATGAGGGCCTCGTCGACTTCTTCTCGTGGAGTGATGCTCGCGGCGAGCGTCCCCAGGACTTCGTCTTCGCCTCTCGTGCATCGCATAATCTCCAACGTCCACTGAGACAGGAGAGCGGCCCATGATCCCAGCCGGCCTTGCAAGCCTGAAGACTTGAGGAGCCAAGCCAACGTCGAGTGCCGAGTCAGCACCTTGATCGCTCGACCGACAAGCGCCGTGTGGCAGACATCCAAGATCCTCAGCAAGGCCAAGACCTCCTTCTCGACGATCCCGTAATTGAGCTCGTTCGTCTTGAGGATGCGGCTGGTGAAGGTCACTGGCCAATACACGCCATCATGATCCTGCATGAGAGCCGCAGAGATCGCCCACTTGTTCGCATAGATGACGAGCACTGGTGGGCGATCGGGATCGAAGTGCTTCAAGATTGGAGTCGACATGATCTTGGCCTTCAGCATGGTGAACGCTACCGTGGCTCTCGTCCAGCGATCGTTCTCGGCCTTCTCACGATCCACGTCTCCTGCATACGCCGAATACTCCGGGATCACCGTTCGGCAGCGCAGCTCGAAGAAGTCCGACTCGCGGAGCTCGTACAAGATCGCGGCATACACGGCGAAGTCTTCGATGAAGCGGCTGTAGTAATTCAGGCTGCCGAGGAACGACTGCATCGCGCGCAAGGTCTGCGGGAAGGGCAAGTCGCACAGGGACTCAAGATCCTTCGGGTGTGCTTCGAGCCCTTCGATCGAAACTCGGTGGCCGAGGTAGTCGACCTTCCGCATGCCCCAGGAGCTCTTCACCACGCTGATCGACAAGTTCCAGCGATCGCAGGCGTCTAGCAGCCGCTCCACTTTCTCGCAGAGATTGTCCCACGAGTCAGCTGTGACCAAGATGTCGTCGATATACGATCGTCGACCAAGGACAGACGGTTGGTGCTCCAGCTCGGGTTCACCAGACTCGAAGACGTCGACTTCACCTTCAGCATCATCGCCGTTCCCAATTCGGAGGAATCCATAGAGGGCGTTGTCAAGCAACCGCTGATAGATCTGCGGCGCGTTCTTCAGGCCGAACGGCATGCGAGTCCACTCGAACAAGCCAAAAGGTGTAATGAACGCCGAGATCTTCCGAGCGCGTTCCGTCATCTGCACCACCCAGAATCCGCTTGCCATGTCCAAGGAACAGTACCAGAGGACCTTGTCGAGATCTTCCAAGAGGTCATTGATCAAGGGCATCGGATACACCATCAGCCGGGTCAAGGAATTCACAAGTCGGTAATCGATGCAGAGCCGGATGTCTACCCCGTTCTTCTTGATGATGATCACGATCGGGGATGCCCACGGAGATGTTGACGGAACAATGATCTTCGCAGCCAGCAAGCCCTTGATCAAGTCGGAGAGCTTCTCGCGATACTGCGGCGCCACTCGGCGGACACGTTGAGCGATCGGGGCCGCTCCTCCCACGTCGATGTCACAGACTACTCCGACTGCTGCGGGTGGCAAGGCATTCCCCTTTCCGATCAGAAGGTGCTTCCGCTTCCAGATGATACGCTTCAGTCGGTCAATCTCCTCCGGCGTGTTCAACTGGGGATCTCCTGCCTGGATGTCTTCGATCTTCACTTCTTCGGTGGCACTCGCAATCTCCGGCAAGACTGCCATCTGATCTTCAAGGTCTTCCGCGAACAGGTTCCCGCCGTCATGGTAGTATCCTCCAGCGTCTTCCTGGATCTCCGCCGGTTCTTCCGCGACATCAGGCTTCTTCGTTTCAGCTTCCAAGTTGGGGGCAGCTTCCGGTTCCGGCCTGTGTTCATCGGAGCCCAGCTGAATCTCCGCCGGCTCCACTGCGACATCAGGCTCCTTCGCGTCAGCTTCCAAGGTGAGGTCAGCTTCCGGTTCCGGTCCGCGTTCTTCGGAGTCCAGCTTGGCTTCGGTCGTCTCCGGCCTATTCACAAGTGGCTCGGCCCAACGAACCGTCGTCGCAGCAACCGTTGGACGAGGAGCCGTTTCGCCCCTTCGCAAGAGCTGCGTTGGGGTGGCGTACTCCGGCCGTTCCACTAACGGTCCGGACATCTCAGCGGGAAGATCTTCGTCGTCCTGGCGATCAGTCGTCGCTTCAAACGCTAGGGTTTGCCACTCTGCGTACCGCCGCGATCCAACCGACACGTGTCCAGGCACTCGAGGCACAAGATCTTCGGCGAGCCACATCCCTAGTTCGAGGTTTCGTCCCAGGCGCAGCTCACAATCGCTAACGTTGGTGATCTTCAGGTGTCGCCTGCGGCCAAGCCCCTTCGACACGGTAGGTACCCACTTCTCCCCACGCACGATCCACAGCTTCTCTCGTTCTAACGCGCGTGGTGGTTTCAGGGGAACCTCGGCTGATCCTCCGACGGGAATGAAGATGTCATCTTCCAACAGCAGCGAGTGGCTGCTTCGACCGTACGGTGGACGCCTCCCCGACAGCTGGATTCGGACTTCGTCAGCTAGGCACATCGTGCCGTCCGCGAGATCAAGGCGGATCCCGGCGGGGATCATGAAGTCCATGCCCAAGATCACGTCTTGGCCCGACAATGGACCAACCCAGGCATCGAAGAAGTACACGAGATACCCAGCTAGCGTGACCTTGATGGTGGTACGTCCCAACGTTGAGTACGCGTTCTCTCCAATTCCCACACACTCTTGTTTCTGACTTTCGTCTATGATACAGCCAACCTTACGAGCAAAGGTGGTGTCCACAATTGAGACTTCTGCGCCAGAGTCCAAGAGCATGGTCGCCTTCGAGTTGTTGATCTTCCCGGTGATCTTCGCCTGCTTGAACCACTTGCCGGGCGAGTAGTACTTCCAGTACCCTCGCGATTCCCCGGGTCGGAGCTCCCATCCAATATCTGGCGGGGGTCTCGTCAGCGAGTTCACGGTCTTGAGTTCGCCGGGCTCTGTATCCGGGGCATGATCTCTCCAGTATCCACGGGTCTTCCCATCAGCCAAGTCCAGTTCCATCACAACATCCGATCGCGCATATTCATCTCTTCGCAAGCTTGCGATCGTCGCGGTACGTTTCTCATGAATTCCACGTGTATTGTTGATAGGATCCTTCAGGGAACTGACCTTCGACTGTGCTTGCCTGTCAACGTATGCAAATATGCAGAACTTAGAACGCTCGGCTCGTACCAGATTCCAACCTGGCGAGCGTCCTAGTTTAACATCTTCTCCGCCTTCGAGGGAAACATCCCGGCATGGCGCGTGGGATCATACCACTGACGGATCAAGTTATAGAACTCCTCCATCGGGCATTCTCCGGCTTCATGCACCTCGCCGCACGCTCGACAGACGTACAGGCAGTGATCACCAGGGTGTCCTCTTCTTCCGCACTTCTGACAAGTCAAGCGCTTCCAGCATCCAAGGTCCGTGTGCCGCGTGGACCCGCAGTGGGAACATCTCTCTACGCGATCGTCGTTCCGAGGGCGATGAGGTTGCTCCGGGTTGTTTGCTGGTCCTTGAGCGTCACGGCGTGGCTGAGGCTGATCTTCCGACTTACGCTGATCAACGACGGCAGCGAGATAGATCTGGGATCTGCTTCGTTCAAGGTCCGATCCTCCGGAGTCCGAGTCCGATCCCGAGCTCTCGCTGTCATGGGCCATGTGAATGGCGCGAATCGCTCGGGCATGTTTGGTGGACGCTTGTGGAGGTGTTGACGATGACGACTTCTGGCGGTACTTCGAAGATCCCATGGACGCCTTTCCTTGCCGGGATTTGGCACGCTGGCGTAGGCGTAATACGTCTGCCAGTGCGTCCCCATCTCCGAGGCGCAGTAGCGTCAGCTGGTCCGCTAGATCGCGATCGTCCAAGGTTTCGATGAAGTGTTCCACGTGTTCTCGGAGGGCAGACGACGGACCCGTCTTGATTGGTAACTTCGCACGGAGTCCGAGCACGGTCAGGCGGTGGAGATATTCGAGTGGCGACTCATCAGATCTCTTCCTCGCGTGGTAATATTGTCTCGCGAGAGACACGCCCAGACCGCAGTATTCGGCCCTGAAGCCATCCAGCAGGTCTTTCCACTTGCCACGCGTCGTTCTTCCCAACTGCTGGTACCAGTTCCGCGCCGGACCAGTTAGCAAGTTCCCGAAGACGATACACTTCTCGCTATCAGGAGCTTGATCACGGACGAACGCAGACTTCACCTTGCCCAGCCAGCCGCGGGCGCGATCCTCGTCAGTGTCTTTGCCGGAGAACTCCTTCAGCTCGGAGATTGCTGACATCCGGACTCGCGGGACCGCAGCAGTATGTTCGGCAGACGCGGTTGCTTCTGCTGAGGCAACGATTGCTCGGCGGGGAACGTCAATGCTGAAGTCGTCGGGATCATACTCATCCGGAGATGCGTGGACCGATCCCACCGATTCCATGTCGACATCGGACGCCTCACGTGCTCTAGGCTCGCTGCGGTTCTTCTCTTCGGCTTGCTCCTTCAAGAAACGTTCCATGGCCGAGTCGAAGAACGATTGCATGCGGTCCGGGTTGTGGGCGTTCGTCGTTGCTCTGGCTACGGGCACAGGGTTCACGGGCATCTTCTCTTCCTTGATCTTCCTCGCCTGGAGCATAGCGGCTCCCGATGGACCAAGGGTCATTCTCGTTGGCCCGGCGGGGTTGTCCGATCCGATGTCTGACGACACAGAGGCCTTCGCGGACGCAAAACCGGAGTGCGAGGAAGCCGAGGTCGGGTATTCTTCCGTAGGTCCGAGGCTGGACGATGATGCGGACACGCCTACCAGTGGCTTCAGCAGCTTGAGCAAACGCTTGGCCGATTCCTCAACGGTGGTTATGCTGAGCTCGAACACAGCTTCAGCGTCGAAGGCTCCGGCAACGATCCCAGCTTCATCCAGCAGGTTCATCAGGCTGGTGATCGCGACCATGAGGTCGGACGCCTTCGCAACGGGTGTTACAGGGCCTTGGAGGTCTCCAATCAGCTTCGGCTTCATCACGATCATCACGGGATCTTCTAGCAAGAACGCATTGAGCTGCTTCCGGTAGAAGATCTTCTGCAGCTGATCCGGAGTCCAAGGCCTGACGTCTCCACTCTCCTCCTCGTCTGGTGCTCTCAACTTCGGCTTACCAAGCTTCGACGCCGACTTCTTCGCGGAGATGTGAGGTGTAGGGGGAGTGGTTTTGGGTGAAGATCCTTCCGTTTTCACGGTTGGATCTTCATCCGGCGGATCACGATTCGCATCGCGATCCGCAGGGGGCCCCGAAGGGCCCAAGGGAGGAGGGTGAGGCTTCTCTTCGAGATCCATTGCTGGACCTGCCTCCTGTTCCTCGCCAGAGTTCCTCCCAGTGCTCTGGCGGTCGGTGAATCCTTCACTCTTCAGATGCGACGACGGCGATTCACCTTCCGTCGACGCGCCGATTCCTGGCTCAACTTTGATCTTGGCATCTTCCTGGTCGGACTCACGGTGATATCCGGAGTCACCAGTAGATCCGGGCGCGCGCACCATTGTGGCGTAGTGGCTCGCGAGGAAACTCGACGCGAGGGGCACTCACACACTTGGCGTCCGGACTCCCGACTGACGGAGGGGGTACTCCGCTTGCCGTGGGGGGCTCTGAAGACTTGCTCACCTTGTGTACCCGTCGGGTTGGACGATTACGCTCTTCTTGATGACTCGGAAGAGATGCCGGGCTTGATCTGGGTTGAGTGGGTGTGGACGGCACTTGGGTTTCGGCTTGACGGCTTGTGGCAGTTCTTCACTTGCCGTCGGTTAGGGTGTAGATCACGGGGTAGCGTAGATCCACGGGGGGTCCTAGGGTGTGTTCACCAAAGGCCAATAATTCCAATACGATGCTTGACTGCCTCCTTCTGGCAGGGATCTTGAGGGTGAGAAAGGAGCGTGGGCGACCTGGGCAAGCTATCCAGGCGTTCTTGCGCTTCTTCTTGTAGATCGCTGCAGTCCTTGGTCGTCAGAGGGGGCCAATATACTTCCCAGCTCTGGAATAGGTAGGACGCTTGATATATAAGAAGAACTCCCTCTCTTGTTGAGTGTTAACTCACTTGTTCGCTAGAAGGCACTTGTTCCCTAGAAAGTAAATTCAACACTTCTTCGCTAGCCGGCAAATTATACACTGATATGCAATTCCCTAAACCTCTCCCCCAAGCCTCGACGCCTCTCTGCCACACGTTGCCAAACTGGCTCCACAATCGTACTTAGCCTTGACACACCGCGATCACCACACACCGCGATCACCACACACTGCGATCGCCACAGCATGTACCATGATTATGGTACCTTGGTCTTCCCTGGAGATCGCGCTTGGTGTACTCGAATGACTGCACCATTCCTTGGGGATCACCGCGATCTCGACCTTGTGATCACTGCGATCTTTGACCTTGAGATCACCCTGGTGTGTCGAAATGATTGTACCGGACCTTGATGATCGCGCTCGACTTGTGATGGAATGATTGGGCCACGATCATGTTCGTGATCTCATCGGACTGTACCATGTAAATGGTACCGTGGTCATGGCGTATCACATCGTGATCACGGAGACGATGTACCACCAATGTGGCACAGTGATCCCGAGCCGGTCCTTTCCGTCAAACAAGATTCTCACTTCACCACACAAGCTCCAAAATCCAAGCTGCACCGGGGGGTTCGGGCTTGCGTCCCCGTCGAAAGTAACTGGCCTGGCAGATTCTTGCCGATCGCCATACTGGCGACTCGGATCGCTTCGCAGGATCGCACGTGGAGTGATGTACGTCGGGCGATCTACCGCCGGCTCGGGCTGGGCCTTCAGGGATCTTTGGGCTGGAAGACTGTATTTCCACCGTAGCTTCCAGAGCGAGATTTAGCCACTCCATATATCTCTGGGATCCCACCGATACATATCCGGGGATTTGGGGCACCCTGTCCTCTTTCAGCCGATCTGGGATCTCCAATTTAGCCTCAAGATTTTGTCGCTGAGGTTAGTGATCTTCATATAGCGGATCCTTCCCGGCCCATCGACAACTGAGGGCACCCAACATCTCTCGAATAGATCTGAATAAGAAACTGCTCTAAAGAGTGCACTTCCACGTCCTCCCCGCCGTCTTTTTCCAGTATAGCTATCGCCAGGACATCATGGAGCTCCTGTAGGAACAGCTGGCCCTCACTCGTCCTGGGCATCGTTTATCAATATCAAGAGGCAATGTACTTAATGAAGTTAGTGTTCGACTCCCCCTACATGTTTGTTTTTGCTTGGCAATTGTCTGGCCTCTTAAAACTAGGCAGTACAACTTAATAACCTAGCAGATGCTCAACTAAGCTTTTTCGTACTTTTTTACTATGCGAACTAGGGTGGTATTTAATGTTGATCATAGTATGGGATATATGGTGAAACGTATGAAAAGCCTACGTTCACTTGGTAATGAGAATTCCTGCCGCAATGGAGTTCCCGAGGGTAATTAGATCGCAGTAAACATTTGCCTGCAACTATCCTTCAAGTGCATAGTTGGTCAGCGAACCTCAGTGGGCAGTTTTGGCACCTTTAAGTGATCTGAAATCACAATCCACGGTATGAGTACCGGGTGGAATCGAAGCGAACCCCAGCGCAAACGAAACTTAACAGGAATACCTCCAAATCGGTTCACAATACGCCAGGCTTCGGCTACGCCTTCGGTATAATACCTGTCGACAATAGCCTTGAAGTCCGGGTTCAATTCGTACGTTTCACACAACGTTTGGACCTGCTTCCAAATGCAGCTGGTCACCCACTCCCGTATTGGGTTCTTAGTCTTTCCTGTAAGGCAAAATCAGCTCCTCATACTTGGTCATATCTTTCATTGCAACAAGGCCCTTAGGAAGCGTAAAACGAGTAGCTCCTTCACCACAATCCTGATCTGATAAACACCAGTAAAAACCCGCCATTTGCACTTGAAAGTCCATTTACTAGCCGTCGTCGTCGCTTGATATCGTCAATCTTCCCGTCATACAATAGAAATGAGAATAATGAGGCGGTTTGGATGTGAGCAGAAATCTTCTTAAAACGAAGGGCTCATAGCTTTTTGATGTTCCTCGTACTTCACTTGAAAGTAACGTACAAGATTCTCCAACGCTTCGTACTGGCCGTTCATTGTGATTGTCCTGTACTGCATTCATCTGAAACAGTGCTTGACTCTGTCCACCAGCTCCTCAATTGCGACAAGAGCCAACCTTCACGAGAACGTTGGTGCTTTAGGCCCATTCTCAACCAAATTTAATCATCGCATTCGAACAAATTCTCTCTTATGATTGGTTAAAGGAAAAGGTGGTCGCATGCGGAAGAGAATATAAAAAGGCGTCAATGCGACGAATTCGTAGCATGTAAAAATATGATCGCATCAAAGCGGATTGGTCGCATGGGAAATCCTCCCATCAGAAGCGTGCAGTCTTCTCAATCTTATCATCTTTTCAACTTTTCCATCTTACCTCATTAAGTTGTTTTCTTCAGACTTCAATTTTGCTGTTGGTTTCGCTTACCTACTTCCATGACTTCTTTTCGTCGAGCTGAAGACGAAGTTTTCTGTTCAGTTATTGTCCCTACACTAGTGATCATTAATGGAGCGCACTGTAGAATGTGAAAGTGAAATGACCGTAGTACGCGAGCGGATGTGTGAATTCAAACAGTATTATCGAATGAGCTTGGCTGGCTTTGAGCGGTTGTTTTTAGTGGTGGGTTCGAACTTACCAGTAGATCCTGTTCAATCGGTTCGATGAGCCCTTGGTGAGCCTCCAGTTTCGCCCGCTGGAATGCTGCAGTCGTGTATCTCTTGGTTAGCTGGTGGTAGCTATCACCACATTCGAGTCATAACAGGTACTAGCCGAGCTGGTTTCTACCCAATTTTACATGCTGTTTTACGCGCTATCAACACTTGCCCTCAATTAGCTCTATATTTCCCGTGCACCGACGGTGAAATGATGCTGCGGGGCTGGGTTTCGCACGATTAGTGGAGGAAGGGCAATTACGGGTTGTATTGGAGCCATTGATAGGTGGCGCTGTCCGATTCGCGTTCCACGGCGAAGTGAATGTGGTCCTGTGGTCGTTTTTTTCGGGTCACTATCAACGCTATTGCATAAATGTACAAGCTAGTGCCAATCATCAATGAAGTTTTGCTGCTTTTGCGTGCCTAGCTCCTGGTAGAAGGAACGATTCAGTAGCGTTCCTTCTATGGTCGCTGTGTGGACAGTTAAAGCGTATTTGTTACGTTGTTGCGGATAATTCATGAGAGTGGCTGCGTACACAGTCTAAAAAGGCCATGTAACAGTGGCACTTGTATCCTCTAATCCTCCCGCCAGATCGTGCGCGCATCTTCTTGCCGGCGAGAGTCTCGCTGCATGGCCATCACTCTGATTTAAAAACGGGTGGCGCGAAATTCCCCCCTCCCATTCCGAAGATTTTACTGTGGCTCTTGCAGCCAGCCCAGGTTCGAGATGCCGCGACGCCATCCGCTCTCCTTCGACGAGAGCAGCGAGAGTGACGCCTCCAGCGCCAGCAGCACCAGCCGGAGACGAAGAGGCAGGAACAGGAGGAGCAGGAGCGTTTCCAGGAGTAGTAGAAGCAGCACCTGCAGCGGCGGTGGCAGCGGTAGGAGTGGCAGCAGCGATCGAGGTAGCCGCGCATATGCAGGCTCCGAGGCGGACTCCGAAAGTCAGCCGCTCCCGCGTACCCAGAAGAGCAGGAAGCGGTCAAGGAAGAAACACTTATCGCGTCGAAAACACGCTAAACGCCGCAGGCACGCTACCAGAAGGCGTCGTTCTCACTCGTCCAGTGGCCAAGCTTCAGACTCCTCCGGTTCAGATGCCGCGGTCAGTGGCGATGGGCCCGGATCATCCAGTGCTCTGCTCGGGCGTGATGGCTACGATGTCGTCGCACGGGATGGCCTGGTACGCGTTCCCGAGCTTGACGTGAAAATGTTCGACGACTGGGACGCGCTAGAGTCATATTTGAAGAGCTACAGCCGTCGCACATACCAGGTTTGTTTCGATATTTCAAGTTGTGGCACAGTCTAGGACTGGCCGCCCGTGCTAGAAAGTTGTCGTGTCTTATATGATATGTGATGTTAATATTGTGTTGATGAGAATCTATGTAGATCTTTTCAATACGAACAAATACCCCAGTTCGCACAAGAAATAAAAGAATCGCTGCCTCGAAGTACCCCGGCAAGTTACTTCCAGAGTCGGTGCGGTTTAATAATAAGACCTACGTTTGCACGCATTACGGAAAGCCCAGAGGGACCAGAAGTGAAGGCACGCGCCCTCACCAACAATCAAGGAACCTTGGCTGTCCGGCGCAGGTATGCATGAAGGTTGATGGCTGAATCTATAACAACTGACTTATTCTCCATGCAAACAATTCATGCGTAGATTAACGCCTGCGTTCGTGAGACTGGAAACTGGGAGGTCTGCATCACAGTACAGAAGGCTGGGCATAACCATGAAGTTGGCCCTGATGTCTACCAGACGTATCACGAAGCTCGGCAGGTCTCGGACGATGAAGTTCTCTCGACTGTCCAAACACTTCATCGAGCAGGAGCAAGCCGCAAGCGCATTCTGGAATTCATCATGGACCACACTATTGTGGAACCGACGATGAAGGATGTTCATAACCTGGTAGCCCAGCTTCAAAAGATAAGTTACTCATTTCCGACGATGGAAGAGATAATCCGTGCGATTTTGGAGGACTCCAGTCATCCCACATGAGAACCATGTTTAAGCATTTTCCAGAAGTGATGCTCTTTGATGCGACTCACGACACAAACTCATCCAACTACAAACTATTCAGCTTCATGATACATGATGCCATGGGCAAGGGGCAGCATGTACAGGTGGGTTGGTGCATCGAAGTTTAGAATGGCTCACATTCTAATACTGTGTGCCGTTCTGCGTTTGTGCGCAAAACTGAGAATAATACCTAATCTAATGCTGTAACCTGGTTTGTGGATTGTTTGATGCGTACAGCACTGTCTGGTGGAGAATGAGAGGAAGGAAACTCTTCGTATTGCGTGTCGCCAGTTCAAGGAGAGCTGTCCGTCGCATGATTCGGTGGCTGTTATCATCATTGATAAGGACTTCACAGAGCTCGCTGTACTACGAGAGGAGTTCCCTGGTACAAGGCTTTTAATTTGTCACTTTCATGCTGTCAAATACTTGCAGGAAGAGGTCGCCAAAGAAAAATATAATCTCGACGCATGGACCAAGAAGGAGATGAAGAGATTGATCCAGTTGCTTGTGAGTGCACCAACTGAAGCTGCATACGACAGTGTTATTTCGACGATGAAAGTGTTATTGCGGTCGGATGAAAAGGTTCGGCTTTGGTTCGACTATTTCGATGAAAACTGGACGTCGTGTAAGGAGCGATGGAGCTCAGTGTACAGAGGAAACATTCCTCATATGGGAAATCATACCAACAATCGGTGAGAATCGCTCATACCTTGTCATTCGAGTTGATATACTAATCCATTTTTGATGATGTCTAGACTGGAGTCAAGCTGGCAGAAGTTGAAGACCCTGGTCAATCGCTCCAGGCCCTTGACTGTGTTGTCTCGATTCTGTTTTGGCAGACTGTGAATGAAAAGATTTGGGCGAGAAACATCAAACGTATTGGTGTTTATACGAACGTGGAGTATGACTCAGAGCCGAACGCGCTCCTCAATACTGTTTCTCGTCATGCAGTGGAGCTTGTGAAACAGCAATACGATTTTGCTCTTCTCTCAACTACTGAGTATCGACGATATCCTATGGGTCCCTACGTGATGATGCAGTATTCCGCCGGTAAAGACGATGACGTTGCAGAAGGGTATATGATGAACCCAGAAAGCTGGACGTGCTCGTGCATTTTTCGCGTGACAAGGTTATTGCCGTGCCGGCACATAATTTATTAACGAAAGAGTACAGGCTGCAGTAGTTTGCTTCCTGAAAGTATAATTCATCCGCGATGGCTCGTGAAAAATTATTGACGCCTGAGGCATATCGAAGGAAATGATGTTACGGCTCCATATGAAGATCGAGAGATTCCACGGCCATCGACAGCGCGTTCAAAAACTCAGAACGAGAAGTTCAAGGAGCTTTTTGTTCTCGGTCGACAAATTTCGGACGTGGGGTGTAGGTGGGGGACCAGTGCTCACGCAAAGCTTTGCATCTCAATGAAAACGATCCTGCAGAGTGTTAAAGATGGACAGCTTCCGCACTTGGCTGCTGTCGGTGACGAGGTAGATGAAGGCGAGAAGGAGTCGGACGTGTCTCGAAGTGATAATGGTGAGGAGCCCGAGACGTAGCCGCATGCAAGTCGTGATACTACGATCGAGGCGAGCACACAAAATGAGAATGAAGACCAATCTGTCACGGATGTACAACTTGACCTTTGTGCACAATCTGAAACTGGGTTACCAGAACGCTCGAATGATGTTGGTGATTCCCAGTTATCGCCTAATGGCAGAGCAACATTTTCACTGAAAGAAGATTTGGATTCTACAAGACTTCGCCCCGAGGTAGTGGTCGATACTGATAGTCGTGACTGCGATCACAACATTGAAGTCCAGTCTGATAGTGATCTCAATTTTGGAACTGGTGATCTATCTGGAAATGATATCGAATCTGAAACTGGAACACAATCTGAAACGGTGCACCATTCTGAAAAGAGTAACATTCATTACAGCAGTGATTCCTCAAATACGCAGCAAAAGCCTTCACGACCTGGCTGGATGATATCCAAGATCTCAAAGAAGGCCGGGCGCCCAAAACTGAAGGCAGCTGAGCGCAAGCAAGAGGCAAGAGAAGCTCTACGTCAAACCCCGTCTCGTGGCTGCTGTTGCAGAAGGGGTTCCACCATCGTTAGCCGTATTACAAGAAGCGGTGAAAAATGGGGCCACCTACAAATATGCAACTGCATTGCGTGCCCTATCAGTCCTCCAATCTAAACGTGCCAAAATTACTGTGTGTGATCGAAGAAACAAACCACCAAAGTCTCCGTTCGGAATTATGGCTGTACTATCGCTACAGAGGCTGGATTCTATTGATGCACAGATCGCACTCTTTCAGAATTGCTGGTTTAGTGATCTTGAACAACGAATGCCCCAGCATGGAATAACCGTCTTGACCGGGAAAGTTGTGTATGACGTGCCCATGCTTAAGGCAATGCGTTCCTGGCACACATCAATAGCGCATTACAAGGGGATTGATTCATCTATTAAATGGGTTCAAGACTTCGATGAATCGCAATGGCATTCACGTGAAAACCTTTGGGCAGAAGATTTGCTAGATTAGGACACAATGATCGAGCGGCTTCGAGACGTCGATGTTCTTAGTAGCTATTACTGGGCAACTACCCTTTGTGGAAAAACGATGGTGGAAGGACCATGCCTCGACCTCGCAGTGAAAATGATTGCGCAGCGCCACAGCGATGGATTGACGCTAGTGAGCATTCCCTGTGATGTTTTTACCTTCCCTCACTTTGATTCGGATATGATTAAAGAGCAAATGGCTTGGGAAGAACTCCGAGAGGCGACGGCATGCATGGATTTGGACAAAGACAGATTATTATACTGGGAATACCTCAGAATGAGTAATGGACAGCCCAAACAGGATTAATTGCGTGAGCGTAACCTGGGTCAACGTTCGGACAACATCCAAAATGTCGTACTTAGTATGTGATTAGACTGGAAAAAGCAAAAAGCTAGCAGCATCATGCAGCAGTGCTGTAGCAGCACGTCCTGTTAACGCAGGTGATGGGCTGCGCAGTAGTTGATACTGGAAAATGTGGAAAGTCCCTATCGGACGAAGACTAATTCTCTTCATGAACGCAAGCAACATGTATACGACAGAGCTTAAGCCAGCGTACAACTTCGGCATAAGTTACTGGGATATTTATTAACTAGCTTGCTCTAATGCTCACAAAATTCTTTCTGTTTGTAGGTTCGAGGCAAGGGAAGGTGGTTTGTTGTGTCTCTTCTCGTCCACCCACTGGGCCAAATGAATGCACTGCCACTGGTACTATAATGCTAACGTTTTTCTTTCGGTTTGTAAATCTGTTGCTTCGAGATTAGTAGAAGAAGTGGAGAAGCAGATGATGGTATTTTGAGCATCGTTTCGTCCATCCACTGAGCTAATTGGAGCAGATGCATGTGCAGCCGCCGTTGGATATACGTACCAGCAACATCTAGCACAAGATATTACGTAAACATGAAGGAAAATGACCCTTACCGTTAAAGTAACAAATTGTTATTTGATGTGACAAACTGTACGTAAAGATAAAGGAAATTGATCATACAGTGAAGAGACGCAAAACCAGGTAAGCGCTGGCAGTTTTTTTTTTGTTGATACCAAAAACATTGCCCAGCCTTTAATAGTACTTTGCTATTGACAATTATGCTAACAACCGTATCAAAAAAAAAGTTACCCATCTTAATGTTAGCTTTCCGGACCTTTATGTCGAGGAATGTCTCGACACCTAAAGAAACATTAAGAAACTCGATCGCAAGCCAATCAGTCCCGTTTTAAAAACATGTATTCCCAGTGTAAGTCGCAGACGATCTAGTTCTTTGCTGCGCTGAATTATGATCTAAACCACTGGTGTGCTGTTACGGTTGATTTTAGCAGCAATGACGTGACAGTCTACGACCCACAGCAAAGCGGCACTAGGTTTGAGTATCTTCGGACGTTTTTAAATTCGGAGTTACTGCCACTGTTACCTCAACCAGCGTCCCCAAAGCGATTTCGATTCACACAGTGTCCGTGGGGTACCCAACTCGACAACTACAACTGCGGCATTTTCATTCTCATGTTCCTGGAGTTGTGTATTCACGGATTGCGTCAAGCACCGAGCAACCTTGAAGGAAACATTAGATTTTAATCTTTACTCCCCATTGGGCATACCCGTATGTCCCAGCGCATACGGGTATGTCCAACTTCAAAAATAGAGTTCTCGTGAACCACTATGAATAGGCAACAGTGAAACGAACACGGTAAAGAAGAAGGATGTAGAAGTCTGGCATTTTTTTCGCGACACATTTAAAGAATTCTTCATGTCAAAACTGCAAGTGGGAGCTCGGGTTTGTGGCAAAACAAGAAGCACGCAGGGAAGCGAGGTGTCGTTCTCCAGGTGCTAAAAGAAAGTCGGCAGCACACATACGAGGCTGAATGGTCTACGGGTTGCATCGAAAGAGTTGCTGCACGGTGACTAAATGCTGAGGTCGTCACGGTTCGGCCCGACGCAGGTCCTCCTTGTGGTGACGCCGGTGCACCTACTACAATCTGCACGTTTACCGAGCTTCTTTGTTCATCTACAGCGAATTTTGATTTTTTTGGCGTTGAACAAGCGCCGACTAGTGAAGAGGATTCTAGTGATACAGACAACGGCGAACTTGAGGGTGATGAAGCTTGCCAGACACCGCAACTGGGTTCGCCAAGCAATCCTGAGACGGGACACATTGTTGCCCATGGTCGTGAATGGGAATCTTGCGACTCAATTTTAGTAGATCAAGCCTCTCATACTCGCCCTCGTACTACGATTTTGTTATGGCCTAGTCGTCTGCAGCTTGGGGAGCGAGCTCTATCTCGATATTGCTATATGATGTACCCGATGGGAACGCTAAAAAAGATGCTGCAGTACACCAACGCCAACTTGGCGGGCAACAAATACCGAGCAATCGACGAGGGTGATTGGTTTCGATGGATCGGGATTATACTTGCAATGGCTATTGACCCACGTCGAGGACCCACACGAGTGTACTGGGAGAGTGAAGGAAAAGATGGATTTGTGAATACTCCAGCGAATTTTGGTGAACGATTTCGTATGAGTCGGCATGTCTTCGAGAATATCATGTACACTTTTGCATTTGAAGACAATATTTCGTCAGATGATCCGTGACGGTCAATTCGCCCATTTATTGATGAATACGTGCAAAATGCGTTTCACCTGGAAACATTTTGGTTGTAGATGAATGCATGAGGGCGTGGAAGGACAAGAAGGCCAAGTACGCGCACGACGGTCTCCCACACATGACTAAGATCGCTAGAAAGCCCGAAGGAAAGGGTACCGAGTTGAAGGCGATAGCAGACGGTGATAGCGGAGTTTTGCTACGACTTAAAGTAGTTGAAGGCACGGTGCGCCAGCGACAAAAGCAGTACTGCAGTCAGTTTGGAGAAGGAACTTCCATTGTGTTACGCCTCGCTGAGCCGTACAAAGGAACAGGGCGAACCATTGTTGCTGACTCAGCGTTTGCCTCTGTGAAAACCCTGGTTCAGGTTGAAAAGCTACTTGGTCTCTTCTTCATGGGCAATTTCAAAACAGCTACCGTTAAGTATCCTAAAGCTCATATGCAAGAGTGGATATGTGGATATGCAAGAGTGGATTGCTACATCCCTCACTCGTGGCGATTTCAAGGTACTATCGAGTAAAACAGATACTGGTAATGATATGTACGCCCTTTGCTGGGCAGATAAAAAAACCAAGATGCTGATCTCGAATTCAGGCACAACACTTCCAGGTACAGACAGCATTCGCATACGTCATCGTCTTGTGACTCGCAATGGAAAGACCGAGACAATACGTTACGAGAAAAAAATCCCGCGATCACACATGGTGGAGCGCTTTTTCTCAAAGTTCTCTTCCATTGATGTACATGATCACCTATGACAAGGGTCCCTGGCTATCGAGCGTGAATGGATCACCCATAGCTGGATGCACAGAGTATTTGCAACCCTATTGGGGATGGTCGTCACTGATTCATACCTTGCATACCGATATGAGATCACTGAAAACTGCCTTCACGAAGAAACTATTCTCGATTTTTCAGACTTTGTATCGCAGCTCTCACATCAACTTATATTCAACGACCACACCATGCTCCGCTCGACTCGCCGAACTGTTCTAGATCCCGACGAAGACCACGAGTCGGTATGAGCTCGTACTTGGTTGTCATTGCTCCGGTACTATGCTTCTAACTAAATTTCGATGTTGCAGGCCTCTCACATTCTGGAGCCGTTCATCGAGCTAGCGCAATACGCTCGCGCACGTTCAGCGGGCAATCGTGCGCAGCGAATGTGTTGCATTTGCAAATGCAAGGCTTCGTATTATTGTGTAGCGTGCTCGGATCAGGCGCTAGGGATTTTCTACTGTGTGTGCGGCCCTCGTCCCCAACGCAGTTGCTACAGTATACATTTGGCTTCCACTTCAATTTGAACCGTTTACGCATCACATACGTATCACATCTGTTTATCAATACAAACCCCATATAAAACTAACTTTCAAAAGCATACTCGTATGTCGGCCTGGATACCGGTACGCTTTTTGCCTGGGGAGTAAAGATTAAAGAGGCCACTGTGCGTCAATTTGGCTAATGCACCCAAGGTAATTCATTCTTGCATGCGTCGCCATAATTTCTGCATTGATCCGCATCTATTGGAGAGTCTGGGTACAGCTGAACTATATATCAGAGCTCTAAGATACGAATTGCGCAATTGGAATAGGAGCACGAACTCCTTCTTGGAAATTCAGTTCGAGACAGACGGAGGAGAGGTTGTTGAACTATCGGGTGATATAAACCGCGATGTCATCGTTGTGTACATAGACAACTTGAGCTGCGCCGACCAGAGCACAACATAGAAAGGGGACGTGCTGAAGAAGCTCAGTATTTCTTTTAATATGCAATTATCGTTTTTCTCGGTGTTTTGGATTGCAAGTTTGAAAACGATCTTAGCTTGTCGATTAGAGATTGGCGTTCTTGCAATAGAAGGTTCTATCTTCCTCCAAAAAGACAGGTGATTCTCCACGAGCTCGGCTAGCTACAATTTCCTTGAGATCATAGAGATGACGACAAATGTTGTTCAGCCGCGATATAACTGCACTTTTCTCTTTGAGTTGGGTTCTGGCCACCTCTCAGTCTCGATCCGCTTTGATGATCTCTGCTTCGGCCCTGCGGTCGTTTACATAGTTGTCAAGCGCAATAGCAAGGCGCTCGAGCGTCTCAGTGCTCTTGCGCTTTGATTAGGGTTTAGGGGTTTTGTTTTCTTGGTATTTGAACAGAGGTTTGCGAAGATTTTATTTCTAAAGTGTCGAGTTCGTCGTCAGGTAGCAATCCTCCTTTAGTAAAGTTTGTCAGCTCTGGCTTCAACCGCCAGTATATATCATGATTTGTACAGTGTGTTAGTATCATAAAGCAATGAAAATTTACAATTTACGTACTTTCAGTCATTTCTGAAGTCGAGTACGTATCCACGGCCGTGAACAAAGTTGATGAACTCGTTTTCGTGTTAACCTGATGTTGTGGACTTCTTTTTAGCAAGAATGTAGTGCTTATTGACGTCCTTCCACATCTCGAAAAGCTTTTTCTCTGGAAGAAGATTAACAGGATGATCTTCTGCGTGCGTAGTAGCGAAGGCAGCTTGACTAGCAGTCCAGAAGCAGCTTCTGCTATTGATCGCTCTTGTACCCAACGCTGTTCGTGGAGGCTTGTCCCCTAAAACAAATTCATTAGACATTTCATTTTCAATACAGTTATAGCAATACGCCGTACCGGACTGACTGAAACGCGTAGCGAATTCATCAGAGAATTACAGATTTAATAGTCTGTACATGCAGTGCTTATGTCTGGCACCGTCCGAAGTTGAGTCAATAGTGCTGGAACCGATTGAAGCTTCGAGCATGTCGTGGTGCTTGAGTATCGTTATGTGATCGTCTTTCTTGAGATTCTCCTTTACCTTAAGCCCTCTACGAGTGCACCCCTTTCTAACTTCGTCTGCTTTCCATGAAGAGTAATTGACAGAAACACCATTGCTGCAGCTCTTTTCCTCTTCAGATTCGTCAGATTTATCCAGCTCAACTTCTACCAGGCCATGCCACGAGAGACTGGAACAACTCTGAGCTGCATGGGTGCAAAACGATGCTCCCAGAGACTGCTGTGTTTCTTCACTGTGAAAACCAACATACGCAGCGGTCTCTGGTTGCGTAGGAAAAAGTGGAGGAGACGCAGAGAACGCTGAACGTGACGAGTGCTCAAGAATTTGGCTCAACGAGTGTCGCAAGGCGCCCTGCTGGGTCTTTTGACCTGACCCACTAGTGGCATTGGTGACTGAAGACATTCTGCACAAAGAGCGTCTATTTACACTTTATATAACTCAATTCATTAATAAGGACACACCGTGGCGTCTGGGTTACTTGCCTGAGGGGGCGTCCTGGAACTGTGATGTACAAGTCCGTTTTGTAACGGACGACGAGAAGCACGCATGCAACCACGCACTGCAGGTAACAATTGTCGTGGCCTCCAAGCTCACGTGGTCCTTGGTAACCGACCAGTAGGTAGCTAGATTCATAGTTTTCAGTCTTCAATTGTCTTTATCAATCTCAAGTCCTCTACAAGACTCCGTTCGATTCAGGACACGTGACAATTTAGAAATTTGAGTGAAAAACTTTGTTCGACGGAATTTGAGGCAATTACCGAGTATACGCGTCCAAGTACGATACCGTACATGCAGAGACCTAAGACTCCGCGTGCTGCTGAAGACACCTCACCAAATCTGACACCTCGTCAGCAACCACGCACCGACGACGAAGGGATGGACCACGCGTCGACCACTGGACAGCCAGATCCAGCACACCGGTGACACCAGCTCCGAGTGCACCCTCTCATCCACCGCCACCTCCGGAAGATCCCCAGCCAGCAATGTCCCAGCCTGAGGTGGGAACCAGGGGTTAATAGTACCGCCAAAAAGGCGGTAGCACTATTACCGGTAATGCTAGGCCATTTCTTTCCCGGTAATACTAATAATAGTATTGAAATCTCATCACGGTATTAATATTAGTACTATTAGTACTAATAGTCAAAGTACTATTCTTCCGCTTTCGAAGAGTCACGCGACTTGCGCGCGTCTTGCTTCATCATCACCATCATCACAATCTCGTTCCTGTTGTGCCGTAGTAGTAGCTGCTTCTCCGATCGCCTGCTATCTGTTCTGGTACGAAGCGGCCCCATAATTATTCCCCCTGTAGAAAACACTCGCTCTTGAAACGCCGACGATGAGATCTTGCCGAGATGAATACGTGCAAGCAGCGCCATTGAAGGGTATTGGCTCTCGCCTTCGTCGCGAAACCATTGCAGGACGTCTACGTTTTGGTACAATCCCAGCAGCGACCAGCACATACCCGTCCGACTGTCCGTTGTCATTGCAGAGGATAGATCTTCCTTCTTGGTCTCAGGGTTTTGGCGCTGTGCAATCTCGAGCCACTCAGGCTCCATCTCGAGCCACTCGTTCATGATACTGTCCGCTCTTGCATTTAACTCCGACTCCTTGACCTCCTCCCTGGTCTTACTTGTACGAATAGGTGCCCCGAGCAAGAGCTCGTCTTCGTCGTCCCAGCCTGTCGATGATGGAGAAGAGAGCGGGGAATTCAAGTCCTGGCTGAGTAGGCTGCTCTGCGATGAAGTCTGCGATAATGGCATCTTGCCCACCTTCGCCATCTGCGCAAACACTTTTCGATGCTCGTCTCGAAGGAATTCCAGACCATTTTTGTAAGTGGCTTTCTCCTCTTTGCGGGAGACGTTGCCAACCGCAGCAATTTTCTTGGCGCTGGACTTAGTACGAGGGTCCAGTAATATACACACCATTGCCTCCCTCGTCACTTTTGGGAACCGTGACTGCAGTTGTAGAAGAGTCCTTCGCAGGCACGTTTTCCCAGCTTCTGTGAACTGGTCAAGCATTCTCACTACCCATTGATGACTTGCCTCGTTCCCATCCTTTGCTCGACGGGCTTCAATAACCATAGTGTCAAACTTGAACGATTTCAGCTTCTTCTCGGCAAGTCTCCGGAATACTACCATGTATGAAGATACTAGATTCTCGCTTTGCACCTCAACCAATGCCAAGTTGGCGATAAAGTGCGTTACCGCTTCCATCTGGGTTTCCAGTACCCAGTCGTCTTCAGACAAAGCTGACCACACGCTAGTAGACTCCTTCGTCGACTGGAAATATGCTTCAAAAGCCGCATGGTTAACCACAGACCGCCTTATCAGCTTGCACGTGTACGCGACTCTAACATCTTTGTCGGTCATGGGGTCTAGCTCAGGGTACGAGAGAGCTTCTTGAATTTTCTTCAACGCGTTGCGCTGCTTCGGCGACCGGAAGTGGTTGTTCAGGTTGCGTAGTTTCTGAATGACTTCACCACCCTTCTCCAGAGATCCACCCGGCGTAACTATCGTAACTACTTTATCCCATGAATGGCAGGCAGCATTCCACACACTGTTGGTTTGTATGTTGTCCTTCAATCCGATCCCATATCCGATACACAGGTTCAGCAGATGCATCGAGCAATCTTCTTGCTCGCTGTCAATATGGTCAGCTACATTGCGCGCTGAGGGCGTCGTGTCGGACATGGTGAAGCGAGTCATTGCACGGATGTCGATGTCGTACTTTGCCTTAAAACCACTTTCGATCACTTTAGCCATAAGTGGAGCGTTGTGTCCGTCGTTCTTGACAGTAGCTAGCACTGCGATGAACCGAAATCTCCACGATGTATCAATAAATGCCACGGACGCACCAACGATACTGTCTTTTCCACAGCTAGTCCAGATGTCATGTATCAGATTCAGGTACTGAAGATGACACGCCTTTTCGAATTCAGAAGTGAGGAGGTCTCCGACAAGATCGCAAAATAGTTGGAACTGGCCTTGAAGCAAACGGTCGTGCCTGTCACGACTGAGCATAGGGAAGGTTGGATTGCCTGTTGCCGCACGCATCATCTCCTCGAAGGGGCCTGACCTGCATGCCGGAAAAGGAATTCCTTGCGTAATTAGCCACTTCGAAATCAGCACGTGTAGCGTCTTCTCATCCGCCTTGAAGAAACGTTTCGCCAAAGACTTATTCCCCGCAGACGAACCAGTAGTAATAGGCGCAGAAGTAGTAGCATCATTCTCACCACCACAAGTCAAGTCTAAAACGACTCGGGTGTCATCTTCCGCACTCATGCCATCGTCTTTCGCCTTTTGAGCTGTTGTCTGTTCTGCTAAAATCGCCAAAGGATGGTCCGCATGTCTCGACTTGATATGCTCCTTGGCGTTGCTCGTATTCTTTGTGCTGCGTAAGGCATCCTCCCAGCTGTAGGGCGTGGTATTCTTCCGTGCCTTAATCTCCTCACAGCACAGCAGACAAATGTTGCGGTACACTTAAGTGGAAGGCTTCCACGGATTTCGCTTTCTGTAGGGTTTATCCAATACATGAATTAGGTCCCAGACAGAATCAGTAGTACCAACCTTCCTTGAGTGTGTCAATGAAAGCGGGACCCCTAAGTCAGAAACAGGAGAGGCCGGGGGAGGAGGCAGCACACTACGTAGGTTACCATCCAGAGGAGGTTTAACGGCCTTTACCTTGGCCACTTTCCCTTTCGCCGCAACCTTCCGACGCTTCACTGGACGCACAACCGCTGTATCTGATGCCACGGCGACTTCAGGAGACGGCACGAAATCGGAGTCGGATCCAGCCCAGATATTCCTCGACGCAGAAGAAGATGTAGCGGCGGGGACCGTCGAAGAGGTCATCACGGCTGGTGTAGAGTCCTTAGCGATCGGGTAAATCTTCTCTACACGTGGTTGACTGCAGAATCTGCGTATCAACAGAGAAGAGGGTTAGACGTGGAAATAAGACACAACAATGAGCAAATTACCTTTCATTCAACGACGACGTGTCTCCTTCAAATACCCCGATTGCACACAGGTGGTGAGTGGGCTTTCCGCATACGGTGCAAGGGTCTGTGTTGAGCTCAGGACCTTCCACACAGCCATGAACTGCACAAGGCATCTTCAGCCGTCGAATCCTGGTCAGTGATGTAAGCTGCGACGATCGCAATGGCGGTATCCAGTTCTTTTCTGAAATGGCAAACGACGCAGGACAGCCACAGGTTTGATGAGTGCTCAATGAGGGGCAGTTGCTTGTTCACTGGCTTTCTGGTAAAATAGTACTGTTCAGACTACTATAGTATCGCCTCACCTGAGTAATACTAATACTAATAGTGAATACCACACTATACGGTATTAATAGCACTAATACTCAAATAGCATTAGTAATATTATTACTCTAGATTACTAGTTTGTCAAATACCCTTAACCCCTGGTGGGAACTAACGATGGTATGATGGGCCAGCTCTTGCAAATGATAGCAGTACAGCAGCAGGCCATGCAGTTCTAACAACATTAATTCCAGGCTTTCGTGGAACAGCAGATATCATTCCAGCGCGAGATGTTCGAGCAACAATCTCATGTTGCTCGCCAGAAGCACAACACTGAGTCCCCTAAGTTCCATGGACGGGCCGGTGAAGATTGGGAGCTGTGGCTGTTCGCCATAGAAGAGCACCTGAGTAGCTATGCCCGCGAGCGGGACAGCTGTGACTCACGATTCGTCGACATTGTGGTCTCTTTTCTGGGAACTGATGCGATGTCATGGTACAGGGAGTTCAATAACATCGTTGGGGAGCAACCTCGTACCTGGTTCCTCTTCAAGCAACAGATCTGTGCGCGCTTTCGCGAAAGCGATTTCGAGTTTAAACTACTATCGATACTACACGACCTACAAGTTTCTGGTATGCAGAATGAGTACACCTCCAAATTCATGTTGCTTCCTTGGAATTGCCGGAAATGGTGAAACGCTGGCTGTACCAGCCGAATCTGCGTGGTGATACGTCCAGTTACATCTCACAAAATATTCCTCTAAAGTTACAAGAAACAATTGATCACGCCCAGCGCTTCGAGGGTGCCCTTAAACTTTCGGCAGAATCAGAATCAGGGTTTCGGGGTCGACTTTCCAGCTTCAACGGCGTCTGGTGCAAATTCGACTGAATTGAATGCCCGGAAAGGCAAGCCCGCCTCTGGATAAAGTCTAGTCAAAACGCCAGGTTTCCTGCCCATTTGTCATTCGTGCGGCGTTGAAAACCACATCGCTCCTGCTTGCCCCGATCGGCAGTACAGCGGTACTAGCAAACCAAAAAACTAGGTAACTCGGTGGGCTGGCTCCCCACCGAGAAAGACGCTGCAGTCACTTGCCATTCGACTGTACAGCGTTAATCCAGTAGTTCGACTACGGGCGCCTCGCACAGCTTCAACTTCAGGTCTGATGAGGCCAGGGTCAGACCTACAACTACCAAAATTTATGACTACCGAGAACAGCAGGGTCGCATTGGTGATCATGCCACCTCTGTTTTTTCGACAGCGCGCTGCGTTTAACAATTCGTCAAGAAATTGAATTGGAGGGTACGCGCACACGCCAAACCGTTAATACGTCGGTTAGGCTCTGGCTTGACCAAGGTAATTCCTCGTCGGATGGCTACACTTTCGTTCGACTTAGCGGGCTTTTGATAGTATTTGTCGCAGGCCTTTGTTTTAAATATTCCTGAAAAAAGATATTCTCTTGGGAATGCCATGGCTGGTTGACAATAATCCAGATACCGACTGGCAACTCAAGCGGGTCATACCTCGATCTAAGCCGGATTCTACGCTTGGGTTCACCCATGTGTGAGATCTCCACCGGCTTTGCGGCTCGGAGGACGTCGCCGCCAAGTTCGACAAGAGCGGAAGTCCGAAGAGGAGACGCTGACAAGCTATTACTACCAACATGGATACTATTTATCAACGGGAAAAACTCGTTTGGTTCGCAAAAACAACTCAAAGAAACTACTTCGAGGGGTTGACAACGAAAAATATTTCTTTATTAACCCTACCGACCCGATGAGCAAGGCAAATACTCCGTGGGAGACACTAAAATCCTCATCCGCCTACGATTTGTTGTGTTGTGTCTGTTCTTCAGTTTTCCAGTCGCGATTACAGGCCATTCCACCGGCACGGCAGGCGGGAGCAGATGCGAACATTGGATTAACTGATGATGATCCCATTCATCGGATGCAATTTCCACTTTCTGCCGAACAGCGCCAGGCTATTCGCGAATGGACTCAAGAAATGCTCTCCGCCAAGATTATTCGGTGTTCCACTTCGCCGTATTGCGCGCTGTGAAAAAGAGCAATGATGAATAGCGCATTGTTCACGATTTTCGCGGCCACAACTCCGATATTCGTGAACCCGCAAACCCAATTCCGAGAAATGACGATATATTCCGTTCACTAGCATGTGGATGCCTGTTCTCAGCGATGGATCTACTCTGTTTTTTTTTTGTTTCAGGTGAATTTACGGGAGAAGTCGATACCATTTACGGCGCTCGCTACGCCAGACGGATTGTTCGAGTATTTGGTTACGCTTATGGGCATCTCAAGTAGCCCATCGTCGTTTAATCGGTTGGTTCAATCGATTTTTCCGGATCTACAAGACTGTTGTCAAACGTACTTTAACGACCTATTTGTCTTCACACCTTCTGATTCAATACAGGAACACCTGACAGCGTTGTTGAAGGTTTTGCTTCGATGCGAAGAGCAGCAACTCTATGTGAAGAGCGAGAAATGCTACGGATATCCTCGGTTTGGGCGACTATGGGACCGTGATGGTGTTAGGATGGAACCGGAAAAGATCCGACACATAAAGGAGTGGCCAATTCCGCGCCTCAAGCGGGAACGTCAATCTTTCTAGGCTCCTGTGTCTACGTGTTGCGCTTTTGTCCCGATTTTGCCGAACTCGCGGCCCCGCTCACCGAGCTAACGAAGAATCGATCGCCAAATCACGCTATCATCTTCGAAGATGGGCACTTAAAGGCTTTCAACGAAATGAAAAAGCGGTTAACATATCCACCGGTCCTAGCACACCCACCATTTCATTTGAAAATGGATGCTTCTGATTTTGCTGCCGGTGGTTACCTTTTTCAGCGCGACAACAGCGGGAACGAGCAGATTGTGGCGTATGGAAGAAATTATCAAAGGCAGAAGTTATCTACAGCGGGTGTGAAAAGTCAGCATACACCTTAGTTTATGCACCTACTAACTTCAACATCAATTTGCTGGAGGTGAGCTGCGTTGAGTTTGGAGTTCACTTGCTGCGCGCTGTTACTATCCATTCATTTGCTTTTCCTTGGGGTTCGCTCTCACTCCAGGGATTGGTAGATATGTTAACATTCCGCCAATCAGCGGCCACCGTATTCTACCAGGTCTGACTTCTTCGAGCTCCAGCTGCACATGGTAATTGTGCACACGCTTGCTTGTAAAACGCGAACGGCTTTGCTCCTTTTTTCCTGCTCATACATGAGAAACGTTATAATCACCATAAAATCTGAAATACACCGAACGGCCAACACCATCCAACAACGAAAGTACAGCAACTGAAGGGTAAGAAAAGGGATCGGACAGGCAAGATTGCCAGCTCTTGCTTGCGAAATAGCGTTTTAAGCTGTTGAATTGGTAACAGTGTTAACGTGCTTATTTGCACTTTAGCAATACGGTAGCGGGGTTGTCGAAGAGAACACGAAGTTATGAAAATAAAAACTTTGAGTTTACTACGTCAGTTTAAAGTATATACTAGAAGCACATGCACAAATATCTGTAACGCTGGTATTGAAGAAGACGATTGCTGGCGTGTTTGCCCCACAAAACATCTCAAATGCCAGAAGCACAAACACTCCGCAGTTGTAGCTGTCATGTTGCATACCGAGCTCAGATTCGTAATTGCGAATCCGATACCTGGTCCTCGACGAACCTGGCGGCAATGGGATTAACACTTGCGCAACGTTCCGCACATTCGCCATATAAGATGAGTACATCGGGTCGTACAGAACAATATCGGCGGTTGCAAGCTTTGTCATAATGCTGCAATAGTGAATTCCAGTGCAGTTGATGGGTAACAGGGCCATCTCGTCAGACATTCCAAAAACGATTCTGGCAAGCCCGTCTGTGTCGATGGATACAGCACCGTCAACTACGACCAGCATTAATGCACACAGCATTCGGTCCACCGAACAGTTTCTCCAGCAAAGCCGAAAATGTTGCATCGCTGGATAATCCCTTCCCAGCAACCTCAAGTACATTCAGCAATAGCAAAAAAAAAAAAGAAACAGGAAAAAATGGATTCGCGTTGTGTGCCTGAGGGGAGAAATTGTTATGGTTTTTGGACGAGATTCAAGAGTCGGATCAATCGCGACTTGAAAATGCTGATCTACGCCGAGGGTGAAATCAATTTGTAAAATCCATGTAACCGTTTCCTCCAGCTTGTCGATCACTAAATTGGCTTCGTGCCACCGCTTCATGGTGGCGACTGTGGATGAATTCAGTATTGCAACCTCCGTCACCAAATCTTGCTCGCTCACGCCCTTGCGTTTATGTTGTAGAGAAGACACAGTCGTTTGGCACCGCCTTATTATAGGCCAGGGTAGAATTTATGTCAGCGTGTCAAGTGGTAAAATTGTGTCCTTTGTCACCATTCGTAACTCGTGTGCGGAAAATTTCGGAGCTTTGGAGAATTGTAAAAGTCGAAATTTCTAGCAGCACAGTACATCTTCGTACGAGGCGTCCTTTTGAGAAGATAGAAGCCAACATGCCAACGTGATACGGGGCGTCAGGATTGACTGAAATTGCGTCCTGGACGTCTTCCGCGTCCGCCACAGTGTCAGCCTCAATCGGGAACACGTTTTGCATGTTCTCCACAGCATCCTCCTCGACGGGAGCTAGGTCTCGCATGCTGTCTACAGCAGCATCCTCTATTAGAACAGCGGTTTCAGTAGCTTGAGCAACGTCTGGGGCCTGCACGTCCTCCACAGATTTTTGTATAGGTCGCGATACCATCTGGGTATCTTGAACGGCGCCGTAGATGGTAGTCAGGCTATGATTACTCGCAGTGCCTTCTGAATTGCCTGTGGCCTTACCGGTAGCCACGGTATGATCAACTGAATTAATACTTTTAGGATCCGAGGGAATGGTCGAATAGCGACCAATAAAACGCCTAACCCACGTCTTCTGACTTCGATGATTCGAATAGTCCGTGAGAATTTCGTCGATATTCCGGCAATAAAACATTATCTCCGCAAAGGTCCCTCTGCCACTTGCTCGTAAATTGTCGAAGTAGTCGACAACACGATATTCATACGGCTTTGACTTGTGTTTGGGCCCACTTCCTTTTCTTTGCTTGCGATCCGACCCGACCACTTCATCTGAGAGGTGCCAATATTCTCTCTTTATATCCCTTAGTGACGAATCCTTCACTTCTAACTCGCGGATAGCATCCTCCACTGACCACTCAGGGTGAGCCTTCCACTGCTTTACTATCTGGGTCTTCTCTCTTTCCGTTTGCTGGACGCACACACGCTTCGTCATCTGTGGCTTCTTCTCCCAGACAATAAACTGACTTGTGTAACCCAAATTGTGCTCAAACCCACTTTTTTCTGTATCCAATTTTCTCAGAATTGTGGGTTCCCATCGATTTATATTTACTCGCACCGAGTTAAAGTGAAACAAGGGCTGACTCGTATTAACTCGCGCCGAGTTAAAGTGAGAGGTACTTGAGTATACGTTGAGTATCGATATGATGTTTTGGAATTTGTATTCGTCTACAGCATCCAGTTATGCATTTGCGGGAGCACATACCAACTTTATGAATCTTAAAACAGAGTAAGAGCCTGCTGATCTGTCAGGCAGGTGTTCCCCAATTCGGAAAATAATATATTGTAGTAGCATGTTGAAGTAACTTGTAGGAGCACCGGAAAGGCAGCTTCGTCTCTAAGATTCTGTTAGTGATAATTCTAGCAACAGAAGCAACTACTAGTGTTTGAAGATGCCTCCGTTGAATTCATTGTTCAGTCGTTTGTGCTAGTTTTATATAAAAAAAAACGCCTAACTTAGCTACGATTGTTGAAAGCGCCCATTACTCTGATCCTGAGCATATCTGTCGTTGTAAATGTTGGTGTAGGCGAGTGCTACCCGTTTAAAAAGTGAAACCTAACATCCTCGAGCGTACTCGTTTGACAATCATAATACATGTAAGAAAGAGATAGACCATTACATAGGTTCCAACTTCCATGAAATTCCTCGTGTAGTATGAAGTGATAGTACGCAAACGCAAATGATATGCTAGACTTTCAATGACAATATTTAAAACTGTAAATTCACAGGCCAACATATCAAGGGTTGCTCCCAAACTTCCATTCACGTGTAGTTAACGCCTATTTGGCCAGACAACCCAATTCCCACTTTACTACGCTTAGTAGGATTTACGTGAACACCGTGAGCAGGCCACGAAAGCACGTGGACGGTCGAACGCTGCGAAGTATTTTGAGATTCATGCGGTACCCATATTTGCAATAGATGTTCACGCGCCATTCTTTGGCTCACCGGATAAGAGTAACTGCCGCACTGATCGCATTCAAAAACGATCTAGGCTTTGACGAGTCATGTTCGCAACAGGCGCTCAGTTCACGTAGTAATGTCCCCATTTTTAATCGGCGTCTCGTGGTGTAGTCTCGTTTCAACACGCTGTTAAAAGTTTCAACAGGATTATTTGTTGTTGCGTAACCGGTTGGGGTTGAAAAAGTTGCCAATTGCAAAAACGCCTCATGTGATTTCCAAACTTCACCAATGTTGGCTGAGCAACCCACGTTTGTAAAATTTGTTCCCGCATCTTCAGAAATGTACTTTGGTTGTTTGCAAAGTGCAAGTCATACATGTCTTCAACCACGCTATCGTACACATGCGAGGGAAAACCTTTCAATACATTGTGGACGTTTTTTATAACGTGAAAAAAAGTACATTAAGAACTGGTATCTTGGATTGGTACCAAATATTGAGCGTAACGCATTGTACTGGGTTTGATCTGCACCTGCCATAGAATTTTCAATTGAAAGGTGGTACCCTGCGATCCACGTAAATTGTTGACTCAGCGCAAGCAAAACGCGCTCATACATCTCTTGATTTTCTTGTGAGACTATGAACAGAGCAACCAAATGAAAGCTTCGTGACCGACCCGAAATTCCCACGACGACTACCGGGTAGCCCAGTCGATTAAGCTTGTAGGTTGCATCAATATGCAAAATAAAAGTATCGGGTGGAATCGCTAGCCTCATCATTAAGCTCTTTGTCGAAATTCCAACGAGAAATGGTTTTTCACCTGACCATTGCCGAAGGTTGGTTTTCCATTGTCGTCGAGATTCCATGAAAGCGAAATGGACTCAGCCATTGATTCACTTCCTTTGTATGCTCGCTCGTGCACCCACTTTCGAATGTCCATCGTACGGTCGTGATTGTCGAGCTGGGTCCGCGAGAAGTTGTTGGCATAGTTTTGCACGGTAGTGAGGCTGGGTAAACTATCCAGAGACACATTGAATTTCTTTGACAGAGCGTGTCGAATCCGCATTGGCTTTAAACGCTGTGAGCACTTTGCAGTAGGTTGTTTTTAGTATCAGTTAGCTTTAGACGTTTAGGTGACGATGCCAAGGTGAAGTGCTCGCCAAACTTGTACGTTGAAGAGCGTCCAGTAGAGAGACATACTAGTAATGTTCCTCGCCGCGAATATGTCGTAGCTCCAGTTTCGCAAAAAGAAGGCGTGCACGTTAAAAGTCTGTAACGCATTTTGTGACTTTTGCCAGAAAAAAAATGAATAAGCCCCAGGCTCGCTCTTCATAATCTTGTGTGACTTGAGGCCTTCACTGATTGTGCCCACTTTATCAGGGGTGGCATTAATCCATGCCACCCACTTTGGCATTTGGGTTGCACGAACGCAGTTGGGATGGTCGATGTAGTTGTTTTGTGGTATTTTACGCAATGCCTGCCAGCCACGAATATCCAGAGCTTTGTTTCATATTAGCTCGCCACGAGTTACCGGGAATCACCCTGGAGTTCACAAGCAAATCGGATGCACTTTAACGTCGCGGAAAGCATGCACACAACTTTACGGGGTGTACATAACTGTTGCGGAAAATTAACCCTATCGCGGTCATAGGGTGCATTTTGACCCCTTTCGTGCATGTTTCGAGAACCTTGAAGCAAACGGCCACGAAGGGGGTCATTTTGACCCCTTTCGCAGAAGTTCAACCAGCACATCACCTTCTGTAATTACAACCAATCCGATTTGTTTTCGACCATCCATAGTTTACGTGCTGTCTACCACACCACGTAAAATATGCGCTTAGGTGCGATAAAAATTGAGATTGCGTCAGCATTTCGCATAAAGTACGTAATTTTTGCAGACACGAGAGTGCCATGCGCCGTCTCCACACCATTACTTGCAAATCAGTTTCGAGAAAATTCTCATACAAAATCATAGTTAGTTGCCATTCTTCAAAATTTCCTTACAAAGACTTAGTCAGTTGCCTACTTGGTACAGCAACAATGACCACTAGATTCATTTTGACAATGAACTCGTTCAACCATCGTCCGCCTTCGCGGACGCAGGGACGCGAATCGTATGGGCAGGGAGTGCCCAGCAGATGAAGCGGACAGGCCACAACGCCAGAGCACTACAGAAGCGCCTTCGGACGCTCAAGAAGACGTGGGGGGGGAGGGGGCAGACATCCGGCGGTTCCCACCAAACTTCTTCACGCCAGTGCGACGGCCCCGTGGTCGACCACCCCGCGTGACGCGCAAGTTGCGCCAAGGTGCTTCCACTACACAACACCGACAGCGCGATGGAGCACCTTCGCCGCAACACCAAAGCTGGGCTGGGGATGGCCCAGACCGACCACTGCTTCCAGGTGCTAGAGGTGCCGTACATCAGCCTCTACGCCGCCATGACGCCGACTCCCAACGTGGTGGTGTTGAAACCACACCCCAGCAACAACAGCTACATTCTACAGCGCGCCAGTTGTCTGTAGCGTTTCCAGCCACTCAAGCCGCTGCCACTTAAGCACCAGTAGCGTCTGCCGTACCTCCAGTGATTCAAGCGCTTCCAGCAACACAAGCGCCACCAGCATCAACTCTGTCACTGGAACACGGAGCGAGCTTGCAACATCCTAGGCCTTTAGCTACTAGCCAGGCGCAGCATCCGACAAGTTTGGTAGGAGCCTCTCTCGACGTAGCTGCCGTCTCCAACACTGCCAACGATGAAGACGTGATGAGGTCTCAAAGTGGTGGCAGCAGTAAGCTCTCCTGGTGTTCCCAATGACGAAACATTACCGCCGATGTCCCCTTCAAGTGGCGAGCGCGCAGTTGCAGAGATGTTCTCTGACATTCCTCGTGGAGTGGTTGTACAAGGTGCCAACAACATGCCACATCGCAACGCCGGAGAGCTGATACCAAGAGGAATTTTTACATTGCTTCGTGAATTGGGTTGGGCTCGACCGGAATGACAGCATTCAAGACATCGGTTCTGGGGTGGGGAACGTGGTTGCACAAGTGGCGCTAACGACAAGTATGAGGAAGGTAATTGGGATTGAGATTCGCCGTGATTTGTATGACCTTGGGGTGAAGATGATGGCAAAGTCCACGAAGTCGAGACGGCTTTTCGAGCGAGTCCAACTTGTCTGCCTAGACATCGCTGACATGCACATTCCAACGACCCCTACGTAGGCTGACGTGACAGTTGTGTTTTGGAACAATTTCCTGTTTGAACCACAGGTTGTCGAGATCGTCAAGAAAGAGATCGCGGGACTGTTCATGTTGAAAACGTTGGTGAGTTCCCTGGATTTCTGTCCAAAGCAACGAGACGTTTGTAACAACCCGTTCCGTCAAGCTTTCAAAATGAAGAAGGTGTTGGGTTTCCCGTGTTGCTGGAAGGCTGATCTCTAACTAATCTTTGTGTACGAGTCGCTATGAGTGTAAGTACATGACGAATTCAAAAGAATACATGTTTTAGTTTTTAGTGTTTCTTAGATCAAGACAATTGCCCATATCCACAGAACGATAGACCTTACAACCATGCGGCTCTTGCCCGTAACACCAAGTTCTTCACCAGCACTCTGTTCGCCTTGATCGCCAGTTGTATGTTGTGCTCGCTTCAGTTTGTACAAACCACAGCTCATACGCGCCTTCCTCTCTGCGAGAAGAGCTTTTTCGGTAGGTAGAAACGATGGTTCTTCTCTTAGCAGGTCCAGGTAGTTTCAGGGCTGGTGTACGGCTTGTTCAAAACGTGTACATTCTGGCAGAGGCAGACGTTGTGAAGCACACAGACGTCCGTAACTTCAGTCGCATAGCGATCTTCTCAGCGACACACACTTTCTGCGTTTGCGATTCATATCTGAATTAAACTGCTTCGAGGAAACAGCTGAGCATCTCTTTTCAGAGCATGGCGTCCCATCATTTGGCCGAGCAATCCAGACTGTGCTTGACGGAGAAGCCTGATTCTGAAACAGGTGTTTCAACACCTCGCCGATCGCAGAACATCAGCCGTTCGCTCGGTGACCCCTTCCATTTTCCAGATAAGAGCTCGGAGCACAGCTCAACAACGAAATCTCGATGAGTATCCCGTGCACTGCTCAAATCCAGTGCCAACCATCGGGTCAAATATGCCTAGGGTCTGGCCACATCGATAAGAGCTAATGCGAGCTTCTTGTGTCATTTTTTGAAAGAGTGGCCGTCCGACAGAGAGAATCGTGCACGGATTTGATCAAGACGATCGACGCCCTGCATATTCGTATTGTATTCCTTGATGCACGAAGGGGCGGAATACCTTCGTTTTTCAGCTCGAACTTGACGCGTTACAGTTGATAGATCCGCGTTCGATATCACCGTCACAATAGCGCTGTCATACCATGATGCCGCAACCAGCGCGTGGTCGGAGGAGACGCCTTGTCGAGAGGTTCCTTGGGAGCAATCTTTCTTCCCCAACAGTACATGGCGAGGAAAGTGTGAACTAGTCTTCCGCGTGGTACCTCGAGCGTAGACACCCTTGAGACGTAGTGCCATCAGCAACTGCACTGAAGTGTAGTAATTGTCAAAGTTGGCAATACGGCGAGAGGAATACACGGGCCGAACCTCTTCTAGTACGCATTTCCGTATCGAAAATAACTCTGCAACTTCTCCGCTCAACGCCTGCACTTCTTGCGGCGATACAACACCTCCCAAGCGCTCCGAGATATCTCTAACACAATGTAGCCGAAAATTCAACGATATATAACTTGTAGCACAAGATAGCATGTAGATCCGGAAGTGATACATCCCTGTCGGCTTCATTGGATTGTACGCAATCAGCGGTTTGCCATACTTCGACCGACATGCAACGCTTGCTTCGTCCAGCGCAAAATTGCGACCAATTTCCACATATTTCGGCCCAGTAATCTTCAACAAATTCAGCAAAGGACGAATTCTTGCAGCCTGGCCTGGATACATGAATTCGCCTCCACACATTGAAAGCAGAACGCCTCCCTCAGCTCCTTAAACCGACGCAGTGTCATCACGTTGGCAAGCCCGCTTGAAGTTCCGCTCAGTATTTCGTTCTCCACTTGTGTCACCCAATAGTTAGCGTATTCTCCTTTGTCAACGAGGGACATAAAGAGCAAGGTCCCCATAAATGACATCACTTCATCGAGTGAAATAGGTTTACCGACTGCGACATTGTGTAGGCGCGCATACGAATCCGTTTCTACGAGAACCTACTGCCAAAATGGAATCGGTATGTATGCGAAAAATCTCGCTGACGCCGAATGCTGAAAGACATGCTTGAATTCTGTTCGTAATCGCGTTTCTATAGATCCGTCAGAGTGTTGATACAGGTCAGGTGGAACATCACACTGGGCTTCCGGTTCAAAGTGAATGCTTTTGATCGCTTCTACTTCTGCTTACATGGTCGGAAGCTCTATCAGAGGCTCGAACGGCTCCTTGTACTGCTCCAGTGCTGTCTGTATCGTCCTCGACATGAACTTCTTCGCCATCATCAGCGCACACAACCTTCCCCCAATCAATGGCGGTAGAACGTCCGTGTAGTGAGTGATAATTCGCGTTCCCCCGCTGCACTGCGCTGAGATTCAGCGTCTCGACATGGTTTTGGAGCTGCGAGTCCAGCCAGTTGATCTGAAACAACGATTGTTTTAGTACCCGGCAGACTCTCCCGACCAGGAAAGCGTTTCCGACGCCTACATACTTCTTCTTTTGGGTCATAAACCCTTCCCTCGCTCCACCAGTGTGTCCACGTACATTGATAAAACTGATGGTAGAGAGGTTTTCTTCGCTCGTCGTAATTGTGGTAGGTTCCATGGCTATCGAGTGTGTCGGAGCTGGTAACCTCGTGTCGGGCAGCGTGTAGTCGTCTGGAGTTGGGAGCCGCGTCCTTGCAGATACTGCGGGCATTGGGTTCTCGGCGTCTGTACTTTGAATAGGTTCGGGCGCTTCCACGGCTGCAGCTGTAGCACTTTCAGGGATGCGGGACGAATGAAGGACGCGAAGAGGTGTTGGGTTAAGGGTTAAACTGAAAGTGTATTGAAAGTTAGCACGCTCGCTGTCTTCTCCCTGACCTACGAGCCTTGATTCACACGCATGTGCTGGTGTCATCCGTAGCCGTCCGTCGTCGCACGCGCTGACACCAGTCACGAAATATTCATCCCTGTGGTTGCCGAGTTAATCAGCCCTTCGGTCGGACTGCCACTTGAATCGGTCGCCCCACTAGAGCTCTCCACCACCTGGATCTTCGGCAGCTTCTCCGTCGAAGCTGCCGTTGCCACGACACCACCACCCGAAGTCCATGGCGAGATATCGGATATCCAACAGCAGCTTCGTCCGTTAAAACTTGTTCAGGACTGCGCCTCGGCATGATGCTGCGGTTTTGCTTCGCTAACACTTGCTCTGTTGGACGGCATCGTTTAGCGGCGGGTTCACAAGGCTTCGGCTTATTCTTGGATCCTTTCGGACGGCAGCGCTTCCGCTTTGCTGGGGCAATAGCAACCGATGTATGCGTTGGGGCCTCGTTATCGCCATGGTGCGCTTCCCTTGCGCTTGATGAACCACTGAGCCCGACATTAGCTACAGCAGAGTGCCTTTCTTGGTTCGGTTTCTTCTTCTGTGTTAGCCACGGCAAGTCCCGTTCGGCTTCCATGCGGTTTCTGAAAGTGAGAAACATTGCGTCCGTCGATGTCTGTAACAACGTCAAATTCGGTAGTTTTTTTTTTAAAGTAAAACACCACTTTTTTTCAAATCAAGGTATTGTGTTTAAAGAGACAGCATTGCATTAATGAAATCAAGTCATTTACCACATGGAGACAAAAACACACATCTAGCTGGCCTTTGCCGCCGGGTATTGCGCTGTGATATGCTACAACAATCGTTGAACACTGTGATGCGGTATTCAGTCTATAGTACAAGCGTATTGTAGCCCAAATACTGAGCTGGTATAATAGCCGTGGTTCATGGCCGGAAGCCGCACATTGAAGATGGCACCGTAAGAAATGGAGACGGACTCGTAATTTATCGTGGGTTCACCTGTCTGTGTACATTTGTGCATTACGTGTGTTGAGCAGTTGCACCTCTCATGCACGGTTTGGACGGTCCTGATGAAGCGTGATTGGACGAGAGGAATTGCTGGATGGTGGACGCTCAAAGCACTACGAGGACACTACAAGGAGGGCTACTAGGGGAGAGAAGTAAGGAGGACAAGTAGGATGAGTTTAACTAACACTAATCTTATCACTTCGGCATTTGCCTCCAACTCCTCAAGCGTCCCTGGGAACCGTTCTTCAGAACCGTCCCTCAACAACGTGAACAACTGATCGACAGCTTGACCAATGAAAAAACTCACCGTCCACACACAGACACAAAATTATTAGCCAATGAAATAAATGCTCGAAAATACTGAAGGTAGTACCGTGGTTTTGTGAAAGGTGTCAAATTGCGTAGTTGTTAGTGCACCCTTAACTTTTTGCAGAAAAGGTACCATTAAGGGTGCTCGGCGCCCTTAAGCATATTGTCAAATTTCGCTTTCGTGAAAGTTACCAAAAGTTACCGAAGAATATAAAATACCATGAGTACCTTAAGCGTGCGAGTAATTCCGAGAATTCACTGGCTGTGCAGCGTTCACTTGAGAAAACGCGCCGCGTAGCCCAAGCTTTTGGAAGCGCGTATTCTTCTGTTGCATGTACATGTAAGTGCTGCTACGTGGTCAACTTCAGCCGCGTATGGAAGAGGTAAGTGTGTGGTATGTTAAAGATACTTTGATTGAAATGTTAACACTTCTTGCCTCTCAGGTTCTGCGATCCAGAGGTTGATGAAAACTTTTATACGCCAGCGATTCAAGCGAGGCTCTTTACGAGCTATTGGATGCGATAGGTAAGAACGGTTTGTCTAATCTTATGGTATCGTGCTATGTTTTAACGGTGATGTAAGTGCTGTCTTAAACAGACTCTTCCCAGCGCATGCAACTAAGATCAGGGTAAGAAGAATCGCGGCAGGATTACCCCCCCCCCCCTCATCTCCCCTCTCCGTCGGCTCGTGTTTTCACCATGGAGAGAAGTTAATGAAGTGCTGAATCAGTATCCAACAAGCACAAGCTACGTATCCAACAAGCACAAGCTACTTTTTCGGGCGAGAGACACCCAATGCAGACAGTATAAAAGCACCACGTATTGTTATAAATTAATTTATTAAAGTGTAAGTAGAAGAAGCTCAATTAAAAACACATGTATGTTGCCAGCGAAGCTAGGCTTAAGTTTAATGGATGTTTTGGATTCAGCTTGACTCGCAGCATTCGCAGTAACTCGCGCAAGTTATTAAGACCTGGATTGTGTTTGAGTTATCATAGTCTTCCCTAGCTGCAACTTGGTATTATAGTACATGTAGTTTGAGGGAGATTGAGTTCACAATAATGACAATAATGCAGTCGCTAATGTAAAATTTTAAAATTGCAGTAATTTATTCTAGACGATAAGGGCGCCGAAGATTCTAGGGCGCCCTAACGCCAGCAGTTAAGGGCGCCCAAGTGGCTTAAAGGTGCACCAAGCCTGTCGTGTTGTTGTAGTTAAGGGTGCACTAACGCCATTCGTCAAATTGCCTGTTCATTTGGTAACGTGCTAACTTTGTAAATTAAAGTAGCCAAAGTCAATAAGCTATGGTCACGATAGGTTAAACACCCCTTTCGTGCACGGGTACATAGCTTGCGCTTTGTTCATAAGTACAACAACGAATGGTGTTGCAACAGCACTGTTTGGTGTTTTACGAATCTATGGTGCTGACACAAGTTTATGTTGTAGCTACAGCACTACGATAATTCTCACTCGTTCTCCTCATACATGTATCGTTGGTTCGGCCTACATATTGCAATTCGACGGTAAACACGTTTATTGCCATTTAACCAGAAGTGATTTGAAGTTTAAAATCATCATTGCCATTTAACCAAATGTGATTTGAACTTTAAACCATCAATCCGAAATGCTCGACAGTTTCGAACTAATTAGCGACAACAGGTTCTTCCGAATGGTCAATGCCCTCCCAGTTGCACGGACTTTTCGTGTTGCAGCTTGAAGCGCAGCACGCGTCAAAGTTGGCTCCAACGGAAGCTTCATACTGCATACAGCAAGTACTAATGAAGGAATTCGTGCTTCCGTACTGGTCTCCTCCGCAGGCTGGCGTGCAAGATTTTAACTGAGCGTCCGTAGTGACAGTCATGACGGCGGCAATAGCAGCGAAGTAGACTTTGGTGTTCATCGCAGGCTCTCAGCTCTTGCTGTTTAGTGCTTCTCGGAAAATTCAAGACTGGTGAAGTCTCCAGGTAAAGAGGCCTTTGAAAGTACTTCAGATGGGATGCACCTGGACACCAGGATCATCCTGAGGATGGCGTGGGCAAAGCCAGTTGTATTACGCTCTCGTGGGATCGGAAAAATCCGTACACTTTTGTAGTTTACGGTTGAAGTTAAGAGCATTTTGGCAAACGTGTTTAACCTTATATCTTCGGTTTTCTGGTCGAGGTTGAAAATAATTGGCAAGAGAAGTTAGAAAAATTAAAGCTGTAAGTGAAAGCCGACGGCCTTTGTATATATTATGGACGGATGTACTTGGTATTAACTCAGCTATAACCTCATGGTGGTTGCTTACAACCGATCGAAGCACCCATTTGCTGTTGAAAAACGCATCATGGATGACAGATCTCAACCCACCATTGATGAGTCAGTCAATGAAATAGAGCCAGGAGGTAAACTTTTGATCACTAACTTATATACAGTAAAGCTCTGCTTCGTACATTTTGAAACTTCGTAAACTAAGTGGCTTGCGTCACCAACGACGATAAAGACACTACTGGAACATATACATGTACGTGTATTCACGAAAACCGGGGGGTCGGCCTCTGTGCTCGGCACTGCCGAGTCGGCAGAGTCAAGTCGACACCGAATGTGAATTTGGATGTCTCAGATACAGTATAGATGCATTGGGACTGGCGCATGCATGTACATGTACAACAATCCATAGGCCACAAATTTGCTTTCCTGCCAGGAATCCTGGAGCAACAGATGTATCTTGAGGCTTTGCTGGTGGGACCAAAGTCACAACAAGGACGAGAGACTCGTTGTCATGACGGTAGACATCGTAGGTGTCATATAGCGTCTAAGCAAGCTGACTCAGCTGCTGAGGAGTTTTGGAAAGTTTCCTTTTCTTGTACATGAACTTAGCGTACATTTGTACCCGTTCTCTAGGACAATACAGGTACTTCAGTAGTACATGTACATGTATTAATACTTCAAGGAATCACTGTGCAAACTTCTAAAGATGCTTACACACATGAAGTGCACTTTAGCAGGTTGAAAACACGTATACATGTTTTCAACCTGCACGTATTTTATATTTACCCTTGTTGAATATGCCGCAACTTCTGATAAACTCCTATACATGTACTAGTATTGACCGGCGATATCAGTGCTGGATGGAAATGGCAATTTTCGACTCAGATGGACCATGGTGGTGGTGGTGGTGAATTGGAGCTCTTCTCTAACTATTACTACAGAGTACTCAAGGGTTTAGGGTTTAACATTTTTAAAATTGTCTAAAGCAACATTTTCACATTTTATAACAGCGGCATATCTGTGTTCCATACACTAAATGCGGTCAGCCTCTGGACCAGAGGCATATCTGTGTTCCGTACACTAAATGCGGTCAGCCTCCCTCTGATTGGTTGTCTTGAATCCTACAATACAGAATACTTTGTTGTGCACTCGTGACTCAGTGTACCACGCCACGGATCTGCCGCGTAGCCTTCCACAGTCGCGTCGCCGCTCCAGAGCCTTCCCAGTCGAGTCGACCATGTTCCCGTCCATGGGTGGTATGAACCCTTCCTACCCTTCGCAGGGTCCTCCTCCCCCCGGGGGTATGCCGCCTCCTTCTGGGGTACCAGGCGCACAGCGGCCTGCAGGAGGCAGCAACCCAAACTACTTTACGGACAAGAAGAAGGGCGAGGTGAACGAGCTCAAGAACGTACGTGTGGATCTTCTATTTTGTATTAATAATTTCCTTTTCACTGTTAAAATTATATGTAGTAATACTGATATGATTTTTGTTAAAGTTGCTGCGTGAGGTGACAGTGGAGAAGGATGTGAAGCGCAAGCGAGAAATCATCAAGAAGGTCATTGCCTACATGACGTTGGGCATTGACGTCTCTCGCCTTTTCAGTGAGATGGTGCTGTGTGTGGACACCAAGGACCTCATCTCCAAGAAAATGGTGTATCTCTACCTCACCAACTACGCTCAGAAGAACTCGGAGCTCGCCATCATGTGTATCAACACGCTGCTCAATGACTGTCGCAATGAAGACCCGATGGTTCGCGGTCTAGCGTTGAGGTCGCTCTGCTCGCTTCGTCTGGATTCGATCCTCGAATACATTCACGACCCGTTGCAATCATCACTCACGGATACCAGTGCGTACGTCCGGAAAACCGGTGTCATCGGTATCCTGAAAGTCTACTCGTTGAACCCGGAGATCATTAAGGAGAGCGACATGATCGACACACTGTACAACATGATCCGTGACCGTGACCCGCAGGTGGTTTCGAACTGTATTGTGGCTCTGAACGAGATCATGGCCGATGAAGGAGGTATCGCTATCAACCAGCCCATTGTGATGCACTTGTTGAGCCGAATCTCGGACTTTAACGAATGGGGACAGTGCAATATCCTCGAGATTGTTGCCAAGTACAAGCCGACTGGTCCTGATGAGGTCTTCACGATCATGAACACGCTCGAGCAGTGTCTGCGTGTTTCCAACAGTGCTGTTGTGCTGGGTACGGCCAAGTGCTTCTTTAACCTCACACAGAGTCGTGGCATGGAGCAGATCCAAGATCAAGTGTTTGAGCGTATGCGCCAGCCTCTACTGACTCTGATGGCTGGTGGCAGCCACGAGATCAACTACTGCGTGCTGCACCACATTTTGCTGCTTGTGGGCAAGAAGCCCCACGTCTTCAGCCGTGACTACCGCCAGTTCTACAACCGATACAATGAGCCTACCCATGTCAAGTACGTCAAGATCGACATTTTGGCCCTTGTGGCCGATGGAGCCAACGTTGGCGACATTGTGACGGAGCTGAGCGAGTACGTGACAGACGTAGACCAGGAGCTGGCTCGTCGTGCCATTCGTGCTATTGCCGACATTGCGGTGAGCCCCAATCTCTCGGTCAACACAATCCCCCAGCAGTACAACAACGCTCCCGAGTCGTACGGCCAACAGGCAGCAGAGCAACTTGTGGAGCAGATGCAGGACCACATTATGGACACGATGGTGGACTTCCTGGAGCTGGATTTGGATTACGTGCGTGATGAAAGTCTTGTGGTGATGAAAGACCTGCTGCGGAAGTATCCGGACAAACGCCACGATGTACTGCCCGTTCTGGGCCGCATTATCGCTGCAGTGGCGCAACCTGCTGCTAAGGCTGCCGTTGTCTGGATGCTGGGTGAGTTCGGCCAAGACCTGCGTCGCGCCCCGTACGTGCTGGAGAAGCTGATCGACGATTTCAACGATGAGGCTGCTCCATCGGTTCTGTTGGAGCTGCTGGCCGCTACGATGAAGCTGTTCTTCAAGCGTCCTCCTGAGATGCAGAGCATGCTTGGCCGCCTGCTTGGTGCTGCCATCAATGAATCCAGCCACCAGGATGTACGTGACCGTGCACTGCTGTACTACCGGTTACTTGAGCAGCAGCCAACGGAGCAGGCGGCTGCTATTGTCGCTCAGTTCCGCACGGAGGAAACAGTGAGCGTATTCGCAGAGTCCATCGAGACGGACCTGAAGGACAAGCTGTTCCAGGAGTTCAACTCGCTCGCGGTGGTGTACAACAAGCCCAGTGAGCTCTTCGTGTCGCCGTCGCACTTGGCAGGCGCTGTCACCCCGCTCGATGACGAAGAGGAAGAAGAGGAAGAAGGGGGCGACGAAGGCTATGACAACAGTCCTCCTCAGCAGCAGCAACAACAACAGCATCAGCAGCAACGCAACACTGCTCCGCCTCCGCAGCCGGCGGCACCTAGCATGGATTTGCTGGATATGGATTTCTCGTCTTCTAGTGGACCTCCGCCTCAAGCGGCAGCCCCTACTTTCACCCTGGTGCCGACACCAGTCATGGATGCAGCCACGTTCCAGGGCCAGTGGAGCAGTCGCTCTGTGGTGGCTGAGGTAGTGGTTCAGCTGCCGACGCTTCCACCGCAGAACGAACTGGAGCAGGCGTTCGCGTCGCGCGGTATCGTGACGATGGCCTCGGGTGACGTTGGTCCGCAGTACAAATTCTTCTTCTACGCGCAAGATACTCAGGGTCGGTACTTCCTGTCCGAGACTCTTGTCGAGAAGGCGAGCAGCACGTTGCGAGCAACAATTAAGGGCGAGGACGAGGCTTCGGGATCTCAGTTCGCTGACCTCATGCGTCGGGTGCTGTTCGGTTGATCAAGTTGATAGGGGGGACCATGCGGGTCTTGTAATGTGTGATACACTTGGAAAGCAATTCGTGAGCTGCTCGTTTTATCCTGAGATCATGTTGGTCAGTAACTGTTGCAGGTTGTGACAACTGAAGTGATTATTCCCGCGAGTCATCAGATACAGGGTGTCACTCTAGTTGCGTCTCGACTGGACAAAATATCCATCGCACTTCAACCGAACTCAACAAGCTACCAGTGAAGGTGTTTCTTGGCTCAAGAATATTGACGCCGTATCGTCAGCACAACTGCCCCCGCTGACTTCATCCAGGCATATTCTCTGCTGTGTCAATGATGATGTGTACAGTGTTCTAGGACACTGTGCAACGACTCGTTGCCAACCTGAGGACGGTGCATGTATGACGTGCAACGTCTGACCAACGGCAGATGATTACACGTGCAATCTTAGCACGGGGCAAACGCCGGTAAGCTTAGAATATCCACTTCACTTTGTCGGGCGTGGCTACAATGCTGTTAGTAGTTCTACTTGATACTAGCACCATTGACGCGACGAGTATGACACTACACCCACAACAGCATTTACGCGAGCGCCAGGCACCGCCATATCCATGGGTAGCACCGCTTTGTGGTGTAGAATGGTTGTCTTGAAGGTCACTTCGATGTTGGGTACACGCAACCGAATCTGCACGATGCTGAATTTCAGCCTGAAACGCGACGTCTCATCCGTCATTCTTCAATTTGCCTTGTACCACGCAGTCCAAGAGATAAACAAGTTAGCAGTCTGTTGACGATGGACCAGCCTCTGACGGTCAATGAGCCTGCCTCACCGTCGCCTACAAAGCGTTCCAATTTACGCTTCGTACCCACTTTGCTGCGGAAGAACTGGCTGCTCAAGCGGAAACACCCCGTCGCGCTCTTCTTCGAGGTGCTCACGCCCGTGCTCTTCATCGCCGTCATGGACCTCGTGCGCACTACCAGCAAAGATAAAACTGTGCCTTCTGGCTTTACCACCGGCTCCACATCGTACAACCTGTTCAACCCGGAGGGCTGGTCGCTCGTAGGACCCGACACGACGCCAATGTTCGCCACACCAGAGACCACACTCTCCGGTCTCATGCTGCACTTGGCCTACATGTCCTTCGACTACGGTCGACTCATGAAGACTTTCACGTCGGAGAATCGCTCCATCTGTGAGCGAGACCTGGCTCTCGGAGGTCGAGTGAGTCTCAACACGTCGTCGCCTTACGCGCTCCCGTCCGAGTGTGAAGGTCGCGTATCTCCGTTCAAGTTCGCCATTGCTCCCGACGACGAGTTCACTAGGAACTACTTTTTCGAGACCATGAAGCTGTGGTACCCGACGGTCGTGGTCAACGGATCGGCCAACGGATCGGAGCTCGTGATCCCATCGTTCGAGGACAGTACGGTCTTCTTCGACACGGAGGAAGATCTGGAGAAATACGTCGAGTCTTCGGACTACGCCAAAACGGCAGCCCAGCCTCGTATCTTCGGTGCCATTGTCTTCACGACCCATCCGACAAGTGCCAGTGATATCGGCCAGCCTTCGTCCATCGAGTACACGCTGCGACTGAACTCGACTTACGTTGGCAACAGTGAAACGGATCGCTACATCCCCCAAACTATTGGTGGCGATGGGGCCTCGTTGTGGGATTCCGTCGAGCGTAAGATGGAAACCACCGACTATCAGCAGTACACGACGAATGGATTCATGACGCTGCAGACGCTCGTCACCCGCTTCATCAACTGCTTGCCCGACTGGGATGCCAGTGCCAAGACGACCACAGGTGCGTGCCAGATCAACGCCTCCACTGCAGTGTCTTCGGACGATCTGGATCTGCGTCTGCTAGAGACTGTGGTTAACGATCCAGCTACCAAGTTTACAGATCTGTTGTTCAAGAACCTGCTGGGGGAAGCCTCGCCACTTAGTTCCACCGTTTCCGACCTGCAACTGGATGATTCCACGCGTGAAGCTCTGCTGACGCCACTTCGCCAGGCGCCGCAGCCTTATCTCGGGTCGCTTACCACTCCGTTCCCCATCAACTCGTTCGCTTCCTCCTCTTTTTACGATGCGGTGACGGACGCATTCCCGATCTTCTTTATTCTCACGTACCTGCACCCGTTGTCGAAGATCCTCGTTGGACTCATGTCGGAAAGAGAGACGCGGTCTCGAGAGCTGATGAAGATCCTCGGTGTCAAGGAGTCCAGCATCGTCATTTCTTGGTACATCACGTACATCGCGATCTTGTTCGTGAGCTGCGTGCTTCAGACGCTCGTAGCCATCGCCAAGCTCTTCCCGAACACGAACGCTCTGCTGCTGTTCCTGTTCTTCTTCCTCTTCAGTATGAGCGTGCTGGGTTTCGCCTTCATGATCAGTAGCATGTTCTCCAAATCTCGCACGGGTGTCTACGTTGGCTTCATCCTGTTCTTCATCATGTATGGCGTGACTGGAGCGTACAAGGATTCGTCATCTGAATCGTCCAAGAACATCGCGTGTTTGCTGGCCCCAGTCGGCCTCGTCTTCGGAGTTAACTCGTTGTCTTCAGCTGAAACCTCGCAAGTGGGGATCTCGTTCTCGACTGCCTCGAACCGCATCAACAATTTTCGATTCTCCACGGCGCTTTGGTATTTCGCGTTTGATGCGATACTGTATACGTTATTGGGTCTGTACTTCGAGAAGGTCATTCCCAAGGAGTACGGTATGCCCGAGAAATGGTACTTCCCTCTGCGTCCTTCGTACTGGAGAAGGTCCAAGAAATGGACACCTTCTACTCCGCTGAACGAGAGCTCAACAGCTTTGGAGGTAGAGGCAAACACCAACATTGAGCCGGTAAGTGCTGACTTGGCAGACCAGGAAAGATCGGGTGAAGCATTATCCGTTCAAGGAATTCGGAAGGTGTTTCATGTTCCAGGAGGAGAGAAGGAAGCTGTGAAAGGGCTCCACTTGAACATGTACTCGGGCCAAATCACGTGCTTGCTTGGACACAACGGCGCTGGCAAGACGACGCTGATCTCCATGCTCACAGGTGTGACTCCCCCCACGGCAGGTGACGCCACCTTTCACGGCCTATCGTTTCGTGAAGACATGGACGAGATCCGCGAGTCACTCGGTATCTGCTTCCAGCACGACGTACTGTACCCAGAGCTGTCTGTACAGGACCACCTCGAGTTCTACGCTCGCATCAAGGGATACACGGGCAGCGCACTGGCTGATGAGGTCACTGCGAAAATACGTGAGGTTGGTCTCGTGGAAAAGCGCGACACAATGAGCAGTGCCTTGTCTGGAGGCATGAAGCGTAAGCTCTCGGTGGCCATTTCACTTCTCGGAGACAGCTCGCTGGTGTTCCTGGACGAACCGACGTCCGGCATGGACCCGTACTCTCGACGAAGCACATGGGAGATCCTCATGGCGAACAGACAGAGCCGCGTGATGGTATTGACGACACATTTCATGGACGAAGCGGATATTCTGGGTGATCGCATTGCTATCATGGCTGAGGGTGAACTGCGCTGCTGCGGGTCGGCACTGTATCTGAAGAACCAGTTCGGTGTGGGCTACAACTTGACCATCGTGAAAGAGGAGAACTGCGATGACTCGGTGGTGATCGACTTCGTCTCGCGGTACATCCCATCCAGTCAAGTGTTGAGCAATGTTGGCACCGAGATCGCGTTCCAGTTGCCTCTGGACAGCTCGTCGCAGTTTCCGGCGATGTTCCGCAAGATGGATGAGAATCTCAGTAAGCTGCAGGTGCTGTCGTATGGGATCAGTGTGACGACTATGGAGGAAGTTTTCATCAAAGTGGCAGAGGTGGCTGACGAAGATCAACAACATACACTGCAGAACCGCGTTAAGCAGCACGGAGTTGCGGCTCAGGATAGCATTCCGATCGTTGGTGACAAGCCTGCAGACGGACATTACCATGGACTCGACCGCACCGGCAGCTCCTTATCACTGGGACGTTCCCGGTCGATCTTCTTGACGCAAATGGTGGCGATGATCCAGAAGCGCTTTCGTATCGCCAGGAGGGACAAGAAGTTGTTCATTGTGGGACTTCTACTTCCAGTGGCGTGGCTGATCTTTGGTTTATCCATTCTGAAGGCTGCAGGTCTCACCAACGATGACCCTTTCATTGCGCTCAAGCTGTCCGGGCTAGAAAGCGAAGAAGGTAGTGTGCTGGCTCCGTCATTTTGTATGCAGGGTTCTGGAAGCTGGTGCGAAACTGCATTGGGCAGTGAGTACTACACGGGAGCGTCGATCGTGTCACTGAGTCAAGATGATATCGGATCTCCACCGTTCTCCAGCGACTCCCCCACTGTCTTCGACGTCGTCTACAATGACCCAAGTATCAACGCTACGGATGCGACGGGATACCAGCTGAAAGTGTCTGAGGAGATCTTCAATCGGGCCTTCTCCGACAGAATCTCGGATCAATTCGGTGGATATCTCGTTCGTGCGGACGAAGACAGCAACGTCTTCAGCTACAATGTGCTAATCAACACAACACTGACGCACGGGTCGGTCGTGTTCAAAGCGCTCATGGATCAGTCTTTGTATCGGTTGATGGCCACGACCCACGACTCGTCCATCACTGCGTCAGATGTGAGCTTGACTGTGAACAACCACCCGCTCCCGCTGACTGCCGAGAACACTGCGCTGTTTTCAGCATATATTTCGTTCACGTCGGTCTTGTTCATCGTCATCGCGTTCGCGTACTACCCAGCTTCCATCGTGGTCATGCTTGTGAGAGAGCGATCGCCTGATCACAACTCGAAACACCAGCAGCTGGTGTCTGGCGCTGGGATCAACGCCTTCTGGACAGCCAACTACATCTGGGACTTCTCTGTCTTCTTGATTCCGGCCGTCATCGCACTGGTATTGATCCAAGCGTATGATCTCTCGGCGCTCACCGGCTCTAGCTCCTGCGTGACCTGTGATGGATCAACCTTTATCGCTGTCATTGTGTTGATACTGGCGTTTGGACTAGCGATTTGCCCTCACGCGTACTGCTGGTCGTACATTTTCACCGACCCGGCATCTTCACAGACCTACATGATCCTGATCAACTTCGTGCTGGGACTCGCGTTGATGATCGTCTCGTTTGTCATGCAAGTAATTGAAAGCACGGAAGACGCGGACAAGGCTCTGCAGTTCATCTGGCGTTTATCACCACTCTTCTGTCTCGGTCGGGGACTTCTCAACTTGACTATCATTGAGATCACGCACACCGGAGGAGCTGAGGCCGATAATGAGCTATCCACGGACCCGTTCGCGCTGGAAAACACGGGCTACGAGATCATTTACCTGATCTTCGACGCTGCGTTGTACTACGCAATCGCTGTCGGTATCGACTACGCTATGACATTCCCTCGGATCAAGTCTGCCATGTCTAAGGACCCTGATATCCCCATTCAGCAGCGAGAAATCGACGAAGACGTCGGAGCAGAAATTGACCGCGTCTTGACTGGTGGTGCAGACAACGACACGATCAAGCTGCAGAACCTCCGTAAGGTCTACCACAAGGGGCAAAAGGTGGCGGTGCAAGATTTGTCTTTCGGCCTCAAGCAGGGCGAGTGTTTCGGTTTCTTGGGGATCAATGGTGCCGGAAAGACGACCACGATGAAGATGCTAACCGGCGACATCGTGCCAACATCGGGAAACGCCACGCTGAGCGGCTATGACATCTTGACGCAGCAGGTGGAGGTTCGTCGCCAGATCGGCTACTGTCCGCAATTTGATGCCCTCATTGATCTCTTGACTGTGCGTGAACACCTGGAGCTGTTCGCCAAAATCAAGGGCGTTCCGAGCTCCGACTTGGACTTTATGGTGCGTGAGAAGATGGAGCAGCTCAACCTGACGTCATTCGAAAACAAGCTCGCGGGAAGTCTGAGCGGCGGCAATAAGCGAAAGCTGTCGGTGGCCATTGCCATGATCGGGTCGCCCAGTATTCTGTTCCTCGACGAGCCGTCAACAGGCATGGATCCAGTCTCCAGACGATTCATGTGGGACGTCATCTCCGAGATCTCGACATACAACAAGGAGTCGACGGTGGTGCTGACCACGCACAGCATGGAGGAGTGTGAGGCGCTCTGCACTCGCGTCGGTATCATGGTCGGTGGAGAGCTCAAGTGTCTCGGCAGCGTGCAGCATCTGAAGAACCGTTTCGGCGACGGCCTCATGTTCGACGCCAAATTGCAGGCTCCATCAGCAGACACTGTTAAAGAACTTGTTCTACGCCACTTCGATTCGCTGGACACTCGTATTGACGAAGGTGACTTCGCTGAGGCCTGTCAAAGGTTTGGTAACGCGTCATGGGAGCAGAAGATCGTGAACACGCACCCCACAGGCCACGCGATCGCCAATCTTGCCAAGCGCGACGGGTACGTTTCAGCTAGCAGCTTCGCGGCATGGTGGATCACTGAGACCCAGTTCGAGAACGTTTCAGCGTTCCTGCAGGAGAGTTTCGGATCGATTGAGCTGCTCGAACGCCAACACGACTCGTGCTGGTTCAAGATCCGTGATCAGTCAGCGCCGAACTCCAGCAGCATCCGACTGTCGCACGTGTTTGAGCTGGTGGAGAACGCCAAGACGCGCTTGTCTATCCGCGAGTACAGCGTTTCGCAGACCACATTGGAGCAGATCTTCAACGCGTTTGCAAGCCAACAGGACGTGAACGAGCCGGTCCTAATCTCACCAACGAATAGTCCCAATAACTCGCGCACGACTAACCCTGGATTCGTGTCGCGCCTTCTGCATCATAAATAATATTGCGCAGCGCCTAGATTTAATCAATTCTTCCATGTACATTTTACCATCGTTGTTACTGAGTTTCGGACTCGTTGCGCCTCTGGAATGCAGAGTTTGTGTCAGAAGATGTCAACGAAGAAAGCGTTATCAACTACAATCAGGCGATGCAGATCATTGGGAGAAGAAGATCAGAGGTTTGTTGAGGCATCATCGTACGGCATTCTAACTGTTTGAGTAAAAATGCATCAGTTCTCAATTCGCCAAGGCAAACCCAACCCAAGAAATCCGATTGTCTACAATGAACGTCAAGATCTGCTTCGCCGTCCTCCTCACTGTGACCACTGCTCTGGACGCTGCAAGTGCAGCCACGCAGAAGCTCTGCCAGCCTTCCTGCGGGGCCATATATTCTGATAAGAACGTCGGGATTAGCAGTTGCTGCCAAAACTACGAAGCTACTGTGCACGCTGACTTCGACGCATGCTGCGCCCAGAGCTGCCAGAACGACACGCCGTGTAAGGGAGAGAACCTTGGCTCTGAAGGTGGCAGCCTCTAGCTCCTCTTCGAATGTGACTTCACAGAGTGATGGTCACAACTTCAACTACTATACCGTCGAGATCTGACCCTAACTGATAGCCAATCAAATCGTACAGTGTTTTTCATCCAATCCAATCATCTCGCGCCAAAAAAGTCAATTCCGCATTCATGATGATCCGAAACACTCCTCATCTTGCCCTCCGCTGCTCAGCTCTCACGATGTCCACCAAGCGCTGCCGCCCTTCCCCCGTGCTCCGCGTCAAGAAAATGACGCCTGAAGCCATCATCCCCACTCGTGGCTCGAGCCTCGCGGCTGGTCTGGACCTCTCGGCCGCCTACGACGCCGTGATTCCTGCAGGCGGCAAAGGTCTCGTTAAGACAGATCTCATCATCGCTGTGCCGGACGGCTGTTATGCGCGCGTGGCACCTCGTTCAGGCCTTGCGTGGAAGAAATTTATCGACACTGGAGCTGGTGTCATTGATGCTGACTACCGCGGCAATGTGGGAGTGATCCTGTTCAACCACTCCAGCGAGGATTTTCCTGTCAAGCGTGGAGACCGTGTTGCACAGCTGATCCTCGAAAAGATTGAGTATCCTGATGTCCAGGAGGTGGACGAGATTGAGGAGACTGCACGTGGTGCTGGTGGCTTCGGTAGTACCGGTGTAGATGTGCCCATTGCCAAGAAGCAGCATGTTGCGAGCAATGGGGTGCTGGACGAGGAGGACGAGTTTGATTCGGTGTTCAGATCAATTGAGAAACTATCGGAAAAGAAGGTGTTGGACGACAAAACACGTGCATTGTTGAAGAAGAAGCTCTTCGCGGCTTCTGAAAGACAATTCAAGCTCCTGAACAAGGCTCTAGAAGAGTTCGATGACGACGAGAACAGCACCAAGGTGCTTGAGTGGATCACTGCCTTTATCCAGAATTAAGTAGAGGTTGAGGGTTTAGTTACGCATAGAATTTGAAGATTGTTTTGACCGTCCATACATTTGCCATTTCAATTGAATAAATATATTCGTGCACTTGGTCAAACTTGAACATCGGAAACCTAATTACAACCGAGCATTCATTGGTGGGAATGCTTCCAGTAGCTCTTCCAGAGACGGTCTGTCTGCTGGGTGCGGAGTGAGTGTGCCTTCCACTAGCCGAATATACTTATTGTCCAGCTTTTTATATTTCAGGTCATCAACCAGCTCCTCTACTATTAAACGATACAAACAACCAAGTTAGACGTTATCGCTTTGGCACAGTTTGAGGTTTTGCTTACCTGGACGTGTCGCTACTCGAGGTTCTGGGTTGCCTGTTAATATAGCCACAGCGAGAGCGCCAAGCGACCAGATATCTGCCTTGGCATCATAGCTCACGGCTTCTCCCAGAAAATATCGTCGTACCTCTGGGGCCATGAATGCAAGCGTACCAGCAGCATGGTGAGTCAAAAGATCGCTCTCTAAGTACGTTGACACGCCGAAGTCCGCAATCTTTGTTGTTCCGTCGCTCTATTTGGACAAACAATGTTTTAGCATTGGACCAGCACAGCACACAGAACTAAAGACTTACGGTCAAGAGTACGTTTCCTGGCTTTAAGTCACGGTGAACGATTCCGTGGCGGTGGATTTCCTTTAATCCAATACACAACTGGCGGAACATCGAGTCGAAGTCGTCGCCCTCCAATCGTCCCTGTGCAAAACAAATTAAAACAGTGTCTTCTGTACTGAGTATTTGCACTCTAACCCACCTTTTTCTCAAGCAGTTCTCGTAGATCACCACCGTCGCAATACTCCATTTCGATGTACGCAAAATGCCGATGCCCGATCTCCTCAATAAAGTACTGCTGGATTTGTACTATGTGGGGACTACGAACTCGAGACAAGATGCTGATCTCGTTCGCAGCTTCAGGTAGCTTATCGCTTTCCTTAAGTACTGTAAGTTGTCCTTTACGATTCTCCACAAGCATCACCTCGGCAAAATTACCGACACCCAGCGTCCGCACAAATGAGAACTTTAGCAGCTTAGACGGCGGTTGAAGTCCCTGCACACGCTTGGACCATCTTTCAGGGCCTTTGGCAATGGTGACCTCACCTTTGGCTGTCTCTTTCGATAAATTTGCTACTCCATCCACTAACAACACATCGGCTTCATCGGGCAGGACTTCAGCGACCAGTTTTTTGGCCTCAGCAACAGCGTCCGCTTTCTTATGCGGTTTCCTTCGCGATCGGGTAGGAACGAAACGGCCAGCAATAAAAGAGAGTGCTGCAAGCACACCACCCCTCTTCCAAGACCCTGTCAAAGACTTCGACCCCGTTTCGCCTTTGTTTTCATCTTGTGTACCAAGCTCCGAAACAGTTCGAGCTGAAAAGGGTTCCATTCGTAAGATGTAGTTGGTGAACACTACCGCTTCCACAGCCACCATGTCGTTGCAGCGCGCACACTCCAAGAAGCACGTTCTGTTGTGTTCTGTATGCTTAATCGTGCGTGAAGCCACACATTTAGCGCACACAGGATGCCCACAACAAAGTTGCACACGTGGCGATTGTCGAAGTCGATAGCAGCGACTACAGTCATACAAATTGGACACATTGGGAGCAATCTCGTACGTCACAGCCGCCGACGAAAGCCCAGGCGCCTGGAACACCGGAGGCAGTGGATTCTGCCTAGCTGACTCTGGCACATAGCCCAGCAGTGGTCTTGACGGCAGACCGCGACTTAAGAACGGCACGTGGTCCAACGGGTGACCACCAATTTTAACGGCCGAATAGACCAGCACTTGCGGTTTTGGCACCATGTAGGCCGGTGATGTCCTAGCCTGCGATGATGGTGCATTCATTTTCACTGAAGAATCCGAAAATACTGCTCCTAGAGCTCCCACTGCGTCCCAAACTGCCGTCTTTAAAGGACCGTGGAGCTGCTGCTGCCAGTCTGAGTAGAACGGACGTTTGTGGTCTAGCCCATGGCCACCAATTTTCGTTTCCGCGTAACCTTCTACATGCTGCGACTGTGGGTCGTATGAGTGAAGGTTAACGTAGCGAGAGGACGTGGAGAATTTGCCAGGGAGACTATCGAGTTCCAGAGCGGTCGGAAGAGGCGCGTGCTTCACGGGAGTCGGCTGCTGTTTTGTGTCGGCCAGTTCGAGCGGCAGCTCGTTATCAATATTAACGTCATCCTGTTCATTGTCCTCGTCTCCTTCACTCACCACGGGATCGCCCTTGTCGCGCTGCGCAAGTCGCTGCATATTCGTCCGCTTCCCTTTAATATACAGCCGTTCAGGGCGAGAGTCGTCTTTTTTTGTTTCGTCGACATTTCAAAGTTAAATTTGAGAATACTTGATAGCTTTGATTTGATTCGCTAGTGATGTAGGTTTCAAAATTAAGAGAGATTCTATTGGTGAAAGGTGCTTTTGAACTGAGCAGCCTAGAGAAATTTCTAAGTTTTGCAAGATCTGTGGTGACGCTGCACCGTCGTCACATCCGCGACCCCAACGCCGTCGATGAGCGCTTCTTGAGCGCTCAAAATCGGATCCCCATGCTGTCTACATGTACATTAATCACGCTGCCAGCGATACAGTGCATGCACTGTGGTGGGCCCAGCCCAGTGTCGATGTTGCAGTCTGCGACTTGCAGAGGCACTGGTCCTGTACACTCCTCATAGATGGCTGCATGGGCAGATCATTCAGCAACATTCAACGTTCAAATGCGGTAAATTTCATTGGATAATAACTGAGAATCAGGTCGTGCAGAATCAGTGCGGCTGTGCACTCTATCTCTTGCCATTGGTTGATTTGAAACTGTCGTCCCACTGTTTTTCAGTTAGGTGCGATTGTTGAAGTAGATGTCGCATTGATTGTTGCGTGAAGGTTGCCCGACTACACGCAAGACGTTCCCTCGACGTCTGCGGGTTCGGGGGAGGATCTCTCGGGCCACTTCCGAAAACCACCGAGCTGCCAGGAGAAGACCATCACTCTTGCATGGCACGGAATCTCAAGGGGAAGGCGGCCAAAGCAGGCGCGGCGGCGCAGCTCAAGCGCCGCAAGAAGGCCGGACTGGGCGCAGGTGGCAGCAGCCCAGCGCTCTCGGCTTCGTCCTCCTCCGGGGGCACGTCAACGCCTGGCCACCGCGAGTGTGAACAGTGCGGCAACAACATTCTACTGGAAGGCGTGGCGAAAGCGTGGCCTGTAGGAAAGAAGAGTGCGGTGTCCACTGGCTGCCAGATCTGCGACTTCGTGGCCTTCCGCCGCTCCCAGAGGCCTTGTGTGCAGTGTACACGGACCAGCTGTGATCACTTCTGCGAATGGTGCGGCAAAGGCTTTCACACGAAGTGTGCCAAGATGCGAAGTGAGGATGTGGGCAACCCTAACGGCTTTTGCTGCCACAAATGTGAGTCAGAGCAGAGTGAGGGGCATGATACAGATGAAGATGAGACCAAGGCGGAGGAGAGTGATGAGGAGGACGTGGGGTCACGTTGTGGCAGCTGTCGACTGCCTTTTTCGACTATGGGCAAGGACCCGGAGGACACGAAGGTTTCTACTGGCTTTAAAGTTAACCAGGCTGTGCTGGTAGACAACGACGAGGTGTTGTACAATGCGCTAATCACTGAGGTGGACGCTCAGGGCGAACGTATCAAGATTCACTTTACGCGCTGGAGCAAGTCGTTCGATGACTGGTACGCAATGGACGATGAGCACATTAACGAGAGTCTTGCGTGCGATTGCTGCAACCAGTGGTTTCATATCGGCTGTTTACCCCCGATTAAGAGCTCTGGGAGGTGGAAAGACTCGACTTACGTTTGTCCGCGATGCATTGACGACGCGCGCGCGTTCCACAACGGCAACCGATCGGTGTTGAAGGCGAAGGCGGCGTATATATCCACTAGCAACGCGATTGCGAAGGCTGCGAAGAAGGTAACGTCGCCTAAGGAAAGCGAAACGGCTACACTGGCGGTTGCTAAGACTAAGAAGCCTAGTAAAGCGGTGGTGGTGGTAGATGATGATGACGAAGACATGGAGGAAGAGAGTAAAGACAACCAATTTGAAGAGTCGAAAGAGGAGAGGGACGAGGGGGCCCAGATTGCGAAGGCGCCGAACAAGAGAAAGCGTAAACTGTCTGAAGCTGTCGATATTCCCGTGCCGAAGGATGGCGCTAATGAAACGCCTGCGAAGAGTACAGGCAATAGTACTATTAAATCGAGGAGCGCATCACCAGTTCGAGGGAAGGACTCTGCGTCTGGCAATTCCAAATCGAGTACGGCTTCATTGTCATTACACGCAAATGGCGACAAAAAAGCTAGTGATCATGTGCAAGTGAATGCTGCTGACAAATCGAAGAAGGCGAAGGCGCTTACCGTCAGTGCAAGTGATGCTACATCTTTGAGTACGACAATGATGCATGCGTCACCAGAGCACACTGTAAAGGTTGCCACTGAAGCCCACAGCTCCCCGTCAAAAGCTGCAACGGCAAAGATTGGCGCGAGTAACAAGCCAACTGTGGACGAAACTAAGCTCGAGAAACGTGAAAAGAAGGAGGTGACGTCGTTGGACAAATCTTCTTCAGATTCGAGCCGACATTCGTCGAGCAATACGGTGATGTCTCTTCTGAATAGCCCGCCAACGAATGAGGCACCAGCAAAAGGCTTTAAGTCAACTGTCACATCGTTGCCGATGTTGAACCCTGCTGACAGCCGTAACAACGTAACCGCTGCGTCATCCAAGTCTTCAGTGGCGATGTCGGCAAACTTCCAGGTGTACGTCAAGATGGAACAAAAGAATGGGCGTTTTCCACTGTATCCTCGTCCCGTGGCGAAGACCAAGTCCGTTCAGGCAGTGGGAAAGGAGGTATTAGCAACACTTACGAAACCAGCAAAGGCGCCGGTTGCACGGAAAACGAAGCAAACTCAAGCTGGTGGAGGCCGTGGTGGTCTCAGTGCGTTCGACATCTTGCGTGAGGTAGCATCGCAAGAGATTGATGAAAGCGCCACACCTGTAAAGCCAAAGCGTGAAAAGCGTCCCCCGGTTGGACGAGGGCACAATGCCAGTGCGAACAAACGTGCGAAGATGGATGCGTCAGCTAGTTTATCAAACACTAGCGCTTCTCCTGGGCGGCCTTTACCAGTTGGAGTTCCCAGTACCTCTGGGGCTTCTGACTCCAACCAAACTGCACAGACGCGAGAGCGTGTTCAAATGAACTCGTTCGTAGACTTGCACTTTAGCATTCGCAAGGAGATGTACCTGCGCTTTTGCCGGTTGGAAGAGGAAGGTATGTTGACACGTGACTCGGCACATTTGCTACGGTCACTCATTTACCCGACGTCGGAGAGATTCCAAGACTTGAAATTCGTCTACCTTGTGAACAAGGACTTACCATCGGTGCAGCTCACAAAACGGTTACTGGAAGCGGTACCATACCCGCCGACTGTAGCGAAGCCTATTGCTACGACGGTGCCTCACGCTCCTCCAACTGCAATTCGATCTCCTCTTGGCAGCAAGGGTATTTCAGGGCTACCCATGTCGATGGGAATGTTTCCTGCTGGTCCCGCTGGTTTGAATCGCAACTCGTCCCCAGCTGGCACAACGCGTATGAGCTTGTTGCCTCCTCCACCGGGTGTAGCGGCACTGCTGAGACCAGAGCCTCCGCGACCAGATGAATCCTCAAGACTTGCGTCTGGAAACGCTGGTAGTTCTCAGCCCCAGCCGCAGCCATCGCGAACAAGTACCAGCTCCGTCCCCGCACCTGCCACCACTGCAAAGCGACCTGAAATGCTGATTGTGGAGCAGCTCGCACCGACGCACCGTCCTGTATCTAGCCAGCCACAGCAGCAGCAACAACCGCCGCAGAGACTATTGAATTCAAGGTAACAGGCATGTCAGATAGTAAGTAAGTAAGCCTGTAGCACATTGTAGTATAAGAGGGCAGAGACCGCGCGCTTGTATTTAACTCTAGCCGTCTCGCACCACCCCCGAATACGAAACCATTCCAACATGGAGTACACTTCAACTAGACTTTTGCTCTACCGTACCAATTTTCAGGTACATATCTGATTCCGTTTTTCTCCTGGCCCAATCTAATTGCCTGGTCATGAAGCGCGGGCACGACGATGACCAAGTGGAGCTCGCTGGGGCGCTCACAAGCCTCCGCGCGGAGACGTCATCAGCTGGAGAGGCTAGCAGCAGTATAAAGAGTAAGGACCGATTTACTGGACCTGCTATTGAGAAGCAACACGCCACGTGGATCGCTTGGGCGAAGTACTTAGACGACTACTGTCAGTCCAATGGCGTGCGCATTGGCATCGAGTTCACTGACAGCATCCACAAGAGAAACGAAGAAATGCGCAACTCGAAACGTGCAAAAGCTGGAAAATTCGTGCGCTATCTACCGGAACAACTGGAGGCTTATCGTCGTAGCTACGTGTGTCATCTCGGTCGGAAGGGACGCACACGCGACGTCAAGTTCCGTCGCACTGCTTGTCCATTTAAACTCATAGCGAAGAGCATCTACAATGGGGGAAAGTGGGAGGTGGAAGTGATCTGTCCTAATGCGGAGCACATCCATTCCGAGACAACAGGAGGCAACGCCTCAGCTTCAGGCGAGAGCGAGTCACCGTCCAAGTCACAGAGACAAGCGTTTCCTGTAGAGGGTTTGAAGGGTAGTCCATCAAGTAGGAAAGTGCTGGCTGATATGATTCAAAGATGCAAGCGCATGCCAGAGAATGAAACGGTGTGCACAACACTGTTGAAGCGCCTTGAGAGCTTTCACGATTCGGTGGCGCTTCTGGAAGAGAAAAACCTTCACAAGTTGGTCTATATTGACGTGGTCGTTCGGTTCGTAAAGTTGATGCGACGTAAGGCACTGCTATTACGCTTGGCAAGTAGCCAAACTGTTCTCTTTAAGATCCAGGAGCTCCATGTTAAACTGGACAATGTTACTCGAGCACTGGGATTACATGCTACTGTGGAAAGGATGGAGTCAAGTGACGCGCTGAAGTGTGCACAAGCTGAGCAATTTTCTATACTGAACGAGTTGCTTTCCGGCGCATCAGACCGCAGTTTAATTAACGAGTTTCGAGGAGCTCCAAAACTCTATGAAGCCCTCATGGTACTTTCCAGCGGGATGAAGTGGGAGAACCAGTTACCTGAAATGCTGGTGCTGAAAAGGAGCGTTTTCGAGCGAGTGACGGCTATTCTTCCTGTATTTACCCCATCAGATTGGTTCATTCCTGTAGAAGACTTGGAGTATGAGAAGAACCTCATTGGAGTAGGCACTTTCGGAGAAGTAAGACGTGGGACTTGGTTGAATTACGGCAAACCCACAAACGTGGTTGTGAAATTCGTCTACAAGGAGATCGACGGCTACTCCAGCGATATGTTAAGGAATGAGTTGGAATTCTGGCACAAGCTTGGCGCTGGAGAAGGAGCCAACCACATTATCAAGTTTTTCGGCGGTTCTTATTGCAACCCTCAGTGTTACGTCTGCGAATATGCTGAAGGCGGCAACCTGAGTCATTTCCTCAGTAAAAACATGAATCGTACCCGATTCTGGCGCATGTTCCAGCAAACAGCAGAAGCTCTACAAGTATTGCACTTGAAGGAGGTTTTTCATGGTGCTCTGAAATGCAGCAACGTCCTGGTCGGAGCGAACAACACCGTCAAACTGACAGACTTTGCGTTCGGGGATATTCGAGCGCTGTCGAGCTCCCTCAGTGGAGATGCAGAGGAAGCAACAGCCAACTCGGAACGATGGAAACCCAAGGAATTGTTGGTGCAGAGTTCGACTGGAAGAGATCAATTTAAAGCCGACATTTACTCTCTCGGTATGTGCATGATTGAAGCACGGACGCAGCAAATGCCATTCGCAGACGTGGACAATACTCGGGCGCTGGATGCTATTATGAAAGGTGAACTCCCTCGTCGACCTGATTCCTTTTCCGATGCTGAATGGGCTTTTATTTGCGATATATGCAATTCGGATCACGTGCAACGCCCAAGTCTAGTCGAAGTGATAAAGAAGATCGAGGCTTTCGCTGAAGAAGAGCTGCAACTTGAATAGCAGAGTGTGCTGTGGTCCACATCACTCACCTAAAGTCTCCGATCTGGATGGTTGCTGGACGGCTGCCGGTGTCTCTCATCGCTGCGTGCTCTGTGAACAGGGTGATCGGTAAGAAGGGCAAGTTACCATGGAATTTACCTGCAGATTGGTCGTATTTTAGCTCCACTACTCAAAACCAAGTGTTGGTGGTTGGTCGTCGGTCTTTCGAGGAATTCGACTGCCCCATTCCGAATCGCCACACGATCGTCGTCTCGACTACTTTGAAGAGCCCTACTAAAGCTCAAGTTGAAGCTGTTGGAGGCCGTTTTTATGGTGTTCGTGTGGCTCGGACACTGCATCAGGCGCTTCAACTAGCACAGTCGGAGCCACAGTATCGGAATTGTACGCGCGTGTTCATTGGCGGGGGTGAGAAATTGTACCAGGAAGCAATGGATGCTGGAGTGGCAGAGACTTGCTACATATCGAGAGTGCAGCAGCAAATTGAAGGCGGTGACACATTTTTTCCTCCATGGACAAAGCAGTTCCCGCATCTAAAATACTCGGCGAAGACGAACGGAGGCGGCAACACAAGGTTCGCACTTTTTGAATACTACATGTAGTGCTGACAGTGAGTTTTTAACGTTGTTTTGCATTGGAACAGGGTAAGCTTTGAGATCTGGAGTGCCAACCACTAACCATTTGGAGTTGAAGAACTTTACAATTTAATTAGTGATTCGACCCATTTATCTCTACCTCCATCCAACTATTTACGCTGCAGCAGGCGCGACACAAACCCTGGGTTGGTCGCGTTCGTCGGTGTGGTGAGGACCGGCTCGTTCACGTTCTGCTGGCTTGCAAACGCGTTGAAGATCTGCTCCAATGTGGTCTGCGAAACGCTGTACTCGCGGATAGACAAACGTGTCTTGGCGTTCTCCACCAGCTCAAACACGAGTCGGATGCTTCTGGAGTTCGCCGCTGACTGATCACGGATCTTGAACCAACACGAGTCATGCTGGCGTTCGAGCAGCTCAATCGATCCGAAACTCTCCTCCAGGAACGCTGAAACGTTCTCGAACTGGGTCTCAGTGATCCACCATGCCGCGAAGCTGCTAGCTGAAACGTACCCGTCGCGCTTGGCAAGATTGGCGATCGCGTGGCCTGTGGGGTGCGTGTTCACGATCTTCTGCTCCCATGACGCGTTACCAAACCTTTGACAGGCCTCAGCGAAGTCACCGTCGTCAATACGAGTGTCCAGCGAATCGAAGTGGCGTAGAACAAGTTCTTTAACACTGTCTGCTGATGGAGCCTGCAATTTGTCGAACATGAGGCCGTTGCCGAAACGGTTCTTCAGGTGCTGCACGCTGCCGAGACACTTGAGCTCTCCACCGACCATGATACCGACGCGAGTGCAAAGCGCCTCACACTCCTCCATGCTGTGTGTGGTCAGCACCACCGTCGACTCCTTGTTGTATGTCGAGATCTCGGAGATGACGTCCCACATGAATCGTCTGGAGACTGGATCCATGCCTGTGGAAGGCTCGTCGAGGAACAGAATACTGGGCGACCCGATCATGGCAATGGCCACCGACAGCTTTCGCTTATTGCCGCCGCTCAGACTTCCTGCGAGCTTGTTTTCGAATGACGTCAGGTTGAGCTGCTCCATCTTCTCACGCACCATAAAGTCCAAGTCGGAGCTCGGAACGCCCTTGATTTTGGCGAACAGCTCCAGGTGTTCACGCACAGTCAAGAGATCAATGAGGGCATCAAATTGCGGACAGTAGCTGATCTGGCGACGAACCTCCACCTGCTGCGTCAAGATGTCATAGCCGCTCAGCGTGGCGTTTCCCGATGTTGGCACGATGTCGCCGGTTAGCATCTTCATCGTGGTCGTCTTTCCGGCACCGTTGATCCCCAAGAAACCGAAACACTCGCCTTGCTTGAGGCCGAAAGACAAATCTTGCACAGCCACCTTTTGCCCCTTGTGGTAGACCTTACGGAGGTTCTGCAGCTTGATCGTGTCGTTGTCTGCGCCACCAGTCAAGACGCGGTCGATTTCTGCCCCAACGTCTTCGTCGATTTCTCGCTGCTGAATGGGGATATCAGGGTCCTTAGACATGGCAGACTTGATCCGAGGGAATGTCATAGCGTAGTCGATACCCACAGCGATTGCGTAGTACAACGCAGCGTCGAAGACCAGGTAAATGATCGCGTAGCCGGTGTTTTCCAGCGCGAACGGGTCTGTGGAGATCTCCTTTTCGACTTCGTACCCTCCGCTGTGCGTGATCTCAATGATAGTCAAATTGACGAGTCCCCGACCAAGACAGAAGAGTGGAGAAAGACGCCAAATGAACTGCAGAGCTTTGTCAGCGGATTCCGTACTGTCAATACTCTGCATGACAAACGAGACGACCATCAAGGCGAGTCCCAGCACGAAGTTGATCAGGATCATGTAGGTCTGTGAAGATGCCGGGTCGGTGAAAATGTACGACCAGCAGTACGCGTGAGGACAGATCGCTAGTCCAAACGCCAGTATCAACACAATGACAGCGATAAAGGTTGATCCATCACAGGTCACGCAGGAGCTCGAGCCAGTCAGTGCCGAGAGATCATACGCTTGGATCAATACCAGTGCGATGACGGCCGGAATCAAGAAAACAGAGAAGTCCCAGATGTAGTTGGCTGTCCAGAACGCGTTGATCCCAGCGCCAGACACAAGCTGCTGGTGTTTCGAGTTGTGATCCGGCGATCGCTCTCTCACAAGCATGACCACGATGGAAGCTGGGTAGTACGCGAACGCGATGACGATGAACAAGACCGACGTGAACGAAATGTATGCTGAAAACAGGGCTGTGTTCTCGGCAGTCAGCGGAAGCGGGTGGTTGTTTACAGTCAAGCTCACATCTGACGCAGCGATGGACGAGTCGTGGTTCGTGGCCATCAACCGGTACAAGGACTGATCCATGAGCGCTTTAAACACGACCGACCCGTGCGTCAGTGTTGTGTTGATTAGCACATTGTAGCTGAAGACGTTGCTGTCTTCGTCCGCACGAACGAGATATCCACCGAATTGATCCGAGATTCTGTCGGAGAAGGCCCGATTGAAGATCTCCTCAGACACTTTCAGCTGGTATCCCGTAGCATCCGTAGCGTTGATGCTTGGATCATTGTAGACGACGTCGAAGACAGTGGGGGAGTCACTGGAGAACGGTGGAGATCCGATGTCATCTTGACTCAGTGACACGATCGACGCTCCTGTGTAGTACCCACTGCCCAATGCAGTTTCGCACCAGCTTCCAGAACCCTGGATACAAAATGACGGAGCCAGCACACTACCTTCTTCGCTTTCTAGCCCAGACAGCTTGAGCAATGAAAGGGTCATCGTTGGTGATACCTGCAGCCTTCAGAATGGATAAACCAAAGATCAGCCACGCCACTGGAAGTAGAAGCCCCACAATGAACAGCTTCTTGTCCCTCCTGGCGATACGAAAGCGCTTCTGGATCATCGCCACCATTTGCGTCAAGAAGATCGACCGGGAACGTCCCAGTGGTAAGGAGCTGCCGGTGCGGTCGAGTCCATGGTAATGTCCGTCTGCAGGCTTGTCACCAACGATCGGAATGCTGTCCTGAGCCGCAACCCCGTGCTGCTTAACGCGGTTCTGCAGTGTATGTTGCTGATCTTCGTCAGCCACCTCTGCCACTTTGATGAAAACTTCCTCCATAGTCGTTACACTGATCCCATACGACAGCACCTGCAGCTTGCTGAGATTCTCATCCATCTTGCGGAACATCGCCGGAAACTGCGACGAGCTGTCCAGAGGCAACTGGAACGCGATCTCGGTGCCAACATTGCTCAACACTTGACTGGATGGGATGTACCGCGAGACGAAGTCGACCACCACCGAGTCATCGCAGTTCTCCTCTTTCACGATGGTCAAGTTGTAGCCCACACCGAACTGGTTCTTCAGGTACAGTGCCGACCCGCAGCAGCGCAGTTCACCCTCAGCCATGATAGCAATGCGATCACCCAGAATATCCGCTTCGTCCATGAAATGCGTCGTCAATACCATCACGCGGCTCTGTCTGTTCGCCATGAGGATCTCCCATGTGCTTCGTCGAGAGTACGGGTCCATGCCGGACGTCGGTTCGTCCAGGAACACCAGCGAGCTGTCTCCGAGAAGTGAAATGGCCACCGAGAGCTTACGCTTCATGCCCCCAGACAAGGCACTGCTCATTGTGTCGCGCTTTTCCACGAGACCAACCTCACGAATTTTGGCAGTGACTTCATCAGCCAGTGCGCTGCCCGTGTATCCCTTGATGCGAGCGTAGAACTCGAGGTGGTCCTGTACAGACAACTCCGGGTACAGTACATCGTGCTGGAAGCAGATGCCGAGTGACTCGCGGATCTCGTCCATGTCTTCGCGAAACGATAGGCCGTGAAAAGTGGCGTCACCTGCCGTGGGGGGAGTCACACCCGTGAGCATGGAGATCAGCGTCGTCTTGCCAGCGCCGTTGTGTCCAAGCAAGCACGTGATTTGGCCCGAGTACATGTTCAAGTGGAGCCCTTTCACAGCTTCCTTCTCTCCTCCTGGAACGGGGAACACCTTCCGAATGCCTTGAACCGACAGTGCTTCACCCGATCTTTCCTGGTCTGCCAAGTCAGCACTTACCGGCTCAATGTTGGTGTTTGCCTCTACCTCCAAAGCTGTTGAGCTCTCGTTCAGTGGAGTAGAAGGTGTCCATTTCTTGGATCTTCTCCAGTACGAAGGACGCAGAGGGAAGTACCATTTCTCGGGCATACCGTACTCCTTGGGGATGACCTTCTCGAAGTACAGACCCAGTAACGTATACAGTATCGCATCAAACGCGAAATACCAAAGCGCCGTGGAGAATCGAAAATTGTTGATGCGGTTCGAGGCAGTCGAGAACGAGATCCCCACTTGCGAGGTTTCAGCCGAAGACAACGAGTTAACTCCGAAGACGAGGCCGACTGGGGCCAGCAAACACGCGATGTTCTTGGACGACTCGGGCGATGAATCCTTGTACGCTCCAGTCACGCCATACATGATGAAGAACAGGATGAAGCCAACGTAGACGCCTGTGCGAGATTTGGAGAACATGCTACTGATCATGAAGGCGAAACCCAGCACGCTCATGCTGAAGAGGAAGAAGAACAGGAACAGCAGCAGAGCGTTCGTGTTCGGGAAGAGCTTGGCGATGGCCACGAGCGTCTGAAGCACGCAACTCACGAACAGGATCGCGATGTACGTGATGTACCACGAAATGACGATGCTGGACTCCTTGACACCGAGGATCTTCATCAGCTCTCGAGACCGCGTCTCTCTTTCCGACATGAGTCCAACGAGGATCTTCGACAGTGGGTGCAGGTACGTGAGAATGAAGAAGATCGGGAATGCGTCCGTCACCGCATCGTAAAAAGAGGACGAAGCGAACGAGTTGATGGGGAACGGAGTGGTAAGCGATCCGAGATAAGGCTGCGGCGCGTGGCGAAGTGGGGTCAGCAGAGCTTCACGCGTGGAATCATCCAGTTGCAGGTCGGAAACGGTGGAACTAAGTGGCGAGGCTTCCCCCAGCAGGTTTTTGAACAACAGATCTGTAAACTTGGTAGCTGGATCGTTAACCACAGTCTCTAGCAGACGCAGATCCAGATCGTCCGAAGACACTGCAGTGGAGGCGTTGATCTGGCACGCGCCTGTGGTCGTCTTGGCACTGGCATCCCAGTCGGGCAAGCAGTTGACGAAGCGGGTGACGAGCGTCTGCAGCGTCATGAATCCATTCGTCGTGTACTGCTGATAGTCGGTGGTTTCCAGCTTCCGCTCGACGGAATCCCACAACGAGGCCCCATCGCCACCAATTGTTTGGGGGATGTAGCGATCCGTTTCACTGTTGCCAACGTAAGTCGAGTTCAGTCGCAGCGTGTACTCGATAGATGAAGGCTGGCCGATATCACTGACACTTGTCGGATGAGTCGTGAAGACAATGGCACCGAAGATACGAGGTTGGGCTGCCGTTTTGGCGTAGTCCGAAGACTCGACGTATTTCTCCAGATCTTCCTCCGTGTCGAAGAAGACCGTACTGTCCTCGAACGATGGGATCACGAGCTCCGATCCGTTGGCCGATCCGTTGACCACGACCGTCGGGTACCACAGCTTCATGGTCTCGAAGAAGTAGTTCCTGGTGAACTCGTCGTCGGGAGCAATGGCGAACTTGAAGGGAGAGACGCGACCTTCACACTCGGACGGGAGCGCGTAAGGCGACGACGTGTTGAGACTCACTCGACCTCCGAGGGCCAGGTCTCGCTCACAGATGGAGCGATTCTCCGACGTGAAAGTCTTCATGAGCCGACCGTAGTCGAAGGACATGTAGGCTAAGTGCAGCATGAGACCGGAGAGTGTGGTCTCAGGTGTGGCGAACATTGGCGTCGTGTCGGGTCCTACGAGCGACCAACCTTCCGGGTTGAACAGGTTGTACGATGTGGAGCCGGTGGTAAACCCAGAAGGCACAGTTTTATCTTTGCTGGTAGTGCGCACCAGGTCCATGACGACGATGAAGAGCACGGGCGTGAGCACCTCGAAGAAGAGCGCGACGGGGTGTTTCCTCTTGAGCAGCCAGTTCTTCCGCAGCAAAGTGGGTACGAAGCGCAGATTGGAGCGCTTCGTAGGCGACGGTGATGCAGGCTCATTGACCGTCAGAGGCTGGTCCATCGTCAACAGTCTGCTAACTTGTTTATCTCTTGGGGATGCGTGGTACAAGGCGAATTGAAGAATGACGGATGAGTCGTACCGTTTCAGCAGTTCAGAGTATCCTGTCATCTCGCTTACTGGAAATATTCTGCTGCTGTATGACAATCTGAGACTGTTGACCGGAACTGGACCGTTTGCTTTCAAGGCGATAAACATCGTGCGTGCAATCATCGAGTGTAGTAAACATGCTGCGGGAATCCGTCCAATAACATGTATTAATAAGTGCTGTAGAGCCAGCAATGTGTATTGGAATTCACTGCGGTTATGATGGCCGCCTAACTCCTATCAGTGCTTATTGCGGTTATGACGGCAGCTAACTCCCATCGGTGCTTATTGTTGTAGAGATGTATCCCACGGTGGTGACCCAAACAAAAGAAAGCAACACACGAACCATAAAACTGTTCGAACTATGGTACACTCTGCAACCACGTTAACCTTTGCTCTGTTGGGCATATTGGGAGCACCTGTTGGCCACATTATCCGCCCTTTGTACCACGAAAATACGTTTGAATATCGGTGGGGGCATGACGAAAGTTTCGTCACGAAACCATGCGAACGTTGTAGCCTCCGTGATGAGCGCGCTCGTGAAGAAGGTATTCTCCGGCAGCGACGTGGCCATCAGCTTGACAACACGCCCGTGTAGGAGGCTTGCTAATGCGGCAGGTATCTAACTTTTCGTGCCGGCAGAGTATGTGAAGGTGGCAGCGCAGCTCATGCGCGGAGTCTGAGAACGTAAATGGATGAGTCGCTACACGTTTCGGACGGATACACTCGTCATGAACACGAATTTGGTGACCTTGAAGACTGGACTCAACAGGCTAGGAAGCCGTCGATTTAAGTGGAGGTGGCAATGGATCAGCACGGATTCGAACGGTACTGGGCACGCAAAGGAGAACTTTCAGGGGACGCAAGCCGGAAGCTGATAATGTCGTTGTCTCATCATGAGCTGAAGGGCTTAAAGATTGGCGAAGGTGTGGCAGTCGTTTATCTTTGAAAGTGGCGAGGATTCAACGTCGCAGTGAAAATAAAAGCAGACCGCTGACTTAGCCGAGTTCTAACATGCTTGCAGCGTCAACATACAAGCCGTGATGCCAATGCGTGGCTGGTGCCACCCGGACATTGTACTGTTCATGGAAGCCGGTTTCTACCAGTTGTTTTGGAGTACTGCGCTGTGAATACCTTCGTCACGTCTTGCAGCAGCAGTCGCTGGACGTCAAGAATCTGAACTGGCCAACCAAGTTACAACTCGCCCTCGTCATCTCCCACGGTATCCAGTACAGTACAATGCCAACCCGCCCATGATTCACCGTGACGTAAAGTTTCCAAATGTGCTACACCAAAATCACAGATTTTGCCGTCAGTACAGCTTCAGTCTTCTCAGCGAAGATCCCAGTGGTGGAGATGACAGGACAACGTGTGATGGAGGAGTACATGTATGAGAACTTCTTGCACTTATTTGTGGTGGCCTACGCTATGGGTGGAGACTCCACTGGAGAGAAATGCACCAGCCCAGCATGTGCAGATGTATCGGATTTGCGGTGCTGAGCTGTAGAAAAAACCAACGTCAAGACAGAGTTGCGAAGACACCGCCAATGCATTTTTACTGAATATTGGTACTTAGATTCGGAACAGGCAGAGCTCACCCCCTTATTTTAGCTTTTTTGGCCCACTTGGTCGTTCCATAGAGATCCTAAAAAAAAGCGCCAGAATACGGTGTGCTCGGCTTTCGAGATTTGAGAGATCGGGATCCTGATCCAGGATCCCGATCCTCAAAATGTCAGACTCTGACCAAGTCATCTCTGACTCAGAGATGACCCCATTCTAAATTCAGTATGGTAAGTTAGTAACTAGTAACCGTACCAAGGTCCTCCAAAAGTCCTGGTGGACGTGTCTCTTGATTCCACGACCATGCCACACATATTGCTTGGGACTATACCATTGTCGCCATCGTGAAGGGTCATTTAGTAAACAAGCCCATCCGAAAATGCTATCCGTCAGGTCAACAACTGGTATCCTGGGAAGTGCAGTGTTCTTCAAACGCACGATTGAGTATGGAGACAGCGAAGAGTTCATTTCCCAATTTTATTCCAGTGCAGAACAGCAATGAAACTCTGCTACATTTTGGTGATCCTCGCGGCTTTCTTCATGGCAATTGGAGAGGCCTCAAACGACGACGAGAAGCGCCAAAGCCAACACTTTCTACGAGCCACAGGAGGTCCCGACAACGACGCAGCAGCCGAGGAGGAGAGGGGTGTCGGAACAACGCTAGTTGCGGCGCTGGCTAAGCTTCAAGGCGGAGCGAAAATTCCTTTGCCGAAGAATGTTCAGTTCAAGCTTTGGCGCAAGTCGAAATGGAACTACCATAAGCTCATGTCGTATTATGGCTTTGCAGGGAAGGACAAGGCGCTGTACGAGAACAACCCGATGTACCACCGTATCCTTGACTACAGCGCCAATTATCTGCGGAAGCACACCGTCAATGGTATCTTCATTTAAGCTTTAATCGATCGAGCTTTCTTGCATTTCATTGCAGTTTCTTTAAGGTTAGTTCTAAACATGTTCTGCGTGGGGCCAAATACTCGTAGTACAACTGGCATTTCCCACTGCTTACTGAGAGGCTTGAACATGGCTGTCATGGAACCTACATGGCCGCAGAAGAAGAACTTGCAATTCTTGGATGGTACAAACTGCTTTGACGTCGAACTTGTCGTAGACCGCGTACTCCGACACATAGTTGTTCTCCTTGGCGATCTGTTGAAGCTGCTCGCCGAACACACGAACCTCTAGATTGCGTGTGTACTGAATAAACACAACGGGCTGCTTCTTGATCAACGACGCAGCTAGGTACTCGAGCACACTGAAGGTGAAAGACCTCGAGACGGATAAGGATCTGGGTGTGAACCAGACTGGAGAGCTACTGTTCAGCACCCCAGCACTGATGAAGGGGTCCTACAAGAACCCCGAAGCGAACCGAGTCACGTTCACTTCGGATGTACTGGAGATGTTGGTTATATTGATGAAGATGGCTACATTTTTTCATTGTTGACCGGCTCAAAGAGTTCATCAAGTACAAGGGTCACCAGGTAGCACCGGCCGAGATTGAGGACGTGATCAACTCGCATCCTCAAAGTGGCTGGTTCCTGCTGTGTGCCTCGACTTGGCCAGGGGTGACGAGGGCCCGAAAGCGCCACAGCATGCCCGTCCGTCGCGAAGTACTCTCGCTCTCACAGCTGCTGCGTCGCAATGAGTCTCGTAGCACTCCAAAAGTAGTATTGATACTTGTCATTTTCCTTCCCTACCGATTGCAATGCTACTTAAAGTACTACGATTGCGACTGTTTCCAAACACAACGTGTATTAATACTACTTATCAGATTATTAATTTACGTAATTGCAAACAAATACTACAAATATTTGGGGGTACGCGTACCCCTTAAATAGATAACACTTTGATTGGTTTGTCAAGCACTAAAAGTAAAATGGCAAAGTCCACTAAACCCAAGACGTCCTTGGACGTGTACAAGCAGAGTTTCCGCGAGTATCTGGTACGATATCACTCTTTATCTGTACCCAATTTAAATTCACTGTTCCTCTGTGTATATAGCGTGAGACCAGTGCTGTGAAGGATGAGACGGAGCTGGAGCAGCTTATGAATCTGTTGCATCAGCCACTTCCAGTCTCTTTCCGTCTCAATCTCCATCGCCCTGATGCATCAAGGTGGCTACATTTCTTTAATGCAAAACAGAATCAACCATTTCTAACTGAAATGTATCCATGTTCACAGACTGAAGGAGCTCTTGGCTACTTCGCTCCAGTTCCCAAGTAACAAATATTTCCATGGCGAAACCCCAGTCAACCCGCCCAAGTGAGTTTAAACATTGTCGATATTATTTTGCACTGCTATTTGACTGAGAACTGTTGTAATACTGACTGTTTTAGGCCAATTGCATGGTATCCACTGGAAAAAGTCGCGTGGCAAATGGACTGCGGACGCGTTGCTCTCTCCAAAAGTGGTAAATTACTTCTAGCAGTACAATTTACTAGCTCAAGTAAAGTTAACTAATTGTTTTTTTATTTGAGCAGCTCCAAAACATGAGGATGTTCGTGCGTTCCACTCGTGTCTTCTAGAACAAACGGATCGCGGCAATATCGATCGCCAGGAGGCTGTGAGCATGCTTCCCGTGCTTTTCCTTGATGTCCAGCGTGGCCACCGAGTTCTGGATATGTGTGCCTCTCCAGGCTCCAAAACCACGCAAGTGATTGACTTTTTACTGTCAAATGAGAACGGTTCTGCTGCAGAGCAGAGTGGATTGGTCATTGCCAATGATCTCGACAAGAAACGAGCGTATATGCTGGTCCACCGTCTGTCACGGAACACCCTACGTCGTGCTGTGGTCACTTGTGGAGCAGGTGATACGTTCCCGGGTCTGTACGATGCTGAAACGAAGACGCTGCAGCCTACCAACGTGTTCGACCGTGTGCTGTGCGATGTCCCGTGCAGTGGTGACGGCACTCTACGTAAGAACCAGGCGTTGTGGAAGGACTGGCACATCGGCCAGGGTCTGACGTTGCATCCGATTCAGTTGGCGTTGGCTCTTCGAGGCGCTGCATTGCTTAAGGTTGGAGGTATGATGGTATACTCAACGTGCTCCTTCAACCCCGTCGAGAATGAGGCTGTTGTAGCTGAGCTTTTGCGACGTGCTGGAGGATCATTGGAGCTTCTGGACGTTTCAAAGAAGATGCCGCAGCTTGTAGCACGTCCAGGCAGGTCGAAATGGCGCGTGGGTTGGCGTTCCAAGTCGAAATCTACCCACAAGGGGCAGGTATTCAAGAACGAAGAGAAGGAGGAACAGCAGAGCTTGCACCAGTGGTTCGACAACTACGACTCACTCCCACAAGATCTACGTGGTAGTCGTGTTACCCGTTCCATGTTCCCTACTGACGGTACTATCGCCAATGAACTCCACAAGACACTACGACTGATCCCGACGGACCAGAACTCGGGTGGATTCTTCATTGCGGTGCTGCGTAAGGTGAAGGACTTACCAGGTGAGAAGGGACTTCAGGAAGGTCTCGCTCCACTCGAAGAGGTGCAAGCGGCACCACCCGCTGACTACGTGTGCAAGATCTGCAACAAGGGTGGCCACTTCCTTAAAAACTGTGAAAAATACGTGCCTCCCACTGAATTCACTGCTTCCAACGCGTCACTGAAGCCGCAGAAGAAGAAACAACGTACTGAAGACTCAACAGAAACAAAAGACTCAAAAAAGAAGACGGAAAAGAAGCGGGAGACGCTCTATCGGGCTGTTGGAGACGATGTCTGGCAGCAACTGCACGATTTCTACGGCTTGGAGGACGAAACCTTGAAGGTAAGTGTTACGAGTTTACAATATCCTTAGCAGCCGTTGGATAACGCTTATCATGTGCAATTAGGACCGATTCTGGTGCCGCTCCGACACAGCAGCGACGGTGAACTACGTGGACAAGGAGATTTCTGACGCCTGCTTGGGAGGCGATGCCCTTGACGTACGTATACAACTCTCTCGGATCTAAAGGCAATTCTTGATGTGTAAACTGTGACCGAACAGATCGTCAACACGGGCCTCAAGGTGTTCACGAAGGTGACTGAGCGTGGTGAAGTCTTCTACCGTCCGTCCGAGGAAAGTCTCGGCTTCTTCGACGACTTCTTCACTAAGCGACGACTGGACATCCCCATCTCTGACTTCTCCAGTCTCCTACAGAACGCAGAGCAGCACGTGGCGTTCGACACGTTGTCTTCGGACCTGCAAAAGTCCATTACCGCTATGCCTATTGGCCCTGCGGTTGTTCGAGTTCAGGATCATGAGCACATCCGTATGAACATTTGGGTGGGCAAGGGATCAATCCTGCCGCGTGTGTCCAAGGCGTTGCGTGGAGAGATTGAAGATGGGCTCAAGCTGTGCGTGGAGAAGTAGTTACTGCTATTTCGAAGCCTCCCTCGCTCTTGCTCGCATTCCCCGTACGAGGAAATAGAACGAATCTCTTTTACCTGCTACTTCCTCGCTTTCCTCTTGACGTACGCGTGTCGTATTGGATCTACCAGGAATTTGATGCACTTGAGCTGTATTCGGAGCGTCTGAGTTGAGGATATTCGCGAAGACGTCGATAAAATCTCGTTTCGGGATGCCCATCAAGCTGCTTTCGTTGTTCTCAATCCACATTCCAAGCACGATCATAGCGAATACAATGAGAGCTACAATTGCTGCAATACTGACCATAGAAAACAGTTAGTTCGGGGCTCTTATCGTATTTCAGAGCTCACTTACGTGTATCCCCGTGTCAGTTTGTAGCTTTTTACCACCACCCGCCCGTGGTTCCCAATGAGAATCCCCGTGAAACCCATGAGCCAACTGCCTACCACCTGCGAAATAAAACGCGTGGCCAGTAGTAACTTGCACAGTGCAATGTACAGGGCAGTTGCAACGAATATCAACTGAACCACGACGGATTGAGTGTGTAGGATGGCTGGTAGCAAGACCACCACAGCCATATGACAGTCCACACAGGGAAATCCTCGCGTGTCTTGATCAATACAACGTCGATCTTGTAATGTCCACAACGGGTGGTAGAGATCAATAGGCCGAGGCCTTTGGGCCAGATACTGCAGCGTCACAACAGCCAGGAGATTCCCCACACAGATCCAGAAGTACGGGAAGCCGAACTCTGGGATCATTATGATGAACACGAACCTGAAAGACAGACACAAATTGTCACAATTCTCACCAATTTCTCAAATTAACGTGGACAGCACCATATTAGCAACGAAATGTCTTGCGTCCGGCGTGAAGAGGTTGTGGAATGCACCAGCGTCCGCAGCCACTGTCGTTCCTAACATAAAAATGAATAAAAAACTTTTTACAGTGTCAATTTTCATCAAACTCACCTCTTTCTGCTGTGCCAACCAGATAACAGCTGTCATATCCCATTGCAGCAATGGATGCAGCTCTACGAGCTCTCCATCGTCGTCCTCATCCTCTCGAAAATGTACTCGGCGAAGCATTCTCAGACTTTTGGTGCTTGGATAATATCTTTGTCTTGAACCGTCACACAAATGAAAAAAATATGCACCGGCTATGACGTGAATTTGGTCCAATTTGTGTCCCATACAAACGTCAAGTCAAAAGGCCTGGTTATTCAACGGATTTCAAAGTGTACGGTCCAAGGTTGTTGCTGGATCGTTGCAGCAGTCGCACCGCACACCTTTGATACGGAATCGCCCTTGTCCTTGGACTTGAGGTCTCTACAGTATGAACCCCATTGATAATGTATCACCTCTTTCAGCATTATTTGCCTGTCATCCTCTGTATCAATTTGATTCTATTGTGTCAATGTTCAAATCCCCATCTGGACTGTGGATGTGTGGGAAAGTGTCCAAAGTCCCAGCTGTGTTAGTCTCGATGACCACTTGACCCGGGCTCAAGGGTGGACGTCTTCCTGTCGTCCATCGTGATGACGGTGCAAATCGAGACGCGCACGTACCTGGCACGTCGCTAAAGACCAGGCCACAGCGGCCCAGTTGGGAATCAGCGGCGTCTCGCGCACTGTGAATTATCCGGAGAGGAAGAGGAAGCCATGACGACGATCGATGTCGATCCGATTGCGCCCCAAACGGCTAATGAGGGTGACAGGTGCGTCGTTCACTATGACGTTGTACTGGAGGTGGAAATTGATGGTCTTTTCCCACTGTAGACTCGATGTCCCCGGCGTCGTGGACAGCTTCATGCTCATGGGATCCGTTAAGCACGCGATGGACGAACAGCTTCTGAAGAACCTGCAGGTTTCGTGCATTATTGACGCTGAGAACCCACGTAAACGCTCAGCACATCCGGATCTGGTAGTAGAACCTACGATGGACGTCGGGCGTGTGGAACTGGACGACGATTTCTCGTACGATGAGTTTAAGAGCAACGTTATGGACGGCAACAAACTCATTCAGTGTGCACGCTCGGACAACAAGACGGTTTTTGTCTTCTGCACCCACGGCAACAATGAGAGCGCAGTGGTTTGTATCGCCTTCTTGATGGTCGTGGAGCAGTGGACGCTTGAACACGCATACCGTCACGTTCTGCAGAAACGACCGGCCAGTGCTCCACGTAAAGCTTACGTTGAAAAGGTGAGCTTAAGCTCTGCAGTTTCTGCTTATTTCGCAGGGTTTTAACGGTTGGTATGACTTTTTACAGCTTCGTACGCTGGAGTTGGAGGTTCACGGACGGGTGACGCTCCGTTCCGACCAGATTGGCCCCAGTATGATCGACATTATGCTTGGACTGCGTGGTCAGAGCCCAGTTGACGATACTGACGAGTTCAGCAGCCAAGCAACGGACGGAAGAGCGTCTACAATGGAGCGAGCCAGCAACATGTCCAACTTCTCAGTGGCAACGGGGCGAACGAACGGCAGATCTGTACGGGAAACGATGATCATAGCGGAGCACGTGGACGAACCCGTCGCAACGAGGAACAAAGTGCACTCGCATGGATCTCCGAGCTCTGGACGACGGAAGTCCAAAGCCCATCGACTCAGTTGCGTTATTAGCTGATCTTAGGTAGAAATGCAGGAAGGAAACTGTAATACGTTAAAGTGAAAAACATAGTTAATCCATTGGATATCCTTAGTAGGACTGGAGTTGTCTTCATCACCTGAGGCGCTTGAAATAGCAAGTGGCTGAGCTCTTGTCAGTTGTAAATTTGACAGACGAACGTGATGAGTGACGAGATGCCACAAGGAATGAGCAGTGTCTACGACTGGGTGGATCAATTCAGCTTCTCGAGACAGATGAAGAATACTGCACGAGATTTTAGTGATGCTGGTGCGTTTTTATTTAATGACTGTCTTTTTTCACCTACTGACACTTTTGAGCAGTGCTGCTGGCTGAGATTCTTGCCCAGTTGTGTCCTGCTTGGGTACAGCTTCATAACTACCCGTCCACACATCGTTTCCAGCAAAAAATGAGTAACTGGGAGGCTCTAAACCGTAAGAAATGCATTAAGTAAAAGCTATGAAAATACTAACAGATCTGGTTTTCAATGCAGGCAAAGTACTGACGCGTCTCAAGTGTGGAATCTCCGTTAAACATCAAGAAGACTTGGCGAATGCAGTTCCTGGAGCGATCGAATTGCTGTTAGTTCAAGTGAAAAGAGCTGTAAGTTTGCTGTTAAGAACCGCTATCTTTTACGAGAACTTACGCATTTTTACAGACAGCGAAGAGTCCATTCCTGCACGCCAAACGTGCGTTGGTATCTCAAACGGAAGCCATCAGTACGTCTCCTCGCTCTCGAGCTTCTACACCATCTCCGGAGAAACCTTCAAGTTCAAGGAAACCCAACAGTAGCAAGCCACTTTCTAGCCTGGTTTCTCTCGAGCACGACTCGGTCTCCACTTCATTCTCCAAACTTCTCCAGATGATGTCAGATACGACTGAAGAATTCGAGGATGTAATGAAATCAAGAAACCGAGCCAACACTGCACCAGTCATTCAACCAACTTCTCTACTACGAACCACTACACCTCGACCATTGACACCAAACTACGCGAAACCTACGAAGTCCACCAAGGCGATGATGGTCGTAAAGCAGACTTCTTCGTTAAAATGTCCTCAAAAAGTGGCAAAAACAAGAATTCCTGAAAAACTGCAAGAGGACGAAGCACATTTGCCGTCGGATACGAACGAGGTTCAAGAAGACTCTTTCGTCTATTTCTCGTCATCGGAGGCACTTCCAGTGGCCTATTCTTCAGAATCTCTGGAGGATCACGCTCAAGTAGCTCGCGTGATAAAGACGCTGCCGTCGGGTGAATGTACCTTACAACTTTACCGTCGTGTGCCGTCCCTTGCCAACAAGACACGGTGCTACTTCGCAACGCCTCATTCTATTGATTGCTGCAGTACACTACTGCATACAGTTCCGAACATGACGTTTGATCCTCAAACCAACACGTGCGAATGGCCGAATCGACCCGAGAAACCAAGCTCGGACACTGGAAAAGAACCTCAAGCTACGCCTGAACCACCACAGAAACAGCGCTGTATCTACACCGAAGTGTTGACTCGTGTGACATTCACACTGGTTAAGCTGGCAGAACCGATCCGATTAAAGGAGAGTGTTTCTCGACGTCAGTGTCTCCCATGCCCAAGGTTTGCAGAGTCGTTCAGCGTACCGGTAGAGCCAACTCTATTCCCCAAGGTGCAAGTCAGTCTGCTGTTGGAGCTTCCAGAGCGCTTCCCTCGTTAAAAAGAGGATAAATCTACTGGAATGAACTTCTCAAGTTGCAACTGTTTGTACATTATTCACAACTTTTACTAAGCGTGGGGAGCTACCTCATGGGTAGAAGAAGTCAATTGTTGCTGTGTATCACCGTCACTATGCGGTGGAGTTGGAAGAGGTCGAGTTGGTGAACTCAGTGCCGCAGACACTTAGGATACTATTGACGAACGCCCCGACACCTGCCGCTTGGAGTTCGTCTTCCCCTTCGACCAAGATCATCGCCAGTCCAGCGTCCAAATGCCAGTCTATATGACAGTGAATGATCCAGACGCCGGGGTTGTCGGCGGTGAAGCGCAGGACGACATAGCCGTGGTTCGTACAGGCTCCACTAGCATCAGTGTCGCAAGGCGGGACTGTGTACACGTCACGCTTCATAGCGCCTTGGAGCTTGAGATTAATGTTTCCGGCGTGGATATCTTCGATAGAAGCTGTTCCACTACCAACCACCCACGGGGCGTGCGTGTGCATGTGGAACGGGTGCTGCTCATTCATATCGTTCACCAGGACGACTTCAACGTGCTTGCCATACTCGATTTTACGCGCTAGCGCTGTTGCTGGAAGCTCCTCCGTCTTCAAACCCCCTGCGATAGTGAAGAGAGGTGGTTCTTTAGGGGCTGTGAAGTGGAGGTAGTCCCCACCGTCGATGGAGAAGTATCCGAGACCACGACGGAAGTCGAACTCGAGGATCGGACGGTCGGACGGTACAGTCGGAAGTACTGAGATCTCGAGGGGAGTGAAGTCGTACTCCTCGATGGTCGTCGTCTCCGTCCAGTCGGACGACGTCGGATCCTCCGTGTCATCATCCTCGTAGTACACAATGGCCAAACCTTCAGCATTACCAGCGCTAAATCGCCAAACACTTGTGCAACTGCAGCCGTCCCTGCCGTCCACGGGAGGCCGTAAAGCGCAGTAGCACGGATCCAAAAGGAGCCAATTGCGCTACTAGACGTTGCCTTAGCCTCGACGACAATATCGTATCGTTGACCAGCATTGATACGCAGCGTCGTGATCTCCTCGGATGGCTGCAGGTATTCGCCATCGGCTGCCACTACGGAGAACTCGTGCCCGTCGATACTAAACTCAAATGGAGCCAACGCGCCCATGTTGATCAGCCGCAGACGATATTTCTTGCCTGCTTCGAACTTGAACCGAGCCAATGGCTGGTCCGAATTGCACTCCAAGTACCCGTGGGAAGCCGCGGCGGTGCAGTTGTAGCGCCCGAGACTGTTGATGATCACGCTGTCCCACATGGGCACGATACCAGGTAACGCGTGGTACAGATCGGCAAGTTGCAGTGTATATTCTGCAGCAATTTCCTGCTCCCACGACTGTTTTTCGTCGGCTGATGCATGAACGATGAGAGGTCCGCGGAGTCCGTACGCGTACTGCGTGGAGTGGTGACTGTGCCACCAGTAGGTACCAGCTCGTTCAGGTGTGAAAGTGTAGACAGCGGATCCCCCCGGAGCAATGCCACATTGAGTGATATCCGAGGCGCCGTCCATCTCTTGAGTACCTAGTTGCTGGAGCCCGTGCCAGTGAAGACAGGTCATTTCATCAAGCTCGTTAGTGACTGAAACTTGGACGGTTTGACCCAGTTCGAGCTCAATGAGAGCGCGAGTGGAGACGTCGTTGTTGATACCGTATTCCGTCATTGTGACGCCGTCGCACGCCGTGGAGACGTAGGTTACCCGCCAGTCATAAGTGACTGTGGAGTTGTCCGCTGTAATGGTAGCAATGTTGAAGGCGAAGCTCAACAGAGCAACGAAGAATCGACCGGAGTTCATGGTTATGATTTTGTACTGGAAGCGGCGTGGCTGTCAGGCCCAGTGTGTGGAAGAGTGCAAAATGCAGAATGACTATCAAAGTCTCAGCTTGATCTCATGGACCAAGCGATCTTAGAAGGACATCCAGCCTTGAGTCCTCAACGCTCCACCTCTCGAGCTCTCAGATGATGCACTTCTATGGCTGCGAAGTACTTGACCTCGCCATATCCAGGGTAAAAATTCCAATTTGACCTTATCGTTGAGTGGAAATACGTACGCCAAGGCAACCGGAAGGGTACACTTCAGAGGTCGAAGACGGAGAAGTCAAGTGTAAATCATCCGATGAAAGGGTGATTTTGGTTCAACAGTGTGGTACTGAATGGAGTTTTGAGTCAATTGACTGTACGAAGTCGCGCGTGGCGAGACCTGTTCCTTCCTTCTTTGGGTATGACGGACAGCGGAAGGCTACTGGCGGTGACAATGGCAGCTAACTACCGTTGGTATTTGCGTCCGAATTAGTTGATTCAAAGCGTCGAGTGATACTTGTCGCCATCTACGAACGTTCTTGTCTGGACCTGAGTTCAATTTATCCAAGATTTCGTGACTCAATCAACGCACCTCGATGGCTGCACTGCGAGGGTTAAAGCGAGAAAATCACAACTCGTAGATGAGGCGTGATCTGTTGAGAACGGGGTTGGCTTGATGCAAAAATCTAGACAACTGCAAAACTTGCAATCTAGCGGCTGAAGCCTTAAGTTTGTTTGAAGGCGATCGTAAACATGTCTTCACCTGCAATGACGCCCATTTTGTTTTGCTGTCTGTGCTGCAGACTCTCCACCATCGCTATTAATACTGTAGCGATTCTCAGCTGATTGTCAGCAGTCTATGGTACATGTACTTGGTTGATTTCGTTTGGAGATCAAAAACTTTACCACCAATGTGACACTGTATTGTTAGCTGTGTGGGACGCAAGTGATATCTCTTTAAACATATTGATAGGGTTCTTGCTTCATACTACATGTACATGTAGTACTTCTACGACTTGCTCTGGTTGAAGACGACTAGCCAACGTCCGTTCAGAAGCGATCAAAGGCGGGTCAATCCGTCCCACCTTTTACCTGAGATCTGGTCATTTCATTGGTTATGCCCAAGTGACGTCGACCCCCTGAAACAATAACGCAGGATGATGATCTGCCACTTGATGAGACCAAAAGGCCATAGATGCTAGGGGAGGCACATACAAGCATTATAATTCCTCGAGGTCGAAGGATTGAGAGGTTTACTGCCTGACAGCTGACGCAAGCTGACTATTGAGCTGCACATCAGGCTGCTGGAGCAACACTGTCGCCACAACGTTCGATGCAAGCACGTTATGCGAGCTCAGCTGCCCTTGACTCACTATGGGTGACGAAGCCACTCGACTTTCCTACGCAGACATACGCTGCAGGCGGTGGTTGGTCCGTCAAAGTTCGCGTCACAACGTTCGAGAGGTACAAGCCAAGTTGAGTCCGCAAGTTGCGGCGTTCTAAGTGCTACGGGAATGAGCGCGACCAGTTCAGCATCGTGACCTTTAAGCTCTGATCAATCAACTTGGCTGGACTTACCAAACTGCAACAAGTAATATACTTCAAGACGACTGAGCTCACAACGCTGTGGTGATTCAGCAGTGGTAACGCCTCAGTCAGTGTGCTAGCTACATTTTTAGTGGGCCCCGTGGCCACAGGAAGCCATTTCTAACACTTTTGATACGAATTGAATCACCAACGTCCGTATTGCCACCATACAATTCCCGACGCTCGTGCTTCAGTCTTCACGCATTACGCTGCAAGTGAAAGAGCCTTCAAAAGTAGTTTTGCTCTGCCGGCTGAACCCAAACATAAAATCCAGGCTAGCAAACTTGCACCACATTCCTTTGTGCCGAGTTTAACTCGTGACAAGACTTTGAGTCTGTTGGTACATGACGATTTTACGCAAAATTATCCCCGGGATCGCCGTGCTAGTCGACACCGCTGGAGCGAGTTTCCTTCTCACACTCACTTCCGCTGGCAACCACAGTAGTAGAGACCGAAGTTTTATGAAGTCATTTTTTTTTCTTCGCGTAATTTATTGTCGAAGTGAAGATTCTTGGCTAAAGCCGATTTTGGACGCTCCTCAACGTCTAAGCACGGCATATAGCAGCATTGGGATTGCATGGAAACGAGACATTCATTCGAAGTAGACATTACGCGAACCTCGTTGAGTGCAGCACCCTGTCATTCTAAACGCGGCAACGTGGACTCTCACCATTAGTTGGATTTCTTCTTCTTCATTCCAGAATCGAGGGCGCTTCTGCGTTCCCTGTGGACACCGAACCGTGTGCCCCGGGTGGGGCTTGAAGATTGCGATCAAGGAGAAGAGCCTGAACAAGTTGAAGAACGCCGATGCCAACAACCTGAAGCTCCTCCTGGATAAGACGGAGAGCAACGTGGCTGCCGAGCCCTACTGATCATGTGAAGAAGGTTTCAATGCTGAAGCGCTTGCTATTGTGCACTGCATGGGGGCTGATCTCACGACTTAGTGTCAGGACAAGACGACAGTCGAAGAAATCAAACTTCGTCCCGCTCGTTCTGCCCGCAAAGGCTGCCGATCGGGCGATCTTGGAATTTGACATGCTCTAGCCAGCTCCAAATCAGCCACCACTTCGCTCCTTTTCAATGGACGGTAGCACAGTCTGTTCAAAGAGACTAAGGAGACCATTGCGAGGGGGATGTCGACGGCCCAACTATTACCTGTGCCATTAAGTTCGGGAAGCACGTGGAGCTGACGCGTGTGGACGATCTGAACGAACAATACCCGTTCCACATGCACACCCACGCGTCCTGAATTGTCGGTAGCGTTTCGGTTTCAATGGAAGATACCCGTAGAGATAATGTACCTCTACTCAAGTTGCAAGGCGAGATGATGTGCGTTTCCTCTTTCAACAGGTCATGGGGGCAAAAGATCAGTCCATTCACGTGTTAACCTCTGGACTCGATGAGCGAGGTCGATGAGGTGGCGCGCGTAGGCGGCGCTGGAGACTTGGCTCGGGGAGGCCAACCCTGGGTGTGGAGTGGTGGGTAAAACGAGCGCTGACGAGGCGGCGGTTGCTTGATGAAGCTGCCTGGTTGCGCCGCCGCCGAAGAGCAAATGGCTGGCCTCCGAATGGACTGGTCTTCTAATCTATTCCTAGCGATGGGAAAACCCACCCTCCCGGAGACTGCATGCTACAGTTCCGTGTGTCGGGTAGGAAACCATGGCACGTACGCATGTAGCTATCTTGGGAATCTGAGAAGGCGGTGTGCTTCATGACCTTCCTCTCCGGAAAACTCTTTTTCCACGTCTCCTTCGGCTCCTTGGAAAAGTCCCAATGTTTACACATTGCCACAAAGCAGAGACGGTGACCGCATCCGATGCAGTCACCTATGCAGTGCATCGATGGCGGTGTACCTCGTTTCACGGCCGAAATCCAGGAGTCTGGGTCATGACTGTCGCATCGATTGCCACTTGGCTGATGGTTTGGCCATGATTTCCGTCGATGATCTAATAGCATGCTGAGTGTGTGCAGTGATTACAGTAAGGAGGTGATGCAGAGAAAACTAGAAAAGACATTTCACGTGACCGTCTCAACAGGTGCCAACGCGAACACGTAGATTATCTAGTCTAAAGATGGGGTGTTTCCTGTTCTCCAGGACGGAGGCAGCGAAACCCTTTTGGCGTTTATTATCAAGATCATCAACTACGCTGTAGTATGTGGTCCCTGGTGACTCCCGCATGGATCAACCATACCAAGGGACGACGGACTTGGCAACTCCTCGTTCAAGATTTCAATGGTAAGATTCTCCGGCTTTCGCCCCCAGCGAGAAGTATACAGTAGGAAGCTTATACTTTCCACGCTGGCTATTATTTGACATGCACTTCTCAAGCATTACTATTTGCTTTGCAGTTGTCACTTTTCACAGGGTCACTGTTGTTCGTAGTAATTTGACATGACTCCACACCATTTGTGTTACAAATGACCTTAGGTACACCTTGAAATCATAACCCAGCTAAATGACGAGCCAGCTTACTAGAATTCAAGATTCCGAGGGTGTGGTGCCTAGTGCAGTGCTCTTGAGTTCAAACAGCCAAACGCTTCAACACTAGAGCCTCCTCTAAAGCCTCTCACTCTCTAATTTCCCCTGATCTACTCAGGACTCCACTACCAACTACGCTAAGCCAGCGTCTTCCACACCATGGGTCGTTCTCAACTCTCCGCTGTTCTGTTCACGTTCCTCCTCAACCAACTCCCATTCAGCTACGCGGGAGACGCCGTTACTTATGACTGGCGTTTGACACCGATCAAATCTGCGTTTGACGGCGTTCTCCTCGAAACGTTGGGCGTCAACGATAAGCCTTGTGACGAAGCAGTGATCGAAGTTGAACTCGGTCAAGAAGTCGAAGTGCGCGTTACCAACGAGCTCTACGACGCAACGTGTCTACATTGGCACGGCATGAAGCAACTGGGGACTCAAGAGATGGACGGCGTCTCGGGGTTTACCCAATGCTTCATCGAACCCAACACCACTGCAGTGTACCGTTTCAAGCCTGACAAGGCTGGCACCTTCTGGTGGCACAGTCACCATAAGACACAGTACGCCTTCGGATTACGAGGCCCTCTCATAGTTCACGCACCAGAGAGCGAGCTTCGAGACTGTGAGAAGGAGATCGAGCAAGAATACATCGTCCAACTTGCCGACATCTACCACGCGATGCCTCCCCCGGGTCCCGCACTTTGGGATACGATCGCTATCAACAACCGTGGACGCTTCGACTGCAACGCAGCGGCAATGAACAACCTCACGGATTGCTCTCCAATCCAACCGCTATCGACTTTCCTTTTCGAAGGGGGTAAGAAATATCTCTTGCGGTTGATTAACTTGGCGGCAATGGCTCCATTCGAATTCAGCATCGATAACCACGACTTCCAAGTCATTGGAGCGGACGGTGAGCCTGTAGTACCAACGGAGCTCCTCAACTCGATCTTCATTAACGCTGGTCAGCGTTACGACATCCTTATCGAGGCTAAAAACGATACACAAGGCTTGGATTCATTCTGGATGCGAGCAAAAGGACTGACGGGACTTCCCTGGATGGTGCGGGCTTCTGACACTGGTGCACCTGGTTTCAATGACGAGGGCTTAGCTATCATCCGCTACAATCCAACGAGTACTTCAGAGCCGACAACTCAGCCATGTGAAGACATCGTGACGGTGAACGAGTTCGACTTCACCCCTGCTGTACTTTCAGTCCTCCCCACGACCCCAGCGGATCGCTCGATAGTCCAGTTCAACATCTCTGCAGCCGGTGGTGTCATCTCTCTTGATGGAGGCGACTACTACAGCCTTGTGATCCCTGATGTTCCGCCTCTGCTGTCGATTTCCAACGGATCAACTACAGCAGACTTGCCGGTGACTGCCAATGCCCGTGCACTTGAATACGGTAAACATATTGAGGTCGTAGTGGTGAACAGTATGAACGAGCAACACCCGTTCCATCTGCACTCACACGCGCCTTGGGTGGTGGGCAGCGGCCAAGCCACAGCTGAGGATATCTACAGCAATAACCTCCCACCTTCAAAGCTACAAGGACCTATGCTGCGTGACGTGTACACGGTCCCCCCGTGCGAGACGGACGAGAACAACTACTGCATTAACGTGGGGTATGTCATCCTTCGCTTCACAGCAGACAACCCAGGGGTCTGGATGATGCACTGCCACATCGACTGGCACATGGACATTGGGCTGTCCATGATCTATGTTGAAGGCGAGAAGGAGCTGCAGGAGAAGGGACCCGACGCGTTCTCAAGCAGTTTGTTAAGCGTGTGCAAAGGCCACCACAAGTAAGGGACAGCGACGGTTATGACAAACAGATATGTATGAAAGATAACTGCCTGCTTTCGTTACTGCGAAGGCGAAGTACCCAGGAATCTTTCAACTTGAATTCAAGCAGCAGGTTGTTGGTTTTGTGAGCACTGGGTTCATGTAGGCAATTCATCTGAGCATTTTCGCATTGAGTAACTGCTCTGTGGGAGGTTGAGCAACCTGTTGTTGTTTCATGCACCTAGGCAAAACGGTATTTGGTGTTAACGTCGTTAGGGTCAAGCTCTAGCAGAAGAGATGATAGATCATCTGATATTGTCCTCTTGGCCACAGATGAAGAGGAACAACGAAGGCCTGTCTCTATAGAAGGCATAGCACAGTAACAAAAGTGTAGGTTGGTTAGCCAAGTCTCCAGATACCAGGTCAGATTTACCGTTTGCGAACCACTGCGTCCTATGGGAGCAACGTTTTCACGAAACTCACGGTACGATAGACCAACTCAAGCCTAGTAAAGGTGCAACCCCCTCACTCTCGAATTCTCTCCCGAGCGCTCCTACTTCCAGAGCAGCAGTAGAACCGCCAGTCTAACTCCAAGCCATGCACAACCGTCGACTCACTTCTATTCTCACTGCTCTTCTGTTGACTCAAATCGTGAGTGCAGACGTTGTCAGCTATGACTGGCGCCTTACACCGATCACGACCGCGTTCGACGGCGTCTCCCTCCAAACACTCGGCATCAACGAAAAGCCCTGTCACGAAGCTCGTATTGAGGTCGAACTGGGCCAAGAGATCGAAGTTCACGTCACCAATGAACTAAGCGAACCCACGTGTTTGCATTGGCACGGCATGAAGCAGCTCGGCACTCAGGAGATGGACGGAATGTCGGGGTTCACGCAGTGTGCGATAGAGCCCAACAGCTCGGCCACCTACCGGTACACGCCAGACAAGGCCGGCACGTTCTGGTGGCACAGTCACCACGGCAACCAGTACTCGTACGGCCTAAGAGGTCCTCTCATAGTGCATGAACCGAAGGGTGAATCGCAGGCTTGGGACGACGAATACACCGTCCAAATGGCGGATATCTACCACGCGCCACCTCCTCCAGGTCCCGTGCTCTGGGATACTATCGTCGTCAACAACCGAGGCCGCTATGATTGCACCACCGCTGCTACGCATAACCTTACGGACTGCGAGTCTGACCAACCTTTATCCAGCTTTGATTTCCAACCCGGTAAGAAGTATCTACTGCGATTGATTAACATGGCGGCTATGGCCACGTTTGAATTCAGTATCGACGGTCACGAGTTCCAGGTGATCGCGGCTGACGCAGAGCCAGTGGTGCGAACGCCTAACATCAACTCCATCATCGTTAATGTCGGACAGCGCTACGATATCATCGTACAAGCGAAGGAAGACGCGGAGGTGGGAGCGTTCTGGATGCGAGTGAAGGGCCTGACGGGGTATCCTTGGACAGCTCGAACAGTCGATACCGGTACGGTTGGTTTCAACGACGAGGGCTTGGCAATCGTTCGCTACGACTCCGGAAGTCTCGACCCGACAACGTACAAGGCACATGAAACAGTGACTATCGGAGAGTTCGACTTTACACCAGCAAAACTGGAAGTGCTACCTGCAAATCCGGACGATCGCACTACGATGCGCTTCAACATCAACACAACAATCGGAACGGGAATCGTATCTCTGGACGGTAAGGCCTTTCAGACGTTGGTTGTTCCAGATGAACCTCCGTTATTAAGTGTTGCTAACGGACTGGCAACGGCGGAACTTCCTGCTAGCGCCAACGCGCGCGGTATCAAGTACGGAGACCACGTTGAAGTTGTTCTGATGAACGACGTACTGGAACAACACCCGTTTCATATGCACTCGCACGTGGCCTGGGTGGTCGGTAGTGGTCATGCGTCGGCAGAGGACGTCTACAATAACAACCTGCCACCTTTAAAGCTGAATGGCCCCATGGCTCGCGATGTCTACACTGTCCCTGCCTGCGATATCGATGTGTGAACGTGGGGTATGTGGTGCTCCGCTTCAAGGCCGACAACCCTGGTGTGTGGATGATGTACTGTCACGTTGACTGGCACATGGCCATCGGAATGGGGATGATCTTCGTGGAGGGGGAGGCAGGGCTTCGTGAGAAGGGACCAGATGCGTTTTCGAGCAATCTACTAAGCGTTTGTAAACACGGATCCAAAGGCAATGACGACGTTGATGGTTCCAAGCACACCAGCTCTTCCGGTGACCATGAAACGTACACTACTGGGCTAGAATCTGGAACACATTCCCATGACGAACCAAGCTCGAACAAGTGCGTGGTTTGAAGCCAGCAGTAGTAAAAGAAAAGCAACATGAATTGTCCGTCATTACTATCATCGTTAGTCTACGGATTCAGGGAGATCGAGTGTATCTCCCGAAGCTCAAGTACTCCTCACGCCACTTCCTCAAGCACGTTATCCTGTTCTTACAGGGTGAAGTTTCCATTGCACACACTCAGCAGCATGTTGGGTGAGAAAGCTGCTAGACCTTCTTCATGGAGAGCATCTTCCGCCTCGACAAAGAGCATCCCCAAGCCAAGTACGAAGTGCCAGTCAATGTGGCAGTGCATGATCCACACGCCCGGGTTGTCTGCCTTCATGCGGAAGACGACGTAGCCCAGATCCGTGCACGCGCCGTCAGCATCCGTCAAACACTCGGGGACCGTGAACACGTCGTGTTGCATGGGTCCATTAAGCCGCAGCGCCGTCAAATTGCCCGCCAGAATGTTGTCGCGTGAGGCGTGGCCGCTTCCGACGATCCACGGGGAGTGGGCGTGCAGATGGAACGGGTGTTGGTCGGGGGTCTCATTCACTACGACCACTTCCACGTGGTCGTTGTGCTTGAGCTTGATGGCATTGGCTGTGATCGGGAGGTCTTCGGTGTTGGCGCCTTTAGCGATGGTGAAGAGCGGCGGACTGTCAGGGATCACCAACGAGCTGAAGTCTCCTTCGTTGAGGGAAATGTAGCCGAGGAACGCCGTCGGGTTCGGTGGTAGGACGCCCAATGTGAACTCCACGACAATCCGTTCGTCTGGGGTTGAGGGCAGCACCACCGGATTCACCGGGTTGTAGTCGAACTCACCAATAGCCACCTCCGTCGCCCAGGCGGACGTGGTCGGGTCCGCCGTTGCTCCACTCTGGTAGTCGATGATGGCGAGTGCGTCCGGGTTGAATCCTTCTGGAACTTGATCAGCCTCACGTGCCGTCCATGGGACGCCAAACAGCGAGTGCACACGCAGCCAGTAGGACCCGAGCGCCGTGTTCTTCTGGTTCTTTTGGTTCTTCTGGCTTTGGCTTTGACCCTGGCCTTGAGACGCAGACGACTTGGCTTGCACGATGATATCGTAGCGCTGAGCCACGTTGATCGTGACCGAATTAACGGGCGTCGAAGGTTTTAGGTAGTCCGCATCACTTGCCACCACTTGGAACGTGTGTCCGTCGATACTGACCTTGAACGCTGCCATTGCTGACGTGTTGATGAGGCGGAGCAGGTATTTCTTCCCAGGTACGAATGTGAACCGAGGCAAGGGACGACCGGGACCGCACTCGAAGCCTGCAGCTTCTGCTACGGTGCAGTTGTAGCGCCCGACGTTATTGATCAAGACAGTGTCCCAGATAGGAGCTCCAACAGGCAAGTCGTGGTACCAGTCGGCAAGGAGGAGCGTGTACTCCTTGTAGATGTCCTTCTCCCAGATCTGCTTCAGGGCGGGAGGACAGTGGACTCGAAGCGGTCCACGAAGACCGTAGGCGTACTGCACCTCCTCGTGGCCGTGGAACCAGAAGGTGCCGCACTTGTCGGGTTTGAACCGGTAGATGGCCGTCACATTGGGTTGGATCTGGCACTGGGTGATGCCGGAGACTCCGTCCATCTCTTGCGTACCGAACTGGTTCAGTCCGTGCCAATGGATACACGTCTGCTCCGTGAGTTTGTTCGTCACGTGCACCTCGACTTCGTCGCCGAAATTCACGTCAATGGGGTGCTGGTCGCACGGTTCGTTGTTGATTCCGTAGCCCAAATTGCCCCGCACGCCGTCGAAGATGGTGGTGTTGAGCGTCGTGATGTTCCAGTCGTAGCGGACGACAGCGGCCGAAGTTTGGGCGGCACCAAGTAGCAGGAGACTCAGAGTGGAGAGTAGACGCATTGGAGCTTGGAACCAAGTTGAATACTGTCGAGAGTGAAGAGGTGAGCGGAAGGAAGTGAATTCCGAAATGAGCTCATGATGTCGGCGAGGAATCGACCGCAACCAGAATGGCAAAGGAGTACACGTCGCTTGCAGTGCAGAGAAGGTTGACGTGAGGTGATGTTCAGAGCCTTTTGCTGTCCGTAAGGGACGTTGAAGATCTCTTCAACACTGAAGTGGCTTGTGTCGATTGTCTGGGGTGTATCGCCATATCATATCCGTCTCGGATGTAATCTGCAGCGCCAGTCCTGACGTGGAAGTAAAGGCCGTATACAACAGCCATAGGTTGCGTCGTCAAGGCCATCTAAGGGCTGCAGTGCATGACTTTGTCTCTTTAATCAAATCGTGTTGCCTTCAACAAAGTGGCTTCACCCCAACCAGCAGATCTGATCACGCCGACTCTGGGCTTACCACCGAAAAAAATCGAGCGTTTCGACGTTTCACTTGTAGATTCGAGGACAGATACGCGCCGGTTGTTCCTGGACACGCCAGAGTTCGTGCTTTCTCTCCGCAGTTCAGTCCTTGGTTGACCGTTTTTCATCGATCCTATCGGAGCCGTGTTGTATTCTCTGCCAATATTTCTCCCTGACACTCCTAACGCTCGTCTGGGGATTCACTAGCGTTGACCCCATCAGCATTCCAGCTACTGACGCGTTACTTGCCACAATACGGCGTCCACGTTGAGATGGAATACGTAGAGCAGTAGTTTGTCATCTTTGAAGCCTTTGCGGTGCCGTTTCCCGCTCGGTTTAAGAACCTTGTCCGATATCAGCGCTTGTACAGCGTCGTGGTCATTCCCGTGAGAATTTATGGCAGGTTGGACAGCTACCTTTACGACTTGTCTTGCGTTCCACCTTGGCGCTCCGTTGAACCTTGCTGTAAGCGCTCGCCATTCGTCTACGCGTCATAAGGATTGCGCGCTGGAGATCTGCACTGCCGTCGCGATTGGCCAAAAACTCCCGTTTCTTGACGAAGGACACAGCACTTGATGCCCAACAAGACCAAGCAGACTGTGACTGCTGTACGTTGCCGGATACAGCATGAAGGCCTCTCTTACGCCGTGGCCATTCGCCATTTGATACCGCATACACTCAATCGCTTCAAAGATGACTCCTGTTCCCCCCGGTGCGAAGGTGTGGCTTGTCACGGGCTGTGCTTCAGGCTTGGGCCGTGAGGTGGTGCTCGCTGCCTTGGCGCACGGAGACTGTGTGATCGCTACGGCTCGCAATCCGGAGCGACTTGCAGACCTCGAGGAGAAAGGCGCCAGGACGTTGGCGCTGGATGTGACCGCGAGCCAGGAGGAGCTCAACGCAGTGACAGCTCAAGCACTGGGCTGCTATGGCACTATCGACGTCCTGGTGAACAACGCAGCGTATCTGCTTGAAGGAGCCATTGAAGAGTGCAGGTAAAGGGACACGTTGGTGATGTTTTCCGACTTGATTATCTGACTCACGACATGTTGATTTTTGTATGAGGTTAGTGACCAGGAGGTTCTTCAGCAGTACAACACCAACGTCTTCGGGATGTTGCGCGTCCTGCGTGCCGTTCTACCGCATATGCGCGAGAAGAAAGCTGGGGTTGTAGCCAATGTCGGCTCAGCTGGTGGTTGGACGGGCATTCCGGGTATCGGACTCTATGGTTCTACCAAGTTCGCCATCGCTGGGATCACCTTGGCGCTGCGTGAGGAGGTGGCGCCGCTCGGGATTGACGTGACGGTGGTGGAGCCTGGAGCCTTCCGGACGTCCATTTTAGGCAAAGGTTTTGTGTGCGCGAAGGATCCGATTGAGGACTTTGCACCGATCACGAAACCGTTGACAACGCACGTCGCTAACTTCAGTGGCAAGCAGCCGGGGGACCCGGCGAAGGCGGCACAGCTTATGGTCGAAGCGTTGACTAAGACTGGACGTTGCAAGGGCAAAACGATGCCCAGTAGATTGCTGCTTGGTAAGGACGCGGTGAAGCTTGGACGAGGTGTATTAGAGCAGAACAAGCGCGAGTTGGACGAGTGGGCGGAGCTCACGGGTTCGACGGATTTCACGCCGTAGTCATCTACTCTAGAATTAATACAGAGCTGAATTGTTAAAGCGTTTCTGGAGCTGCAAACTGCGTTGAAGATACCGCGTGATGTGTCTTCAATGGCTTGTGGACACATCCAAATCGTTGGGGATACAGACCAAAAACGAGCGGCCAGCAAAGCGGAGCTCTCGCTCTCACTTTCTTATTCTCTCGGTGCGCAGATCGATCATCATGACTGAGCTTTCACAAGTCGAGGGCTCCAAAGTTTGGCTCGTGACGGCCTGTTCTTCGGGTTTCGGCAAGGAAATCGTCCTGGCCGCTTTGGCCCGTGGAGACCGCGTCATCGCCACGGCTCGAGATGCCAGTAAGCTCCAAGACCTCGTGGACCAAGGCGCACGTGCGTTGGCGTTGGATGTGACGGCGAGTGACGCAGAGATCAACAAGGTGATCGCCAAGGCCTTGAGCTTTTATGGCACCATCGACATCCTCGTGAACAACGCTGCGTTCCTGCTCGGTGGAGCGATTGAAGAGTGTTCGGACGAGGAAGCGTACCAGCAGTTCAACACGAACGTCTTTGGGACTCTGCGGATGCTGCGTGCTGTGCTGCCCCACATGCGTGCAAAGCGGTCGGGTGTTGTGGCCAACATCGGATCAGCCAGTGGCTGGTTCGGGATCAAGGCGATGGGCGTCTACGGGTCCACGAAATTCGCACTCGCCGGTCTCACTTTGGCTCTACGGGCGGAGCTGGAGCCGTTCAACATCGATGTCACTATCATCGAGCCCGGTTCGTTCCGTACGAGCATCCTGGGCAAGGGCTTCTCGGCTATGAAGAGCTCCATCCCTGACTATCTTCCGATCACGGAACCTCTGTACAACCGCATCAACAACGTTCAGTCGGACGTTCCGGGAGCGAAGCAGCCTGGAGATCCGGCTAAAGGAGCTCAGGTGATCGTCGAGGTGCTCACTAAAAGCGGTCGTTGCACTGGGAAGACAATTCCGAGCCGGATGTTGCTGGGTAAGGACGCCATTCAAATTGGAGACGGCGTGTTGAAGGAAAACCGGCGCGAGTTCGACGATTGGGCTGCAATTGCGGCCTCCACGGACCATGACGATGTCCTGCAGGCCAGACTGTAAGAGGGAAATGACAAGTAACCAAGTGAATAAAGCGAGTGAATTCGCAGCTTAAAGGAGGCTCAACTACAAGGGTACAAGCCTTCCGTCTTTCGTTGACTTACAGTGTTTTGGTAGTATTACTTTCCCCCGCGACGGCACATTTCGGCAGGACGCCCTTGGTGGTGAGGTCCTTGACGATCGATTGGGACGGGATCGCTCCATTCAGACAACCGCCGCAGTGGTGCAGTGCAATGACGTTGTTGTCGTTCGTGGAAATGATCGGAGAACCCGACGAACCTTCTTGTGTGTCCACGTAGTAGCCAACATCGTCCTTGCCGCATTCCGTGACCGTCAGTGACTCGACACGACCGGGTTGACCCTGGTAGAGCCACGCGATGCGCTTCCCGTAGCCCAGAGGATGCTGCGGGATGTAGATGTCCTCGTTCAGGAGTGCTCCGGAGCTTCGGAACTGCAAATACCCTCCCGTTTTCTGGTAGAGTTCCGAGTAGTTCGCAGTGCTGGTATTGACTCCGAGCCGAACCACAGCGTAGTCCAGTTCCTCCGACACAGCTACAAGCGTCGTCCCTGCCATTCCGACCGGCCCAGGACAAGCTCCACGTGAATCGCACTTCTCGCTCCCATTACAGCTCATCGACTCGGCTAGAAACTCCACTTTGGTGTTGAGAGCGTCCTGACTGTCGCTGATACAGTGCTGGTTGGTGATCAAGTGTCCGTCACAGCCAAGGAGCCACCCGGTGCAGTACGCGATCTCCATGCCGTTCTCCTTGATGATCGAAAGGCGAGCTACAGGCTGAGACTTGGCTAACATGATGGCTCCTTCCCCGCTGTTAGTAGAACTGGGAGCACAAGCAGCTTCGACGGACTCGTCTGTGCCGCACAAACTCTCGTCGTTCTTATTGTCCGTTGCATTCGCTGTGTTCGTTAAACTCACTTTGACCGGGAGGTTCAGGTGCTTGGCCTCCTCGACCAGCTCCTTTGGGGAGAAGAGCAATCCACTAACGGTGAAACCCAAGCAAGAAGAGGACTTCACAGTGTCCTTGGCTTCCGTCTTGTAGAGTTCAAGGAGCACACCAGTCCCAGCGACGGCAGTCGAGTAGAATTTGCCAGTCGCGTTCTTCCCGGACAACGCTACCACTGGTGGGGACGTCTTCGGAGCATTCGACGCTCTCACGACCAGAACATCAGCCTTAGGGAGGTTGAACTGCGTGAAATGAAGCACGTAGACGCCTTTGCCTAGCCCAGGGTCCAGTTGCAGACGATATGAAGGTTCCGAGGCGGTCGACTTTGGCAATTCCGAGTAGTTCGAGAACTTGCACCCCGCACCAACGAGAATCTCCACTTCTTGGCCCGTAGTCTGAGCGACGACCTTCGTGACGGCAAGTAGAGTTAGTAGCATTAGAAAAGACCACTTCATTCTGGTGCTGGAGGCCTTCAACATCGTCACTCGATGCCAAATCGAAGAGTGTCGTAACGTTAAGAGCTCACATCCGTTTGATTGAGAAGCTTCGTGATGGACTGGAGACAACGTGAGCGAAGGTGGTTGATCACGAGCTTCTACATCAGTCAATTCTGATAGAAATATGTGGGACTTTTGACCTTAAACCTCGTGCTTCTGTAACATTTTGCTGAACTCCTCGAGATCGATCTTACCGTCCCCGTTGCGGTCCATTTGGTAGACGAGTTCACGCACGTCGTCGTGATCCAGGGCTTGACCTAACGTCTTAAAGATGGAGACGAATTCGTCCACTGAAATCGTTCCGCTACCGTCAGCGTCTACCATCCGGAAGATCTCCTCCACCAGCTCCTCTTTCGAGTGGCGACTCTCTTGGATCCTGGCGCTGCACCATTTGTAAAAGGCCTCAAAGGTGATTTCCTGCGGACCTTCGACCATGAGCCCCTCTTTACCGACGTGGTTGTCGTCACTTTCCAGCTCTTCAGCCACGAGGTCGGTCATTAACCGATTGAGGTGCATATCGTCCAAGTCGTGCGTGATGGCAAGCAGAAGACTGGCCATTTCGTCTCGAGAGACCGACCCGGAGCCGTCCACGTCGAAGAGACAGAAGATCGTGTGGATCTCTCGTCTCTCCATCTCTCGACGGTAGGCATCTCCGCGTTTTTCTCTTGGTGTGAGATACGCCGCTAACGGAGATAAAGGAGGCTCTGCTGAAGCTTTAGGTGATAGCTGCAACGGTGGTGGGGTCTGGTTAATCGAACGTAACACACCTGCGGTGACGGTCGGGTCCAGATGTGTCGATGATCGACGACGAGCAGCCTTGAATGTTGCACTGGCATCAATGGGCATAATACTGGAACGGCGGCGACTGACCGGCATGGGAACTTCCGGCATCAATTCGATGTTGAGTTTGAGCTGTTGACTGGTACGACGCACGTTTTCACGCAGATGAATCTTCATTTCCGCCACGAATCGGAGAGTGCGAAGGGTTTGACGAGCACGTAGCAGTCGAGTAACTTGTACGATCACTTTCGACACTTTCATGTGCTCCACGTTGAACGCTAAGAGCCCGTCGCGAGCGATTCGAGTGGACATGAACGGCACGGCGATACTGGGGATTATGAAGCACAAGCACAGTAACCCGGCCAATACGGGGTGGTCTCCGAAGAGCTCTGCGATCTGATACGTTTCACGCAGTAAAAAGGTGGACAGGTGCAGTGCAGTGAGGAGAAAAACCATCCGCGTTGAGAAGAGCGCGAGTAAAACACCATTACCCGATCCACCGCCGATGAGACTTCGTTGACGCTGTTTAAGTTCCTTTTCGGAGAGATCGCGACCGCCGTTGGGGAGCAGTTCGACGTACGGAGGGATCCACGAGTGGGACTCATCGTAGTCTCGATCTCCTTCCTCTGCATCAGCTAGTAGCCAAGTTTTTTCGGTATGTTTCGGGATTTCCGCTTGAGATAATGGAGAGAGTCCGTGCTGGGAACGCCACGCAGTTTTAAAGCGCAAGCGCTCGGCGTCATACTGTAGTCGAGGAGGAGTGAGCAAGCAGCGCATCGCGTGGACCCGTCGATACACGAAATCATTCAAGGCGATAAGGGAAAAGCCAGCAAAGAGAAGAATAGCTACTTCTCCACGAGGTCCGGCGTGCCAGCAAAGCCCGAGAAGAACGACCAACACCACGTCGAGAGCAAGCCATGTAGCCATATCAATTTGAATCAGTCTCCCCATGACTTCACCAGAGATGATCGATAGGTACTCGTTGAAAGGGAAGCGAGTATCGTCGCTTTGGAGCTGGAACTCCTTCGCTAATAGACGAGCTGTCTCCTCGTCCGGATGGTTGGAACGGTAGTCCATGAACCGTCGACGCAGAGCCAAGTAGACCACTTCACGCTCTGCCTTTCTGGCAGCAGCAGTTCGATGCCAAGAGAAATTCCCGAGCCAGGACGTGGCTGGTTCAGTAGAGAGAGCGTACTCGGAGAGAACTGAAGGAATGTCAGCACAACTGCGTTCAAATTCTCGCCACTCATGCTGCACGTGCATTCCGAGTCGTAACAGCCCAAGACAAAGCACCAAGAAGATGACGATGAAGAGGAACAACGCCATGTGCAGCTTCTCGATGATTTCCTGCAGCTCTGCACTGCCTCCCAGCACAGCACGTGAGAGCCACGGCAACACTTCGATCTTTGTAACGACGAACAGCAGCAGACCGATGAAGCCCAGTGTCGTGAGCTCCCCAAAGACCGTGTTGACGAACGGCATGTTGAGTTCATCTGTGTGTTCTCGAAGTTGTTCAGTCGAGATCTCAAACAGGATGGAAATGGCTACAAGCGTCGAGATAGTCACAGCAGCCACAACGCCAACTCGACCACCTCCTGCCTCTGTTTCTCCTTCCGGCTCGACTTCTAGAGGTTCTACCGGACGTTTCTCGGTCTCTTGAGCGACCACCAAAGCCACAAGTAGCAATAATAAGGCTACTACTATGTGCAGTGCATCCCTCCAACGCAAGCTCCTGGTCATCGTGAGCGATTAAAGGGCGAATGAGGCCACAAGGTCTAATAGTAAAGTGTCGGTTGACAAACATCGCGTCTCTTCAAGATCGCACTTACAAAAAACAAGACAAAAGATCCAATCGGAATGATGGTTTGAGCCGTTACGAAACGTGTGGTCAACATCGCAAGTTGAAGTTGATCTGAGTCTGAGTCCACTTTACAGCTCCGGGTAGACAGAAAGTTGGCTGATAACACCGCATGTGCCCACGCGGCTAGTACCAGCACCGCGTTTTAGACGGATGTAGCCATTCTCGCCCCACTGAGTTCCCCACGAGTTCTTGATCTTGAAGTAGGAAGACGAGAAGCCCACAGCCAACACAGCGTGGTCCAGAGTCGACGTCGTGCAGGAAGACACAACGCCGCTCTTGTACTGCTTCCACGTTGGGTTGCCAGCTGCTACGGCCACGGCAACAGGACGGCCACTGACGGCCTGGACCAGACCGGCATCGCTCCTAGGAACGGACACCACCTTGCGGATGGTCACAGCTTCTCGGGTGCACGACGACTGGCAGGTAGTGCGGTCGCCTGTGTCGCCCGATACGTACGGGTATTTTTCCTCTCTGCAGATACCGCCGGATTGCTGGATGAAGGTCAACGCATCGCCCGGGAAGCCACCATCGCAAGCATACGAGGACTCGTCACAGTCCACGACCTGTTGCTCGGAAAGAGGGGTCAACGGCTGTCCAGACAGACAGATCGCACTCTCGAGAGCAGCGACTGCTGCGAAAGCCCAGCACGAACCACAGTCGCCTTGGTTCTTGACCGGAACGACGCATCCAGACGTGGTCCAGTCTTTGTCGGTGCTCGTCGAGTTGGAAGCAACTTCAGCAGATAGTGAACTGCTCGTGAGGAGACCAGATCCACGTTGGTATGACGCACCGACGAAGTTGGTGAACTCGTCATCAGTCATCATGGTGAACGGCGTGTCGGTCGAGAAAACGGCATCCGGGTTCGTGGCTTGAGCTTCTTCGATCGTCAACTTTGTCAAGAAGAATCGACGCAGATGCTCGTCGTCAGCGGCGGTAGATGCCTTCAAGAGCGAGGAAGGAACGAAGCCATTAGCCTCCGCGAACTTGCCAGCGTCGCTTTGTTTCCACGCGCTCAGCTCCAACTGGAGGCTGTCCTTTTCTTGGAGGAACTGGGCCATACGATCCGTTGGAACGACAGGAACAGCAGCGCTGGCGGTAGTCACAGTAGCAGCCAGCACGAGGAGGAGAGAGGAGGTGGTCAACATCTTGGCGTTGGAAGCAGGAAGAAGTGGCTCAAGGCGAGTAAATTCGCAAATGAACTGCTGGTCCAGCCTCGAGGCCCTCGAAGATCCCTTGCAAGGAGGAGAGCAGTCGTTCAGGTAGCTTACCAACCGAGAGATCTCTTGTACTACAGGTCTCCCACTGCAAGTTGTAGGGGGAGACCTGTTGTTTAGAAAGTTCGCCACCGAGATCCCTTGAAGGGGCCAGTTGTTTAGTAAGATGGGTAAGTTGGACTAGCGCATCAGGATGTCAATGCGTTGACTGTTTCCTGCCATTTATCGCGCTTGTAATCAGAATTTGACATTCAGGCTGTGTTGCTTGCATCCAACTGATCACTCATTACTCTCGCGTCGCTGTGAATGTCAATGGCGTTCGTGCACACTGTGCACTTCACAGTAAATCGGTACGTACTACGCAGAACAGATTCCGTGGAGGTTCACTGCTTCTTCTGCTTGATGAGCAAACTCCCACGTCGTTTTCATGGTCAGGCTTGACGTAGTATTTGCGATAGAAAACGGCCTTGGAGCAGTAGTGAACTGAAACAGCTCCTACGTTCTGTTTCATTTTTGTTTCGTTACTGGTCTTACTTCCGGTTCGACTTCGAGAGGTTCTACTGGACGTTTCTCGGTCTCTTGGGCGACCACCAAAGCCACCGGTAGCAATAATAAGGCTACTATATGCAGTACATTCTTCCAACGCAAGCTCCTGGTCATCGTGAGTGATTAAAAGGCGAATGAGGCCACAAGGTCTAATAGTAAAGTGTCGGTTGACAAACATCGCGTCTCTTCAAGATCGCACTTACAAAAAACAAGACAAAAGATCCAATCGGAATGATGGTTTGAGCCGTTACGAAACGTGTGGTCAACATCGCAAGTTGAAGTTGATCTGAGTCTGAGTCCACTTTACAGCTCCGGGTAGACAGAAAGTTGGCTGATAACACCGCATGTGCCCACGCGGCTAGTACCAGCACCGCGTTTTAGACGGATGTAGCCATTCTCGCCCCACTGAGTTCCCCACGAGTTCTTGATCTTGAAGTAGGAAGACGAGAAGCCCACAGCCAACACAGCGTGGTCCAAGGTCGACGTCGTGCAGGAAGACACGACGCCGCTCTTGTACTGCTTCCACGTTGGGTTGCCAGCTGCTACGGCCACGGCAACAGGACGGCCACTGACGGCCTGGACCAGACCGGCATCGCTCCTAGGAACGGACACCACCTTGCGGATGGTCACAGCTTCTCGGGTGCACGACGACTGGCAGGTAGTGCGGTCGCCTGTGTCGCCCGATACGTACGGGTATTTTTCCTCTCTGCAGATACCGCCGGATTGCTGGATGAAGGTCAACGCATCGCCCGGGAAGCCACCATCGCAAGCATACGAGGACTCGTCACAGTCCACGACCTGTTGCTCGGAAAGAGGGGTCAACGGCTGTCCAGACAGACAGATCGCACTCTCGAGAGCAGCGACTGCTGCGAAAGCCCAGCACGAACCACAGTCGCCTTGGTTCTTGACCGGAACGACGCATCCAGACGTGGTCCAGTCTTTGTCGGTGCTCGTCGAGTTGGAAGCAACTTCAGCAGATAGTGAACTGCTCGTGAGGAGACCAGATCCACGTTGGTATGACGCACCGACGAAGTTGGTGAACTCGTCATCAGTCATCATGGTGAACGGCGTGTCGGTCGAGAAAACGGCATCCGGGTTCGTGGCTTGAGCTTCTTCGATCGTCAACTTTGTCAAGAAGAATCGACGCAGCTGCTCGTCGTCAGCGGCGGTAGATGCCTTCAAGAGCGAGGAAGGAACGAAGCCATTAGCCTCCGCGAACTTGCCAGCGTCGCTTTGTTTCCACGCGCTCAGCTCCAACTGGAGGCTGTCCTTTTCTTGGAGGAACTGGGCCATACGATCCGTTGGAACGACAGGAACAGCAGCGCTGGCGGTAGTCACAGTAGCAGCCAGCACGAGGAGGAGAGAGGAGGTGGTCAACATCTTGGCGTTGGAAGCAGGAAGAAGTGGCTCAAGGCGAGTAAATTCGCAAATGAACTGCTGGTCCAGCCTCGAGGCCCTCGAAGATCCCTTGCAAGGAGGAGAGCAGTCGTTCAGGTAGCTTACCAACCGAGAGATCTCTTGTACTACAGGTCTCCCACTGCAAGTTGTAGGGGGAGACCTGTTGTTTAGAAAGTTCGCCACCGAGATCCCTTGAAGGGGCCAGTTGTTTAGTAAGATGGGTAAGTTGGACTAGCGCATCAGGATGTCAATGCGTTGACTGTTTCCTGCCATTTATCGCGCTTGTAATCAGAATTTGACATTCAGGCTGTGTTGCTTGCATCCAACTGATCACTCATTAGTAATGAGTCATTACTCTCGCGTCGCTGTGAATGTCAATGGCGTTCGTGCACACTGTGCACTTCACAGTAAATCGGTACGTACTACGCAGAACAGATTCCGTGGAGGTTCACTGCTTCTTCTGCTTGATGAGCAAACTCCCACGTCGTTTTCATGGTCAGGCTTGACGTAGTATTTGCGATAGAAAACGGCCTTGGAGCAGTAGTGAACTGAAACAGCTCCTACGTTCTGTTTCATTTTTGTTTCGTTACTGGTCTTACTTCCGGTTCGACTTCGAGAGGTTCTACTGGACGTTTCTCAGTCTCTTGAGCGACCACCAAAGCCACCAGAAGCAATACTAAGGCTACTATATGCAGTGTATCCTTCCAACGCAAGTTCCTGGTCATCGTGAGCGATTAAAGGGCGAATGAGGCCACAAGGTCTAATAGTAAAGTGCCGGTTGACAAACATCGCGTCTCTTCAAGATCGCACTTACAAAAAACAAGACAAAAGATCCAATCGGAATGATGGTTTGAGCCGTTACGAAACGTGTGGTCAACATCGCAAGTTGAAGTTGATCTGAGTCTGAGTCCACTTTACAGCTCCGGGTAGACAGACAGTTGGCTGATAACACCGCATGTGCCGACGCTGCTGGTACCAGCACCGCGTTTAAGACGGATGTAGCCATTCTCGCCCCACTGAGTTCCCCACGAGTTCTTGATCTTGAAGTAGGAAGACGAGAAGCCCACAGCCAACACAGCGTGGTCCAGAGTCGACGTCGTGCAGGAAGACACAACACCGCTCTTGTACTGCTTCCACGTTCGGTTGCCAGCTGCTACGGCCACAGCAACAGGACGGCCACTGATGGCTTGGACCAGACCGGCATCGCTCTTAGGAACGGACACCACCTTGCGGATGGTCACAGCTTCTCGGGTGCACGACGACTGGCAGGTATTGCGGTAGCCTGTGTCGCCCGACACGTACGGGTATTTTTCCTCTCTGCAGATACCGCCGGATTTCTGGATGAAGGTCAACGCATCGCTCGGGAAGCCACCATCGCAAGCATACGAGGACGTGTCACAGTCCACGACCTGTTGCTCGGAAAGAGGGGTCAACGGCTTTCCAGACAGACAGATCGCACTCTCGAGAGCAGCGACTGCTGCGAAAGCCCAGCACGAACCACAGTCGCCTTGGTTCTTGACCGGAACAACGCATCCGGACGTGGTCCAGTCTTTGTCGTTGCTCGTCGAGTTGGAAGCAACTTCAACAGATACATGTAGTGGACTGCTCGTGAGGAGACCAGATCCACGTTGGTATGACGCACCGACGAAGTTGGTGAACTCGTCATCAGTCATCATGGTGAACGGCGTGTCGGTCGAGAAAACGGCGTCCGGGTTCGTGGCTTGAGCTTCTTCGATCGTCAACTTTGTCAAGAAGAATCGACGCAGCTGCTCGTCGTCAGCGGCAGTAGATGCCTTCAAGAGCGAGGAAGGAACGAAGCCATTAGCCTCCGCGAACTTGCCAGCGTCGCTTTGTTTCCACGCGCTCAGCTCCAACTGGAGGCTGTCCTTTTCTTGGAGGAACTGGGCCATACGATCCGTTGGAACGACAGGAACAGCAGCGCTGGCGGTAGTCACAGTAGCAGCCAGCACGAGGAGGAGAGGGGAGACGGTCAACATCTTGGAAGCAAGAAGCAGGAAGAAGTGGCTCAAGGTGAGTAAATTCGCGAATGAACTGCTGGTCCAGCCTCGAGGCCCTCGAAACAACCGAGAGATCCCTTGCAGGAGGAGAGCAGTCATTCAGGTAGCTTATCAACCGAGAGATCTCTTGTACTACAGGTCTCCCCCTGCAAGTTGTAGGGGGACTCTTCTAAACAACAGGTCTCCCCCAGCGGGAGACCTGTTGTTTAGAAAGTTCGCCACCGAGATCCCTTGAAGGGGTCAGTTGTTTAGTAAGATGGGTAAGTTGGACTAGCGCATCAGGATGTCAATGCGTTGACTGTTTCCTGCCATTTATCGCGCTTGTAATCAGAATTTGACATTCAGGCTGTGTTGTTTGTATCCAACTGATCACTCATTACTCTCGCGTTGCAGTGAATGTGAATGGCTTTCGTGCACACTGTGCACTTCACAGTAATTCGCTACGTACTACGCAGAACAGATTCCGTGGAGGTTCACTGCTTCTTCTGCTTGATGAGCAAACTCCCACGTCGTTTTCATGGTCAGGCTTGACGTAGTATTTGCGATAGAAAACGGTCTTGGAGCAGTAGTGAAAGTTCACTTGAACTGAAACAGCCCCTACATTCTGTTTCATTTCTGTTTCGTTACTGGTTTTACTTCCGGTTCGACTTCGAGATGTTCTACTGGACGTTTCTCGGTCTCTTGAGCGACCACCAAAGCCACCAGAAGCAATAGTAAGGCTACTATATGCAGTGCATCCTTCCAACGCAAGTTCCTGGTCATCGTGAGCGATTAAAGGGCGAATGAGGCCACAAGGTCTAATAGTAAAGTGCCGGTTGACAAACATCGCGTCTCTTCAAGATCGCACTTACAAAAAACAAGACAAAAGATCCAATCGGAATGATGGTTTGAGCCGTTACGAAACGTGTGGTCAACATCGCAAGTTGAAGTTGATCTGAGTCTGAGTCCACTTTACAGCTCCGGGTAGACAGACAGTTGGCTGATAACACCGCATGTGCCGACGCTGCTGGTACCAGCACCGCGTTTAAGACGGATGTAGCCATTCTCGCCCCACTGAGTTCCCCACGAGTTCTTGATCTTGAAGTAGGAAGACGAGAAGCCCACAGCCAACACAGCGTGGTCCAGAGTCGACGTCGTGCAGGAAGACACAACACCGCTCTTGTACTGCTTCCACGTTCGGTTGCCAGCTGCTACGGCCACAGCAACAGGACGGCCACTGACGGCCTGGACCAGACCGGCATCGCTCCTAGGAACGGACACCACCTTGCGGATGGTCACAGCTTCTCGGGTGCACGACGACTGGCAGGTATTGCGGTAGCCTGTGTCGCCCGACACGTACGGGTAAGCTTCTTCTGTGCAGACACCGCCGGATTGCTGGATGAAGGTCAACGCATCGCTCGGGAAGCCACCATCGCAAGCATACGAGGACATGTCACAGTCCACGACCTGTTGCTCGGAAAGAGGGGTCAACGGCTTTCCAGACAGACAGATCGCACTCTCGAGAGCAGCGACTGCTGCGAAAGCCCAGCACGAACCACAGTCGCCTTGGTTCTTGACCGGAACAACGCATCCAGACGTGGTCCAGTCTTTGTCGGTGCTCGTCGAGTTGGAAGTAACTTCAACAGATAGTGGACTGCTCGTGAGGAGACCAGATCCACGTTGGTATGACGCACCGACGAAGTTGGTGAACTCGTCATCAGTCATCATGGTGAACGGCGTGTCGGTCGAGAAAACGGCGTCCGGGTTCGTGGCTTGAGCTTCTTCGATCGTCAACTTTGTCAAGAAGAATCGACGCAGCTGCTCGTCGTCAGCGGCAGTAGATGCCTTCAAGAGCGAGGAAGGAACGAAGCCATTAGCCTCCGCGAACTTGCCAGCGTCGCTTTGTTTCCACGCGCTCAGCTCCAACTGGAGGCTGTCCTTTTCTTGGAGGAACTGGGCCATACGATCCGTTGGAACGACAGGAACAGCAGCGCTGGCGGTAGTCACAGTACAGCCAGCACGAGGAGGAGAGGGGAGACGGTCAACATCTTGGAAGCAAGAAGCAGGAAGAAGTGGCTCAAGGCGAGTAAAATCGCAAATGAACTGCTGGTCCAGCCTCGAAACAAACGAGAGATCCCTTGCAAGGAGGAGAGCAGTCATTCAGGTAGCTTATCAACCGAGAGATCTCTTGTACTACAGGTCACCCCTGCAAGTTGTACGTGTTGTTTAGAAAGTTCGCCACCGAGATCCCTTGAAGGGGTCAGTTGTTTATGAAGATGGGTAAGTTGGACTAGCGCATCAGGATGTCAACGAGTTAACTGTTTCCTGCCATTTGTCGCGCTTGTAATCAGAATTTGACATTCAGGCTGTGTTGTTTGTATCCAACTGATCACTCATTACTCTCGCGTCAATGTGGCTGTCAATGGCATTCACTGAATGCCATTGACAGCCACATTGAATACCATTCAGTAGGCAGAACAGATTCCGTGGCGGTTCACTGCTTCTTCTGCTTGATGAGCAAACTCCCACGTCGTTTTCATGGTCAGGCTTGACGTAGTATTTGCGATAGAAAACGGTCTTGGAGCAGTAGTGAAAGTTCACTTGAACTGAAACAGCCCCTACATTCTGTTTCATTTCTGTTTCGTTACTGGTTTTACTTCCGGTTCGACTTCGAGATGTTCTACTGGACGTTTCTCGGTCTCTTGAGCGACCACCAAAGCCACCAGAAGCAATAGTAAGGCTACTATATGCAGTGCATCCTTCCAACGCAAGTTCCTGGTCATCGTGAGCGATTAAAGGGCGAATGAGGCCACAAGGTCTAATAGTAAAGTGCCGGTTGACAAACATCGCGTCTCTTCAAGATCGCACTTACAAAAAACAAGACAAAAGATCCAATCGGAATGATGGTTTGAGCCGTTACGAAACGTGTGGTCAACATCGCAAGTTGAAGTTGATCTGAGTCTGAGTCCACTTTACAGCTCCGGGTAGACAGACAGTTGGCTGATAACACCGCATGTGCCGACGCTGCTGGTACCAGCACCGCGTTTAAGACGGATGTAGCCATTCTCGCCCCACTGAGTTCCCCACGAGTTCTTGATCTTGAAGTAGGAAGACGAGAAGCCCACAGCCAACACAGCGTGGTCCAGAGTCGACGTCGTGCAGGAAGACACAACACCGCTCTTGTACTGCTTCCACGTTCGGTTGCCAGCTGCTACGGCCACAGCAACAGGACCAGTGTTGGCAGTAGGGACTTAACCGGCCTGCCAAAAACTGGCCTAAACATAGTTTTGCCAAGGGGATTCGGCCATCAGGGCCATGGCCGGCCAATGGCCGCCATTGGCCGGTCCATGGCCGGTCCAGACCTAGATTCTGCGATCCAGCGACCACCCTGAGCAAGCCCGCAGCATCGATCGACGGGAGGACAAGAAGTAGCAGCTAGTGCGCGTCCGACGAAGAAAGGAGCAGCAGCATCTAGTACCTGTCCACGCAGTAGTCTGTAGACCGACGGGAGGCCAAGCAATAGCAGCAGCCCGTAGACCGCCACGCCCGACAGAAGGCCAAGCAGCAATAGCAGCTAGTGTCCGTCCACGACTGAACGAGGCCGGAGTAGCAGTAGCCCGTACACGGTCACGCTCGACAGAAGGCCTACGGCCAGTTGCAGCAAGTCCACGGCTACGACGGACTGACAGAGACCTAAACAGCAGCTCGTCCACGACCGACCGAGAGCGTAGCAGCAGCAGATCGCACACGGAAACGGCCGACGTGAGGCCAAGCAGCAAAAGCAGCTCGTGCGCGTCCGACAGAGGCCAATCACCAGCTGTGTGTTCACAAAGTTAAACCCTGCAGCATACACTATTTAGTATGGGCGACGCCGGAGGACGTCCTGAGAGACAAGAAAGCAAGCATTTTAAAAGGCTCCCCGAGTTGGGGACAGCAAAAGGAGGTTACAGCTACCGCGAATGCAAGTTTTGCAGGGCTGCGTTCCAGAATGAGGTGACCACTACCCCGCCGAAACCAATTATCGGGAGAGTGCGAAACTATCAAAGCCATCTCGCCAAATGCACATATTACAAGGCGGCTCAACTTCGTGTGGAGCCATTGGCGTCGCTGGCTGTTGAGGCAACGCCAGATGTAGTACAACGAGAGATCTTGACATCTTCAGCGGGAGGTACTCCCTCAGAAGTTTTTCCATCTACGCCTCAACCAGTTGCTTCACAAACAAGATCCCAGTCACGCTGTGCTGGATCACGAACGGCACGCCCACCTCATGCTCGCCGCTCACTGATGCTCGAGAAGCGCCCTTCGCCGGGCATCACCGCGTACAACCCAACCGTGAAGAAGACGAAAAAGAAAAACGGAGGTTTTCAAAGAGTGAAATTAGACAAATTGAGTGTTATCTCATCGAGCTGCACGCCGACAACCGTCTTCCGGACAGGTTTATTGAACAGGCGTCCGTTCTCCGGTTCCTGGAACTTCTGTGTCCTGGAATCTCAGACGTTCTTCCTTCTCGTCGAACGTTGGGTGGACGCATTCTTAAAGAACATGCAAGCCGTTGTAAAACGACGGACACGGAAGCTTTGAAGGCAATGGCGAAGGCTACAAACGGTTGGGTTAATCTTCTCTCGGATGTGTGGCAAAATATCTCCAAGGAGCACTTGTTGGGCTGTCAACTCTCTCTCTTCGGCATACTGCTTACCTACGCGCTCCTACCAGCTGGGGATGAGCATCATGGCATAGCTATTGCCAAACAACTTGAGCAAGTACTGGATCAAGCCCAACTAGAAGGGTGGCGTGTTGGAGCAATGGCGACGGATAATGCAGGGCAATGTGGACGTGCACGCCGGATTCTGGCCATTCGGTGGCCGGAGATTGTCTTCTTGTTCTGTTTTGCGCATGACGTCAACAACCTCGTGAAAGCTGTACTAAAAACGAGTTTTAATGGTATTGCATCCAAGGCTGCAACGGCTGTCAACATTTTGAACGCGTCATCTTCGAAGTGGCTACCACGTGCACAAAAAATCATGAAAAAGTTTTACGGGGAGATCTTTGGGGTTGCGGACGCTATGTGAAACAAGGTGGAACTCGATGCAAGGATGCTTGGCATCTTTGCTTCGCGTTCAATCAGCTCTGCAAACGCTGTATCGCCAATACAAAACAAATTGTGACTTTCCAAGTCAGTTGCGTGTTTTTGGTGAGTCTCTATTTTGGGAAGAGCTAAAAGAAGCGGAAGCAATTATCGCGCCACTATCGTACGCATCGTTTCGTCTTCAGCGAGATGAAAATACCCTGGGAGATGTCGTGCAATCATTTCGGGAAATTTATGAAGGTTTCCAGCAACATCTTGTTCGTCGCGACAAACTAGTTGAGTGCGTTGAACATCGTTGGGAGCAGTGTGAGCAGCCTCTGTTTATGCTTGGCTTTGCATTACATCCAGTTTACGCGGAAACAGCCCGAGCGTTACCAGAGACTGCTGTATCGGGAACCGGCACGCTATGTAAAATTGCTGTTTACTATTTCCGTCGGCTATTTGCTACTGAGGATATTGGCGAGATACGACGTGATATGCTGGCTTGGATGAAAGGTCGCTTTACCCGAACGAAGCCGAGCGAGTTTCTAATGCACCATGGGAGTACTGGGAGTGCGTTGCGACGGAACGTCCCAAGAGCCTGCTTCCAACACTTGCCATGAGGATTCTCTCAATCGCAGTAAATACTGCCACATGCGAGCGTCTCTTTAGTGAACTTGGCGTAATTCACACCGCAAAGCGCAATCGTATGGCTCCGAGTAAAAGCCCTCGATTATCACATCATTGCCAAGCATGTTCGCAATCGGTCGAAGAAGAGTGATACCGGAGATCCAAGGAAAGCTTCTTATTTCTCCCATTGAAAGAGAAATTATAATGGATGCTACGAGCAGATCTAGCCTGTTCGAACCTTCACCCCAACAACAAGGGTCATCGAATGCTGACGATGACAGTGACGATGACGACCCGGGTGATGGTGTTGATGGAACTACTACTTTAACCCTGTGGGGGAGTTTCTTGACGAGGTATTTGAGGATGAAGAAATTGATGCGGGTTACACAGAAAACGAAGCTGGTCCTGAGCTGAGAGCGTTGAGAGAACTGCGTGAAGATGATTTAGAGGACGAAAATGAACTGGAAAATATCCCTTCCCCGATCAAGCACGAATTTCCTGCCCATAATGACAGAAACTTCCCACAAGAAGCGCTAGTACTCCAGGGATTTCGTGGTCGGAAATCAACACTTACGGAGCTATTTGTTTGACATTGCATCTAGGAATTACTACCACATTACTATGATAAGTACTCAAAGTAATATACAGCTTACCTTTCTTAATGTACAATATGGATTCGTCCAATTGGTACTGCTAATGCTCTCGGTCAGACTTTCACATGGAGACGAGTCGGTGCGGGCCTCTAAATTCCGTCGGCTGTGCACTTGATGTCGACGTCGGTATTAACCACGATGTTGCAGCTGGTATGTCTGCTGCTGTGAGTGCTGCGCCTGATAGGCGAACAAATAGGATCCTGGTAGATATCCTTCGGTTGCCGCAGCCTGCTCAGATCTCCGTCCGACACGCACGAGCTGCTTCTGTTTCTTCTGCTTGACCTCACGTCGGTCGCGGCCACGTACGAGCTGCTGCTGCTACTCCGGCCTCCGTCGGACGCGCACGAGCCGCTGCTTCGCCTTCTTCTGTCGATCGTGGATGGGCACCAGCATGCTGCTCCAGACTGCTGCTCAGGTCTCCGTAGGACGCACACATGCTGCTACTGCTGCTTGGCCTCGCGTCGGACGTTGTCGTGCACGAGCTGCTGCTTATACTTGGCTTTCTGTTGGTCGTGGCGGAGTATGAGCTGCTGCAGCTGCTCAGATCTCCGTCCGACACGCACGAGCTGCTTCTGTTTCTTCTGCTTGACCTCACGTCGGTCGCGGCCACGTACGAGCTGCTGCTGCTGCTCCGGCCTCCGTCGGACGCGCACGAGCCGCTGCTTCGCCTTCTGTCGATCGTGGATGGGCACCAGCATGCTGCTCCAGACTGCTGCTCAGGTCTCCGTAGGACGCACACATGCTGCTACTGCTGCTTGGCCTTGCGTCGGACGTTGTCGTGCACGAGCTGCTGCTTATACTTGGCTTTCTGTTGGTCGTGGCGGAGTATGAGCTGCTGCAGCTGCGCAGATCTCCGTCGGACGCACACATGCTGGTACTGCTGCTTGACCTCACGTCGGTCGCGGCCGCGTACGAGTCCATGCTGTTAAAAGCTGAAGTGATTTATCCAATTCGTTCATATTTAAGTAAAAAGCTACATTTAAGCTATAATCGGTATAGTCCTTCCGCCACAGACTTCGGCCAATCGGCCTGGACGGCCTTAACCCGTCCGTCCAAATCCCAAGGACTTTGCCAACACTGATAGGACGGCCACTGACGGCCTGGACCAGACCGGCATCGCTCCTAGGAACGGACACCACCTTGCGGATGGTCACAGCTTCTCGGGTGCACGACGACTGGCAGGTATTGCGGTAGCCTGTGTCGCCCGACACGTACGGGTATTTTTCCTCTCTGCAGATACCGCCGGATTTCTGGATGAAGGTCAACGCATCGCCCGGGAAGCCACCATCGCAAGCATACGAGGACATGTCACAGTCCACGACCTGTTGCTCGGAAAGAGGGGTCAACGGCTTTCCAGACAGACAGATCGCACTCTCGAGAGCAGCGACTGCTGCGAAAGCCCAGCACGAACCACAGTCGCCTTGGTTCTTGACCGGAACAACGCATCCGGACGTGGTCCAGTCTTTGTCGGTGCTCGTCGAGTTGGAAGCAACTTCAACAGATAGTGGACTGCTCGTGAGGAGACCAGATCCACGTTGGTATGACGCACCGACGAAGTTGGTGAACTCGTCATCAGTCATCATGGTGAACGGCGTGTCGGTCGAGAAAACGGCGTCCGGGTTCGTGGCTTGAGCTTCTTCGATCGTCAACTTTGTCAAGAAGAATCGACGCAGCTGCTCGTCGTCAGCGGCAGTAGATGCCTTCAAGAGCGAGGAAGGAACGAAGCCATTAGCCTCCGCGAACTTGCCAGCGTCGCTTTGTTTCCACGCGCTCAGCTCCAACTGGAGGCTGTCCTTTTCTTGGAGGAACTGAGCCATACGATCCGTTGGAACGACAGGAACAGCAGCGCTGGCGGTAGTCACAGTAGCAGCCAGCACGAGGAGGAGAGGGGAGACGGTCAACATCTTGGAAGCAAGAAGCAGGAAGAAGTGGCTCAAGGCGAGTAAAATCGCAAATGAACTGCTGGTCCAGCCTCGAAACAAACGAGAGATCCCTTGCAAGGAGGAGAGCAGTCATTCAGGTAGCTTATCAACCGAGAGATCTCTTGTACTACAGGTCACCCCTGCAAGTTGTACGTGTTGTTTAGAAAGTTCGCCACCGAGATCCCTTGAAGGGGTCAGTTGTTTATGAAGATGGGTAAGTTGGACTAGCGCATCAGGATGTCAACGAGTTAGGCTCAGTCTTATATCTGCCCACAAAAGCGGGATGGGATGCCTGCAATTTCGAGAATTCGCAGGACCTCCAACCCAGTGTTATAGACAAGAAGGAATGTTTATGGTGTGGCCAACATATATTATCTAAGAACATCGACTGGAACCGCGGCGCAATGCCATTGGTATGCCTAACTTTGCTGCTTTCGTCTGTACTACCTAAACCCTTACGAGCACCAACAGCTCCAGCATCTACCGGTAGCTCACGTCGGGTCGGTCGAGCGCCCATTAAACCAAGTTGCTCCACAAAAGGATCACTAAATAAAACATTTAGCAAACGAAAACAGCAGTGTCGCGTCTTACGTGTAGGCACAGCAGCTACAACCACAGTAGAACCCTGACGCTTGTCACGCTCATCACGTGTTGATTCTTCACTTTCTCGCCGGGATCGAGCTAGCTCCACAAGTACGTTTTCGTAGCCGACTTTGTTGTCGAGGTTAGCGGTCTTGGAGCGAACCTTTACGTGGTAGATTCTGTAAATCCCGTCAGGAAAGAACGAGTTTTATCGTCGGTGTCCCCATGTAGCGGTTCTCCAATTCGCTTGACGATGGTGGTGACGGGTTCTGTCGTCGCCATGGCGGACATGTGGCTCGTGTCGGTGGTGTGTGCTGCTGCTGATTGGACTTGAGTTGAGCGGGATTTGTGTATCCCAAGACCGTGCCACACAACGTCCCAGTGGGACGAGAAGGGGTGTCAACCTTACAGGTCATCCCAATATCCCGCAAACTAGATCGCTGATTGGTCCATCCCTTTTTTGGGATGATATAAGACTGAGCCTTAACTGTTTCCTGCCATTTGTCGCGCTTGTAATCAGAATTTGACATTCAGGCTGTGTTGTTTGTATCCAACTGATCACTCATTACTCTCGCGTCGCTGTGAATGTCAATGGCGTTCGTGCACACTGTGCACTTCACAGTAATTCGCTACGTACAGATCCCGTGGAGGTCCACTGCTTCTTCTGCTTGATGAGTAAACTGCCACATTGTCAGGCTTCAAGCCTGAGGCTTGACGTAGTATTTGCGTGTACAGTAGTGGATGGCTGACGTCAAGCCCGTTCCCATGCAAATCTACTAAATGATTACTACTGTACCGGTAGATAGGCGACGCTCCGGAGGAGTACAAGGTCGACTGTTGTAAAAACCAGGGTGCTCAGTGATCTTGAAAACGATAGGTGACACGTCATCGTAAAAGTTTACAAAAGATTTGAAGTATAGTATTTGGCTATTGAGTTCGTTTTAATCAACAAGTTTCGGAATGCTACGTTATGAAGGATCTCTCACACTAAAAATCAAAGCTATTCTTGTTTTTGTATGGTTCTACAGTCTGGATACACAGTTCAAGGCGACTCTCAATACGACGGTAGTGGTCGACTGGTGATCCAAGGGACAACTCCAACCTGCAAGTCGAGACTTAGTTCTGGATAGATAATTTCAGCTCGTTGTTTTCTACTTCTGTTGGCCACACATAATAATTTCAGTTTGAAATGGTACCCCATTCTGGCGAAATTAATAATTCAAGTGTAACAGGGTTACACGTACATGTACAAGTGGTTACACCACTTGGAACTCTAACAGTTGCGCTAACTGGTAGAAGTTGGAAACGTACCTCTGACCTTGGTGTGTGGAGCACACCAATGGATATATGGGCGGGCCATACCATTCGCGAGCATTTACGCATGCAATTGGTAGAAAGTGACGTATTTCTATTAATCAGTGCTCTTAGGAGAAATCAGAATTCTGTCAACCACACATTCACCAACTATAGTAACAAAACTATCGGAAATTGTAAAGGCGCGTAACGAAAAGTGCTTAATTTCTCCTCATTTTTTTTGAAATCCTTAACAAAACTGTGCAAAATTTATCAACGATGTTTTTGCTGAACGCGTAGCGCGTTCTCGTTACGCGGAAATGGAGCATCTAATTGGCTGAAAAACTAATTGGCACTCGCGCTATTGATTCCATCTCCTCCCCATGAATGACAAGCCAAACAGCCCTCTCAGACGACCAACTCCGCCGTCACTCGTCCCCCGATACAACACGAAAGCTAGGTCAATTAGACGCAAACCAAGCCCGAAGCGCATGCACTGCAGGGAGCACGAATAGAGCGTACCGTAGCTACGTGAAAGGAGTTTTCAACTGGATCCGGACGACGCAGCATGGTCCGAAACTATTCTTCGAGCAAGACGGCAGCACTTATCTCGCTGTTGTCTCGGCTGACCATTTTGAGGATTTCTTGATGCATAAGGTGAACGGGGGCAAGGTGAATATTTCGACTTTGAGTAACTACAGAAGTGCCGTCAAAGACATGCACCGCCAAAAACGGATGCCACTACCAGTAGCCTACCAAGACGATATGAAGATGCTCTTCACAGGGCTGAAGCGTGTCAAGGCCGAGAACGGTCAGTGGACGACACACTGGAAAAGAACCACTCACGTTTTCTTTGTATTGCAAACTTGCTGAGCAAACACTCCGTTTGGATGACAACGGATTCGCCCATTTGTTTTTACTGTTCACTGCAATATTCTACTTCTCAAGACGAAGCGGATCATCTCTACCAGGTGGGCATGGCACATGTGCCGCTAAAGGAGACTGCCAACCTTCGAAAACAAATGCCGGAACGCGCTGTCACACTCTTAATAAGAATTAGGCTAGCTGTACATGAAGCCAACCCCACAACACGCACTGTTGCATTTCGCCATAGGAAGCGTACTAGAAAGTAAATACAGTTTAATTGTGTACGGTTCCATAGTGCATCATTGTGCGGCTCCGACCGCCGTGAATAGAAAATGGTAGCGTTCTGTCTGCCCTGCCGGGTCGTGGTGACTTCTCTGCATCGACTTGTGAGACAGCGCTTGCTCGGTGTTCTTGTACTCCATCTCGAGCAGGGTTTCGAGCGGTCTTAGCTCGGAATTCGCCCCCAGATACGAGCTGCAGCCGGCTGTCGTCTACGTCTCCGCGTGCTTAGTCTTGTCGAGCGCTGGGCTCTGAGCTCAGCAGGTTAATTTTGTCCAATTAGAATACACTACTTCAGCGTTACCACTTCAGGTTACGGAAGCTCTACACAAGTCATTGACAGAACCTTTAGAAACAGATAGCAATCCGATTTAGGAAGTCCATAATTGGCTAATGCCAAATTCAATTACAGTTCTCATTTTACGGTATTTGCAGTTTAAATATTGTTATATTAGGTGGAGTCAAACCTGACGTAAACTTTCACAAAATGGCATATTAATTTTAAAAATTACAGGTATCGTTTTGAGGAAAACAAAAAGGCATTTGAAACATCAACCTCTTTGGAAGGTGGGTGATTTTCGAAATGACATGTTGGATATCACGCTCAGATTTCACAGTGATTTTTTTTTCGAAATGAAAGTGTGATATTTCGGTTTTTAGCCATGGTTTGACTCCGCCTATTTGATTTAATTATTTTACGGACGTAAGTTTAATTAAATTAAGTCTAATTAATTTGCACGCTACCTCATACACGTAAGCGCACGTGTACGCCACCTAATAGGTCTTAGTAGACCCATTACATTAAGTATTTAAGAGAGATAATACCCTACTCAGTACCCTATTGTAGTAAGTTACAGTTCAAATGGCGACGGCTAGGCACCGTTCTTCGATCTGTGAATTGCACTACGATATATCCTGCTATAGAAGATACGAAGTCGTTCCACCGAGTTGGTAGTCAGTAACATATGTGGGGTATAAATGATAACACTTAAACTTCAAACTTTATACAGGTTTGAGCCCAACTCAATAGTCAGTATTGACACTGAAAGTAGCTGGTGATCATCGACCGTGTCGAAGCTTCTTCTGTCTCAGAGCGGAGATGGTTTCTAACACGTATTTGCAGCGTGGGGAGGCCGGCGAGCAGCTTTTGCTCGATATCAATATGATATGGCTGCAGGAACAGCACACTGCGAACGGCGTCAACCTTCGCTTTTGTTGTGAACTCCATTGACGTAGCAGCATCATCTTCATCTTCGGCGGGGTCATCTCGTTGGGTATTATCTGACGCCGTGCTCAAAAACAGATCGTCCGCCGAATCGTTTAATAGATCCTCGCGGGTCAGTGTTTCGATCTCGTGTCGTCCTCCGCTGGGTTGCAAACAATATCCTCGACGCTCATCGGGTCACGAACCCGTAGTCGCTCCAAACACGACAACAGTTCCCCTTGCAGAATGCAGTCGACATCATTGCGTGACCGTCGGGATGAGCTTCGACCCAGCACGATACCTGTGTGTCGGAAGCAATTCAAGACAAGATCCTTTGGTATATCGCGCCAGCACAATTTTACCCATTTCTTAACCAGTAGCTGGTCGACAGCGTAAATATCACGTTTTTTTTCCTCCTTGTCAAGAGCGTGTTGAGGCTGTCTGCGTCGGTAACGACGTTTTAATGCTCTGATGATTTCTGCATCAAGCGGCTGCAACTTTGACGTCGTGTTGGGCGGCAGGAAATGCACCTTCACGTTGCTAAGACGCATCCTAGTGATCGAATGCGATGAAGCATTGTCGATGAGTAGCAGTATTTTCTGCTTTTGCTTCTCCATGTCAACATTGAGTTCATGAAGCCATTCGCGAAAAAAAACAAATCCGGTCATCGAGGCTTTCTTGTTGTTCCGGTACAAAAACCCATCTTGATTGCCAGTCTTCTTTTTAAAACATCTTGGCTTTTTTTTGCGTGACCGATGAACGGAGGCTCACGTAAATCAGAATCGTCAGCATTGCAGCACGGAGCAACCGCTATTCTAGTTTTGCACTTCTTGCCTCCCTCAATCTGCATGCTAGCGATCGTACGGTCCGGGCATAGCTTGTAGAAAAGCCCGGTTTCGTCGAAATTGTATACGTCGACCACAGCATAAATCTTCACCTCACCGCGGATAGTCTCCAAGAGCGCTGGTATTGCTTGCTCGCTGGCCGATCCACTTTCACCATGAGCTTTAAAGCTGCGAAACCTGTGACGGCCTGGAACCACCCGTTCGAAAACGCAACTCGGTCATCGCCAACCACCCCCATCTTATCCAGCATTCGGGCACCTTTAGCCTTCACGATGTTGATATCTAGCATGATACTCCGGGTTTGACAGCGCCGGATCCACTTTGCAAGGGCCTCGTCGAGCTCGGGAAAAACAACCTTTCGTGTAAGACGCGTCTTCATACTTGGCGTTCTTGTACCGGTGGGCATTCTTCAGTATCCCCGCGATTGTCGGTTATCCTGGCTGTTTGTCAATCAGAAACCCCTTCTTCGCTTTCTCAGCAAGTTCAGTTTGGGTCATGGATGGATGATCGTCATGCCAGACGCAGATCTTTTTCTTCTGTTCAAAGGTTAGGTTGCCGACGTGCTTCTGCTTACGACCCATGGTGAAAATGAGATAATGCCACTACAAGGTGTTCTCCCGTTTTGGAGACTCATGCTACGGATCAACATGTTAGTCAACGAACACGCTCGCGTACGGCTGACGCCGACAAGCAGGCGTTCGAGAACAGTAGTACGCGAAGTTCCACGCAACAATGAAGCTGAAGAACCTGCTGGATCGACAGTGGTCAGACAATGGTCTGATTGCCATCGTGGTGAAGGAAGAAGGATCTGTGGAGCGGTGGAAACAGTCTTTGGGGGCTGTGTGGTGGATGGCTGAGCTCAAGCCCGTTCCCACCTCCGCTGGCTGGACATCACAGACTGGAGTTGTGGTGCTGTCGGCATTCCCTTGGACTACCAGTGCTTGCCCTGGTCAGGCACTGCTTCATGGCGACTTCGGGACCAGTAGAACTGGGTACGACAGAATTTCAGGATTCTTGATAAGCAGGCTGCCAGTGATCCAAGTGGAATCTCCGTTCGTATTCCCTCTCTTGCTGCCATTAGCAAGATAGTTACATTTCTGCATTGAGATCGATAGGCAGTGACGATTGTCTTGACTCCTCACTTTACAACTTACTAGTTACTGCACAAGCATTTCAATACACTAGGCTACAAGTTATCAGCAGGATCGCCACTGCCTTGCCCTGTGTTTCCTGAACTGCTTCAACTTCCGGAAAACAGTACAAAGAATTTTTTAGTACTAGAATCATGCCGAAGCGACGTGCAGACAATATCGACCAATCAAGTGACGAGGAGAAATCCAACGACGAAAACTCCGCGCCCTTGCCCTTCTACTCTGGCACCCAAGCTGACTTCGATCTCTCATGAGGCACTTGTGAGATGGGATAAGCGCCGCCGCAAATATGAAGCGAAGATGTAGGCTCGCTGCCGAACCACTGGTGAGGACTACGTCGTGGTGACGCAGAATGTAAAAGAAACGTTCGACTCCGAGACGCTCAACGCTTTCTGCATGTTGAGGCTGCGCAAGGACGTCGCTGACGTCACTGAAGACGAGCCCATTGCTGAGATCCAAGGTCTGCTTGCCAAGGTCAAGAACGACGACCTGCCCAACATCAAGGATTTGTTCGCGAACGAGCTGAAGATGAACCTGAAGGAGCCCGACGTGGATGCTCGTGTTCTTGCGTACTTCCAGCGTTTCAAAACGATTGTGAAGGAGAACGGACTGGACGACGCATTCGCAGACCCGGACGGCGAGAAGGAAAAGTGCAAGCTGCTCGTCGCGTGCCCCGCACCTCCTGTTCTCAAGGCTGACGTAAAATCAGCCATCCGTTGGACTGATAAGGACGCGGCGAAGGACATCCCGACATTGTACTCTGTGGTATACAAGAAGGCTGTCGAGCATGAGAGGCATTTCCAGAAGAACAAAAGGATGCCGATGACGGCAAAACATAAGGACAAGGCTAACACGTCGAAGTCCGCCAAGTTTACTGGAAGCGCTGCTAAGAAGACTAGCATTTCTGCTGGAGGCGGCCCTAAAAAGAAAGGCCGGAACCAGAAATCCGATACAAAAAAGTCGAGATACAGGCGGACACGAAATCCGCCAATAAGGCCGATAAAAAACCTTCCTCGCGTAAGGAGCCGCCGTCGCCGTGTCCGAAGTGCCAGGTGATGCACTGGCTTAACGACTGCAGGAAAACTACTGATGCTGAGAAGGTCAAGCTCCGATTGAAACTCCATGAAGCGAACAAGGCACGCAAGGCTCGTACCGAGAGGCTCAAGTAGCTGCTACCAACATCCTCACACACAGTGACACTCAATGGAGCGTTGGAGTTGCCGTGTTGCCCGGACGCAGGATCCGACTACATGCTGATGACCCAGCCACACTGCGACCTTCTAGTCGCTGCAGACCCATCCATGCTGCAGATGCCGTTGAGCACGCCGGTGCACATCGTGAGGTTCGGTGCTCATCCGGTCGTGGCGCTCTGCTCCACGTCATGATCCACACGGCCGCTGGGCCGGTGCAGCTCGCAGAAGCTATGCCGTGTCTGATCGTCGACACTGAAGATGATGATTTCATTGTGGGACGTGACGCACTTGGAGCTCTTGGGATCGATGTTGACCGCCAAATTGAGCAGCTGGCCAGCTATCATGATGACGAAGGAAGTGGTAATCCATTTGAATTGGAAACGGACGAACCGCCTGTGAGCATGGCTCAGTCTGCCATGGATGAGGACGCGCGTGCTGCTGTGGAGACGTTGGTTTGAGAGGTTCTACAGGCCATTTCTCGGTCTCTGAGCGACCACCAAAGCCACCAGTAGCAATACGCCATTTCCCGGGCTAATTCCAACTATTGCCAACCAAAGGAAAAACGGCCCGTTTTTGCCGGGGCTGATTTGAGGCTGTGTGGCTGAACACAAATTTTAATTTTAGGTTCAGATACAGTTAACCTTGTACTAAATGATAAGTCCCGTGGACCAACCTTGTATCATGTACAGCAATATTATCGAATTGTAGAGCAGCACCCCCGTCTTGAGGCAAATATCCAATACTCGTCCTCGGTCTTATCGCTACGAATGAGGCCTGTTCTCACCCAATCGCCACCACAACATCTGAGCGCCGCGGCGCTGAAAGCGAGGCACATTGCGTTGTGAGCGCCGAAATGTTTTGGTCACTGCAGCAACGGTCGAGATGTTTTGATCGTTCTCAGGTCCAGGCTGGTCCACCAGAAACTGCAACGCAGAATTAACTGGATTACCTCTACACCTTTGTGCACTCAACTTCGTAGAAAACGGGATTCAAACTCGTAAGTTAAAACTTTGCAAATAGGGAAATTATGATAGGAGCACCTAATCAGTATTCAATGTTGAAAAGCCGCAATCAAACTCCTTCAAGATTTGCCCTGCCGATTCGCGCCAAAACGACAGGCTCTGGCCGACTCGTGCGAAAGCCCGACGTTTGTACAACTTCTCTGAACGCAGAGTTCAGATAGACCCGAGCCTCCTAAGTAATTCCTCATCACTTCGAAAGGGTATCATGCCATTTTTGCATCGTTATGTTCTTATTGTATTGAGTAATAATTCGTCCAAACGATTATACCCTATCATGCCCTCCGGTAGGCTGCATTCTGTTATCTGGATATTTATATTCAGTCTTAGATGGGATCGACAACCGTCAATTATCCTGTATGAATATATACTGGGGCTACAAATGTAATTATAAGATATATGTCCGTTCTTTAATACTTTAACAAAATGTCAGAATCTATTATAACCTCCGAGACTTTTGCTAATGTAAATGAATGTCGGCCCAACCGGTAAAGAACGACATTCGAGCAACAACGATGATGAAAGACATTCTAACGACATCATTAGACACGACATTCGAGCGACCACTGCAAGCAAACCAGAGCCGACACGATTATAATTGAAACGACACATTTTAACAATACATTCAGCAAGTCATAGCGTTTTTTTTTTTAGGAAATCCTGGACCAGGAACTCGAAGAGTAATAAAAAAGCACTGCAAACGTAAGCGGTGGGCACGAATCAAGAACAGGAGGAGCAAATTGAAAGACAAATTGTAAGACTAAAGATTCTAATTATCGGCGAAATAACGGCATGCCTCATCGATCTGAGCGACCTCATCGATGAACGACATCATAAGAAAACATTATCAAGCCACCTGCTGGACATACATTTGCAAGAAGATCCGTCGTTAGAGACGACACGCGTTAAGCTCAGTCTAACTCGGTAAATAACAACTAAAGGGGGAAGCCACTGTGTTATAGGTATAATAAGTGGAGCAACCGATTGTCCAAAACGACTGCCGATCCCGCGAAACACTCTACTCACTCAATCTTTACTTTCTTCGCAGCACTGCCGTTCTTGTGAAGTCCCCCGCAGACGATCTTTGGCGTAGCGGTCTTTTTTGAGGGAAGGTCTTCTTCTTCACAGACGTTCTTTGTCGTAGCGATCTTCTCCGAGGGGGGCTGCTCTTCACATGCCTCAGTTATATCTGTCGTTGGAGGCAGGTCAATCTCCGTTGCTCTCTTTTGTTGTTTGAGGAAATGGATCCTGCGTCGACATGTTTCTTGTCAATGGTCTGGCTTTTGCGAGCGGGCGATGATAATACTGCATTCGTAAATTCGCAATCGAGGTCGCTAAGCTTGGAAGGATAGTTGTCGGTGATTTCACTTCCGCGACCAGGCGTGTTCAACGCAGGGCTCTTGATTTCAGGCTCGGGGTCGTCGAGTTTGGTGACCGTTTGGATATGGGATGTGTTGCTCTGTGTCAGTTTGTTGTTGTACAAACCCAAGCCAGTTACACGCTCGACAAAAACTTCAACACCATCCGATATTTGGTTGATATCTCCAGCGTTCGAGGCTCGGGTTTTGTTTGACCACACTGACAAGCGAAAACACATCTCTGCCTTTTCGTCGAACGTCATCACCGACAATTCTTGCTTCAACTCGGGCGTCAAGACAAGAACAACATACTCGACGCTGGCTACCACAGCGTCCGCAGATTCCAACCTTAAGATCCACGTAGTAGGCCGTTATTGCCTAGTATGTGTTGGTCAGTGCTCGACGGGTTGATATGATACAACAAGGAACAATACTATGTACGAATGTAAGCAGCCGTTAGTCATAAAGCACAAAAGAAACCGTGATGCTCAGAGTCACACGTTTACCGCCCGCTTCCGCGGCCTTCTAACGGTTAGAATCTGACCACGTTGGTGGTATCGGATTTATTAACCATGACACCTAAGTACGGATGACGTTACTTTGTCGGAAGATTTACCACGTCGAACGTGTTCACGCCGAGAATCTAAATATCTGCGTACAGTAGTTCTTCGTTGAGCCTTTCATCAAAAGCTTAGGTACGTAACGTAAATATCCAAGGCTCCACGGGCTACGCACGGCATTAGTATCCTAGTTTGCACTTTGGTTTGGACGACCCCTGCACCATTTTTACACGTTAAAAAAACGTCTTTTTCATGCAAATCGCCATTATCTGTAGCCTAAAATTAAAATTTGTTCTCAGCCACACAGCCTTAAATTCACTAATCTGAAAAGAACGTGGGTCGGGTGGCCTACACCGTAAGGTGCCAGATGATTGGTTGATTATTACACTCGAAGCATGTCATGATTTGGTAGTATTTATAGATTAGCAGAACCTCTTTGGCGTTTGTCAGCACTCTGTGCTTCACGGACTAAGCGAAGTACGGTAGGAAGTGATAGCTCTACTAGGTGGTGTTTGTGTTTTGCTGGAGGTAACTGGAGCTTGGTGATGGCCACACTAAATATCATGGATGTTTCGTTCTGTGTTGGTTGTGTAGGAATTGCTAGCCCAGCTGTCGCGGCCACATCGATTAGATGCTTCATCATCATGACCCAATCCGAGAACCTTGCGCATAGAGCGCTTTGCCAAGTCGTGGATGGATCTTTTCAAAGGTGGTCATCCTCGCGCTCTGTCCCCAAACCACCACAATTGTCATGCACCACAAGGACCTGTACGCGGGAACCCAAATTCCTCGGGAAGTAAGTGAAATTTTCCGCTGCAATAGTATGCTCGATCGCCACCTGATTGCACCGCTGGTTATGGTGCTTGACTCGTTGCTCCTTGCAAAAGCCCTAACCGTAGCAGTAACGATTCTATTGTAGCTTCCTGCACTTGCTTCGTAATATTGCCGGCAGCTACCCCTTTCTCCTCTATAAAAGTGGACATCCCTTTAAGTAGTACTGGGGGAAAGTTATCAATTGATACTTGCACTTGCCGTAGTTGCTTGTAGGGCTCTATGTGGGGAGGGACACCTGTGGGTTTCATCCAGGGCTATGTGTCGTGAACGAGAGCTGTTTCAAGGTGATTCATTACGTCTGGGTACCGGGACAGGAACGTCGACAGCAGTGGATGAGATGCAGGCATCGACTCCCTTATGTATGAGTGATGATAAACCAGAGAGGCGATACACCGCTTTTGAATGTCCTGTAATGTGCTACACTCCCTTAGTATAGGGAACATTTCTTTAACACACTTCTGCAGGTGGACGTCTTGGTTATTTACAAAGTGAGGTGACAGTACAGCAAAATCGGGCAGGTTCAATGGCAAACCTGCCACGGCACGTCCTAAGTATTGATCTCCAGCCGACTCATAGCGAATATAGCGATCCTGAACGCCTCCCAATGACCATCCAACTCTCAAACACACACTTGCTATCGAAGGACCGCCGGTTGTCCCGCTACAAACAAAGGTTGCCACGCCCTTGCGAATAGAATGTGTACCGTAATGTGACTGACCAGATTTTTCGTTTATCAGTTGAAGCGTATGGCGGTAACCCGGGTGACCATCGTGCCCCGCCAGCTGAAAAAAAATCGGTATTATGATGGTATATTACCCGAGGGTGGCTCATTGCTTCTGCGCTAAATTGTAAAACTGCAGAATGGAGGACTCTTTGGACTTCAGAGTATACTTCTTCTTCTTGGGACGACCCGGCTTTCGCTTATCTTGCTTTGGAGCGGATACAGTAGGTTTGGTACCGGTGCTCGCGTTGTCAAGATTCGGAGCGTTACCGATAGACTCAGGTACAGCTGGATAATAGGCCAAGAACTGCTGCGGGATTGAAAAGTACTTAGCTGATAGCGACTTCATCTTTTTCTCTAGTAATTCCTTCGTTTGATGGCGAGGTAGTTGAACACTGTGAATTGAGGCTTTCCAAATAGAATGGACTTCAGGTCCAAAAAGATCGGAGGTAAAGGCCTTCCGCAAGGCATGGGTATTGTCTGGCTCAATCATGGTAAAGGTGCAGGCATCGCTTTCGGGTGCGTTAACAGTTTTGCGTGCTGTACAAATCCCCTCATCTATTTCGAAAAAATAGTTCGAGGTGTAGCCCGCCGGAGGAGAGGTGAATTATTTGCTGAGCAAAGTACCCATTGTTTGAAAAAGGGATGGTCTGCTTTATTGTGGTCGAGGAACATGCCGTTAACGCTTTTCACCTTGCTAACTTCTTTGGCGAGCAGTTCTGGAGTGTAGATGTTAATTTTGTGTGTAGCACGTCTACACCATGCAATGACACGATCTGCTATGTTGTGTGAGTGTCCGGGTAACAGGAAGCAAAGCACCACTTTCTTGTACGGGAAAACCACGGACAGCATTGCGAAAAACATCATTACCACGTTTGACTTGTTTTGTCCGACGCAATTGTCAAGTAGGCTAAAACGTATCTGAGCTGGCGATATTCCACGTCGAGCGTCATTCTGTATGGTTGATAAGTGATAGAGTAAACGTAGACTACAAAGTGCGTCGGCACCTTTACCCTGTGCCCGCTCATCGTAAAATTACACATTGTTTCGCGAATTTGTGATGTCGGCTACAACGAAATTCTGGATAAGCAGGTTACTGTTAAAGTAATCGACTGACAGCGTGAATGTCCATAATTAGGCATAGATATACCCCCACCAAAATCCTCTGCTTGTATCTGAACACGAATCATACTGTGCGCATCAGCATCTTCTTTTTTATGTCACTGCCACACTCCATCAGTGTCATAAGTATCGGGAATAATATCTTCTGGTAGTTGCTGATCCGGTGCATGCAAAGTCGTGTAGGATTTAACGAAAGTCGACACAAACCGGCGCTGGGCAATCGCTTCATTGATGTGCGTGGATTTTTCCTGCAGTATAATTTGTTTTTCAGTGTTACTGATGTCGGTGTCCTTTAGACGGATGTCCAGTCTAACGCATCAGTCACAGACGTCTTCTACTGTTCGTGTGAGTTTAACACCGGGGTAATAGAAGTGGATGTACTGCGTAAATCTGGAGTAGCTCGTTGTTCTTGCTGTAGGATCCTTACGCGTGATGTCATCAACGTATCGAGCATGGACTACGTTCCACGTCAAGTTCGGCTCCGTAATATACTGCCGAGGACGTCGATGAGTACAAGGAAATTTTTCTTCTAGCACAGGGTAATTAAAAACTTTCAATATCTTCACCACTAAAGGCATGCCAAGGTGTTGTTCAAGGTCGCCGAGTATGCCATGCCTCAGGGACCAATGCACGGATCTTCCGCAGACGATCAATACGGGAGCCACCAACAGGTATAACAGCACGAATTTCACACTGCGATAACCCCTGCTGCAGGAGGTGCATTACAACGCCTTCAGACTGACCACCATAGCTGGTGTCCCAGGAATCCCAATCGTCGCGGAGTTTCTTGACTGAATCCTCGCCAAGCTTGTCGACAGCACGGCCGAAAGCAGCTTCTCTTCGAGTAGGCCCTTTTCCACGCTTGCGCTGGGGCATGGTTGTCTGTGAACCTCCATTACGCCGGCGGGGCATTCTTGTTTTATTTGGTCTCTTTAGAAGCGAAGTGACCCTCCCTCCCCGACAAAAATATGTGAGCATCCCAACAAAAATAAATAATTTCTCTCAGCTTCAGTTTTATTTGAGGCAACCTGAGATACCGCCAAACGTTTCACTTGACGAAGCGCATTGACAAAACGAACTTTTTGATGAGAACCCGGGAATAATTGGCCACGGCGGCTGAGTAGGACGGCATGCCAAGTAAACTGCCAGTGCCGTATCCAGCAAGTATCCGGGTTGTACGGGTTAGCATATGGGTGCTGAGGGTCCTTAAGTCCTCCGCCCTCTTGATTCGTCTTTGATTTATACATAACGCAGCCCACACTATCGTCCATTCCACTGAGATGTTGAGTGCAAAGCGTCTGCACTGATTCCGACCGGTACATTAAGTTCCATTGAGTACTTAGAAAGAAGTGAGAAAACCCTCTATCTTGGCACACAAGCGTAGCTTTGCATAGCTGTTGATAGAGTGAGTACGGAAGGGGGTCTTTTCCGGATTCTTTTGGTGCATCGGACTAATATTTTGTTACTTGCATGCGATTAAGCCTAGAAAAAACTGTAGCCACTTTCTTCTCAAACCTATTTGGCAGGGCCACGTCTTGGCGCCGATACAAGTCTTTCAGGGCGCTGTGATACCCGTTAAGCGTACTGATACTCACTGCTTTTCTCTTCTCCATGAGAAACGAATCAAACTCGTCCAGAGTGAAACGGTTCAAATCGATGTCACCATTAGCGCCAAACAAAGCCGGCGCTTGCTCTTTTTTCGTGTCGCTAATCCATTTGGACATAAAGCGAAGACTGCTTTGATACGCTTGCCGAGTTTTGACGGAAATGCATGCGCCTCGGACGCCCTTAGCTGTCACCTCTTGGGCATATGCAGTATCTCGATGTTAATTACGGAGCTAGCCGTTGAAGTCGCTGCTCCTCGTTGAGGACTCCGTCTTTCTCTTTGTGACCCCAAACACGTTGAAAATAGCCAATGAAAGGTCTGGATCTGCGTTGGATAGCTTCCCAACAATTTTTCTATCATACGCTGCAATCCGACGACCCATACAAAAATTTAAATACCCTATGCCACACAATTTTGCATTATGAAAGAAGCATGGCTCCAAATCCTACGATCCCATGCAAACGCCTATATACGTCCGGCAAATATCCGACAATCAGTGATGGCAATAGAAATTTCTTTTTATAAAAGGTTCAAACATTGTTTGATTTCAAATTCTTTCAACGAACATTTGAACATTAAAACAAAGTAAAACCCTCACTAATCGAATAGAAATGCATTAGTGTAACTACAGTAGAAACGTTAATAGTAGCCGCGATCAGGTTGAAGCTTAAATGCGTTTGCGAATCACGTTATCACTGGTAGAGATGTTCAAAGTGCAGTCCCACGAGGTCAACGAGATGTCCAACTCGATGAGCTACTAGCTGGTGTGGATGTGTACTCGGTGTCCGTTGTCAACGAAGCGGAGTAGAGGCGGCGGCCGAGCCAACAAAAGCTATGGCGAAGATGATTGGGGTCATGATGGTATCTTGATAAGCTGCTTAGGCTGTATGGGCTGAAGGAAGCAAGCACAGATGGAGGGAGCCCAGGTGATGCTCTGAACGCTGGGGCCTCTGCCGACGCTGCCTTTGTTGATCCGCAAGTGGCCAACGAGTCGCATAGCTTCCACCAGAGATTTATCGCTTCAATTTGTCCTGCACGACGCACATGGTTTACTGTATAGAGGCCCTTTTCGGTGGGGTATGCTTTCATTAAGTAGCACGCTTTTCGTAAAAACGGCATTTCGAACGTTTTTGAAAAAGTTTCGAAATCCAATTGAAGTTCGTTTAAACGCCATCCCTGTTAAATTAGCCCCGGCAAAAACAGGCCGTTTTCACTTTGGTCGGTAAAAATTGCAAGTCTCCCGGGAAATGGTGTAGTAAAGCTACTATGTGCAGTACATCCCTCCAACGCAAGCTCCTAGTTATTGTGAGCGATTAAAGGCCACAAGGTCTAATGATAAAGTAGTAAAGTGTCGGCTGACTAACATCGCGTCTCTTCAAGATCACACTTACAAAAAGGGAAAATGACAAACCTGGGGTAATTCACAAAATAAAGTCAAAACCACTTATCGTGACAAAGCCTGGGGTGGTTTTGAAATATTGTGCCAGACTTCCAGGCAAATATACTAATGACTATTTCTGGTGTTATTTTTTTGGCGGTATAAGATTTTGAATCGTATGATAAGATTTAAGAATATCATCTGATACTTAACGCCAGTGAGTTCTACCTCCGACTGGGATAGAAGTCATTATACTTCCGCGCTTAGCATCGTCTGTCGCGAAGTCGGTGAAACTTTTACCGCGGTGCAGGGGGGGCGTACAGTGAACTAACGGGTGACAGTACTGAGGGCTCTCAGTAGTCGCGGGTTGTGACGTGTGATACCTTGTGTATCCTCGTCGGTTCGTTGTCTGAGGAATATGACACCTCCCGGGTCAAGTGTGTTGGGGTGAAGATTAGTGGAGCTCCTTGCGAGGCCAGCGGCGAAGACGTACGAAGCCTTTGCGGGGTCCTTCTGAAGTCGGAAGCTCTGAGAACCACAAGTGATTCTTAGAGTAGGTAGTCAGGGAAGTAGTGAAGAAGTCTAATAACCAGGCACTTGAATATCACAAATTCGGCACCTGGAGGCTTAGACTTAGAAGATAACCAATCAATTAACAGAGTTCAATTCAAATATACAGTATACACAACCGTCACTTATTCTTTCCTGGCCCTTGGACGGTGGGCTAGAACTTCCAGGTCAACCGGGTATGTTTCTCAGACCCCTGGTTTGTCTGAAAACCCGTTCCTTTCGCGCACCACCCTCTAATATATAGAGAGAAATAAACCAATACAATCGGTTATATACAACTGTCAATCAAGCGTCCTGAGAGCGACTGTCTAGCTCCCAGAACCTGTCCAAACGAGCAATATGAAATGGGCTACCGTTAGAGACAAGACAAACGACCCAACTAGGAAATGGAATAGGCGGGTCACTTCAGGACTCTACGTTACGCTGATCACCGCCTAAAGGAGTTGGAAGAAGGCGAGAGATCACGTAACACCAAACCTTGTTACGGCTGTATGAACAGCAGATGGAACTCGGTAGCTTGAGCTTCACGAGGCAAATTGAACTCTATTTAACATTTGTCTTCTGTCATATCTTCTTCGAACACACACTTCGATCTTCTTCTTGGTCTTCTTTCTGGGTTCCTTGTAGTCAGTCTTCGTATCTCAGGTTGTCTTGGTTTCACTATGTTTCAGGGAATCTTCACTTGGTCTCAGTATTGGAGTCAGTGCGGCAGATCTTGATGAGTGAGCACGATGAGGCATCATTATGTAGCCTTCAGGTTGCGTGTCACTTGATGGCAGACTGGATTCTCCGGGTTGACTTGGACTCAGTATGATGAGGCATCGACTTCACTGGGTACATGTCTGGTACGCGATCTTTTGACTCTGGTATTCATCTTCAGAGTGGCGATCATCATGCTTCTCAGACTTGGAGGCTTGATCTTCAGACATGTGACTTGATTCCCAGGGGTGTAGAGCTATGCTCAATACACACGAAGCCTTGAGCGTTACTTGGGCTTATTGGGGATGCTTGGGACTTGGGGTAATCATCGTGTGAGAGGTCTGGGATCAATGTCATCTTCACTCTGGCATTGGTCTTCAGAGTGGCATTTCTTAGACATCTGGTTCTCAGACTCAGAAGCTTGATCCTCAGACTTGAGACGATGATTCCCAGGGTGTAGAGCTTCAATGCTCAATACACACAACGTCCTCAGGGGTGTCTTGGGTAGGCGACGTACGGCACACGACACTTGGGGACTTCGGGCCTCTTGGGTCTTGTGGGTCTTGCTTGGGATCCTTGAACCGTCAATCGTCGCTCATGGGTGTAACGGGACAAGGTCTCTCAGAGATACATTCAATCTGAGAGACTTTCCGCCAGAACTTAGGCACTCGTCGTCGGGGAAATTCCGGTGGTTGGGCTGAGTGCTAGCATGCCCAGACTTGTGCACAGTCCTGGGTAGCACTTTGCAGCGGGGCTGCCGTAGCTTAGCGTCAGAGGAAGACGGTTAACTCAACGAGTCAAGGATTAACACACACCTTATTAAGGGTTAATAGGCCTTAATATCCGAAGGCACCTACTAACTACGACCTTAATAAAAGGACTTTTCACTTTGTGTTCTAAATCCAAACTGTTTATTTATCTTTTATTGCGGCTAGCCGCCTAGGGTGTAAATGTATGTGGTTAACTATCTAACATAGTAAAACCAAGTGAAATCCTACTTCAAATGCATAACGTGTGGCTCTCAGCCACACACACTCCCTAGAGTGTCTGTACATCAAATATGTACCTTACACAAAGTGTATCCATGTGTGGGACACACCAGGTGTAAACCCGTGTAACCCCGTTACACCACCCCCACCAAGATGTGGACACCCGTGTCCACGACACTTTCTCAATGAGGTCTTGTCTTCTCAAGACGTTAGAGGTCACTTTACCTCATCACAAGTTCAAAGAACTTCGGCTCCTAGAGCCCATTACCGAAACTGCATTCCCAATGCTAAACCTCACGCGCGGGCCATCGGCCATTACATCGCCTCCGCGGTCACCTGACCAAACTCCGACGTCACGTGGTGATAGCGCCTCAGCGCACAGCAGCCCACGTTCCCCACAGGCCATAGGCCATCGCAATACCGGGGAGGCTGCTCCGCAGCGGCTCAGTGTACAAGAGTACCACCGTGAGCACCGACGACGCCATGGCTCCGGCTCCGCGAGCCAACATCCGCGTGGGAGCGAAGCTCCGAGCTCTCCTGAGCTATCGCCACCGCGTACGCAACAAAGCGCCTGGCTCGACGAGCTCGAGCAGGGTGAAGTCGTCCCTGACGACGACGAGGGGTCTCATACGCGTCAGGAGGCTGCCTCTCCGAGGCCTTCAAGCCCGGCGACGCGATCTCGCGAGCTGCATACGCCTAATCCGTTCCCGAACCGTGATGGTTCGGTGAACGCCCTGCGCAATGCGCCTCCTCTCTCCTCGAGGTACGAGGACGAGCTCCCTGAGCCAGGTGTGGTCTCCAACGACCTGGACGGGGCTCAAAGCCGGCAGCTTGAAGCTGCATCTCGCGCACGGTCTAATAGACCTGTAGCCCGCCCCATTGTGGGCACGTCGCGTCGCGACTACGGTTTCGACCGTGCCTCCCCTGCCGAGGTCGTTCGACGCGCTGCCTCGCAGCTCTTGGACACGTACACGTGTGGGCGCGCGCCCGAGACGCCTGATGAAGTCGCCCAGCGACACTCGCTCCGCGAGCGCTTCTTGACTCCGCAAGTCACAACTCCATCGGAGTACCGTGAGCGCCTGCGCCAGCAGCTCAACGGTGAGGCCGTGCCGGCCATGCGGACAGTGCCGGTGGTCCTCTCAGAGGGGGAAACTATGGCCGCTTATGAAGCGCAGTTTCAGAACTGGGTGGAGCTATCCCGACGGCTCCACTCCTTCGATGCTCTCCGAGCTAGTTTCTCGGAAACAGATATCCGCTTAGAGCGGCGCTTACGCCTCGACTTCGCGAAGCGACAAGCAAGACGGCGTGTACCGGGACAACGTCCCTCACGCTACGAGGCACCCCGGCCTCCTGCTCCCGCTGTGAGCAGTCCTACCCATAGCCATGGGTCGGCTGTCACAGCCACTGGTCAGAGCCTGAGCTCGACTCTTGACCTGTCGTCGCCCCACTCTAGTAGTGGGAAGCGCGGCGCGCCCGGCGACTCCGTCGCACGCCCTGCGGGCGGTCCGTCACCGGGTGACGTCGATCATAAGCGTCAACGACGTCAGGGCAATCTTGCCTCAGGGGCACCTCAAACTCCCATGAGTTCTGGGAATGAGGGTAACCCCGCCATTTTACCAGATACTGGTTATGACCCTGGCGCCTGCGCCGCGCCATCAGGCGCTCCACGTGATAGTGGAGATCACCTTGCTCATCGAGCAGAGCCGGAGGGGCCGAGCGGCCGATGGACTCTCGCGCTGCGAGTAGGGACGAGCCGCTTCACTTGCAGACTCGCGTCCGTTCGGTGAACGACTACGTCGCCGACGTTGACCGCTCCTCGCATCGCTTGGCGAATGGCCTCGAGGAGGTCGAGCGTCGCCTTGACTGGCTTGAGTCGCCCCAGGCGATGCAGCAGCGGGTTGTAGACCTTGAGCGTCAGGTTGCTCAACTGCAGGGTCAACTCGACCTGTTGGTTCGGATGCAGCCATATGGCTCCCGTCCCGTGGCACTGCCAACTCCGATGGCTCTGCCACCTGCTGTCTTGCAGCCTCCTGGGCCTTCGCACCCTGATGCTCTGCAGCTCCCTGCTGCTCCGCAGTATCCCGCGCACTCGGGCCCTGGTGCTGTGCCTCAGCACCCTGCTGTCTCGCAGCCTCTCGCTGCTTCGCAGCCCTTGTCCGACCCGGCGCTAGCGCCTCAGAGCTCACCCGAGCAGGGTCCCGGTATGGCTTAAGCAAGCCCACGTAAAACACCGGGTGCGTACGCATCTTCTTTGGAAAATTGAGCGTGTACGCTAGGCCCTTCTTGGCCACGACCTTAAACGGTCCGACGAACCTAGATCTCAACTTGGTCTTAAAGACCGCAGACACTGCATGTGTAGGTAGGTTTTTAGCGTTTAATAAAACAAGATCCCCGATCTCAAACCTTTCCATATTCTTCCTGCCTTTGGCATCTGCATACTCCTTTTGGAGATCCTGGCTTTCAGCCATCGCGTCGCGCACCTGGCGCATGACGCTCAGCCTCAAAGAGACAAAGTCATCGACTTGCTTGCGAACCGCAACTGGGCTGACATCAGCAAGCCGATCGGCTAACCCTCGCCCACGAGCTCCCTGAGCCAGGTGTGGTCTCCAACGACCTGGACGGGGCTCAAAGCCGGCAGCTTGAAGCTGCATCTCGCGCACGGTCTAATAGACCTGTAGCCCGCCCCATTGTGGGCACGTCGCGTCGCGACTACGGTTTCGACCGTGCCTCCCCTGCCGAGGTCGTTCGGCGCGCTGCTTCGCAGCTCTTGAACACGTATACGTGTGGGCCCGCGCCCGAGACGACTGATGACGTCGTCCAATCGCTCCGTGAGCGCTTCTTGACTCCGCAAGTCACAACTCCATCGGAGTACCGGGAGCGCCTGCGTCAGCAGCTCAACGGTGAGGCCGTGCCGGCCATGCGGACAGTGCCGGTGGTCCTCGCAGAGGGTGAAACTATGGCCGCTTATGAAGCGCAGTTTCAGAACTGGGTGGAGCTATCCCGACGGCTCCACTCCTTCGATGCTCTCCGAGCTAGTTTCTCGGAAACAGATATCCGCTTAGAGCGGCGCTTACGCCTCGACTTCGCGAAGCGACAAGCAAGACGGCGTGTACCGGGACAACGTCCCTCACGCTACGAGGCACCCCGGCCTCCTGCTCCCGCTGTGAGCAGTCCTACCCATAGCCATGGGTCGGCTGTCACAGCCACTGGTCAGAGCCTGAGCTCGACTCTTGACCTGTCGTCGCCCCACTCTAGTAGTGGGAAGCGCGGCGCGCCCGGCGACTCCGTCGCACGCCCTGCGGGCGGTCCGTCACCGGGTGACGTCGATCATAAGCGTCAACGACGTCAGGGCAATCTTGCCTCAGGGGCACCTCAAACTCCCATGAGTTCTGGGAATGAGGGTAACCCCGCCATTTTACCAGATACTGGTTATGACCCTGGCGCCTGCGCCGCGCCATCAGGCGCTCCACGTGATAGTGGAGATCACCTTGCTCATCGAGCAGAGCCGGAGGGGGCCGAGCGGCCGGTGGACTCTCGCGCTGCGAGTAGGGACGAGCCGCTTCACTTGCAGACTCGCGTCCGTTCGGTGAACGACTACGTCGCCGACGTTGACCGCTCCTCGCATCGCTTGGCGAATGGCCTCGAGGAGGTCGAGCGTCGCCTTGACTGGCTTGAGTCGCCCCAGGCGATGCAGCAGCGGGTTGTAGACCTTGAGCGTCAGGTTGCTCAACTGCAGGGTCAACTCGACCTGTTGGTTCGGATGCAGCCATATGGCTCCCGTCCCGTGGCACTGCCAACTCCGATGGCTCTGCCACCTGCTGTCTTGCAGCCTCCTGGGCCTTCGCACCCTGATGCTCTGCAGCTCCCTGCTGCTCCGCAGTATCCCGCGCACTCGGGCCCTGGTGCTGTGCCTCAGCACCCTGCTGTCTCGCAGCCTCTCGCTGCTTCGCAGCCCTTGTCCGACCCGGCGCTAGCGCCTCAGAGCTCACCCGAGCAGGGTCCCGGTATGGCTTAAGCAAGCCCACGTAAAACACCGGGTGCGTACGCATCTTCTTTGGAAAATTGAGCGTGTACGCTAGGCCCTTCTTGGCCACGACCTTAAACGGTCCGACGAACCTAGATCTCAACTTGGTCTTAAAGACCGCAGACACTGCATGTGTAGGTAGGTTTTTAGCGTTTAATAAAACAAGATCCCCGATCTCAAACCTTTCCATATTCTTCCTGCCTTTGGCATCTGCATACTCCTTTTGGAGATCCTGGCTTTCAGCCATCGCGTCGCGCACCTGGCGCATGACGCTCAGCCTCAAAGAGACAAAGTCATCGACTTGCTTGCGAACCGCAACTGGGCTGACATCAGCAAGCCGATCGGCTAACCCTCCCCCATCAAGCCCAGAGCCACACCGTGGCGGCGTTAGAGGGACGCGAGGGTCGACCAAGCCGTTCACATAGAACGGGGTGAAGCCTGTCGAGGCATGCACCGCATTGTTCATAGCGAACTCAACAAGGGGGAGCATCTCGCTCCAGCGTCGTGGCGCTTCAGCGCAGACGCTTCGGAGGATATCCTCCACAACGCGATTCACGCGTTCAGTTTGACCATCGGTCTGCGGATGATCCGCCGTGGACATGTCCAACTTGGTGCCGAGCACCCTAAACAAGGACGTCCAGAACTTCGCTGTAAAGCGAGGGTCTCTATCAGAGACAATTGCCTCAGGCAAGCCATGTTGGCGAAAGACTCTGTCTAAGAACAGCTTAGCTGTATCCTCACCGTCAACGGTGTCCGGCACAGCCGAAAGATGAGCCATTTTGCTCAATCGGTCAACAAAGACCACGACACCCGTGTTGCCCGCCTTATCCTTGGGAAGGCCAAACACAAAGTCCATACTAATGGACTGCCAACATCCCGAAGGGACTGGCAAACTCGCCAACGGCGCAGCCGCATGCGGCGCGGACTTGGTCCGTTGACATGTCTCGCATGTACGCACATAGGTGCTTGCCCACTTGTACATCTTGGGCCACCAGTACATCTTGCTCACCGAGCCATAGGTCTTCTCACGACCAAGATGTCCACCGACAGGCGTATCATGCACCTCATAGAGGATGCGATACTTAAGATCCTCATCATGAGGGACGACCACTCGAGGAGTGTCCTCAGGGTCAGTGCTGTAGTACAGCAGGCCATGATCAAGCGTATAACGCTGCAGCCTCGCGCGTAAGCGCGGTGACAATTCCTTGTCAGAGTCTTTAAACTCTTCGCTCCCAAGAGCACGTAGCAGAGCTACACACGTGTCGTCTTGGGCGTATGCCCTCCGTATAAGGTCGGGGACCGACGACGTCACAGTAGTGACATGAGTCAGCTCGTAGTCCGGCCTGCGCGATAGCGCATCGGCCACTACGTTAAGCCGGCCCGGCTTATACTTCACCTCGAAGTTGTATTCGGCAAAGAATGAGAGCCATCTTGCCATTCTCTGTGAGAGGTGAGGCGACTGAGTCGCAGTGCGTAAAGACGCATGATCTGTATAGATCACAAAGGGCTTAGAGCCGAGTAAATGTACTCTAAATTTGACTAGAGCATACTTCATTGCAAGTAGCTCTTTGTCATGAACTGGGTAGTTCTTCTCAGCAGCTTTAAGCTGGCGAGATTCAAACGCGATAACGCGTTCACGCCCTTCGGCGTCTACTTGGAGTAAAGCACAACCGATTGCAAAATCGGAGGCGTCGCAGACGACGCTAAACGGACGATCCGGGTCCGGAAGCGCCAAGATGGGCGCGTGAAGGAGACTCTCCTTAGCAGCCTTGAAGGCTTCGTCGTGAACGACATCCCAGCACCAAGGTGCATCCTTCTTAAGGAGATTGGACAATGGCCGAGCCATATCAGCGTAGTTCTCGCTGTACTTGTGCAAGTAATTGGCTAAGCCAAGCCACTTACGCAAGTCTTTCGGGTTCGATGGAACCGGCCAGTCCACAATGGCCTTAACCTTGGCAGGATCGGCCCTAAGGCCTCGCTTCCCAATGAAGCATCCGAGGAAAGGAATTTCCTCCGCGCCAAAGACGCATTTATCCAAGTTGGCATACAACTTATTCGTGCGCATGCACTCGAGCACCGCTCGCAAATGGTCAAGGTGGTTTTCCACATCAGACCTCCCGTGCTCCGCACGACTATGGACGAAGATGTCGTCGAAGTACGTCTGAGCGTACGCCCGATGGGGCCTAAACAACTGCGTCACTAGACGATTGAACGTCGCAGGCGCGTTCGACAGCCCTTGGGGCATCACCAACCACTCCCAGAGCATACCGCTCGGAGTACTCACAGCCGTGAGGGGTATATCGCTAGCTCTCATGAGCAACTGATAATACCCGTCGACCAAGTCGAGTGCACTGTACAACGTACATCCCACCATGTTGTTCTGCAGAACATCCTTTCGAGGAATCGGCGTCTGCGCCGGGATGGTGGCTGCATTCAGCTTATTAAAAGCATGGACTATGCGCCACTTGCCATTGGGCTTTCTGACACAGAACGTGGGTGTCGAGTGCGGAGACTTGCTCTCACGCACCAAGCCGGCTTCGTGCTTAGCACGGAAGAACGCGTCGATGACGTCACATTGCTCCCTTGGTAAGGGCCACTGCCGTGTTACGCAGTATTTGGTTCCTGGAACCAAGTCAATCTCATGACGTACGCCTCGATCCGGAGGCAACCCTGACGGCGGGTCCTTCGACACCACATCTTGGTATTCCTTGATCAAAGGATAAAACGGATCCGAGGGATCCTTGAGGATCGAAGATCCACTCCTAGCGCTCAGCGCTCGCTTCGTGTCCTCCAGGACAGCTTCGTCCACAACGGACGAGGAGTTCAACTCCTCCTCGGGTCGTATCATGACCACCTCGGCAAGCTCGCCGGCCTTTAAGGCCTCGCCAAACTCGGCGACGGACATCTCGTCCAGCTCTAACAGAGCATCAACCGACGGGAGTCGCTCGAGACTTATGTCTCCGTCGACATCCCCTGTCACTCCATTCACGAGTGTGTACAACTGCTCACTGCAGTCGCGTGGAGCCTCACCGCTCAACACGCTGGACACCTCGTCCGACGTCATAGACGTCACAGACGCTCTGCGTCTCTTCCTCCTCTCCCTCCTCGCCCGCGCACGGCCGGATGAGGGCTGCAGGGCGACATCACCGTCGCGCTGCCTAGGTGCCAACGCACTATGGCTCCTCGGAGAGGGAACAGTGTCATTCGAGACACTCAGCGGCGGGTCAGCGACCCTACGAGCACCGCTCAACGGAGTACGTGCCGTTCCACAATTGTCCTTAGGACACAGCGGCGGGTCAGCGACCCTACAAGTACCGCTCAACGGTTTACGTGCCGTTCCACGTTTGTCCATAGGACACAGAGGCGGGTCAGCGACCCTACAAACACCGCTCGGCGGATAACGCGCCACCCCGCGCACGCCCTGTGAGTCACACTCACGACAAACAGCAACTTCGTTGCTCACTAACTCTGACATACCAATGTCCAGCACCATGACCGATTCGGTCTCGTGCTCGCGCCAAAAGCGCTTCTGTCTCCGAGCAGAGGTGGGTTCATGACTCGCCAATGCTCCACTAGGAGACGGGCGCGTAGCGCCCAACGTCTTCGACTTCCAGTCGATCCATGGCTCGTGGCTCTCGAGCCACGCCATGCCAAGGATGAGGTCATACCTCTCATCCAGGTCTAAGACCAAGCAGCGTTCCACGCTATCGAAGTCCAAGAACTTCACGTTCAGGTCAATAGAGACCTTCGACAATGTCACTAGTGTCCCCGTTGCAAGACGGACAGAGATCTTATCTCTTCGGGGCTCCTTCAGAGCCTCCACATACGGTTTAAAACCGTCAACAGTGGAGCGCCGGACATAGTTGCCGGACGCTCCCGACTCTCCACGGCTTGTCGAAGCCTTTCACGTTCGCTTGAACGACTAACAAGCCGGGCTTGCACTCACCACGTGAGTTAGAGAGCCTAGCTCTCTGCGGGGCTGAGTCCCGTTCTCTCCTGCCTCCCAGAGGCCCAACAGAACTCAGTTCTTCCCCAGTAGGGCGCCCCGCGCCTACTGGGTTCCGTCGTTTCCCCGCGACGACCCTGGTTGAGGGTTCGAAGCGGTGCTTCGGCTCGATGGAGCCTGGGCCTTGTTGCGCAACGGGCAACTAGGCCTCAAATGGCGGGTGCTTCCGCACGTATAGCATCGACGGATGCTGGAGCGCTGCTCAGCAGCATAGAGGCCAGCCTCGTCTTCAGCGTGGCTGAGGTCCATCGGTTCAGGACCGCTCGAAGAGCTCGCGCTACCAGCGCTCGAACCATGCCTCGCAGCCTGGAAGTTATAGTCGGCATTCAATGCCACGTTCACGGCCTCCTCAAATGAGGACGGGTGAACACGGAAAACTTCCGTTCGGGCAGCGCCCGCGCGCAGGCCCTCCATAAACACGGTCACTGCGACCGCCTCGGGGAGAGGGCTCGACGCCATACCGGCGATCAGAGTTCTCAACTCTTGGACATAGTCCATCAACTCCTTTTTACCCTGGCGGGTAGCGAGGAACTTCGACCGTATACGGTACGCCTGGTTAGGCGGCGCGAATACGCGCACTAGTTGCTGTTTCAGCTGATCCCAAGTCGGGAAAGCAGCGTCCACAGACGTGCCGCACGTTAGTGCCCACTCTTGAGCTCGTCCACCGAGCTTCGAGATCGCCAGCGCTACGCGCTGTTGCTCAGTCTGGAGCAGGGCCGATCCCATGGCCATCTCGACCTGTCGGGTCCAGAGAAGGAGGTTCTCCCCTTCCTTCCCCTCGAAGGTCTTCACGCTCAACATGAGCGGTTTCGGTCTATTAGACCACTCGTGCGTCGACGACGCGGCCACGGACGATGCGGCGGACGCCGTTGCGCTCACGCGCTCTTGTACATGCTCTAAGAGCGCCTTCTCGTAGCTTGCAAAAGCCTCCAGTCTGGCGGACACCGCCTCTGGCCCTTGCGAAGCAAGATGAGCAATGCCCTCGGGGCCCAACAGAGACATAAGCTTTTTAAGCGTCTCTTGTTGGCCTGGCGGCAAGCTCGCGAACACAGCGTGTTCCATCCTCTCAGAGGGATCAGTCAAAAGACTCAGTCGCAGGATTGACTACAAGTGCTACCAAGTGCAGCGGGGCTGCCGTAGCTTATCGTCAGAGGAAGACGGTTAACTCAACGAGTTAAGGATTAACACACACCTTATTAAGGGTTAATAGGCCTTAAGATCCGAAGGCACCTACTAACTACGACCTTAATAAAAGGACTTTTCACTTTGTGTTCTAAATCCAAACTGTTTATTTATCTTTTATTGCGGCTAGCCGCCTAGGGTGTAAATGTATGTGGTTAACTATCTAACATAGTAAAACCAAGTGAAATCCTACTTCAAATGCATAACGTGTGGCTCTCAGCCACACACACTCCCTAGAGTGTCTGTACATCAAATATGTACCTTACACAAAGTGTATCCATGTGTGGGACACACCAGGTGTAAACCCGTGTAACCCCGTTACACACTTCCAACCCGTTGGGCCCCTTTACAAACAGGCGAAGGATGAATCCATAAAACGAAATATTACACCACAGAGCCGGTACATATCAGCCGCGTCCCAGCCCCCTTTCTCCCAGAAGCCAGTATATCCACACACACATCACAGAGAGACAGCAGCTCTTCGCTTGAAAACCGGAAATAGCAATCTCACACGTCATTGCCAATTCGGCATGAACCTACGTCCGGTATGGACGTTCCAAGTACTGGTCCGACGACAGGATCAACTATTTCTGTTGCGAAGGGCATGCTTGTTCGCCCGCCACAAAAAAGCAACGCTCCATATCAAGAACTTTGCAGCAAGATGGCACGCGCGAAGAAGGCGAAGACGAAAGTATGCCGGGTTTGCAAGAAAAGGCTATCGTCACCAACCGCGCTGAAGAGACACCGGATGAAAACGTTTTCCTGCAGTAAGACAGCAGTACGGCGGAGATGTGAGGCACGGCTCCTTAAGAAGAACGAGCGCGAACGAGCCCGATATTATCAGAAATTAAATCGGGATATCCCTCAGCCAAGAATTGATCAAGCGTCTCCACAGATGCAACGCCGACACTCCGCCCGGCCCATGATCATCCTACAACAAGTACTAGACGAACATGCTGTCCGTCCGTCTGTCACGCAAAACGGTGATCGCTTAACGCGATTTGATTAAACAAAAAATGTTAAAAATGATATTTTTTGGCTTACCTAAATTATGTGGCATACACTCATGTGGTGTAGTGGCTCGCGAGGAAACTCGACGCGAGGGACACTCGCACACAGAGGGGCCGGACTGCCAACTAACGGAGGGGGTACTCTGATCGACCGTGGGGTCTGAAGATCTTCTCACATTGTGTACCCGTTTACCTGGCGGGGTTAACGCTCTTCCTGGGTGACCTGGAAAAGATCAAGGGTTTGTTCTTGGCTGAGCTGGAGTGTGGACAGTCGGTTGACGATCTTGTGGATACTTCTTCACTTGATCGTCGGTAGGCAGAGTAGGTCGAAGCTTGAATATACTTGATCCACTCTTTGTGTTGTCCTTCGGGCTTGTGTTGTTCCAAAGGGGGCCAATGTTTCCAATGTTGGTGCTTGGGCCGCCTACTATTAGTGGTGGAGTTGAGGGGGGGGGGGGGGGGAGAAGTGTTGACCTGGCCAAGCTTTCCAGGTGTCGATGCGTATCTTGTCCTTGAGCGTCTTGAGGTTCCTTCGTCAAGGGGACCAATATACTTCCCAGCCTTGGAAATGCGGAAAACCACTTGCGTGCTACAAGGAAAATCTCTCTCTCTCTGTTAACCATCTTAAAGCTTCCCTATTGGTGCCCTTTCCTCCCATCATCCGCCCATCTCCTTCGCAGCTGACTGGCTACCTTGAACTTCGGCCGGTGTACCCATTAATCGGTACATGTCATTCTCGATCGCAGCCGATCCAGAAGTGTACCTGAAAGATTGTAGCATTATTGATCCAGATTCTCGATCGCGGTGATGTCCCTAAATGATTGCATTATGTCGATCCACTTTCTCGATCAGGATAATGTAGCGAAATGATAGCACCCTTGTCGATCCATTTCTGGATCGCCATCCGTGTACCTGAATGATTGTGCCATATCGATTCACTTGATTGGTACCCAAAAGTTGGTACCTGATTCGACTCAGTATCAGATCTGAATAGTCCCACTCAGGTTCCGTCTAATCACTCCACATCCTTCTCGATCATGTCTCCTCCGATCAATCGCTGACGACTGGCCCTCTCGCTTCACCACACTCATAATACATTTTGTGCCCTTTTCGAAAGCGGCGGTGGCAACACAGACAAGGTACGCTACGTGTATGCATGTTAGTTAGTTGCAAAGACCACCACGGCGACGCACAGATAGTCCGAGGATACTGGCAGGGTGTGTGAAAACGCCCGGCGTAGCTTGGAAACGTATTAGCCCCGTGCAAAGGATAAAGGAGGGAAGAGGGGAGAGATATCGCGCCGGGAAATGATGTGCTAAGGGGTTTTGGCCCACCGCTCACTCTGCGCGATAGCAAAATAGCGCCTGCCTATTGGCCACAATCCAAGCTGCGGCCAGCCAGTTGAGCCGTGCCACAACCAATCAGGGTCGGTTAAACCTGGGCGGGGCAAGGATATCGCACCAAGAACAAAGTACTACTCGGGCGCTCTAACCATGACTTACCGACAGCACATTTTGCAACGAATACCGCACCAGATTGTAACGTCTGTTGATTGTGGGAAAGTGATCGGTGTTAACTTCGATGGGAGCTGGCGTCACCCGAGTAGTCGAAGACCCAAAACACACTACTATTACTTCATACAGCGTACTTGGACGTTACGTCTAACGCGTCACGTTACTCTGTTTCGTGTTCGCAGATATGGTTCGTGTCAAACGAATAAAAACCCGCGAGGAGGCTGAAGCGGAAAACAAACGGGCGATCGGTGTCCCCGAAGGACCAGAAGACCACGCAAGTAAGAAGCGCCGACTGAGTGGACTTTCGAGTCGGAAGTTCAAGCTCAACAAAGAATTGAGAGCACTACTTGCATGCGAAAGTGAACACGGTACAGTTGGGGCGGATGCAGCCGTATCCGTGCAGCATACCAACCGGAGTGAGGCGGAACGACAACGTTTGCATCGAGAACGGCTTTCAGCGGAGGAGCTAGGGTTAGAGCGTCAGCGGGACAAGTAACAGTGCCAGATTCATCGCGCACAACTTACAACGGAAGAATAAATCGCTGAGTAAATGCACAACCCACAGCGTCGCCAAGAATTGCGTGTAGCACTCGCGCCGGGTCAACGGGCACATCAAAATAGGCAACGACGACAGGAATGTCGTAGTGAAATGATTGTGGAGGAGCAAGAGGCTCAGCGTGAGCGTGAGCGTGCCCATCGGGAAGCAAAGGGGGAAGACGTGCAAGAAGCAGGCAAGGAAGCTCTCCGTATTCGTCGCAAATGCGTGTGGCGCGAGCATGCGCTAGCAAATCATGAGGCGTTTGATAAAGATCGCGTTTCTGGAAAAGACGTGGAAGACGGACAACACAATCTCCCAAACATGCATGAATGCGGTTGGTGTCTGCCTGGAAGTGACCGGGGGAGTCCAAAATAGCTTGCTGTGTGCAAGGTAAGGTTCGGCTTTCTCCGCTACACAGGGCGCCGGAATATCTACACCACTACTACGACGACCCTGATTTTCGTCGGTTAATTCGGGCCTACAACCAAGTTTTTGCATTTACATTAGTCGGTGCTGCACGTAGTGATGGTGTTGGCGTGCAAGGAGTAAAGGAAGACAGATCTGTCCAGGGACAGCGTGGAGTGTATACCTATCGCATCCAGGGGGCTATGGGGCACTACTTGGGATCGCTGCTTCCCCGTATGGAATACGACAGTGGGAATTTCGCGCCTGCGGAGTTTGCTCAAATCTACATCTTTGACGGTGATCTACAAAGAAGAGTGGAGCGGGTGAAGGGAATTTTCGCCGATTTGATTGTGAAAGTTGACAACAGTGGAGAGATTGATACAATGCTACAACCCGTTTGCCTAACAATATCTATCTCATGGGGAAAAACTACGGCAAGATTTAGTGGAAGGCAAGCCCGTTATGGACCTGAAGCTAAGGTTGTACGCGGATAAACGCATGCCAGGAACACAAACTTGCCGACTGCAAATGAAGTGGGCGCGGTGATGATTGACGGTGAAAACTTCACGAAGTACTGGGATTTGTTACTGTACTCGACAAAACGGGCTGTTGCGATTTTTCGAAACCAACCCGATGTACGATCCACTGTAATATCCGCTACTATTTCCGCTTGGAGAGTTGGGCTGGACCTACACTGACAAATACGCAAACGGCCAAAAACGCCGCAACAAAGAAGAAATGTCGCTCCGCGAACATGTTGCCTATCGGTTGTTCCCAAAACCGGGAGACGGTTCCGTGTTGCACAGTGGCGGTCGTCTGTTTCAGCAGTGGAATGTTGATCAAAGAGCCAAGGTTGAACAAGAGGCTTTACGATGGGTTTCAGAAAAAAAAAAAAAACACTTCGTGCGGACCTCTACATTGGTGCACAGGACGCATACCTAGGCGAGTCAGCGGATGATTTGGCTGAGGGTGAAGTACGATTCACTGAGTATGAACGGAGGAATGCTACGTATGACATGGATAACCCTCAACCACCGCAGTAGGCCCGTCGGAAATACTTCCTGGATTGAACAGCCAAACGCGTTATTCTTCCGGCGACTTACACGGGTGGACCTCGGCAAATGTATAAGTCCTACTAAGACTCGATGGCAATTGTCCGTGAGTACGGAAAACCAGACGTTTTCCTTACGATGACCTGCAATCCTGGGTGGGATGAAATTGTTGGACAACTTCCAGATGGCCAAAAAGCTTCAGATCGTCCAGACATTGTAGCTCGCGTGTGGCAGTTAGAGCCCTTCTGGCCGACTTGGACGAAGGTGTGTTGGGTCGAGTTCTAGCTAGGATCTACGTTGTTGAGTTTCAAAAGCGAGGCCTTCCACACGCACACATTCTAATCATCCTTGCTGACGAAGGTAAACCACGCACGAGAGTGATTATTGACAAGTTGGTGTCCGCTGAGATACCCGATGAGACTACCAATCCAGGGTTGTACAAGACCGTTACAACTTACATGATGCATGGACCCTGTGATATTCAAAACCTGGACTCTCCCTGTATGAAGGACAAGCGGTGCTCCAAAGGTTCCCCAAAATCATTAGAAGAAACCACCCGTGGAAACGTTGACGGCTATCCAGTGTACCGACGGCGCCACCGCCCTCAAACGGATGAGGACCTTAAGATCGGGGAACGCAAGTACGACAATGAAACTGCTAACCAGTGGGTGGTGCCCTACAACCCCTATTTCTCCCAAAAGCACAACTGTCACATCAATGTGGAAGTGCGTACGGGAATTACAGCAGTGACATACCTGTTCAAGTACATGTACAAAGGGTCGGATAAAGCGGTTGTCACGGTGGAGGCTGTTCGAGTAAAAGAGAACATTCTGCCAGGCTATGTGCTGAACCAAACGAAGTGCTGCGGTATTTGAATGCACGGTATATATCTCCGGTGGAAGCGTGCATGCGACTTCTCGACTACATAGTACATGTAATGGGTCTACTAAGACCTATTAGGTGGCGTACACGTGCGCTTACGTGTATGAGGAAGCGTGCAAATTGATTAGACTTAATTTAATTATACTTACGTCCGTAAATATAATTAAATCAAATATAACAATATTTAAACTGCAAATACCGCAAAATGAGAACTGTTATTGAATTTGGCACAAGCGAATTATGGACCTCCTAAATCTGATTGCTATCTGTTTCTAAAGGTTCTGTCAATGTGTGGTTGACAGAATTCTGATTTCTCCTAAGAGCACTGATTAATAGAAATACGTGACTTACTACCAATAACATGAGTAAATGCACGCGAGCCATCCAATGATATGGCCCGCCAATGTATCCATTGGTGTGCTCCACACACCAAGGCCTGAGGTCCGTTTCCAACCTCTAACAGTTAGCGCAACTGTTAGAGTTACAAGTGGTGTAACGTGTAACCCTATTACACCATCCCCCCCTTAAGACTTAACGTACCCATCCGGATACGTTAACCGACATAACTTGACAAGGCCGTCAAGTTACAGGAAGAATTCACGAGCCCATTTCCAAATGAACTCGCCAACGCACAAGCCCACGTCCGCAGCCGCGGACGCAAGCCGCGCCTGCTGCCTCTGCAGCAAGCACAACAGCGGCAGTGCCCACTAGCACTGCTGCTTCCAGTCGTTCGACAGAGAGTAAACTCTCTACTGTAACGGGGTTACACGGGTTACACCTGGTGTGTTCCACACATGGATACACTTTGTGTAAGGTACATATTTGATGTACGGACACTCGAGGGAGTGTGTGTGGCTGAGAGCCACACGTTATGCATTTGAAGTAGGATTTTACTTGATTTTACTATGTTTAGATAGTTTAACACATACATTTACCCCCTAGGCGGCTAGCCGCAATAAAAGATAAATAAACAGTTTGGATTTAGAACACAAAGTGAAAAGTCCTTTTATTAAGGTCGTAGTTAGTAGGTGCCTTCGGATCTTAAGGCCTATTAACCCTTAATAAGGTGTGTGTTAATCCTTAACTCGTTGAGTTAACCGTCTTCCTCTGACGATAAGCTACGGCAGCCCCGCTGCACTTGGTAGCACTTGTAGTCAATCCTGCGACTGAGTCTTTTGACTGATCCCTCTGAGAGGATGGAACACGCTGTGTTCGCGAGCTTGCCGCCAGGCCAACAAGAGACGCTTAAAAAGCTTATGTCTCTGTTGGGCCCCGAGGGCATTGCTCATCTTGCTTCGCAAGGGCCAGAGGCGGTGTCCGCCAGACTGGAGGCTTTTGCAAGCTACGAGAAGGCGCTCTTAGAGCATGTACAAGAGCGCGTGAGCGCAACGGCGTCCGCCGCATCGTCCGTGGCCGCGTCGTCGACGCACGAGTGGTCTAATAGACCGAAACCGCTCATGTTGAGCGTGAAGACCTTCGAGGGGAAGGAAGGGGAGAACCTCCTTCTCTGGACCCGACAGGTCGAGATGGCCATGGGATCGGCCCTGCTCCAGACTGAGCAACAGCGCGTAGCGCTGGCGATCTCGAAGCTCGGTGGACGAGCTCAAGAGTGGGCACTAACGTGCGGCACGTCTGTGGACGCTGCTTTCCCGACTTGGGATCAGCTGAAACAGCAACTAGTGCGCGTATTCGCGCCGCCTAACCAGGCGTACCGTATACGGTCGAAGTTCCTCGCTACCCGCCAGGGTAAAAAGGAGTTGATGGACTATGTCCAAGAGTTGAGAACTCTGATCGCCGGTATGGCGTCGAGCCCTCTCCCCGAGGCGGTCGCAGTGACCGTGTTTATGGAGGGCCTGCGCGCGGGCGCTGCCCGAACGGAAGTTTTCCGTGTTCACCCGTCCTCATTTGAGGAGGCCGTGAACGTGGCATTGAATGCCGACTATAACTTCCAGTCTGCGAGACTGGGTCCGAGCGCTGGTAGCGCGCGCTCTTCGAGCGGTCCTGAACCGATGGACCTCAGCCATGCTGAAGACGAGGCTGACCTCTATGCTGCTGAGCAGCGCTCCAGCATCCGTCGATGCTATACGTGCGGAAGCACCCGCCATTTGAGGCCTAGTTGACCGTTGCGCAACAAGGTCCAGGCTCCATCGAGCCGAAGCGCCGCTTCGAACCCTCAACCAGGGTCGTCGCGGGGAAACGACGGAACCCAGTAGGCGCGGGGCGCCCTACTGGGGAAGAACTGAGTTCTGTTGGGCCTCTGGGAGGCAGGAGAGAACGGGACTCAGCCCCGCAGAGAGCTAAGCTCTCTTACTCACGTGGTGAGTGCAAGCCCGGCTTGCTAGTCGTTCAAGCGAACGTGAAAGGCTTCGACAAGCCGTGGAGAGTCTTGATCGACTCGGGGGCGTCCGGCAACTATGTCCGGCGCTCCACTGTTGACGGTTTTAAACCGTATGCGGAGGCTCTGAAGGAGCCTCGAAGAGATAAGATCTCTGTCCGTCTTGCGACGGGGACACTAGTGACAGTGTCGAAGGTCTCTATTGACCTTAACGTGAAGTTCTTAGACTTCGATAGCGTGGAACGCTGCTTGGTCTTAGACCTGGATGAGAGGTATGACCTCATCCTTGGTATGGCGTGGCTCGAGAGCCACGAGCCATGGATCGACTGGAAGTCGAAGACGTTGGGCGCTACGCGCCCGTCTCCTAGTGGAGCATTGGCGAGTCATGAACCCACCTCTGCTCGGAGACAGAAGCGCTATTGGCGCGAGCACGAGACCGAATCGGTCATGGTGCTGGACATTGGAATGTCAGAGTTAGTGAGCAACGAAGTTGCTGTTTGCCGTGAGTGTGACTCACAGGGCGTGCGCGGGGTGGCGCGTTATCCGCCGAGCGGTGTTTGTAGGGTCGCTGACCCGCCGCTGTGTCCTATGGACAAACGTGGAACGGCACGTAAACCGTTGAGCGGTACTTGTAGGGTCGCTGACCCGCCGCTGTGTCCTAAGGACAATTGTGGAACGGCACGTACTCCGTTGAGCGGTGCTCGTAGGGTCGCTGACCCGCCGCTGAGTGTCTCGAATGACACTGTTCCCTCTCCGAGGAGCCATAGTGCGTTGGCACCTAGGCAGCGCGACGGTGATGTCGCCCTGCAGCCCTCATCCGGCCGTGCTCGGGCGAGGAGGGAGAGGAGGAAGAGACGCAGAGCGTCTGTGACGTCTATGACGTCGGACGAGGTGTCCAGCGTGTTGAGCGGTGAGGCTCCACGCGACTGCAGTGAGCAGTTATACACACTCGTGAATGGAGTGACAGGGGATGTCGACGGAGACATAAGTCTCGAGCGACTCCCGTCGGTTGATGCTCTGTTAGAGCTGGACGAGATGTCCGTCGCCGAGTTTGGCGAGGCCTTAAAGGCCGGCGAGCTTGCCGAGGTGGTCATGATACGACCCGAGGAGGAGTTGAACTCCTCGTCCGTCGTGGACGAAGCTGTCCTTGAGGACACGAAGCGAGCGCTGAGCGCTAGGAGTGGATCTTCGATCCTCAAGGATCCCTCGGATCCGTTTTATCCTTTGATCAAGGAATACCACGATGTGGTGTCGAAGGACCCGCCGTCAGGGTTGCCTCCGGATCGAGGCGTACGTCATGAGATTGACTTGGTTCCTGGAACCAAATACTGCGTAACACGGCAGTGGCCCTTACCAAGGGAGCAATGTGACGTCATCGACGCGTTCTTCCGTGCAAAGCACGAGGCCGGCTTGGTGCGTGAGAGCAAGTCTCCGCACTCGACACCCACGTTCTGTGTCAGAAAGCCTAATGGCAAGTGGCGCATAGTGCATGCTTTTAATAAGCTGAATGCAGCCACCATTCCGGCGCAGACGCCGATTCCTCGAAAGGATGTTCTGCAGAACAACATGGTGGGATGTACGTTGTACAGTGCACTCGACTTGGTCGACGGGTATTATCAGTTGCTCATGAGAGCTAGCGATATACCCCTCACGGCTGTGAGCACTCCGAGCGGTATGCTCTGGGAGTGGTTGGTGATGCCCCAAGGGCTGTCGAACGCGCCTGCGACGTTCAATCGTCTAGTGACGCAGTTGTTTAGGCCCCATCGGGCGTACGCTCAGACGTACTTTGACGACATCTTCGTCCATAGTCGTGCGGAGCACGGGAGGTCTGATGTGGAGAACCACCTTGACCATTTGCGAGCGGTGCTCGAGTGCATGCGCACGAATAAGTTGTATGCCAACTTGGATAAATGCGTCTTTGGCGCGGAGGAAATTCCTTTCCTCGGATGCTTCATTGGGAAGCGAGGCCTTAGGGCAGATCCTGCCAAGGTTAAGGCCATTGTGGACTGGCCGGTTCCATCGAACCCGAAAGACTTGCGTAAGTGGCTTGGCTTAGCCAATTACTTGCACAAGTACAGCGAGAACTACGCTGATATGGCTCGGCCATTGTCCAACCTCCTTAAGAAGGATGCACCTTGGTGCTGGGATGTCGTTCACGACGAAGCCTTCAAGGCTGTTAAGGAGAGTCTCCTTCACGCGCCCATCTTGGCGCTTCCGGACCCGGATCGTCCGTTTAGCGTCGTCTGCGACGCCTCCGATTTTGCAATCGGTTGTGCTTTATTACAAGCAGACGCCGAAGGGCGTGAACGCGTTATCGCGTTTGAATCTCGGCAGCTTAAAGCTGCTGAGAAGAACTATCCAGTTCATGACAAAGAGCTACTTGCAATGAAGTATGCTCTAGTCAAATTTAGAGTACATTTACTCGGCTCTAAGCCCTTTGTGATCTATACAGATCATGCGTCTTTACGCACTGCGACTCAGTCGCCTCACCTCTCACAGAGAATGGCAAGATGGCTTTCATTCTTTGCCGAGTATAACTTCGAGGTGAAGTATAAGCCGGGCCGGCTAAACGTAGTGGCCGATGCGCTATCGCGCAGGCCAGACTACGAGTTGACTCATGTCACTACTGTGACGTCGTCGGTCCCCGACCTTATACGGAGGGCATACGCCCAAGACGACACGTGTGTAGCTCTGCTACGTGCTCTTGGGAGCGAAGAGTTTAAAGACTCTGACAAGGAATTGTCACCGCGCTTACGCGCGAGGCTGCAGCGTTATACGCTTGACCATGGCCTGCTGTACTACAGCACTGACCCTGAGGACACTCCTCGAGTGGTCGTCCCTCATGATGAGGATCTTAAGTATCGCATCCTCTATGAGGTGCATGATACGCCTGTCGGTGGACATCTTGGTCGTGAGAAGACCTATGGCTCGGTGAGCAAGATGTATTGGTGGCCCAAGATGTACAAGTGGGCAAGCACCTATGTGCGTACATGCGAGACATGTCAACGGACCAAGTCCGCGCCGCATGCGGCTGCGCCGTTGGCGAGTTTGCCAGTCCCTTCGGGATGTTGGCAGTCCATTAGTATGGACTTTGTGTTTGGCCTTCCTAAGGATAAGGCGGGCAACACGGGTGTCGTGGTCTTTGTTGACCGACTGAGCAAGATGGCTCATCTTTCGGCTGTGCCGGACACCGTGGACGGTGAGGATACAGCTAAGCTGTTCTTAGACAGAGTCTTTCGCCAACATGGCTTGCCTGAGGCAATTGTCTCTGATAGAGACCCTCGCTTTACAGCGAAGTTCTGGACGTCCTTGTTCAGGGTGCTCGGCACCAAGTTGGACATGTCCACGGCGGATCATCCGCAGACCGATGGTCAAACTGAACGCGTGAATCGCGTTGTGGAGGATATCCTCCGAAGCGTCTGCGCTGAAGCGCCACGACGCTGGAGCGAGATGCTCCCCCTTGTTGAGTTCGCTATGAACAATGCGGTGCATGCCTCGACAGGCTTCACCCCGTTCTATGTGAACGGTTTGGTCGACCCTCGCGTCCCTCTAACGCCGCCACGGTGTGGCTCTGGGCTTGATGGGGGAGGGTTAGCCGATCGGCTTGCTGATGTCAGCCCAGTTGCGGTTCGCAAGCAAGTCGATGACTTTGTCTCTTTGAGGCTGAGCGTCATGCGCCAGGTGCGCGACGCGATGGCTGAAAGCCAGGATCTCCAAAAGGAGTATGCAGATGCCAAAGGCAGGAAGAACATGGAAAGGTTTGAGATCGGGGATCTTGTTTTATTAAACGCTAAAAACCTACCTACACATGCAGTGTCTGCGGTCTTTAAGACCAAGTTGAGACCTAGGTTCATTGGACCGTTCAAGGTCGTGGCCAAGAAGGGCCTGGCGTACACGCTCAATCTTCCGAAGAAGATGCGTACGCACCCGGTATTCTACGTGGGCTTGCTTAAGCCATACCGGGACCCTGCTCGGGTGAGCTCTGAGGCGCTAGCGCCGGGTCGGACGAGGGCTGCGAAGCAGCGAGAGGCTGCGAGGCAGCAGGAGGCTGCGAGCCAACAGGAGGCTGAGAGCCAACAGGGTGCTGAGGCCCAGCACCAGAGTCCGAGTGCGCGAGATACTGCGGGGCAGCAGGACGCTGCAGAGCAGCAGGGTGCGGAGGCACAGGAAGCTGCAAGGCAGCAGGCGGTAGAGCCATCGGCGGTGGCATTGCCACGGGATGAGAGCCGTAAGGCTGCATCCGAACCAAGAGGTCGAGTTGACCCTGCAGCTGAGCAATCTGACGCTCAAGGTCTACGACCCGCTGCTGCATCGCCTGAGGCGACTCCAGCCAGTCGAGGCGACGCTCGACCTCCTCGAGGCCATTCGCTAGGCGATGCGAGGAGCGGTCCACGTCGGCGACGTAGTCGCTCACCGAGCGGACGCGGCTCTGTAGGGAGAGGAAGTCCCCGAAGCTCGCAGCGCGAGAGTCCAGCGGACGCCCGGCCTCCCCTGCTCTGCTCGATGAGCATGGGAATCTCCACTATCATGTGGAGCGCCTGATGGCGCGGCGCAGGCGCCAGGGTCATAACCAGTATCTGGTAAAGTGGCGAGGTTACCCTCATTCCCAGAACTCATGGGAGTTCGAGGTGCCACTGCGGCAAGATTGCCCTGACGTCGTGAACGCTTACGATCGGCGTCACCCGGTGACGGAGCGCCCGCAGGGCGCGCGACGGAGTCGCCGGGCGCGCCGCGCTTCCCACTACTAGAGTGGGGTGACGACAGGTCAAGAGCTGAGCTCAGGCCTTGACCAGTGGCTGTAACAGCCGACCCATGGCTATGGGTAGGGCTGCTCACAGCGGGAGCAGGAGGCCGGGGTGCCTCGTAGCGTGAGGGACGTTGTCCCGGTGCACGCCGTTTTGCTTGTCGCTTCGCGAAGTCGAGGCGTAAGCGCCGCTCTAAGCGGATATCCGTTTCCGAGAAACTAGCTCGGAGAGCATCATAGGAGTGGAGCCGTCGAGATAGCTCCACCCAGTTCTGAAACTGCGCTTCAGAAGCGGCCACTGTTTCACCCTCTGCGAGGACCACCGGCACTGTCCGCATGGCCGGCACGGCCTCACCGTTGAGCTGCTGACGCAGGCGCTCCCGGTACTCCGATGGAGTTGTGACTTGCGGAGTCAAGAAGCGCTCGCGGAGCGAGTGTCGCTGGGCGACTTCATCAGGCGTCTCGGGCGCGCGCCCACACGTGTACGTGTCCAAGAGCTGCGAGGCAGCGCGTCGAACGACCTCCGCAGGAGAGAGACGGTCATAACCGTAGTCGCGACGCGACGGGCCCACAATGGGGCGAGGTACAGGTCTGTTAGACCGTGCGCGCGATGCAGCCTCAAGCTGCCGGCTTTGAGCCCCGTCCAGGTCGTTGGAGACCACACCTGGCTCAGGGAGCTCGTCCTCGTACCTCGAGGAGAGAGGAGGCGCATTGCGCAGGGCGTTCGCCGAACCATCACGGTTCGGGAACGGATTAGGCGTCTGCAGCTCGCGAGAGCGCGACGCTGGGCTTGAAGGCCTCGGGGAGGCAGCCTCCTGGCGCGTAGGAGTCCCCTCGTCATCGTCAGGGACGATCTCGCCCTGCTCAAGCTCGTCGAGCCAGGCGTTTTGACGCGTACGTGGTGTAGAAGGCTCAGGAGAGCGTGGAGCGTCGCTCCCACCCGAATGTTGGCTCGCGGAGCCGGAGCCATGGCGTCGTCGGTGCTCACGGCGGTACTGTTGTACACTGAGCCGCTGCGGAGCAGCCTCCCCATCGTTGCGATGGCCTAGGGCCTGTGGGGAACGTGGGCTGCTGTGCGCTGAGGCGCTGTCACCATGTGACGTCGGAGTTTGGTCGGGTGACCTCGGAGGCGATGTAATGGCCGACGGCCCGCGCGTGAGGTTGAGCATTTAGAATGCAGTTTCGATAATGGGCTCTGGGAGCCGAAGTTCTTTGAACTTGTGATGAGGTAAAGTGACCTCTAACGTCTTGAGAAGACTAACGTCTTGAGAAGAAAAGACCTCACTGAGAAAGTGTCGTGGACACGGGTGTCCACATCTTGGTGGGGGGTGGTGTAACGGGGTTACACGGGTTACACCTGGTGTGTTCCACACATGGATACACTTTGTGTAAGGTACATATTTGATGTACGGACACTCGAGGGAGTGTGTGTGGCTGAGAGCCACACGTTATGCATTTGAAGTAGGATTTTACTTGGTTTTACTATGTTAGATAGTTTAACACATACATTTACCCCCTAGGCGGCTAGCCGCAATAAAAGATAAATAAACAGTTTGGATTTAGAACACAAAGTGAAAAGTCCTTTTATTAAGGTCGTAGTTAGTAGGTGCCTTCGGATCTTAAGGCCTATTAACCCTTAATAAGGTGTGTGTTAATCCTTAACTCGTTGAGTTAACCGTCTTCCTCTGACGATAAGCTACGGCAGCCCCGCTGCATCTACCGTGCTCTCCTCAAGGAGAAGCATGCAGCGAAGAAGTCTGACTTCGCTGCTGACTCCGACGAGTATCCTCTCGACTACGAGGATTCTGAAGATTGGGAGCTCCGTGAAGAGGAAGCTCCCGCCCACGTGTCTTCGTCCGAAGACACGCACGACCCACCCAAGGGGTCTCGACGCCCCCGCGAAGAGGCTTCGGACGCTTTCATGTCGAAGCGTCCGCGCAATGATGACTTAGCGTCCCCCACGTCGAGGGCGCTCATCTCTCCGCGCACTGATCCACCACCAGTGCGCGCTGCATGGATGCCTACTGAGGCAGAGATCCATGATCGGTTCGGTGCTAGTTCACCACCGAACCCGATACTGTTGGACCACGACAACAGTATCACCGACGACGAAGCCGCTGTTGGCATTAGTCTTTGTGTCCCCGACTGAAAGACGCGACTACTACATCGGGCTCTTCCATGAGCTCCGATACTTCAGCGCGAAGAAGACTTCGCGCAAGAGCAAAGTGCCAGAGTGGCAGGCACTTTGTCAGTCATGGAACGCCTTTGTTGAAAACTTCAACAAAGACCCGAAAGCCTATCGCGAGCGTGTCAAGCATGCTCGCGACCGCTACTACACCTACACCGTGCGCGGTAAGTGTGAACGCCTCCACGGAGCAAGCATGGAAGCAGGGATCCTGTGCCGTTCCCTTCGGCACACCCTGTCCGTGTTGCCCACCTCTGGCAACACGCATCTCCGACCGTGATCTACTGGGGTACACGACGACCCGATTACCCGATCACATCAAGGAGCTCCGTGCTCGTCTCGAGCCACGTGAAGCTCCGAGTGCTGTGGGTGACCGCGGCACACCTCGTGCAAGCCTTAGGCCTGCAAGTTATGGTGGCCTTCGTACGCCCTCACCATTTCCGGAACGTCCTCCATCAGGACGTTCCGTGGCTCCCATCTATCTCGATGGGGAGGAAATCCTCTCCAACGAATACGAAAACGAACCTCTTGAGAGTTCGTTCTTTTATGAGCCACGATCCGCTCAACTATCCAGCGGATCGACCCCGTCGCGTCTCGCAACGGCGGTGGAGGGGGCGGAAACACTCCCTCCGTGTGGCCAACGCTATGACCATGGCGATCGTGCCGTGCACGATCGTGTTGCGGCGCTCGAGCAGTCTCAGAGCGCCGAGATGGCTGCTCTGAAGCAGGAGATCCGAGTCCTCCGTGCTGACGCTGCGCAGACTGCTTCGAACATCTCGTCCGGTCTCGGGACGAGATTGAACGCTCTGATCGCTCGCGTGAGCGATCTCGAGAAAGCCTTCCAGGCCTCTTAGGCGAGTCATCACCCGTAGATGACTCGTGCTGCACGTACGGCTTCAACCGCCCGACGTAGAACGTCGGATGGAGTCTCATGCTGGACGGTATGTCCAGCCGGTACGCGTTGCCGTGCCGTTCAAGTACTGTGAACGGCCCTATGAACCTTGGAGCAGGCTTACTTGCTCCAAAATCAGACACTGCATGTTTAGGCAAGTTTTGTGTAGCTAACAAAACTAATGAACCTTTCTTAAATTCATTCATGTTACCCCTGCCAACATTGTCCGCTACACAATTTCAGCTTCTGTCGATCGACAGAAGCTGCGATAGCATCTTGTACAAACCGTATGACGGCTTGTCTTCGCTTGACAAAGTCTAGCGCATTCGAGCTGAACTCTTTCAGCACGTCGCCTTCCTCCGCAGGCCCTGCCTGCTCGCTATCGTCCGTTATGTCTGTGTCCGGCACAGACATCTCGCGCTCGTTCCTGCTCGAACGAGACGCAGCTCGCGTCGCCGCAGCTGATAGTACGTCACCAGCTGTCCTCTACGGTTGTTCAGACGCAATCGTAGATCCTCCCCCACTTAAAAAGGAAGCTACCCCGCCGAGCATGCTCGGCAAACGTGGATGCCGCATGGGATTCACGTAGAACGGTGTATGCCCTGTCGAGGCATGCACCGAGTTGTTGATGGCAAACTCTGCCATCGGTAAACACTCGCTCCAATACAGGAACGAGTGTGCGTAGCTCTTCAGCCCGTCAACCAGCACTCGGTTGACGCGTTCAGTCAGGCCGTCCGTCTGCGGATGATCCGCATTGATAACTGTGAGCCAAGAAGTGTAAACACGTCTTGCCAGAACCGCGCTGTGAAGCGTGGATCACGGTCCGACACAATGTCGAGCGGCATGTCATGGTGTTTGAGCACCATGTCAACAAACAGTCGCGCAGTCTGCGCGGCTGTAACAGTAGCCGGGACGGCAGCAAGATGGACCATCTTGCTGAATCGGTCCACGAAGACAACGATGCCTGTCCTCCGCTTGTTGTCGGGCGGAAGGCCGAAGACAAAGTCCATGGACATGGACTGCCAACACTCCGACGGAGTCGGAAGTGATTGAAGAGGAGCCTGCGTAAACGGCGCAGGCTTCACGCGCTGGCAGACCGAAGACAAAGTCCATGGACATGGACTGCCAACACTCCGACGGAGTCGGAAGCGATTGAAGAGGAGCCTGCGTAAACGGCGCAGGCTTCACGCGCTGGCAAACCTCACAAGCACGAACGTACTTGCGTACCCACTTGTACTGGTGGTGCCAGTAGAAGTCACGCGTGAGAAGAGTGTATTAATTATCACGACCCGGGTGCCCTGCCGTAGGGGCATCGTGGTACTCGAACATGATCCGCAGCCGCAGATCATGATCATTCGGAACGACAATGCGATCCGCATTGTCGTCTACTGCACTGTATAGCAGTAGCCCTTCGTATACACGATAGCGGTGTACACGAGCTCGAAGGTGAGGAGTTAGCTTCCGACGTGCCTCGTCGGAAGGTGCTGCGAGGAACTCCAGCAGCTCCTTCGCGTCTGCATCCCTTGCATACGCGTCCTTCACGTCGTCAGTCAACGTTGACGACGGCACAATTGTCCTCACGACGCCAACACTGTTGGCGTCGACTGTCTCCGCATAATCAGGTCGACGCGATAACGCGTCGGCCACTACGTTGAGTGTACTCCACCCGGAAGTTGTGCTCCGCGAAGAAGGACAACCATCTCGCCATACGTTGCGAGATCTGCGGCGATTTAATCGCCGTACGCAGTGATGCGTGGTCGGTGTAGACCACGAATGGTCTACTCCCAAGTAGATACACTCGAAACTTTGCGAGTGCATACTTCATGGCAAGGTGCTCCTTGTCATGCACAGGGTAGTTGCGCTCACCTGGCTTCAGCTGACGCGGCTGGTAGTAGACCACACGATCACGGCCCCTGTGATCGTGTTGCATCAATGCACATCCGATCGCGAAATCGGGTGTATCACACACTACGTGGAATGGACGATCTTGGTCGGCGACGGCCAAGTTCGGAGCCTCAGTCAAGCCCTGCTTGACTGCATCGAACGCCCCCTGGCATTCGGTCGTCCAAATCCACTCAGTGTCCTTCTTAAGAAGTTGTGACAGCGGGCGAATCTTGCCCGCGTAGTTCTCCACGTACTTGCACAAGTACGTGGCAAGCCCAAGGAACTGCCTCAGTTCCTTCACTTTGGATGGCGTGGGCCATTCATTGACCACTCTGACCTTGTCTAGGTCAGGGCGCACGCCGTCCTTCCCGACAAGACACCCCAGCACGGGTATCTCGTTCGCCCCGAAGATACACTTCTTCAGGTTCGCATAGAGCTTACGATTCCTCATAAGCTCTAGGAGCTTCCGGAGATGCAACTTGTGCATCTCAATGTCCGTCTTTCCGCTCACAGCCCGGCTGTGGACGAACACGTCGTCGAAGTAGCAATAGATGAGTCACACATCTATTGAACGTCGTAGGGGCATTCTTAAGTCCCTGTGGCATGACGAGCCACTCCCACAGCATACCGCTGGGAGTGCTTACTGCGGTGAGAGGGATGTCCCTCTCACGCATGATGATCTGATAGAATCCATCACGCAGATCTAGAGCACTGAAGACAGTGCTCAAGGCCATCGAATCGATGATAACATCTTTTCGCGGTATCGGCGTCTGCACCGGTATCGTCGCAACGTTCAACTTGTTGTACGCATGAACGATGCGCCAGCCGCCCTGTGTCTTCTTGACACAGAACGTCAGGGCACTGTGCGGGGACTTTGATTCCCGCACTTGACCTGCCAGACGACGACTCTCGAAGAAGTCGTCGATCGCTTGAACTTGTTCACGCGGCAGTGGCCACTGTCGTGTAACGCAATACTCCGTGCCCGGCACGAGATCAAAGCCCTTCCAGTTCATGACTGGAAGCGCGGTCAACGCCGACGCACTCGTCGGCGGATTCTTCAACCGCATCCTCTGGTACTGCAATCCAGTACCAGTACGTGTCAAAACGTTCAGCGTCTGGACACTCGGTGTCTGCAGCGCAGAAACACCAGCCTCAGTCTCCTGCTGAGGCTCGAGCAGCTTCAATGGCTTGCGCCGCGAAAGTCTTCCCTGGAGCCACGCTCCAAGTGCTCCGCGTCCAAGGGGCTCTGCCTTGGACGGGTCGTCTTCGCAATCGTCGGCGGACTCGCTCCGCTGGCTCGCACTATCAAACAACGCTTGAGTGCCGCTCATCGCGTGCAGTTCTCATGCACGTGAGCACGCAGGTTGTTCTGGTGCTGGACGTTTGCAACCGCCAGCACCTCCTGTCGCGTGGTCGGCTCCTGCCGCCACGCCTCCATCAACTCCGCGAGCTGATGGAGCCTCCACATCGTCGACTATCGCAGTCGACGTGTCTTCGCTAGCCATGTGGGCTAACGGCCCTTTGTTTGTATCATCGGCTCCGCCGATGTACGATCGCTAGTTCCTTGAACTAGCCGGGCGTCTGTCATGTCAGCCATCGCAGCTGACGTCTGTACGTCGGTTCCTTGAACCGGAATTCTATTGGCTTCGTCAGCCACTAAGGCTGACGCGCAATCGTCGACGCGACCCTTGGGGGCTTGAAGTACCTCCGAGGATACCGGTAATACCGGTATGTTACCATCACTCAGGTGATTCACATTCACCTGATTTCTGAGACGACCCTTCGGATCATACTCAGACTCAGATATCTGAGCCGACACACACGTTCTCTTAACGGCTGTCTGAGTCGTCGAGCATCGCCGGTGGCGATCGGAGGCAGCGGCGGCCGCTGCTGCCTCAACCGGGGAGTCACATGCATCAGCCGATGCATGCGTAGCACTGACAGGGCCATCGCTCTCTGTCGCGCTCATACTATTGAAGCGAACGACCGTACGCTTCTCCCAGTTGATCACCGGGTCATGCCGTGCAAGCCACGGCATGCCTAACACCAAGTCGAACTTATCGTCTAGATCCAAGACGATAAGGTCTTCCACAAACGCCCTTCGTTTGTACGAGAAGCGCACACGGACCACACGCTTCTCGGTCCTCACGGTGGCACCTGTGAAACTGCTATTTCCGGTTTTCGAGCGAACGGTCGCCGGCTCTCTGCGATGTGTGTGTGGATATATTGGCTTCCGGCTCTGTGGTGTAATATTTCGCTTCATGGATTCATCCTTCGCCTGTTTGTAAAGGGGCCCAACGGGTTGGAAGTGCTACCCAAGACTGTGCACAAGTCTGGGCAGACTAGCACTCAGTCCAACCACCGGACTTTCCCCGACGACGAGTGCCTAAGTTCTGGCGGAAAGTCTCTCAGATCGAATGTATCTCTGAGAGACCTCGTCCCGTTACACCCATGAGCGACGATTGACGGTTCAAGGATCCTAAGCAAGACCCACAAGACCCAAGAGGCCCGAAGTGCCCAAGTGTCCCGTGCTGTACGTCGCCTACCCAAGACACCCCTGAGGACGTTGTGTGCATCGAGCATTGAAGCTCTGCATCCTGGGAATCATCGTCTCAAGTCTGAGGATCAAGCTTCTGAGTCTGAGAACCAGAAGTCTAAGAAATGCCACTCTGAAGACCAATGCCAGAGTGAAGATGACATTGATCCCAGACCTCTCACACGATGATTACCCCAAGTCCCAAGCATCCCCAATAAGCCCAAGTATGTTCCAGTTGACGCTCAAGACTTCATGTGTATTGAGCATAGCTCTACACCCCTGGGAATCAAGTCACATGTCTGAAGATCAAGCCTCCAAGTCTGAGAAGCATGATGATCACCGCTCTGAAGATGAATACCAGAGCCAAAAGATTGCATACCAGACATGTACCCAGTGGAGTCGATGCCTCACCATACTGAGTCCAAGCCAACCCAGAGAGTCCAGTCCGACATCAAGTGATACACAACCTGAGAGTTACACACTGATGCCTCATCATGCTCACTCATCAAGATCCGCCACACTGACTCCAATACTGAAACCAAGTGAAGATTCCCTGAAACATAGTGAGACCAAGACAACCTGAGATATGAAGACTGACTGCAATGTACCCAGAAAGAAGAACAAGAAGAAGATCGAAGTGTGTGTATGAAGAAGATATGACAGAAGACAAATGTTAAATAGAGTTCAATTTGCCTCGTGAAGCACAAGCTACCGAGTTCCATCTGCTGTGCATACAGCCGTAACAAGGTTTGGTGTTACGTGATCTCTCGCCTTCTTCCAACCCCTTTAGGCGGAGATCAGCGTAACGTAGAGACCTGAAGTGACCCGCCTATTCCATTTCCTAGTTGGGTCGTTTGTCTTGTCTCTAACGGTAGCCCATTTCATATTGCTCGTTTGGACAGGTTCTGGGAGCTAGACAGTCGCTCTCAGGACGCTTGATTGACTGTTGTATATAACCGATTGTATTGGTTTATTTCCCTCTATATATTAGAGGGTGGTGCGCGAAAGGAACGGGTTTTCAGACAGACCAGGGGTCTGAAACACATACCCGGTTGACCTGGAAGTACTAGCTCACCGTCCAAGGGCCAGGAAAGAATAAGTGACGGTTGTGTATATTGTATATTTGTATTGAACTCTGTTAATTGTTGGTTATCTTCTAAGTCTAAGCCTCCAGGTGCTGAATTTGCGATATTCAAGTACCTGGTTATTGGACTTCTTCATTGTTTCTTTGACTACACACTCTGGGAATCACTTGTGGTTCTCAGGGCTTCCGACTCCAGAAGGACCCCGCTAAGGCTTCGAACGTCGTCGCCGCTGGCCTCGCACGGAGCTCCCTCAATCTTCACCCCACAACACTTGACCCGGGAGGTGTCATATTCCTCAGACAACGAACCAACGAGGATACACAAGGTATCACACGCCACAACTGGCGACTACTGAGAGCCCTCAGTACCGTCGCCCGTTGGTTCACTGTACACCCCCCCCCTGCACCGCGGTAAAAGTTTCACCGACTTCGCGACAACTGGTGCGCGTGCCCGGATCTGAGTATCGTGATATCACCGGATTCAAGTGTTGAAGAGAAGAGGAGTTCCTGTCAAGCGTCGATAACCAAGATGGCTTCGCCTGGAACTACACGAGGAGGAAGACGCGGTCGTGGTCGTGCCGTGGTAACACGGCAATCGAAACGTCTTCAAGGGTTGCCGCCGGAGGAGCAGCCTGATCTGGATGCTGTCAAGAGGGCGGCACGTGAGAGGAAGAAGGCTGCACGCGAGAAGGGGGCAGCCGAGAGTGTGAGCGTCGCAGAGTCTGTCGTCGAGGAGCAGCCTGCTGCTGAGCCGGAATCCCAGGGAGCGCCTGCCGTTTCCAGTGACCAAGGCTCGCAGGGCAGTTCTTCGCATGTCGAGGAATCTGATGTCGCAGAGGCCACCGCCCCTGAGGGTGGTGATGAGGCGTCTGAGGGAGGCGCCGATTTGGTTGAGCCCCCGGAGATTGACTTGCGGTCTGCATCGACGTCTTCGGGAAAGTCTGAGGTGGAGGTCAAGCCAGAACCCGGACTTGTGGAAGAGAAGGCTCAGACTGTGAAGTCTGACGACCTGTTATCGGAAGATGCGCTGATGCGATCCAGTGATTCGCTGAAGACACCGTCGGATGACTCTGGAAAGGTCGACTCCCTGGACGGTGAACGCGCTGTGAAGTATGTTCATCACCAGCTTCGTCGGTGGAGGAGCGAGAGAGCTGGGAGGATTATACCACCAAACGTGGACTATGCGTGGCCGACGCCGAAGCCAGATGCTAACGCGTTTCAGAAGGCGGCTGCCATGACTGGAGACTACGTGAAGTGGAGGTACTCCGCCGCTAGCCCTGAAGAATCTTGGATATCCGAGCTCGGGTTGAGACGACACAGCTTTGGCTTAGTCGAAGACCTGACGTATGCTGAGATTCCAGTAGGCATGCTGACTCCCATTGAGTGTGTCTCAATTCTCCAGACAATGTTGTTCGAGGCTGGGTTCGAGTTCCAGAACTTGATCCCGAAGTGGTCTGACAGTATGGCATCGAGAGTCTCCGACGTCCTCATGCGTTCTATCGCTTTGGAGTTTCAGGGCAGGCTTGCCTTGGAACTTGTCGAGTGGGCTACGGTGACCAACCAGTTGTCATACACCAGGCTGCCAGGAACACCTAACCAGGAGGCCGAGGGTGACACGCTCAGGGACAAGGAAGCTGACCTTAGGGGCCGACAGCTGATCCTGAGGCTTCGAGTAACCGGACTCAGGGTGACACACAGCTCTGATGGGTCTGCCAGTGGAGAACTGCCGCAGTCCAAGCGCCTGCAGCATGGACCGCCACGTCTACAAGCTCCGTCAACTCCGTCGATAATGTCGGCACCGTCGCTGACTTCTCTTCCTGTGTATGGAAGCCGTTCCGAGAGTACTCGCTTGGAATCTTCATTGCTCAGTTCCGAGAATCAGAGTGGTGATCTCCGGACTCCTGCGATGGCTGCAAGCATCCCCAGTGTCATTGGCACATCAAGGACTTCGGGCGACCCGTCGTCTGGGCTCCAGACGTCGCGAGGAAGTTCTTCAGACGAGTCCATGATGTCTGTGGGTCGAGGGGCGTCCTCACATATGCCCTTTGTGGGAGGAGGTTTGGCATTTGTCGCTCAGGAAACTGGTGCAGGAACAATCACCGCCGGGAACGAAATGAGCATCCAAGTGACCAGGACCACACTGCCCGTGAAGGTAGAACAAGAGGACGTTGACATGACCGAAGCAGAGCCCGAAATTCCAAGTCCAGTGTCTGATGATCATATGATTCCCAGACCATTGCAGTTGGATTTCAGAAGACTTGCACCGATAGCTCAAGCATCCGAAGTCTCAAGTCAAGGGGCGAGTCACGACAAGCATCGTCGAGATGTGAGGAGTGAGAAATCCCAGAGACCATCTTCCAGGCGCTCGAGCTCCGTTGCGTCAAGTCGGCTGAGGTCGGAAGTCACTGGTTCCCAGAGATCAGGGCCTGCCCAGATCGAATTGAACGTAATGAGACAGCAGCAGGAGTGGCAGGCTCGGATGGAACAAGCACAGATGGAATTCTTGGCACAGGAACGCTTAGCATCAATGGAACGTGAACGGCATCGCGAACAGCGAGACTTGGAAGCACGCCGTCAGATTCAAACGCTGACGGACCGGCTTTTGGAATCAGAGAACGCGAGGCTGGAAGCTCAAAGGCGCGCCGAAGACCTAGAAGAACGCAGAAGTCGAGTGTCGGAACCTTCTTCGGAAGTTGAACGTCTAAGAACTGCACTTCAAGCGTCTGAGAAACAGCGCCTGGAGTCGGAGTACGCGGACCGATGGAAACAGCGGGAAGCCGAGGTCGAAGCCGAGTATGCACGCACGGCAGACGAGATGAAACGTGACTGGATTTCGCAAATGGAAACGCTACATCGACGAGTGAAGGAAGTGGAAGCAGAACGCGACCAGGTGAAAGAAGCTTCTCAGAACGTTCAGAAGTTCCAGGCCGGACAATTGCGAAACCTTCGGGCGACATTGTCCCAGGTTCAAGGAGTCCGAGGAGTCGCTTCCCCTGATTTGACAACTGCAACAATGGTGTCCAACCCAGCAATCCCTGAAGTTGCAACTTCACACCCACTATCTGGGATTACGTCAACTTCGCACCCACTATCTGGGTCAGAAATCAGAAATGACGTAATCAGGGGTAGGGTTGCACCTATGTCGCATTCACCGGCTCTCCAGCAGTCACTTCGACGGCGGTCGACCATTCAACAGTCAGTCCCCGCTTCCGACGCCGCTAATGGAGGAAGAGTGAAGGCTGAGAGGCCTGGCGCCGCCGCTGCAAGCGCTACGACGACGCAGGCACCCCAGACAACGCATGGCACTGAGGACAAGACCGATACCAAGCGTAGGACGACTTCCCGGCGAAATTCCAGGCAGGATGACGACGCTAGACGCTCCGGCGAAGAGCGCCGCGTTCCACGCCGTGATAGACGCCATGGGAGGGCCCCCAGACCTGGTGGAGGATCTGATGACTCCAGTTCAGACTCTGAGAGTTCTTCGTCAGAGGATTCAGAGCCAGGAGAAGTCGTGAACCTCACTGCTGCGAATTCGGCGCAATCAGGAACAACGCTACTCTCTTTTCGGCCGTTCATTAACTCCAACACGCTAGGAGAGTTTGACCCAAGAGCTACGTTGAGAGAGCGAGTACACTGGTGGGAGAAATTCACCAACATGGCTTCCCAGGGAGGTTGGAGTACCAAGACTCGGATCCAAGAACTCAAGCTGAAGCTCCCAACATCTGCCCGTGACTGGTTTAACCAGTTGCCGAAGAGTGTGTCCCGTGATTGGAAAAAGTTATCATCTGAGTTCAAGAGACGCTATTGCAAAGCGAGATCGTCCTATTCTGAGAGGTACTTCACCATGGAAATGAAGAGTTCCGAGACTCCTCTGGAATTCTTCTATCGCCTGAATTCTGCAGCTGGGAAAGCTGATATTGACTTCAGGAAGTCGTCCAAGCGTCTGGAGAAGCATGTTCTGCGTTTCATCACCAAGCTGAATGATCCGCGTCTGAAAACCTCCTTGCAAGGACAGAGGTTCAAGAGTATCTCTGACCTGGAGTATGCCATACTGCAAGATGAGGAAGTCTGGAGAACTGGAGATCGTGACACAACTGCCACCAAACCCCGGGACTTCAGAGCTGATAACATCCCGCGAGGACAATTCAAACCCAAGCGCATGCACAGGACGTATGTCGCTAAAGAAGTCGATTCTGAGGATTCGGAAGATAGTGATTCTGGAGATCATCGAGAGTATCAGAGGAACAGTAACAGTTCCAGATCCCAAGGCGAAAGCGCTCGACATCAGACAACGACCTCAGGATCCAGTCGTGATGAGAATACTGCACAGATGACTGGAAGTACTTCGACAGCTAGCCCTTCTACCGGAGGCGTAGATTGGACCCAGACTTTGACGAATGAAGTATACCGAGTGATGGACAATATGGGATGGCGCCCGCCACCTCAGTCTCCAACAGGATCGTCAAGTCAAGGGTTCAACCAGACGCGCCGTGACAATGCTGGTTACTGGAACAAGTTCTGCGAAAAATGTCATCGCTCTGGCCACTCCGAAGAAGATTGCTGGAGAGACTTAACATGTGACCGATGTCTGGAGAAAGGACATCCGACCCGGATGTGTCGTGTACCGCCCTGTGAAATATGCGGAAGACTGCACCCCGGAAGACCGTGTGAAGACTTAAAGACCTTGGAATCCCTGAAAAAACTGGCTCGTCAAGGCGTATTAAAGGACATGCCGGATCACCTCTTGGAGAAACTCCTGGGTGATGAGGCAAACTCTGGGAAACAGTCAAACCAATAAGCCCGTCGGATGGGGATCCGAAACGCGCCGGGCTAGGTAAGACCCCAGAGTTGTGTGTTCTGGTGTACGTAGGGCCTGAGCTGAAAACTACAACTCAAGATAACCACGAACAATGTATGACCGCTTTAACCCAAGAACCAACCATGCTTCCTGAACGACCGGGTCTGGGAACTGTGTTACCAGAAATGGTGGAAGACAAGGGTCAGGATTCTGACGATGCTGTTCAATTTCGTTTGAAGGATGGCGAATGCTATGGCTGGTGGGAGGATCATTACCCTGATCCTGCAAAGCGTGATGTGGTGATGGTACATGGCGCTGTAAATGATCATCGGACCAAGATCCTCCTGGACACAGGGGCGACTATCAACATTCTGAGTTACGACTTTGCGCGTAAGCTCGGACTCAGACTCAAGTCGCACAAACAAACCAAGGTGTCCGGGATGGGGGGAGTTCCGACGTATATTGGCGCTAGTGCCGAGATCAAGCTTACTCTCGGGCCGAGAGTGGTTTACATTGTGGATGTTTGGGTTGCGAATATCGGTGAAGGGATTGATGTGCTTCTGGGAATGGGATTCATGTTTGCCGCTGGTCTGAGGATCAGTGTTCGAGAAGGATTGGTATCACTTCCAGACGAAGTCGTAGTGATGATGTGCAGTTGGGAGCCTGGTGATCATATCGGGCGAAACAGAGCCGTTAGACCAAATGAAGCTGTACTTCTGAGTCCAGGAGAGGAGTTTATCGTCAAGATTGACTATGGACCCACGAATCCGCAACGTGAAGTTGTGTGGGCTGGACGAGGAGATCGCTGGGTGACCCAGTTGATTTATGCAGCCCGGTCATGGCCAGTCGCTGTCCGAGTCGTGAACATCTCTGACAAGAACACCTGGGTGAACGAGTTCTCAGACGTTGCAAGGATTGTGGAGTATGGATTCTTTCCGAGACATGGTCGTTTTGTGAGGCCAGGCTCTGCTGCCTATCGAGACTGGGAAGTGCTCATTTTGGAGAACACCCCGTCCCCTGAAACTAAGAAACGTCTGAAGCATGAAGCCGATTTGGAAGCTCTGATGCCACAACCTCCGTGTGTGGATCGCCCCGTGTATCCATGGCCGACCAAGATATTGCAGCGTTCGAGAATGGATAACGCCCGCGTTCAATTTGTGAGACCCTCCGTGGCTACCCGTACGAAACGTGTCCGTTTTGCTCTGGACGTCTCCACGCAAACAGATGATCCTCAGGAAAAGGAGGAGCTGCTGATGAGGGATGTGAGTGTTGATACTAGTGATTTGGACACGTTCCCTGACACCGAAGTACGAGAAGCGCCAGAAAACGGAGTCGCCGCTCCCTTAAATGAGTCGCAAGAGTCTGACGACGTCTCAGTTTCGGCTTCAGAGTCTCAGAGTGATCAGATTGCTGATGGTCCGGACGTGACGGATGAATCGTGGGACATACCAATCTCAGGCATGCCTGGGACCCCGGTAGAGAAGTTACGAATGGAGTATGAGCGTTGTATGCGAGTCACGAACGAAGATCTGGACTTAGAACCTGGTGTTTATATGCGAGAAGGAACCGAACTCCTGGCTCAGTTGCGAGACCAGCTAGTTATGCTGCCTGAGCTCGAAGAACTCACTCCAGAGTGCGACATCGACACCGCAGATGTCGGAGTCCCGGGGAAGACGACACCAGAGATGGAGTCGAAACTCAGAGATATTCTAAAGTACCACAGGAAGATTTTTCTGGGAGATGGAAATGCTGCACCCGCACCGGCAAGGGGGGTGGTCTGTGATCTCGATGTAGGTGACGCTAAACCGGTCGCCCAACGTCCGAGATCTGTCGCGCCACATCTCATGGTGAAGGTGTATGAACTTCTTAAGAAGCTCCTGGAAACTGGATTGATTGAGTACTCGAGTAGCCCCTGGGCATCGCCGATTGTGATTGTTCTGAAGAAGAATGGTGTTGATATCCGGATGTGCATCGACTATCGTGTAGTGAATGGTTTTATCCAGTTGTCGCATTACCCGTTACCGCTGATTGATGATCTCTTGATTGGATTCGAGTCAGCAATGTGGTTCATGAGTTTGGATATGGCAAGTGGTTTTTGGGCTGTCAAAATGACGGAACGTGCTCGGTTAATTTCTGCTTTCATCTGTCCATTCGGACATTTCCAGTGGGTTAGAATGCCTTTCGGTCTGAAGAATGCTCCACTAGTGTATCAAGCGATGCTGGACAATTGTCGGTGGGGTTTTGTACGGCTGTCACCTGAAGAGGAAGCGGATGTCGACACTGATGTATTGGATTTCCTGAAGCTGACGTCTCGAAAGTCTGAGGATCCCTTGGCGCCTTCTGAGAGTGATGTCTCAAAGTCGGAACCGGCCGGACTCACAGAGCAGATGACCGTCTTCCAGAGGAACATCCCTATCCCGTCTTTCATTGGGCCGGTGTTGGGCCGAAGCTCCTACATCGATGACATCGCACATGGTGCTCCAACGTGGGACCAGCTCTGCGAGGACCTGAACGCTCTGCTTTTCAGACTGCGTTATTGGAACATCTCTGTGAGTTTGCCCAAGAGTGAATTCGGAAAACTTTCGATCCCGTACCTGTCGCATGATATTAGTGCTGAGGGACTGAGAGCTACTCCGAAGATTGCCAAGGGAGTCCAAGGCTTGCCGTTCCCGTCGACACTCAAGGGCGTACAGAGCTTCATGGGGAGTCTGAACTACTACAACAAGTTTATTGAGGACTTACCCGTGATCGCTGCTACGCTGTACGAGTTGACAGATGAACAGATCCGAACCGGGAGAGACTTGGCCCGTGCCAAGGAAGCCTTCGAGATTCTGAAACTCAAGATCGTATCGACTCCACTTCTCAGACATCCAGATCGTTCGAAGCCGTTTGTCATCATTCCGCATGCAAACCCGTGGGCTGCAGCCGCGGTCCTAGGTCAGGAATACGACGGGGTAATCCACCCGGTTCGTTTCACAGGACGTGTGCTGAATGACTCCGAACTACGATACCACATTGCTGAGAAGGAAGTTGTCGCGATTCTCAGAGTTCTAGAAAACTTCAGAGCCTTGGTTGAGTCGAGCCCAGTGATCATTGTGTATACTCGCTATTCAGTCCTGAAGTGGCTATTGACCTCGAGTTCTGCGGACGGCAGAAGTGTCAAGTGGGGGCTGATGCTATCCCACTGGAACTTGGAAATTCGCAGGATCCAACGGGATGAAGACGGCCTCCCCGCCATATTGGGAGCCGGTATTACCCCCAGAGAACATCTTGATGAGATCTCTGAGAATTTGATTCCGGCCAAGGGGCGCGTCAAACCCCCAGCGCCGATTAGCGTGGAGATGTTGGAAGCTGACTACAGTGGATGTGTTCTGAGTTTCGATGGAGCCGCAAAGACGTCGACGCGCCTTGGGAGTTGCGGATGCATACTCTGGGAACTTCCTGGATGGAACGTTCTTGAAGCTCAAGGCTACGCTTTGACAGATGTCACAGTCAACGACTCTGAGTATTGCGGGCTTGTGAATGGGCTGAAGATGGCTCTGAGGCGTGGGATCCAAGAACTTGTTGTTGTCGGAGACTCACGCATCGCCATTCAACAGGCCCAAGGCATAATCAACTGCAATCAGCCGAACTTGCAACGACGTCTGGCGGAGTTTGAATCTCTGAGAGACAAATTCCGGACTCTGCGATTGGTGCATGTGAAACGGGACTACAACCAGGCGGCAGATTACCTCACGTCAAAAACGTTGGTTATGGGTAGATCATGGCAAGTCGAGGACGCTGACGAGTTTACTCACTTACGTTTGGTGTCCAAGATCCATGAGAAGTTGATGAAGCCCCATGTCCATGAAGAGTCTAACGCTCAAGTCTCAGAGACTCAGGAGTCCCAGAATCACACGACAGAAGAACCAACCCCTGGATCAGCGTGTGCCCCGTTGCCGTTAGCGGCCAAAGTGTTGATTGCTGTGACTCGTGCGCAAGCTCAGAATGAAGAGCTCCCCGGAGATCCTATGGGACCGCTTGAGTTCCAAGCAGAACGATGGAGGCGGATCAAAGCACACCAGGACCAAGACCCGGAGCTGGCTGAACTCATCAAGTTTCTAAAAGGTGACGTGGGAGGCCTACCACGTCCCCGAGCCAGAAAGCTTGCGAGAATTGCTGAAGACTTCGTCTTGGATTCCAGGAATGTACTCTACCGCCTGAGTCGTGCCACCAGGGAACGCCCGAGGGACAACGTTGATGAACTCAGACTTGTGGTTCCCAGTGATTTGCGTCTCGACTTGTTGCATTATGCCCATGAAGACTATCAAGGTGGTCATCAGGGGATCAAGCGGACATTTGAGAAATTGATCTCTGAATTCTACTGGCTGGGCATGTACGCTGACGTTGAACGATTCGTCAAAGAGTGCGTAGATTGCGCCAGTGGCAAGGGGCGTCCTCCGAATCCTGGACCTTCGCCTGGGAATATCGAGCCCAGCCGACCTTTCGAAGTGGTGTCCATGGATTTCGTGACGCACATGCCGAAGTCCGCAAGGGGTAACACGTTTCTCCTACTGTTCCAAGACATGTTCTCAGGGTATGTGATGTGTAAACCTATGAGTATCACTACCGCCCAGGATGTGGCCGAGGCCTACGAAGAAACGGTTTTCAGGCACTTTGGAGCAAGTTCTTTGATGCGACATGATCAAGATCCCCGTTTCATGAGCGAGGTCTTCAGATGCTTTCGAGAGCTTCTGGGAAGCAGGCAACGGGCTACTCTGGGCTACCGTCCGCAAGCCAATGGCCAGCAGGAACGATCCGTCCAAACGGTGATTCGGAGCATCAGAGCCTATGTCGCAGAAGCTGACCAAAGTGACTGGGATGACCACGCTGAGCGGTTGATGTTTGCTTTAAACACGTCCTTTGATGCGACACGTCTGGAGACACCGTTTTACTTGGTACACGGATGGGATGCTCAAGGGACTGTGTCAGCTATGCTTGGCCCAAAACCTTCAACTGTCCAAGAACGAACCGCATATGAGTGGCGCCGGAAGATGCAACGTGATTACAGCTACGCTCAGGCATGTGCTGAAGATTTGCAGAAGAAAGCGAAGCTCAAGCGTTCTGAGGAACAGACTCGGAAGTGGAACGAACTCTCGGAGAGACTGAAGTCTGGGTACGCCGTAGGTGATGCTGTGTGGCTTTATATCCCCAAAGTACAAACGGGCTTGAGCCGCAAGCTAGCCCACATGTGGCATGGACCATTTCGAATCGAAGAGATGTTGGACGATTTCCGTGTAAGGCTCAAGGTCGAAGGCTCAGGCTATCGCGTGAACCCTTGGGTTCATGTAAGCCGACTGAAACCCAGAGCTGTGTTCCCCAGAAGACCCACGATGGAACTGACGATTGTTGAGGGTGATGACTTCGATACAGCGCTACTTCCAGAAGACAGTTGGGAGCCTGATTCCGAAAATGATGAGTACGAAGTGGAGAAGATCCTGGATACACGATGGACTAAGCGAACACGGACGTCCAAACGACTCCGCGAGTATCTAGTTAAATGGAAAGGATACGACGAAACCGAGTGGATACCGTTGTCGAAGTTGAACTGTGGAGCCCTGCTGTACGAGTTCAACCAAAGTGCGCGAGCAAGGGCCCGTTTCCAAGCCATGCAAGCTGGAGATGACCACCCCAGAGTTTAGCGTCACGATTATCTCCAGAAGTCTGGAGATGATTTCCAGGACCTCAGAGACTCTGAAGGACAATCGTCTTCAGAGTCGCTCCATTGAGAGAAATATCTCGTGGACTGTTGACGAAGAATTGATTGAGAAGGACGTTGGACGTTAAGAGTGACTTGTGGAATTTCGAAGTGGTCAGTGTTACTGTGGATATTATCGTGAGATGTTGGTGGATACAAAAACATGCAGAGAGCTGAATTGATTTCAAGGATGATGGTGATATTATAACTGGGAACTATATTGAATGGTGATTACGCTACGAGATAAATGGCTAAGCAATGAAGATAAAGATCCCAGAATAATTGATGTCCTGGAGCTCAGAACGTATTGCGAGTCACGGGGTTGGCACTGCGTTCCGACGGAGAGATAGCTTCTTGCTTGATACTGTGAGGAAGAAATTTCATCCAAGCAGAGTCGGCAAGAGCAGTGGCCCACTGAGTACGTGCAGGTTCTTCGTCGTCCAGCTCCTCCAACTGCTCGTCCAAATTGAGGGGATCCGGGCCACCGAGATCAGCAACATGAGGGTCCTGCCAGATCCACGGGCAAAGTTTGTCGCTGAGCGTCCAGATGCCTGGCTCGTAGAAGAGAGTCTCGGGGAAGTCCTTGCAGGCTTGTGATTTCTTGACCAGTTTCCTGTATTGCCGCATGAGAGTATTCCGACGGAGAGCACGCTGATTGTAGATGTCCGCCGAGCGAGCATCAGCGTCGACATCTATTGTAACCCAGTGAGTCCGCTCCCAGAACGCTTGGGCGTGCTTGTGCATGCAGTCAACGAACGCGTCGATGAGCTCCAGAGTAGCGGAATTCAGGATGCATCGCCGATGAAGGTAGAGCTTCTGCTTGCGGTTCTGGAACATGTAGTCCCATGGAGTTGGATTCATCTCCAACAACGCAGTGTATTCACGAGAGTCCCAGCGACGCTTGACCAGCTCACTTGCGTGCTTGTGAACCTCATACTCGGGGAAGCCGGCGGTCTGTCCAAGGGACGACTTAGAGACGCTGACCCGCTGCACTCGGACGCCGAAGTAAAGCCACGAAAGCACGCTGTCGTCAGGAACTTCCACGATCTGGAGCTCATCCACCGTCAGGGAGTCATACGCTTTGCGTGACAACGAGCGATGGCGCGAAGATGAACCCAACGGCGGATTCCTGGTGACTTGGCGACGAGTAGTCTGCTGACGCTGGTACCCTGACGAAGCCCTCTTATACGCCTTGCTCTTCTTGGAAGGAGGAGCTGGTGCGTCCGTGTCGGAACTGCTCTGGCTGCGAGAACGCTTGGGACGCTTGCGCGTGTGGCCGTCAGACTCAGAACCACTGTCGGAATCATCACCATCGTCTTCATCTTCTGAGGGAGATCCATCCGAGGGCGGCGCCTTGAAGTCGGGTTCAGCCGTAGTGTCGTCCACCGTAGACTCCACGTCTTCGTCTGGATATGGAACATGGGCATCCAAAGGCTCCCAGGACGGCGCCAGCTGGTCGAATTTCAGAAGTCGATCTAAACGCTCGTCGGCCATCTTGTAGTACACCTCAGGGACGTAGCTGGACCATGGAGTTGCATCCAGACGTCGCCAGTACATCATGCTGACCAACATCTTGACCAGTTGCGGTTCACGGAAGAGGCCGTGGCATGCACGGTCAGAACTCAGCCAGTCCATGGCCTTCTCATACTTGATCCCTGCCAGAAGAGCTTGCCGAAGATCCGGTCGAACCTCTTTCCAGACCACGTTTCCAGGAAGCATCGTGTGGACACTCTTCTTGGGAACCGAAGTCTTCTCGCCAGCCCTGCGCACAGAGTCTTTCCCTGGTGTATGTCGACTTGGACGGCGCTGGACCTTAGGTGGAGACGATCGCTTCTGAAGCTTGGATTTTCCAGAAGACTTCGCCTGTGGCCGTTTCCCTTTGGACGTCTTAGGCGGAGACTTCCCGGACTTGGATGACGCGCCAGGCCGCGTCAAGTCGAGCACCACCGGAACCTTTTCAGTAGCCGCGGCTTTAGATGCTGCCGTTGCCGTTTCGAAAGCCTCCTGGAAGTCAGGAACCGGGTCGCGACGCTTGTCCAGAGAAGTGATGCTGATGACAGTGTCCCAAGATGAAGGTACAACGGCGTTGTCCTGGTAGAGTTCCAACAGCTCGTGAAGGCGGTCCCAGTTACCCGAGAGATCAGAGTTCTTCTGAAGAAACTCAGCGAAGCCCCAAGTGTCGATGGCCTTCACCACCGGACGATCGTTCATGAGACGAATGTGTGACTCTGCGTCAGTGAGACGAGTCTTGAGTTCTGCCTTGTCCGCTTCCAGAGAGTCAATGTGATCCTGGTACCGGGTCTTGAGGTCTTGCATCTCAGACTTCAGGCGTTTCTCGACCTCATCAGAGGCATTCAGAGCTTGGCCAACCTCGCGATACCAGAAATCACAGTTGAAGAGCCACTCACGAGCGAGTTCGTCACACCGGCTCTGGGCAGCGGCGGCGTCGACCATTGCGGTAGCTCCTTGAGCCTCGACTTGCTCCCGGAGACGACGGTGCGCACTCGCCATGAGTTTCAGGAAGCCTGAAGTCTTGAAGACGCGCTCGGCCAACCGGTCCGCTGGAAGATGAGCCAGGAGAGACATCAACTCACGCTGCGCTGCGATAGAATTCAAGGCTCCATCGAGGTCCCGAGGATTTGTTGCCATCGAGCGCGGACGAAGGATATCCCCTTCAGTGAACCCGGGGATGACGCGTTCAAGCTCGTCCACATCATCACGCGAGAGGTATTGGTACCCCACCATACAGCTTGGTCCGCCATAGCTGTCAGAGACATGTTTTCCTTGGCGGATGTCCGCCGCTCGAGCTGGCACGCCGACCAAGAAGACAGGGCCATCGTGATGTGGAACTCTGGCCTTCCAGTTAGCAGGCACCTCCGGACGCAGAATCGCTGACGCTCCGGTGCCAACCTCCGTCAGGAGCCCTCTGTTGAGAAGAGCATCGACGTCTGAGATGCTCACCATGTGTGGCACCTCATGCGCAGCCACCACAGGATCATCAGTACGGGCAGTGGCCACTGTATCCCGAGGAGACGCTGGCGCTTGGGCTGGGGCGCTTGAGCTGCCACCAGGCGAGATGGTCGAGCCATCACTGCCACCCTGAAGAGAAGGTGCCGTTGCCGAAGCAGGAGCATTTCCTGAGGCGTTGCCGGCCGAAGAAGACGATGGTGCGTTGCTTGACGAAGTCGCGAAGGTGTCGGACATGATGGTCTTGAAGTTTTTTGGAGAATGCGAGCGCGAAGACCGTGTGGATGTTTCTCGTTGGAGTTTGGAGTTTATGATGGATGGATGTCGATTGGCTAGGGAGACAGGGGACCAGAGGCTCTGAAAACTTGGCAACTGACCAAGAGTGGCCGCAGCCCGTCGCTCTGAGAACCGACGTTCTCTGTGTTTTTGAGGCCTGGCCATGATTCACAGTTTGGGAGAAATTTCCTCACTGATGGATCGTGACCAGGAGGGGCGGTTGTGAAACTGCTATTTCCGGTTTTCGAGCGAACGGTCGCCGGCTCTCTGTGATGTGTGTGTGGATATATTGGCTTCCGGCTCTGTGGTGTAATATTTCGCTTCATGGATTCATCCTTCGCCTGTTTGTAAAGGGGCCCAACGGGTTGGAAGTGCTACCCAAGACTGTGCACAAGTCTGGGCAGACTAGCACTCAGTCCAACCACCGGACTTTCCCCGACGACGAGTGCCTAAGTTCTGGCGGAAAGTCTCTCAGATCGAATGTATCTCTGAGAGACCTCGTCCCGTTACACCCATGAGCGACGATTGACGGTTCAAGGATCCTAAGCAAGACCCACAAGACCCAAGAGGCCCGAAGTGCCCAAGTGTCCCGTGCTGTACGTCGCCTACCCAAGACACCCCTGAGGACGTTGTGTGCATCGAGCATTGAAGCTCTGCATCCTGGGAATCATCGTCTCAAGTCTGAGGATCAAGCTTCTGAGTCTGAGAACCAGAAGTCTAAGAAATGCCACTCTGAAGACCAATGCCAGAGTGAAGATGACATTGATCCCAGACCTCTCACACGATGATTACCCCAAGTCCCAAGCATCCCCAATAAGCCCAAGTATGTTCCAGTTGACGCTCAAGACTTCATGTGTATTGAGCATAGCTCTACACCCCTGGGAATCAAGTCACATGTCTGAAGATCAAGCCTCCAAGTCTGAGAAGCATGATGATCACCGCTCTGAAGATGAATACCAGAGCCAAAAGATTGCATACCAGACATGTACCCAGTGGAGTCGATGCCTCACCATACTGAGTCCAAGCCAACCCAGAGAGTCCAGTCCGACATCAAGTGATACACAACCTGAGAGTTACACACTGATGCCTCATCATGCTCACTCATCAAGATCCGCCACACTGACTCCAATACTGAAACCAAGTGAAGATTCCCTGAAACATAGTGAGACCAAGACAACCTGAGATATGAAGACTGACTGCAATGTACCCAGAAAGAAGAACAAGAAGAAGATCGAAGTGTGTGTATGAAGAAGATATGACAGAAGACAAATGTTAAATAGAGTTCAATTTGCCTCGTGAAGCACAAGCTACCGAGTTCCATCTGCTGTGCATACAGCCGTAACAAGGTTTGGTGTTACGTGATCTCTCGCCTTCTTCCAACCCCTTTAGGCGGAGATCAGCGTAACGTAGAGACCTGAAGTGACCCGCCTATTTCATTTCCTAGTTGGGTCGTTTGTCTTGTCTCTAACGGTAGCCCATTTCATATTGCTCGTTTGGACAGGTTCTGGGAGCTAGACAGTCGCTCTCAGGACGCTTGATTGACTGTTGTATATAACCGATTGTATTGGTTTATTTCCCTCTATATATTAGAGGGTGGTGCGCGAAAGGAACGGGTTTTCAGACAGACCAGGGGTCTGAAACACATACCCGGTTGACCTGGAAGTACTAGCCCACCGTCCAAGGGCCAGGAAAGAATAAGTGACGGTTGTGTATATTGTATATTTGTATTGAACTCTGTTAATTGTTGGTTATCTTCTAAGTCTAAGCCTCCAGGTGCTGAATTTGCGATATTCAAGTACCTGGTTATTGGACTTCTTCATTGTTTCTTTGACTACACACTCTGGGAATCACTTGTGGTTCTCAGGGCTTCCGACTCCAGAAGGACCCCGCTAAGGCTTCGAACGTCGTCGCCGCTGGCCTCGCACGGAGCTCCCTCAATCTTCACCCCACAACACTTGACCCGGGAGGTGTCATATTCCTCAGACAACGAACCAACGAGGATACACAAGGTATCACACGCCACAACTGGCGACTACTGAGAGCCCTCAGTACCGTCGCCCGTTGGTTCACTGTACACCCCCCCCTGCACCGCGGTAAAAGTTTCACCGACTTCGCGACACACCTGTTGCCAACCGCACCTCCAACACGCTGCGAGGCGTGTCGGCCTCTTCGAAGTCCATACTTCGAAGACTTCCCTGTCGAACAAAGTTGTTCGACGCACCCGAGTCCACTAGGGCACGAAGAGAGTTAACTTTCTTCGACATAACATTCAGGATGAGAAGGTTTGGCTTATCATCTTGCAATTTGCAGCGAGAAACCTTCTCGCTGGGGGATCAGTCCTCATCGTCGCGTGTCCAAGTTCGACACGCGAGACTGCATCACCAGTAGGACGCCCCGCGCTTACTGGTCCTTGGCGTTTTTTTGAACACCCGCCCGGATACACACTCGCTGTGCATTCGCGTGCAAAGTGACCGATGTTACCGCACTTGTAACATCGTACCTTGAAGCCCTTGCGCTGTTGTTGACCAGCAGTCGTAGCACTCGAGAGGTCCATAGGCTCCGGACCTCCCGCCTTCGGAGCAGGACGCACCGGCTTCGGCGCGTTCGCATGGAGTTTAGCTTGACGCCGGCTAAACTCCTCTTGCATCGCAAGGCTAATGGCTTCCTCGAGAGTATTGGGATACTCTCGAAAGAGGTATGTTTTGACTGGGCCGTCTCTCAGTCCCTTCATGAACGTGACGACCTTGGTTGCCTCGTCGGCCGGGTTGGCCACTATGTTCGATACCAAGTATCGAGCACGCTGGGCATAGGAATGCACGTCATCCTTGCCATGCTGCAGATAGAGGAACTCCGCCCTCGATCTGAACTCGTTCTTCGGGGTCTCAAATGCGAGCTTGAGCTCCTCCTTAAAACCTTCATACGTGCTGAAGCGCGTAGGATCCGAGAGTCGGCGCCCATAGGCCCAACTCCTCGCGCGTCCGCCCAAAGATGGCATGGCGAACGCGACCTCCGACATCAAATCGACGATACGTCGAGCCGCAACGGCTGTGTCGAGTTCGACAAGCCAACGAAGGAGGGTCTCGTCCTCCTTCCCCGCGTAGGTACTCACGTGGAGTTTCAACGACTCCACGCGTGGCTTCGGGGAAGCCACCGAGGCAGCAACATATCGTTGCTCCTTAACAATGTACCCCAGAGCAACACCGTGTTGCTCTGTCGGCGATAGCGTGCGAAGCATCACCGCTAATGTTGCCTCTCCAATGACTCGCGAGAGTCGTTGGAGCGCCTCCCGCTCTGGACCCTACAGGTGGGGGGAGTCCGTGCGCGTCACGGACTGGTGTGGGGTCCCCGTGGACCCCTCATCCATGGGGGAGTTCTCTACTCCGCGTTTGTATGACTCCATACGAACGAACAGCAGTCGGTCGTGGGACGGACTACTAAGTGCTACCAGGTGTAATGGGTCTACTAAGACCTATTAGGTGGCGTTCACGTGCGCTTACGTGTATGAGGAAGCGTGCAAATTGATTAGACTTAATTTAATTATACTTACGTCCGTAAATGTAATTAAATCAAATATAACAATATTTAAACTGCAAATACCGCAAAATGAGAACTGTTATTGAATTTGGCACAAGCGAATTATGGACCTCCTAAATCTGATTGCTATCTGTTTCTAAAGGTTCTGTCATGTGTGGTTGACAGAACTCTGATTTCTTCTAAGAGCACTGATTAATAGAAATACGTCACTTTCTACCAATAACATGCGTAAATGCACGCGAGCCATCCAATGATATGGCCCGCCCATGTATCCATTGGTGTGCTCCACACACCAAGGTCTGAGGTCCGTTTCCAACCTCTAACAGTTAGCGCAACTGTTAGAGTTACAAGTGGTGTAACCACTTGTACGTGTAACCCTGTTACAGTACAGGGAAAGAGCCACTCTGTTGAACAATTAACAGTTCAATTGGAGGGAAACAATTCGTTGTTTTCCGCTCGGATGAGGATCCGCAAGATATTATCGAGCGTGGTGGTGACACTATGCTTACGCGCTTCTCTGAACTGTGTGCGAGTGAAGCACCAGAAAATCAAATAGCGAAAATAATGGTGTACCAAGACATTCCCAAAAAGTTTAGCTGGAAGAACAAACAGTGGGTGTGGCGCAAACGCTATCAAGCCTCGATCGGGAGGATGATCCACGTCTCTCCTCGGGACATAGAGCGGTTTTATCTTCGAGTAATGCTAAGCCACCGAAAAGGCCCTACCTTCTATGAAGACTTAAAAACCGTTGGCGGAGTCGTTCACCTTGCGTTTTTAGCTGCGGCGCATCTTGCTGGCTATCTCGACAATGATGAGGAGTGGATTGCGTGTATGGCTGAGGCTGCGGGTTTCAACATGCCGTATCAACTGCGCCAAATTTTCGCGACGATTTTAGTCCTTCGGACGTTCAACAACTGTGGGACCGCTTTTACAGCGACCTTTCGGAAGATTTTGGGCATCAAAACCGCAACCTACTTAAACCACTTAAAAGTTCAGTTGTGGTGTTCAAGACTCTCCATAATCTTCAGCAACTCCTTCAAGTTAGCGGGTTCTCAGTCCACGATTTTGATATCCCCCAGCTGTGTGAATTTCTGCGACTGGTGTTTGAAACCGTGCGGGACGATAACAGCCTTATTCGCCGTGAGCTGGCAGCGTATAACGAATCTGCCTTGGAGGAAATTGTGAATACGGAAGATCGATTAAATTCAGGCCAAAAACAAATTTATGACCGCGTATTAGGTGCGGTGAGTCATCCGGAGCCTGGGAATAAGCTCTTTTCCATCGACGGACCAGGAGGTACCGGTAAATCAACACTACTTCGGAACTTATTTGCAAAGGTCAGACTCGACGAAACGATTGCGCTTGCGTGTGTATCAAGTGGAATTGCTTCGCTTTTGCTGATGGGCAGAACGACAGCTCACTCTACATTCAAGATTCCAATCAAACTGGATAAAAATTCGACATGTTCGATTTACAAGCAGTCGCACCTGCGGAAGTTGATCGAGCGTACCAGCTTAATAGTTTGAGACGAAGCGCCCAAGGCGCACTGCCACGCTTTCGAAGCAGTTGTTCAAACACTGCAAGATATCATGGGAAATGACCAAGAGGGAAAGTCATCGTGCTTTCATGCGACTTTAGGCAGATCCTTCCAGTGGTGAAGAGGGGAACTGCGACGAAAACCATCGACGCTTGCTTAAAATCGTCTATGTTGTGGAGTAATTTCCAGCAGATGCATTTCACTGAAGACATGCGTGTCCGCTCCGCTTCGAACCCCTCCAGTGCAGAAGAGATGAGCGCCTTTTCAGAGGTTTTGCTAGGAGTTGCAAACACGACGTTAACCCCACTCTTGGAAGCGAGTTTATGAAAATTCCTCAAGACATGCTCATCGACAACCCGACAGACGCAGGTATGATACCTAAGGGAATGACGCGAATGATTGACTACATGTACGCGGATGTGAACAATGCTGAAGCCACAACTGACGAATACTTCGCGGTTCGAACAATCTTAACGACTACGAACGCCATGGTTCACCGTATCAATGCTGCAGTGGCAGAACGACCGCTGGACACAGCACATGGATATCTGTCCTCAGACGCTGTAGAGGATGACGCAGATGGGAGTTTGTTCGAACAGGAAGTACTTCATTCTGTTAGCTTCAACGGGATCCCTCCCCACAAGCTGCTCTTAAAAACGGGAATCCCCATTATGATGATGCGGAATCCGAACCCTGGACTTGGTATCTGCAATGGCACGCGTCTGCGAATCGTTGAATTGAAACCTCACGTTATTCACGCAGCCATTATGACGAGTGAACGAAAGCGGCAGCATGTTCTAATTCCAAGAATTGTTTTCATCAGCGATGACGACGGACGGGACTTTCCATTTCGCTTGAGAAGAACGCAGTTTCCAGTGCAACCAGCATTTGCTATCACTATCAACAAAGCTCAAGGGCAAACGGTGATGAATTTGGGGCTGTACCTCGCTACACCCTGTTTTTCGCATGGCCAACTCTACGTAGCATTTTCTCGCGTCACGGGACGTTCAAGGGTTAAGGCGTTGGTTGAAAAGCCTGAGCTAGAGGAAGAGGACGGAGTTTACACAAGTAATATTGGGTACAGACATATTTTTACTTAGATCACAGATAAATAAGTTTTGACTTTTGAGTACGCCCGCCGGAGCGCAGCGGAGGCATCTTTTTTCTATGTGTGACTTCTTACAAAAAAGGTTTTAGCCCATGTGAGTGTGCGAGCTCATGACTTTTTTGTCTACACATAAAATATTATATTTTCGTGTAACGTTAAGCCCATTTGTTTAGTACCCTTTAGTTAAAGCGTCGGGTTGTGACGAACCCAATGCGCCTGTTCGCTAGCGGATCGTACGGCTGACAGCACTTAGCTACGTTTGTCTCGCCGGGTTCTTTGTTTATGGGCTCCCTTGCAATCAACACTCTACTGGCTCAGTCACCTGCGCCGGAACGTCACCGTCCCTATTTATATTCAATACAATGAGCTTTCGCTCTTTACGTTCGTTCGTTCGTTCACTTCCTCAGCACTCGTCCTCCAACACTCTCGTTCGTTCGTTCACCTTGGTCGACTCGTAGAGCGCAGTATCACCACCGTTCTTGGATCCCACAGCCAACGTGTCGCTTCCAGCCCGCTAATGACCCGTTCCCGATAGCCCGTCGCTAACCTAACGCACTTGGTGCCGCCCAAAACCCAGTCGTGTCCGCTGTCACTCGCCCGTCGCCAAGACTACCCGGTATATTCCGCTATGACGGTCGTCCTTCACCAACGTTCAGTACCAACCGTCCGCTATCAATCCACACCACTTTACCACTGTTCGTCCGCTTCCAAGCCTTGTCGTCCACTCTGCAGATTCTAGACTGACTTCTGCATCGCCGTCGCCCACGATCCCAATCTCTCTCCACTCAAGGGTCGTTCGAGGCTTCGATTTACTGCTTGCGATCGTCCAGTCAACGGACGTCCACCAACATTCTGTAGCTTCAACGTCTGCTCATGGCGATCTTCCGCCCGCACGTCAGCAACGGCCATTTTCTCTCCGCAGTCAGTGTTCATCCTGTTACACGCCTTCTCCTTCTCCAGAGTCTTCCACGACTCTGGCGGCCTGAAAGAACTGTTCGTAGTCCCGCATAGACACCCAGAACGTGCCGTCATCTCGTCCTGTTCGTGCCGTCCCTCCACGTTCATCAGCGTTTCTCTTTGGTCGCAACTCCACTTCAAGTACATATTGGCCTGCAGCATTTCTTCTTCTTCGTCGCCGAAGTTCCACCAGCATGCCACGTTGTTCTTCCGATCCATTCGCACTCGAAGTTGCGCGCTCCTTTCGTTTTGGTAGTCGTCCAGCCGCGATTGCATTAACTGACGCCGTCGTTGCTTCACCAGCTTCTCTGATCGCCGTTGCACCCGTCGTTGGTCCGAACGCTCCTTCATCCGTCAATTCTTCAATTATGTCATCACCAATCCGTTGTAATAGCTGTCCGGGATAGTGATACTTCACTAGGAACGAAACATGAGCTATAATCAGCTCTCCGCGTCCGTCCAGATCCTCGCGTCTTAGTAGAAAGTTGTCGTAACCAGCCGGCTCAATCACCTTGGTCGGTCCAATCCAAGAATGTACAAATTTAGATGCTGTGGGGCCTCGCGGAGGTCGAAACACCCACACCCGATCTCCTGGTTTGAATTCAGACACCTTCTTCGTCTTTCGATTGCAGTACTTTGCTTGGCGGTCTTGCTCACGCCGTCTCGCTTCTTCAGCACATTGATGACTCACTTCCAACGTTTTCAACAAGTTCTCGTGATGCTTCGTCAGTTCATCGGCCTCTGTCACGTGAGTTCGTCTCAAGAGCTCGTTCGGTGTCCTCAACTTTCTCCCCATCATCAGCTCGTTTGGGGTTAACGCTACAGTCGAGTGCTTCCCTGAGTTATACGCGTAGACCGCGAAATTCACCCAGCTATCCCAGTCACACTGCCGTTCGTCACTCATATAGACCGCCACACAATCCTTCCAAGTTCTATGAAATCGTTCTACGAGCCCAATCATCTGTGGTCGATAGGGGACTGGATTTGTCTGTTGAGCCTGCAGCAGATTCACCAATTCATCAATTACTTTGCCGGTTAATTCAGGAGCACCGTCAGTCAATAACTCCCGAAATGGCCCAAACTTCAAGACAATTTCCTTCATCAAGAAGTCCGCAATCTTGCTCGCTTCGTGACTCTCCACCGTCGTCGCAACCGCATATCTCGTTACATACTCTAACGCCGCAATGACATACCGCTGTCCTCGTTCTCCGACAGGTAAAGGTCCCGCGACATCCAACGCCCAACGATCTCCGACGTCTCCACCTCGCAAACTTCGTAGTGGTGGTACAACTTCTTTCGGCTTCGCTTTTCGGCTGCCACATTCCTGACAACCGCGCACCCATCGTCTCACATCTTCTGCTAGACTCGGCCACCAGTATACTTGGGATACACGCGCTTGAGTATGCGTTGTTCGCAGGTGTCCAGCCCAAATGGAGTCATGACATTCTTTGAACGCTATCGCATGCAACACCGCTGGTAGTATCACTTTGATACCGTTCACCGTCTCAATTACCGCCATGCCATAGTTCGTTGTCACCCTCAGGCCCCGATACTCGCCGCTCTTAACTAACTTCTGCACCATTTTGCTCGTCATCTGCGCGTCACAAATTTCTGCATCGGTCAGCTGTAAAGTGTCGCCTTGTTCTCGTAGACGTCGTCGTTCAGCTCGTGCTCGTTCGTGTTCAGCATAATTCCGGCCTGGTAACACCGTCTGATTCGTCGTTGAGCACTCCAGTGATCCTCGGATCGGCACAGCATCCGTCCCATGCAATACCGTCACTGTGTTCTCCCCGTTGTTCGTTCCATTCGTCCCCGAGTTCCCCAACGCCGCAGTCCGTTCACTCGCCTTCGTTCTACGGTCAGAAGCTGCCTCAGATGACTCCGTTCGTTGTACATGTACGCTTGGTTTGTTCGTCGTTTTCGTCTCGGTAGCCGCTGTTGACTTCTCGTACATTCTCCGCACTTCCGTAGTCTCGTCCGGAGTTTGTTTCAACGCCGCGCTTCTCGACAAAGGTTTTCTTTCGTCTGTACTCAGGGCAGGCTACTTCTTCGTTATCTTCGGTTTCGGGAGTCGTCTGAGCGTCGCGTCATTCCTTTTCAGCCGCTCGCTCGTGGTAGGTTGCTCGTCCACTGCCGATTGCTCATTCATCACCGACTGATCATTTGTCATCGACTCGTTCGTCACCGACAGTTCGTTCATCACCGACTGATCGTTTATCATCGACTCGTTCGTCACCGACAGTTCGTTCGTCATCGACGGCTCGTTCATTGCCGACAACTCGTCCAACGCTGACTGTCCGTTCACTGCTGACCATGTAGGATCTCGTATAGATAATGCATCGTCTCCAGGCACCGTCGCGTCACTCGTCAACGTATTCGCTACTCTCCGCCTTCGTCGTTTCCGCTTTCTACGTCCGACCGCTGCCAGCGTTTTCATCACCACCGGCGCTCTCGATAACGCGTCTGCCACGACATTCGTGCTTCCCGGTCGATACTCAACTGTAAAATCATACTCTTGTAAAGTGAGGGCCCATCGGTGTAGTTTTCCCGTCAAATTTGTACTCGTCATCAGCCATTTTAGTGCGGCGTGATCCGTGACAATCTCGAACCGGCGTCCATAGAGGTAAGGTCGAAATAGTTTGATCGCCCACACCACTGCGAGACATTCTAACTCCGTTATGCCGTACTTCGTTTCCGCTTCGCTATTGACCTTGCTTGCATAAGCCACAGGCTGCCATCCATTACCAGCATCCTGCATCAAACTCGCTCCAAGACCAACCGTAGACGCATCAGTACAAACTCGAAAAGGTAGACGGAAGTCCGGATAACGCAACACCGGCTTCGTCGTCAGAATATGTTTCACCGCCATAAATGCTTCCTCTTGATATGCCCCCCACTTCCACTTCACTTTCTTCCGCAACAATTTCGTCAAAGGCTCCATCAACGATCCAAATCCGGGCACAAATTTCCTGTAGTAACCCGCAAGATGAACGAAGCGCTTCACCTCAACAGCATCATTCGGTCTCGGAAATTCGCGTACAGCAGTCACTAATCGATCCAGCGGCCTCACTCCATCTTTGGACAACTCATGCCCCAAGTACTCCATCGTTTCTGTGGCAAATCTACATTTTTTCAGTTTTAGCGTCAGGCCCGCCTGCGATAGTCGTTCCAACACGCACGCCAGCTCGATCACATGTCGCTCAATGCCTCCTCGGGTATAGATCACGATATCGTCAAGGTACACCAAGCACGTCGACCAAGTCAAACCACGCAGAACACCGTTCATCATCCGTTGAAAAGTGGAAGGAGCGTTCATTAATCCGAATGGCATTCTCAAGAATTGGTATAGGCCTTGTTTCGTCATGAAAGCCGTCTTCACTTTGTCTCGTAACGCCATTAAGATTTGTCAGTAGCCCGCTTTCAAGTCGAGAGTTGAAAACAATAGTGCACCACCCAACGCTTCTAGTGTTTCATCGATACGCGGCAAAGGATAGACATCTTTTCGTGTGATTTTGTTCAGCGCTCGATAATCTACACAGAACCTGACCTCTCCATCCTTTTTACGCACTAAGACAACAGGAAATCCCCAAGCGCCATTGCCTTCTTCGATCACACCTGCCGCCAACATCTTCTTCACGTTCTCTTCGATGATCGCGTCGTCAGTCTGTGCCTTTCGCCGTCTCTTCAACATAATTGGAGCCGCATCTCCAGTGTCGATATGGTGTTCCACAGGTAGGGCCGTCGCTGGAGGGCAATCACCCGTAGTCTCCACTAAGTTTTTGTAGGTTCTTAACAGTTTCAGGATGAGCGCACGACTGTCTTCGTCCTCAATACCGATCTTTATTTCGTCCTCGTTCTCTAGTGGCTCTTGGCTGTTTATCTCGTCCAGCCAGCTCTTTACTCGATCACGTTCCAACTCCCCATTAATCTCAAGCACCTCCATGTCGCGGTCAATCGGTATCCACACGCCGAGTTCCTTCTTCGATGGTAGTCTCGTTCTACCTGCAGCTGCATTGATCATAGGTACCATCGCTTTTCCTTGGTGGGCTCGAGTCACAGTTGAAGCCAGCATCACCGCGCCTGCACATTTCGTTGGTACAAACATTCCCAGTTCGCCGTCAGGAGCCGCTACCGCAACTTCCACTGGTGTTACCGCATTCCCGGTCAACTGCGTCCTCCGGGTCATCCGAACCGCCGCCACTCGTGCCTTTACGTGCTCGTCACCTTCCACCTCATTCGTCCGAAATGGTATGATGATCCTCCGTTCCTTTTCTCGGTACAGCAGTTCATTCCGTTCAAAATCTAGTTTAGCGCCGTGTTTCGTCATGAAGTCCACGCCCAACAAAAACTCGTCATCGCAGCCTTCCACCACACATGCATCCACACATACGGGCTCGCCAAACACTGTCCTGAATCGAAATCGCCAGACACCAATTACATCTAACAGGAATCCACCAATTCCTTCGACGCAATCCACAGGCGCTTCAATATTCAGCTTGTCGCCGTACTGCATCCATTTAGTACCTGCCACAGTGTACCTCGCACAACTGTCCAACTTCACGTTCTTCCAGAGCCGATCGATTCGCATCATCGCTGTCGGTAAACCGTCCGCAGAGCTCACCCATTCCTCGTCATCAAGGTTCATTACTGGATCCGCTTCCACAGGTTTCCTCACTCGTTTCACCAGTTTCACGGTGGCCGACTGTTTTTGCTCAATGCTTTCGTCAACTGCTGACGTCATTTCTCGTCGTTTTTGCCGTTCCTCCAGAGCTTGCAGAGCCATTTCAGCTTGTTGTTGCCGCTCCAATGCCTTACTACCGAGTTTCTTCTTCTCGTAGCTCTTTGCGTCCTTGGCGACCAAACGTCTATCTTGTCGTCGTTGTTTAGCGGCTCGTCGTACTGCACGTCGATGTTGTCGTCGTTCGGCTGTGGTGCGTCGCCGTTCAACCGCCCGTCGTTCACCATCCGGCTCCGGAGTCGTCGCGCCTTCTCCAGCTTCGACACTATTGCCTTCAATACGACATTCATCGTCGTCGACGGGTCGTTCGCCTTCTCCAGTTTCCACATCATCTTTGCCGCCTTCCAATCGAATTCGCCGGTATTGAGTAGCTGCCATAGCAGGTCGTACCGTAGCCACGTAGATAGCCGCCCTTTCGTCATCGCGTTTAGCTTCGTCTCGCCTCATCCGCTCGACAGTCTTCATAACTCCTCCATCTTGGGACGCTGCTGGTGATCGTACCTTCCTCTCGGGTTCCCCGCCTCCAGCTTCGTTCTTGTGTCGGAGAGTGTTTTGTTGCTCCGGACGCTGCATCTCCGTCGCTACTCCCGGGACTCGTTTTCCGTCGACTTCTTCGATTCTTCGGCCTTCCGCTTCAGATACGCTTCATTCCGTTGCTTAGCGTCTGGGTCCGTGCAATCCCTCGCGAAATGTCCTCTCTGGTAACACGCAAAGCACTTCGGTTCGTTGGGGCATTGTGAAGCCCAGTGACTCCGTTGTCCGCAATGAAAACATGGTCTGTTTGGTACGTCACTTCGCTCCCGTTCTTCACGTGCTGCTCGACTGACTTCTACAATTCGTGCCTTGCCATAGGGTCGTTCCTCAGAAGCCACCATCTTCGTAGCCGCAGTTGTCGTAGTAGTAGTTGGCTTGTATCGCTTCGCACGTGGTTCTTTCGGTTCATCTTCACTACTCGACTCCACTATCAACCGCTTGGACGTCTTCTTCGCTTTCGTGACTGGCGCTTCCGACTTGATCTTCGTAACTGCTTTCTTTTTCTCAATGCGCTTTTTGCCAGCGTTTCCAGTTGGAGCCCAAAACCGTCCATTCCATTTCTGTCCAGGTACACCCCTGCCGGCCAATTATACACCCCCTGTTGGTTAATACAGATCGCTAACGCATTTGGTTGTTCCGTTGGCGTTGTGCTACCTGCTGTTACGTTCTCAGTTCCATTCCCAGGGAGAGCCAAAGTTCCAATGCCAGGAATTATCACCATTCGGCTGCCGTCACTCGTCAGTGGTGGTGAGTGAGAACTTTGATTCACCTGCTTCTGACTGCCAATCAAGTAATCCATCGGGTCGTCGATGTCCACAGCTTTCTCCACGGCTTCTTCCAGTGTTGTGGGCACAGGTGGCTGCTTGACCAGTTGCCGAACCGTCCGGTCCAAACATCGGTAAAACTGCGCGAGGAACACACGTTCGCTGACCTCGTTCCTGTCCGCTGCTTCACGTAGTCCTGCTGCGAAATCTGCATACGGCTCATTCTTCAATCTGAATCGTGCATTAACTCGAGCTTCTGCAGCAGACTTATCCACTCGTGGGCCATACCGTCGTAGAAGTGCCACTTTCAATTTCGTCCACGTTCGGTCCTTGTGATGGAGTCTACGATCCATGTTCACCCACCATCGAGCCGCGCTTTCCATCAGCTTATTACCCAGTATGAAGTATAGCGAGCGGTCCGACCACTCTCCACGTCCTGATTCCTTTGCTCCCTTCAGTGCAAGGTCAATCCTGTCAACCCATGTCGATACAGAAGCTCTCGGCGTCGGGGTGAAGCTCGGAAGTTCCAGATCTTTGATGTTCCGGGGTCGCTGTCGACGTCGTGGTTCTTCTCGCTTCCGTCGCTCGCGTCTCCGTCGATGTTCTCGTCGTTCTCGCCGTTCACGTTGCTCATGACGTCTACCGCGTTGCTGTGAACGTCGTACTCGTCGAAGAATTCCGCGATCGTCTCTTTCGGAATCACTACCTTCCTCAGTACTGGACTCTTGGCTCGACTGGCTGCTCGTACTACTTTCGTCACTGACTTCTTGCCGTCCGCGCTGGTCATCTGAAGAACTTTCGCCACTAGAGCTGCCGTCTCCATCGGAAGGGTCGGGTCCTGGTGCCGCTCGGTAAGGTCGTGGTCTCGGTTCCCGTTGCTGCAGCTCACGTCGCTCTGCATTGCGTCTACCGTCACGGTCCCGTCGCTCATGGCTGTGATGGCGTCTCTGGCTTCGTTCATATCGCCTCGGCCTTCGCTCGACATCTTCATTGTCAGCATGTTTCCGCTGCCCTGCGCTTGAGAGTACGCGTCTTGGTGGTTGATGTCCAACATCATACTGGTTCAAGTCGGCTACTCCATCATCATCACTGTCTGGTGGTGATCCTACGGCTTCGTCGTAGTCCATGCGTCGGGCCGGTGGTGGCGCCTTCTCTTCATCCAACAGCTCATGTGCCGTCACCGTCGAGTCTCGGTTCGTCGTCAGTCGTTGTAGATCTACAGCCAGCTGCTTCACTCGTCCTGAGACAGTGATTCCTCGTCCCGTGTCAGTTTGTGCTACTGCTGCGCTCAGTCGCTTTACTGTACGCTCCAGAGCTTGTATCTCTGCTTCAGTCAGTCCTGGCGTCTCATCCAACATATCCTCGTAGGGTTCTGTCGCTGCATCGCTCGTGGGTTCGAGGGCTCGTTCCTCAGTCGCTAGGCCGGTATCATTAGATGGTTGCTGGACCCCATGATCCACCACTGGTTCCATAGCCTCATTCACGTCGTTATCTTCGTTCTTCTCTTCAACTTCAACTGACCGAGGCTTCTTACTACGTGTCACTCTCGTAGATCTGGCCCGTGTCACTAGTGTCGCTGTTCGCGCACTCATAGTTTGATCGGCGTTCTTCTGTTTCCGCGTTTCTCGTTTATTCGCAAGTAGCCCCTGTATGACCACCATGTGACGAACCCAATGCGCCTGGTCGCTAGCGGATCGTACGGCTGACAGCACTTAGCTACGTTTGTCTCGCTGGGTTCTTTGTTTATGGGCTCCCTTGCAATCAACACTCTACTGGCTCAGTCACCTGCGCCGGAACGTCACCGTCCCTATTTATATTCAATACAATGAGCTTTCGCTCTTTACGTTCGTTCGCTCGTTCACTTCCTCAGCACTCGTCCTCCAACACTCTCGTTCGTTCGTTCACCTTGGTCGACTCGTAGAGCGCAGTATCACCACCGTTCTTGGATCCCACAGCCAACGTGTCGCTTCCAGCCCGCTAATGACCCGTTCCCGATAACCCGTCGCTAGCCTAACGCACTTGGTGCCGCCCAAAACCCAGTCGTGTCCGCTGTCACTCGCCCGTCGCCAAGACTACCCGGTATATTCCGCTATGACGGTCGTCCTTCACCAACGTTCAGTACCAACCGTCCGCTATCAATCCACACCACTTTACCACTGTTCGTCCGCTTCCAAGCCTTGTCGTCCACTCTGCAGATTCTAGACTGACTTCTGCATCGCCGTCGCCCACGATCCCAATCTCTCTCCACTCAAGGGTCGTTCGAGGCTTCGATTTACTGCTTGCGATCGTCCAGTCAACGGACGTCCACCAACATTCTGTAGCTTCAACGTCTGCTCATGGCGATCTTCCGCCCGCACGTCAGCAACGGCCATTTTCTCTCCGCAGTCAGTGTTCATCCTGTTACAGGGTTGTGGGTTCGACTCGAACTTCGAGCCCCACATCAAACTTTGTTTTCCGTTCGATTATACTTGATTTTTGTATCATCCCCGCCGAAGCGTAGCGGAGGCGGGTTGCCTTCATTACTGTGACAAAACATATAACCACCGCCGCGTAGCGGCGGCGCTTGGCTAGTGACCTTCTATTACTACAAACTTCTACATGTATCCACCTCAGGCTTTGTCACGATAAGTGGTTTTTGACTTTATTTTCTGATTTACCCCAGGTTTTGTCATTTACCCCTTACAAAAAACAAGACAAAAGATCCAATCGGAATGATGGTTTGAGCCGTTACGAAACGTGTGGTCAGCATCGCAAGTTGAAGTTGATCTGAGTCTGAGTCCACTTTACAGCTCCGGATAGACGGACTTCGGGCCGATAACACCGCATGTGCCCTCGCGGCTAGTACCAGCACCGCGTTTAAGGCGGATGTAGCCATCCTCGCCCCACTGAGTACCCCACGAGTTCTTGATCTTGAAGTAGGAAGACGAGAAGCCCACAGCCAACACAGCGTGGTCCAGAGTCGACGTCGTGCAGGAAGACACGACGCCGCCCTTGTACTGCTTCCACGTTGGGTTGCCAGCTGCTACACCCACGGCAACAGGACGGCCACTGATGGCTTGGACCAGACCGGCATCGCTCTTAGGAACGGACACCACCTTGCGGATGGTCACAGCTTCTCGAGTGCACGACGACTGGCAGGTAGTACGGTCGCCTGTGTCGCCCGACACGTACGGGTAAGCTTCCTCTGTGCAGACACCGCCGGATTGCTGGATGAAGGTCAACGCATCCCCCGGGAAGCCACCTTCGCAAGCATACGAGGACTCGTCACAGTCCACGACCTGTTGCTCGGAAAGAGGGGTCAACGGCTGTCCAGACAGACAGATCGCGCTCTCGAGAGCAGCGACTGCTGCGAAAGCCCAGCACGAACCACATTGGCCTTGGTTCTTGACCGGAACGACGCATCCAGACGTGGTCCAGTCTTTGTCGGTGCTCGTCGAGTTGGAAGCAACTTCAACAGATAGTGGACTGCTCGTGAGGAGACCAGATCCACGTTGGTATGACGCACCGACGAAGTTGGTGAACTCGTCATCAGTCATCATGGTGAACGGCGTGTCGGTAGAGAAAACGGCGTCCGGGTTCGTGGCTTGAGCTTCTTCGATCGTCAACTTTGTCAAGAAGAATCGACGCAGCTGCTCGTCGTCAGTGGCAGTAGATGCCTTCAAGAGCGAGGAAGGAACGAAGCCATTAGCCTCCGCGAACTTGCCAGCGTCGCTTTGTTTCCATGCGCTCAGCTCCAACTGGAGGCTGTCCTTTTCTTGGAGGAACTGGGCCATACGATCCGTTGGGACGACAGGAACAGCAGCGCTGGCGGTAGTCACAGTAGCAGCCAGCACGAGGAGGAGAGGAGAGACGGTCAACATCTTGGAAGCAAGAAGCAGGAAGAAGTGGCTCAAGGCGAGTAAATTCGCAAATGAACTGCTGGTCCAGTCTCGAAACAACCGAGAGATTCCTTGCAGGAGGAGAGCAGTCATTCGGGTAGCTTATCAACCGAGAGATCTCTTGTACTACAAGTTGTAGGGGGAGACCTGTTTGTTTAGAAAGTTCGTCACCGAGATCCCTTGAAGGGGCCAGTTGTTTATGAAGATGGGTAAGTTGGACTAGCGCATCAGGATGTCAACGAGTTAACGGATTCCTGTCTTTTGTCGCGCTTGTAATCAGAATTTGACATTCAGGCTGTGTTGCTTGCATCCAACTGATCACTCATTACTCTCGCGTCAATGTGACTGTCAATGGCATTCATGTAATTCGGTAGGCAGAACAGATTCCGTGGAGGCCCACTGCTTCTTTTGCTTGATGAGCAATCTCCCACGTTGTTTTCATGGTCAGACTTGACGTAGTATTTGCGATAGAAAACGGTCTTGGAGCAGTAGTGAACTGAAACAGCCCCTACGTTCTGTTTCATTTCTGTTTCGTTACTGATTTCACTTCCGGTTCGACTTCGAGATATTCTACTGGACGTTTCTCGGTCTCCTCAAAGCCACCAGTAGCAATAATAGGTGGAGTCAAACCCTGGCTAAAAACCGAAATATCACACTTTCATTTCGAAAAAATCACTGTGAAATCTGAGCGTGATATCCAACATGCCATTTCGAATATCACCCACCTTCCGATGTTTCAAATGACATTTTGTTTTCCTCAAAACGATACATGTGATTTTTAAAATTGACATGTCATTTTGTGAAAGTTTACGTCAGGTTTGACTCCCCCTAATAAGGCTGCTATATGCAGTACATGTACATCCCTCCAATGCAAGCTCCTGGTCATCGTGAGCGATTAAAGGCGAATGAGGCGACAAGGTCAAATAGAAAAGTGTCCGTCTCTTCAAGATCGCACTTACAAAAAACAAGACAAAAGATCCAATCGGAATGATGGTTTGAGCCGTTACGAAACGTGTGGTCAGCATCGCAAGTTGAAGTTGATCTGAGTCTGAGTCCACTTTACAGCTCCGGATAGACGGACTTCGGGCCGATAACACCGCATGTGCCCTCGCGGCTAGTACCAGCACCGCGTTTAAGGCGGATGTAGCCATCCTCGCCCCACTGAGTACCCCACGAGTTCTTGATCTTGAAGTAGGAAGACGAGAAGCCCACAGCCAACACAGCGTGGTCCAGAGTCGACGTCGTGCAGGAAGACACGACGCCGCCCTTGTACTGCTTCCACGTTGGGTTGCCAGCTGCTACACCCACGGCAACAGGACGGCCACTGATGGCTTGGACCAGACCGGCATCGCTCTTAGGAACGGACACCACCTTGCGGATGGTCACAGCTTCTCGGGTGCACGACGACTGGCAGGTAGTACGGTCGCCTGTGTCGCCCGACACGTACGGGTAAGCTTCCTCTGTGCAGACACCGCCGGATTGCTGGATGAAGGTCAACGCATCCCCCGGGAAGCCACCTTCGCAAGCATACGAGGACTCGTCACAGTCCACGACCTGTTGCTCGGAAAGAGGGGTCAACGGCTGTCCAGACAGACAGATCGCGCTCTCGAGAGCAGCGACTGCTGCGAAAGCCCAGCACGAACCACATTGGCCTTGGTTCTTGACCGGAACGACGCATCCAGACGTGGTCCAGTCTTTGTCGGTGCTCGTCGAGTTGGAAGCAACTTCAACAGATAGTGGACTGCTCGTGAGGAGACCAGATCCACGTTGGTATGACGCACCGACGAAGTTGGTGAACTCGTCATCAGTCATCATGGTGAACGGCGTGTCGGTCGAGAAAACGGCGTCCGGGTTCGTGGCTTGAGCTTCTTCGATCGCCAACTTTGTCAAGAAGAATCGACGCAGCTGCTCGTCGTCAGTGGCAGTAGATGCCTTCAAGAGCGAGGAAGGAACGAAGCCATTAGCCTCCGCGAACTTGCCAGCGTCGCTTTGTTTCCACGCGCTCAGCTCCAACTGGAGGCTGTCCTTTTCTTGGAGGAACTGGGCCATACGATCCGTCGGAACGACAGGAACAGCAGCGCTGGCGGTAGTCACAGTAGCAGCCAGCACGAGGAGGAGAGAGGAGACGGTCAACATCTTGGAAGCAGGAAGCAGGAAGAAGTGGCTCAAGGCGAGTAAATTCGCAAATGAACTGCTGGCCCAGTCTCGAAACAACCGAGAGATTCTTTACAGGAGGAGAGCAGTCATTCGGGTAGCTTATCAACCGAGAGATCTCTTGTACTACAAGTTGTACAACTTGCAGGGGGAGACCTGTTGTTTAGAAAGCTCGTCACCGAGATCCCTTGAAGGGGCCAGTTGTTTATGAAGATGGGTAAGTTGGACTAGCGCATCAGGATGTCAATGAGTTAACGGATTCCTGTCTTTTGTCGCGCTTGTAATCAGAATTTGACATTCAGGCTGTGTTCGCTTGCATCCAACTGATCACTCATTACTCTCGCGTCAATGTGACTGTCAATGGCATTCATGTAATTCGGTAGGCAGAACAGATTCCGTGGAGGTCCACTGCTTCTTTTGCTTGATGAGCAATCTCCCACGTTGTTTTCATGGTCAGACTTGACGTAGTATTTGCGATAGAAAACGGTCTTGGAGCAGTAGTGAACTGAAACAGTCCCTACGTTCTGTTTCATTTCTGTTTCGTTACTGATTTCACTTCCGGTTCGACTTCGAGATATTCTACTGGACGTTTCTCGGTCTCCTCAAAGCCACCAGTAGCAATAATAGGGGGAGTCAAACCCTGGCTAAAAACCGAAATATCACACTTTCATTTCGAAAAAATCACTGTGAAATCTGAGCGTGATATCCAACATGCCATTTCGAATATCACCCACCTTCCGATGTTTCAAATGACATTTTGTTTTCCTCAAAACGATACATGTGATTTTTAAAATTGACATGTCATTTTGTGAAAGTTTACGTCAGGTTTGACTCCCCCTAATAAGGCTGCTATATGCAGTACATGTACATCCCTCCAATGCAAGCTCCTGGTCATCGTGAGCGATTAAAGGCGAATGAGGCGACAAGGTCAAATAGAAAAGTGTCCGTCTCTTCAAGATCGCACTTACAAAAAACAAGACAAAAGATCCAATCGGAATGATGGTTTGAGCCGTTACGAAACGTGTGGTCAGCATCGCAAGTTGAAGTTGATCTGAGTCTGAGTCCACTTTACAGCTCCGGATAGACGGACTTCGGGCCGATAACACCGCATGTGCCCTCGCGGCTAGTACCAGCACCGCGTTTAAGGCGGATGTAGCCATCCTCGCCCCACTGAGTACCCCACGAGTTCTTGATCTTGAAGTAGGAAGACGAGAAGCCCACAGCCAACACAGCGTGGTCCAGAGTCGGCGTCGTGCAGGAAGACACGACGCCGCCCTTGTACTGCTTCCACGTTGGGTTGCCAGCTGCTACACCCACGGCAACAGGACGGCCACTGATGGCTTGGACCAGACCGGCATCGCTCTTAGGAACGGACACCACCTTGCGGATGGTCACAGCTTCTCGGGTGCACGACGACTGGCAGGTAGTACGGTCGCCTGTGTCGCCCGACACGTACGGGTAAGCTTCCTCTGTGCAGACACCGCCGGATTGCTGGATGAAGGTCAACGCATCCCCCGGGAAGCCACCTTCGCAAGCATACGAGGACTCGTCACAGTCCACGACCTGTTGCTCGGAAAGAGGGGTCAACGGCTGTCCAGACAGACAGATCGCGCTCTCGAGAGCAGCGACTGCTGCGAAAGCCCAGCACGAACCACATTGGCCTTGGTTCTTGACCGGAACGACGCATCCAGACGTGGTCCAGTCTTTGTCGGTGCTCGTCGAGTTGGAAGCAACTTCAACAGATAGTGGACTGCTCGTGAGGAGACCAGATCCACGTTGGTATGACGCACCGACGAAGTTGGTGAACTCGTCATCAGTCATCATGGTGAACGGCGTGTCGGTAGAGAAAACGGCGTCCGGGTTCGTGGCTTGAGCTTCTTCGATCGTCAACTTTGTCAAGAAGAATCGACGCAGCTGCTCGTCGTCAGTGGCAGTAGATGCCTTCAAGAGCGAGGAAGGAACGAAGCCATTAGCCTCCGCGAACTTGCCAGCGTCGCTTTGTTTCCATGCGCTCAGCTCCAACTGGAGGCTGTCCTTTTCTTGGAGGAACTGGGCCATACGATCCGTTGGGACGACAGGAACAGCAGCGCTGGCGGTAGTCACAGTAGCAGCCAGCACGAGGAGGAGAGGAGAGACGGTCAACATCTTGGAAGCAAGAAGCAGGAAGAAGTGGCTCAAGGCGAGTAAATTCGCAAATGAACTGCTGGTCCAGTCTCGAAACAACCGAGAGATTCCTTGCAGGAGGAGAGCAGTCATTCGGGTAGCTTATCAACCGAGAGATCTCTTGTACTACAAGTTGTACAACTTGCAGGGGGAGACCTGTTTGTTTAGAAAGTTCGTCACCGAGATCCCTTGAAGGGGCCAGTTGTTTATGAAGATGGGTAAGTTGGACTAGCGCATCAGGATGTCAACGAGTTAACGGATTCCTGTCTTTTGTCGCGCTTGTAATCAGAATTTGACATTCAGGCTGTGTTGCTTGCATCCAACTGATCACTCATTACTCTCGCGTCAATGTGACTGTCAATGGCATTCATGTAATTCGGTAGGCAGAACAGATTCCGTGGAGGTCCACTGCTTCTTTTGCTTGATGAGCAATCTCCCACGTTGTTTTCATGGTCAGACTTGACGTAGTATTTGCGATAGAAAACGGTCTTGGAGCAGTAGTGAACTGAAACAGTCCCTACGTTCTGTTTCATTTCTGTTTCGTTACTGATTTCACTTCCGGTTCGACTTCGAGATATTCTACTGGACGTTTCTCGGTCTCCTCAAAGCCACCAGTAGCAATAATAGGGGGAGTCAAACCCTGGCTAAAAACCGAAATATCACACTTTCATTTCGAAAAAATCACTGTGAAATCTGAGCGTGATATCCAACATGCCATTTCGAATATCACCCACCTTCCGATGTTTCAAATGACATTTTGTTTTCCTCAAAACGATACATGTGATTTTTAAAATTGACATGTCATTTTGTGAAAGTTTACGTCAGGTTTGACTCCCCCTAATAAGGCTGCTATATGCAGTACATGTACATCCCTCCAATGCAAGCTCCTGGTCATCGTGAGCGATTAAAGGCGAATGAGGCGACAAGGTCAAATAGAAAAGTGTCCGTCTCTTCAAGATCGCACTTACAAAAAACAAGACAAAAGATCCAATCGGAATGATGGTTTGAGCCGTTACGAAACGTGTGGTCAGCATCGCAAGTTGAAGTTGATCTGAGTCTGAGTCCACTTTACAGCTCCGGATAGACGGACTTCGGGCCGATAACACCGCATGTGCCCTCGCGGCTAGTACCAGCACCGCGTTTAAGGCGGATGTAGCCATCCTCGCCCCACTGAGTACCCCACGAGTTCTTGATCTTGAAGTAGGAAGACGAGAAGCCCACAGCCAACACAGCGTGGTCCAGAGTCGGCGTCGTGCAGGAAGACACGACGCCGCCCTTGTACTGCTTCCACGTTGGGTTGCCAGCTGCTACACCCACGGCAACAGGACGGCCACTGATGGCTTGGACCAGACCGGCATCGCTCTTAGGAACGGACACCACCTTGCGGATGGTCACAGCTTCTCGGGTGCACGACGACTGGCAGGTAGTACGGTCTCCTGTGTCGCCCGACACGTACGGGTAAGCTTCCTCTGTGCAGACACCGCCGGATTGCTGGATGAAGGTCAACGCATCCCCCGGGAAGCCACCTTCGCAAGCATACGAGGACTCGTCACAGTCCACGACCTGTTGCTCGGAAAGAGGGGTCAACGGCTGTCCAGACAGACAGATCGCGCTCTCGAGAGCAGCGACTGCTGCGAAAGCCCAGCACGAACCACATTGGCCTTGGTTCTTGACCGGAACGACGCATCCAGACGTGGTCCAGTCTTTGTCGGTGCTCGTCGAGTTGGAAGCAACTTCAACAGATAGTGGACTGCTCGTGAGGAGACCAGATCCACGTTGGTATGACGCACCGACGAAGTTGGTGAACTCGTCATCAGTCATCATGGTGAACGGCGTGTCGGTCGAGAAAACGGCGTCCGGGTTCGTGGCTTGAGCTTCTTCGATCGCCAACTTTGTCAAGAAGAATCGACGCAGCTGCTCGTCGTCAGTGGCAGTAGATGCCTTCAAGAGCGAGGAAGGAACGAAGCCATTAGCCTCCGCGAACTTGCCAGCGTCGCTTTGTTTCCACGCGCTCAGCTCCAACTGGAGGCTGTCCTTTTCTTGGAGGAACTGGGCCATACGATCCGTCGGAACGACAGGAACAGCAGCGCTGGCGGTAGTCACAGTAGCAGCCAGCACGAGGAGGAGAGAGGAGACGGTCAACATCTTGGAAGCAGGAAGCAGGAAGAAGTGGCTCAAGGCGAGTAAATTCGCAAATGAACTGCTGGCCCAGTCTCGAAACAACCGAGAGATTCTTTACAGGAGGAGAGCAGTCATTCGGGTAGCTTATCAACCGAGAGATCTCTTGTACTACAAGTTGTACAACTTGCAGGGGGAGACCTGTTGTTTAGAAAGCTCGTCACCGAGATCCCTTGAAGGGGCCAGTTGTTTATGAAGATGGGTAAGTTGGACTAGCGCATCAGGATGTCAACGAGTTAACGGATTCCTGTCTTTTGTCGCGCTTGTAATCAGAATTTGACATTCAGGCTGTGTTCGCTTGCATCCAACTGATCACTCATTACTCTCGCGTCAATGTGACTGTCAATGGCATTCATGTAATTCGGTAGGCAGAACAGATTCCGTGGAGGTCCACTGCTTCTTTTGCTTGATGAGCAATCTCCCACGTTGTTTTCATGGTCAGACTTGACGTAGTATTTGCGATAGAAAACGGTCTTGGAGCAGTAGTGAACTGAAACAGCCCCTACGATCTGGTTCAGCAATGCGAATACAAGTCCTCGAGCTGTATCACTCACCACTTCGTGCTCGTCTGCGTCCTTAGCTCCCGGTTGTTTCCGATGTGCAAGCACATACCCGAAGATCCACGGTTCTCCAACAGCATCTCGACAAATAGTCGTGACTTTAATGTACAAAACGGACGTAAGTGGGTCTGGAAGCACGACGCTTTCTTTCCGTCTGCGCTTTGGCGGTGTCTGGAGCGAGAAGACCCCCCAAATATTCACTGCGGGACAAAATTCTTCCTCATCATCGCGAAAGATCATGTACTCGTCGTCATCCGGTTCGATTCGAAGCTGGTTACTACCGGATTCAGCTCGACGCACTGCAAAACTGGAGTAGAGTCGAAACGGGGAGACTGGATGCCGTTGCTGTAAACAACACGCTGTGCAGAGCTGAACTGGTTTGTCGTGGATGGAACAAGCCTTTGGATTCGTGAGTGACGTTGGACTAATGCCCAGCTTCGCTTCAAGGTTGCGGCACACGCTGTACGCCCCGAGCCAAATGGCTCTATGAGTTAGACTCGGTCTCTTCTTGGTCTCCATTTCCTCTAGTCTAGCGGTTAACGGCGACGGGGAAACACAAGAAGTAGGCGAGTCATAGTCAATGCCGTGGTCATGAGCGTGGTGTCTGCGTTAAGAACACAATGAATGAGAGTGGTAAGCGGTTTGAAAGCTCCGTCTTTTACGTACCGGTGGAGTTCTCTACGTGTGTGGAACTGTCGTGTTTCACACCCAGTTCGACTGCATGAAAAGTATCCAACCATCGCTTTCCTGTCCGCTTCAGTCCATGAAGAACCTTCTGGCCAGTACGAGTGGAAATACTGATCCACGAGCGGATTAGCGCTCGCAAGTCGCTCTCGACCTTCGTGGGTCTGTGACTGGTGCAATCGTGTCATTTTCCTCGACGAAAAACACTTGCCACAAGCTGGATGGCCGCAGACGTAGGCGTGAGATCGACGAGAAGAAATGTGGAGAATCTGTTCACGTTGAGCTTCTCGTGGTAGCGTCTGAATGCCAAAAAGAGTTAAAGATGGAGATCAGCATTTAAATCGTTCTTGATACACTGTACCTTGAGCTCATAGATAAGCCGATGCATATCCTGGGCGTTCTGAGGACTTGGGTCTCCCCGGAAGAGCATCATATCGTCTGTGGTAGTTGTTACATGCCGAGGTAAAGTCTCTTTAATCAGTGGCATTGTCTCCGGTCGATTTGGATCTTCTGTAGGCGTCTTCAAGCCACTGCTTTCGTCTTGAACATTTTCTGTCGATTCGTACTGGAATCCGAGCTTCGCCATCTTCAACTCAATAGCATTCGCTCTCTCAGGCATCGGCTGAATCTGAATCGCTTGTTCTTCTGAGCTAAACTCCCGATAAAACATCTCCATCAACGGGCTTTTCGGCTGCGAGGTCTCCTTTATCTGCTTGGATCGCGTGCCATATCGGAGACGACTCACAACTTGCAGCCACTTCAACCTTAACACGGTGGAATTCCTGAAAACGAAATCCACAAAGTCTCGGTGGTCGTGTAGGACATTGTGGCCTTCTCTGCAGTCCCGTAATCGATTAACAATGGCTTCCACATCAGGAAGAGCTTTGTCCGTGTCGCTGTCAGTGTCTACAGATTCATCCTGTAGCTGACTCGATTGGATTTGATGTCGAAGACGGTCGATAGACGCCTGAATGAGGACGCCCACGCTTCTCTTGGCTTTCAACTCGGTCGGAAGGAGTGGGATACGACGTAAACGCTCAACGTCGACGCGCTGTTCACTACTCACTTCAACTCTCCCAAAGGAACTCCGTAGAGTCTTGGTGTAATCCACGTCAAAGCTCGCAATTCGCTCTCCAGTCGTTGTTTTCTTCTGATGAATAGCTGTTATCTTCGCTCTGCGAACGATTCGATTGCCCTCTAACTGCCCAACCACATCGACAAGTGTCCCCACTGGGAAAAGCGCTTTGGAAACAGCCATCGACTGTGCGAGGGGGTCTTTTACTGTCGCGATATGTTTCCGCAGTGCCTTCATCGCAATCTCCGATTCTTTTGCTTGTCGACGCTCTTCCTCTGCTTCCAGCCACGCCTGCTCCTCCTTCTGTTGCCTTTCGTACAGCTCTTCCCTCGCCAGACTCCAGCCACGTTTACCATCGCGGTCTTTAATCAAATCCAAGATATACTGGTACCTGTACGCATGTCCTCGATTCGGTACTGGTTCATTAGCAATTGGACGCATGTGCTGCATCCTGTCCTTGTGGTAAGCGAACGAAGGGAGGAGAAGCGCGTACCGTTCATGGCCGACCGTCATACTGTCACTAAGTTGTCCTGAGGGATCCATTGGGCTGATCCCCAGCCACTCCCATCGCTTCAGCATCGCTGCCCAGCGAGTATTCGCCTCCAATCGACCAAGAAATCCTCTGAAAACGCGTTGTATAGTCAACGTACCATAGAGCGTCCGTATTTTCCGACTCGGGTACGAGTACGACCTCGATGGCTGGGATTCAATGACGATCTTGACGTATTTGAAGCCACTCCAAGGATTAATAAAACCCGGGACAAAGCGAACACCTGGGTCTCCGAACCACAAGCGCCGGGTCAACCAGCCCCGGACACGCTTCTGAATCTTCTGGGCACTTTCGTAGCGCGTCTTGATCGCCATGTAGCGGTGGTAGCGTCTCCACTGGCGCTGGATCTTGACGGTTCCCAGTAAATTCCGAAGTCTCTCAGCAACTTCTTCCTCGTGCATCTCCTGCCGCTTTTTCCACCGCTTAATGCTCGTTTTAAGCACTCGCCGTGCCCGAATCCGTCGAAACGTCTTCATCTGCTCTTCCATCTCCGCGTAGTTCACATCAGCCTGGCGTTGTAGAGCTTGCATGTACGCGATTTCTTCGCGAAGAGCTCTGGCCAGTAGACGCTGTCGATACCATCGGAAGTTCCGTTGTAGACGAATGGCAGCGCAGAGCTCACGGAATCGTTTCCGAGCTAAAGCACCACGTAGCAATCGCTGGATATGAGGGACGGCGCTGTGGACTTGTTGGTGTTCGTGTTCAAAGCGCCGACGCCCCAAAAAGCCCCGAACAAACCGCTGCAGAACTCGACACGCACCGATACGCTCCATCGCCGCCTGTTCGTAAAGCAACAGCGTCACTCTTCGACGCGCTCTCTTGCCGCGGAATATTCGCTGGATACGCGTTGCCACTACTTCAGCTCTTCGCGCGAACTGCAGACGCCACATAAGCTCCTTCGCGAGGACGGAGACTGGGTTGGGGTGGTTCAAAGCTTGGTGAAAGCCTTGTTTGACGAATTTGTCGAGCTTTTTCAGCGTTTTCTCCCAGGGAGAACGCGGTGGACGGGATGGTAGCACAACAACAGCATTCGTAGCTTCCATGGGGATATCCCGTGCATCAAGTACTGGAGGCGGATACTTCGGAGCTAGAGGGTGCCGTATAACGGGAGTGATCACTTCCTCCTTCTTGCATTCTCGGATACCAGGTACGTCAAAGTCCGAGTCAATCAGAACGACACTGCCACGTTCCTCGAAGGATAAACTGCTCAAGTGGGCTTCTAAGTGGTTGCGGCACATTCCAAAGCGGTTCTTGCGGCCCATTGGAGGACACACTTGCTCCTTTTTGCCGTACTCTTGTATACATCGCGGGGAATGGAAGCCACAGAAAGGCAGATACGACCCTCGTAGTACGGGATGCATCAATACACGGTTCGTACAGCGCCAGACGTAAGAGACTTCCGAATGTTCTTTTTGCCATGAGCATAAACTCGTTCGATCCAGCTTCTGCCCAGTTGAAGAGCCTCCAGCCCCTTTTGACAGCTTCAGAATTGCGTCGCGTTTCACTTCCTTTCGTGTATTTGTTTCACAAACGCCAGGGATCTTCAGAACTCCAATTCTCGGAGGAACCTTTTGTAGTGTTGCACGTTGAGTACCAGCAGTCACTTCGTAGCAATGTAGACACATTCCATACTCGTTCGGGATCTCAATCACAGGCGATTTCTCCATTGGATGCTCACTGTAGCTGCATTCTTTCGCGTGCCACGAACAAAAGCGCTTTGTGGGGGGCGCTAGAACATCCGGAGCTGTTGAAGCAATCTTCTTCATTACTGGCTGGAAGTTGGTGCAGTGATACATCTTGCCCCCGATACGCTCCCTGTAGATTAGACAAGAACTGTGTTAGTAAAGGGTATTACGTTGAAATAGAGCCATTGCACCGTACCTCCAGCTGCATTGGTCCTCCAATTGATCATTGGCCGCAAGGAGTTGACCTCCATGCTGATCTAAGTGGATGGTGTCGCTCATTTCCTGCTCCATTGCCGCCTGAACGTCCACGAAACGCGCCTTCAACGTCGATTGGATCTCTTCATTATCGAACCTAGCCTTGATGGCAGCAGTAGTATTCACAACATTCTCTTTCCACAGCCACTTCCCCTCCTCCACTGCCTTCTTCTTCCTTGCATTCCACTTTGAGAGAGAAGTATCTTCGTCTCCGTATGCGTCCAGCGCGTTGCGTAGCATACGCTTCCCCTTTGTCTTCGCTCGTGCAGCAGCCAGAGCAGTCGACATCCTCTCGTTCCCTTCTACCTACTGCTATTGTTTCCTCATTTCGGTAGGAGACGCGTCTCCTCAACGATTCCTGCTAAATGTATCAAAAGGCACAACTAAAACAACACAAACTTAGTCAAACTCATCAGCATTGACCGTTGCTATTGATTCGCTGCATCGCTCCCGCTGCTCTATCCAATTCGCCTCACAGTACCCGAGACGCCATCGAAGCAGAAGAAGTTGCAAATGGGCTCGTCCTTTTGCGAAACGGCCTTGATGACTTCCTGGCCCAATATCCCTGCAACAATCGCGCAGATCGGCACAAGATCCGCATCCGCAACACGCACCAGCGTCCTACCACAAAAACAGTAAGCGATCAGTCATCAATAGTCGATAATATACAACGGATCCAGAGGACGTACTGCAGTTCGTCCGGCGAAAGGTAGTCTTCATCCAGTCCGTTGGCTTGGAACTGATCGCGCGCATACTGGATAAATTCCACCTCGTCGTTCTGATTGATCTCCAGCACATTCTTCTGGTTCTTGTACCCTTGCAACACTGTAAACAATAAGATACAAAAGCCTATCATAAATGTTCCTCCATTGCAACGTACGTTGATTCTTGACGAACACTTGAGGCAGTTGTGGAGCTCTTTTGCGAGCACTCTGCAGTGAACTCCATTGAACCTTCTGCGCCTCTTCCAGTGTCGGGAATTCGACCGTCTCCGGTTCACTGGCTGCTGCATCGCCCACCGTATTCCGTCGGAACGTGTGGCTCCCCAGGTCCCCAAAGACAATTCCATCGAAGCCGAAGCTCCTGGCCGCATAAAAAGCAGTGCCAAAGGACCGACAGAGAGCGTCCAGTCTTAATTCCGAGGCTAAAGTGGCCCCCGCCACACAAACGACCGTAAACTGCTGGAAAAAGTCGTCCGAAAGGTCCTCCAAAGGCTTCGTCTCACATGTGACGTCCACCAGTGGGTTGAGTTCTCGAACCCGGGTCAGACACGCTTCGGCCCGGTTCTTGCCCACGTCCTCCTGCGTAAGGAAGAACTGCGTGTCGGCGGCTGAGGGCGTCGTCGACTGCGTGTCGTGCAGCGTCACGCCCATCCCAGCCAGCACCAGGTTCTTCACCAGCTCCGAGCCAAGCGCAGAGAGGCCGCTGACCAATACGCGCGCGTTCTGCAGTCGCTTCTGGGCCTCTACGCCCCACAGGCGCATCTGGCGGTCGTACACGGCCGCCTCCGCCGCGCTTAACGTCGCCATAGTCTTCTAAAGATATTTGAAAATGTATGTGACACAAGAAATGTACACAACTTTAGTCTGAAGTAACGATAAAGGGTTAATTCACCTGGTCAGGGACAGGTGAAGTGAATTAATTATCTGAGGCTTTTTCAGATCAAGAAGTTGGTTTTAGAAGTGTTGTTTCAAAAGTTGATGTTCTTCTAGACTGCTAAGTATCTACAACGCGTGGATGGTCGAGTTTGACGGTGAGAACTTGCTGTTAGCGCCGCAGACACTGAGAATAGTGTTGGAGAAGGCACTGACCCCCTTTTGTTGCAGTTCCGCCTCGCCCTCCACCAGGATCATCGACAAACCGGCCTCCAAATGCCAATCGATGTGGCAGTGGAAAATCCACACGCCCGGGTTGTCAGCAGTGAAGCGCAGTACCAGGTAACCGGCATCCAGACAGCCGCCCTTGCCGTCTGAGGTGCAAGGGGGGACAGTGTAGACGTCACGGGTCATCGGGTTAAGCAGCTTGAGAGGGGGTAGCTCGTTCTTCTGAATCTGTTCGATCGAAGCCACACCGCTGCCCACAACCCACGGAGAATGCGTGTGCATGTGGAACGGGTGCTGTTCGTCCTTGACGTTGACCAGTACCACCTCAATGTGCTTGCCGTACTCGATCTTACGAGCGTTGGCGTTGGCCGGAAGCTCCTCAGTCTTCATACCACCGGCGATCGAGAAAAGTGGGGGATCCTCGGGGTGGACGAAGTGGTTAAAGTCTCCACCATCGATCGAGAAGTGGCCCTTACCATCTTGCATCTTGAACTGTAGCACAGCACGGTCCGAAGCAGCTTCAGGGAGGGCAATCGGCACCAAGGGAAGGAAGTCGAACTCGTTGATGGTCGTCAGGTTCTGTTGCTTCTGTGACGTCGGGTCCGTCTCGCTCTCAGCATCGTAAGAGATTACACCAAGGCCTTCGTACGTGTAGCCTTCGCCAGCGATTGCGGCCGTTCCTCGTGTCCACGGAAGTCCGTGAAGTCCATTGGCACGCATCCAGAAGGAACCAATTGGGTTCTGCTTGGAATTAGCTTTGGCTTCAACCACGATATCGTAACGCTGACCGGCGTTCAGTGTGACTGAGTTGATGAGCTCTGACGGCTGGAGGTGGTCACCGTCAGCAGCAACAACGCGGAACTCGTGGTCGTCAATGCTGAAGACGATAGGGGACAACGCCGCCATGTTGATGAGACGGAGCAGGTACTTGTTTCCAGCCTGGAAATGGAATTTCGAGAACGATTGAAGGTCTGTGCACTCGGTGAAGTTGTGGTGAGCTGCCGCGGTGCAGTTGTAACGGCCACGGTTGTTGATCAGGATGTTATCCCACATGCGTGTTGGCAGCGGATGCCGGTGATACAGATCCGCCATTTGAATCGTGTACTCCCCGTCAATGTCCTTCTCCCAGTCCTGTCGTTGATTTGCAGGGGCGTGGACAACGAGAGGACCACGAAGGCCGAACGCGTACTGCGCCATGTGGTGACTGTGCCACCAGAACGTGCCCGCCTTGTCCGGCATGAAGCGGTAGATAGCCGTTCCGTTCGGGTCGATGTGACACTGCGTGATTTCGGACGTGCCGTCCATCTCCTGAGTACCGAGCTGCTTGAGTCCGTGCCAGTGGAGACACGTAGGCTCATCGAGCTCGTTGGTCACGCGAACCTCGACTTCTTGGCCCAGCTCCACGTCGATCACAGCTTGGTCGGCCGGCTTGTTGTTGATTCCGAGAGAGTGGATGTAGACGCCATCGTACTCGCTGGAAAGAGATGTAACGCGCCAGTCATAAGTGACAAGGTCGGCGGCGCTAAGGTTGATAGAAGCCGCGAATAAAGCCGATGCTACAGCAGAGAAGCGCTTGAGACTCATGACTTGGACGAGGTGTACAATGGACTAGCCGTTGCAGGAATCCGTGGCTGGAGGCAGTGTGCAAAATGCAAAGTGAGGATCGAAAGGCGAAGGCTGTAGACCATCAACTCGAGTGCCTCGGCTCATGTGACTTCAGGATCGTAACGGGCTTTGAACATCTGCTCGACATTGAAGCGAACTGGAACCACCGGGATTTTGAGCCGGAGCTTGGGGATCTTAAGTTGGGATCATCTGGCGGCAGCAAAGCCGCTCGATTTCCGCGTGGCGGCATTATGACTCTAGGTGCTGGTACATGTTACTGTACATGCAGCATTTACTGATAAGACAGATAAGACAACACCGCCAAAGTCTCACTTCGTATTGGCAAATGGACAGGATGCTGTTCCGGTCCGATGAAAACTACATCAAATAAGTAACAACACTCAGCATTAAATGCTGAGTGTTGCAGCAGCACAAATTTTGTGCTGCTGTCCACATTACACGTTCTTACTAAGGACCTTGGTACGAAGTACATGTGTGTGCACGGTATTACAAAGTTTCTTGTCGTGTGGTTGTCGTCGTCAACAACTCCAAAGAGCTACGAGCCAGATAGCCAGATACATTTCCATCACCGTCAACGATCATCGTCAACAACTAAAAATGCTTTGTAAAGAGTGGTCGGAAATTTGATCATGATGTGCAAGACTCAAGACAAAGATAAACATTTCTATCGAGCTCAGCTCGACGAGCTCTATGCTCCACCAATGCTTGCTGTAATGTAACCCTAGTATGAACATGTACTTGCGGCGGGTACAAGTGATACCTGTAAGCTTATCCTAAAGATTTTTGAGTGGCTACACGTATTACATGTATTAATACAGGTACATGTACTGTGTGTACCATGTATCGACAAAAAGACGGTTGTGATTTCAAGTTGCGATTGACATCCAACTCACAATCAATTTTCTATAACATTGCTTACGATTTGTTGGACTCCCATTGTGACTTAACTTGAGTGTCTGTTGTTAAGTTAACAACAGACACTCAAGTTGTGTCTCAACACGTTGCGCGATACCATAATTCCCTTCTCGAGCATTTCAAGAAGAAGAAATGACTCGTTTATAGATCTAAGAATTGAGATACGATTAATTCTACACTTCCGGAATCCATATTTGCTGTTCAGGACGTGGGGATGGGTGGTTCATCGGAGAATCGAAACCAAGTTGACGAATGTAGCAATGACTGTTCACAGTGTAGCTCTTTTGAGTGTTGGAGAGGAACTGTAGTGCTTCTTGAAGGAGTTCAAAATATTTGGGATACTTGACGGCTCCGAAGTCTTCAAGTCGATTTCAATTGAAAATATTTTATGAAACTTATTCAGATAATCCCATCTTATAAGTATTTACCAATTCGAGCATACTTTAAGTGATTCAGACCCAAAATCTATAAATTCAACAGGTTGTCGTCCTCTCGGATAAGTCCGCGGCTTTTAGTGAAGAATATAATTGGACAAATTGACCAAGCAAGAAATGACTTTGTAGTTATCTGAACGAAGAAGAGGTCAGTTGGCGTTTGGTATCGTTTGAGCTGACACGAAGCGAAGTTGGAGGTCCGAATACCGCGCAACTGAGGAGCGTAGCGACAAATCAAGCACGGTGTTTCTCACTTGATGATGCCCCTTTGAGACCAGAACTTTTAATCGTCTCACTCATTCTACAACTTTCTTCGAAGAAACATCAAGACTTTAGTTTCTAGAATGGAGTCGCCTAACCAGGATGATACATCGGCCAAGACACTTGTAAGTAGGTCGGTGACATACTTATTTTTTTTAGTTTTCGTTTTATCCTACTTGCCCAAGTTAATTCCTCAGCCGGATACACTTCCATCACCGTCAACATTCAAAAATGTTTTGTAAAGAGTGGTCAGGCTTTATGCTCCACGAATGAGTAAAAGTGGTTCCCGATAAGCTTATCTAAAGATTTTTGACTGGCACCTTATCGGTTGTGATTTCGAGCAACTGCCTACCATTTGAGAAAAAGATTGCGAAATTCGCAACCAGTTCTCTATAGCTTTGCTTACGAATTCTTGGACTTTCATCATCGCATAACACTACAGACACTTACATTGACGTTGCGCGATGCGCATTTTCCTTCTCGAACATACCAATGGACCGACCTTGGTCAACGATCATACCGGATTGACTTGTCCATCCTCCCTAACAAACTCGCTCTATGAATAGCTGATGGACTCCAACGCGCGGTCAAGTGTTCACAGTTATATTGGAAGAGAAGGCTTTGTACAGTTTTAGTTTGGGATATCGTCGGAACGCTAGGAATAATTAAATCAATGATTGAAAAATTGAACCTCACGAAAAATATTTTTGCACTTTTATTTTAAACATTTAAAAAATTATAAAGAAGAAGTTAATGTGGACCACATCAAAATACCGTCTGCGTGTCTGCGTTGCATCAAGTTCTTAGTTACCGATCGTCACTGTCATGTGGAGCATTAGCGCTGCATTATTCGCGGTCTTAACGCTCATCATATGCTTGTCAGTGTGCATCGCCACGCTTATGATGCTTTTTGGTCCTGGAATCGACCGTCAGAACACGCGGCGAGGGGCTCCGCACACCGCATCCCATCAAGAATTCCTGCTCGAACACATCCACTCTGGTCATGAAGACTCTGGCTTGATCGAGCGACCCCGACCCAACGGAGAACTTGTGCGGCTATTCTACCGTTTATGGCTCCCTAAACATCTCGACAGCGCCGACGATACCAAAGGGGTGGTGGTGGTTTTACATGGTGTCAATTCGCACAGTGCGCGGAACAACAAATTTATGATCGAGGTCCTACAACACGGTTTCTTGGTCGCCGGTATGGACCACGAGGGTATGGGTCGCAGTGATGGTAGGCACGGATACTTCTCCAGTGTGAAGATGCTGGTGGATGACGCCATCGCCTTTGTGGAAATGGTCAAGGCCAAGTATCCCAACAAGAAGGTTTTCTTGCTTGGCGCGTACGTGACTGCAGTTGAGTTGTTATGTTTACTACGTGCTGATGAGTTTTCTATCTGTTGATGACAGATCGCTGGGTGGATTAATAATCCTTCACGCGTTGAGCAAGAGCGGCCCAAATTTCGTTAATGGTGCTGTCATACTGTGTCCGGCGACTGAGATTCACAAGGCGTCGCGACCTTCGCATTTGATGGAGCTCATAGGTCGATTACTTCAAGAATATATGCCCAAGCTACCTTTGGTGAAGGCTAACAGTGGCAAGAACAGTTCTCCTGAGGTGGCCGCAGTAATCGATGCTGAAAAATACTCAGATCCGCTGTATTATCCGGGTAAGATGCGCGTTGGCACGGGACTTGCACTGCTGGAAGGTATCACGAGCATTCAAGACAAACTGCAGCTGATCGAGACGCCGTACTTGCTTCAACATGGCACAGCGGACCAGGCCTGCAGTGTCACCGGCTCGGCTGCACTTCACCTTAAGACACGCAGCGCTGACAAAACTTTCAAGACGTACGAAGGAGGCCACCATGACCTCGCCAGCGAACCTCCTCGCATCCGCGACGCTGTTGTGCGCGATTTTGTGGCTTGGCTAGAAGACCATGCCAAAGTGTAATGAAGGATAGACTCATCCATGCTTCAAGCACCCACTAAGTGAATGTTACTGAACTAATGCTTGTTAATTTCGTAGAACAATGTTTCTGTTCCTGTCACTACTCACTCATTATACTAGGAAAAAGAAAAGCTGAATATGGAGGAGAATTGCAGGAACAACCACGCTCATAGCTTACTTGCCGTCGATCTTACCGTCCATGGCATCCACCAAAATGACTCTCTTGGCCATATACTTGTGAACGAACTTGCGGCCAAACGGGACGTACGACAGACTGTACCAGATCATACTGCTGAACTGCACAAGTAGCAAAAGAATGACGATGAACCAATGCGAGGGCCAGAAGAAGGCCACAATAACAGTGAGCGCCAGTGATCCCATCCAAGCACGTCCCGTGACACTGCGCTTGCGTGAAAGCATCCGCTTCTGCAGACGGTTCTGACCCATGATGAAAATGAGGCTGGAGAAGGTGGCGATGTTGCTCAGCGAGTAGAAGAGCGCGTAGAAGCGCACGTGGTGCACGCCCGTGAAGAGCATTACAGTGGCCGCGAAGGCGAATAAGCCACTAAGCACGTAGCAACCGACAGCACCCAGTGCACGCTGGTTGAGCGTGAGCTGGTCGAACTCGTCGCCAATGTCGTCCAGCAGTCCGTCCTCTTCGTCGCTGTCCGAGTCGCTCGAGTCCTTGCGACGCGGTTTCGCCTTCTTCTTGTCCTTCTTGTCGTCCTTGATGTCGATGTGGAAGGCCTCCTTAGCCGAGTCAAACATGCTGCTAGCACTGCTGGCGCTCTCCGAAGCTTCCTTGCCGTGCTTAGTGGCCTTGTTGATGCTGTCTTTGGTCTGTTTGGTGGCCTTCTCGATGCTCTCCTGCGCCTTCTTGCTGGTCCTCTCCAGCTCTTGCTGCGTCTTCTTAGCGAAGTCCTCCAGCTTGTCGCTGGCCTTCTTACTCTGCTCCTTCAGCTGGTCCATCATGGTGACGATCTTCTGTGGCTTGCGCTGCTTGGTGCAAATCTGGAAATGGTCCGCTCCCTGATTTAAAACTCCTATTTTCGCACTTAATCGAAATTGCGTATCATCTGACAAACATTCTGCCATTCCGCACTAAAAGACAGCCGACCTTCTTTGGATGGCGCAGTCCGTAGATGCTGCAGTCTGTAGCTCCCTATGGAGACCTCTGGGCAGCTCGCAGATGCATATGGTCGTTAGGTGTTTCTCGGTGTTAAATTATACCAGTGGGGGAGGCACAAAATGCTTGTCTTTCGTTCGACAAACGGTTACAGTAGTAAACTGCACTAAAGTTTTTTACAGAACGAGGGCCTATGGTTTTTAGCTGTTTGTAAGTCGGGAGATATCTGGACTCCGCAGGGCATTGCCTCGCATAATTTGCATGGCAAAGTGCAGTAGCTGCACCCAACTGGCCGCCTCCCTTTCATCTCTGGAGCGCAGAAGCAGCATGTTCCCATTACTGAATTCGATTCGGAAGCCGCCGTGCCCCATCATCTCGATCTTCGTTGCTGAGTGCAAGTCCAACTCGCCACGAGGGCTTCTCCAGTAGCTTCGCTTGTACATTTTAACGACGTGGGCCTGGAAGTCTAATGTACACCAGCGTTTGCTCCAGCTGCGTCGAAGAAGAGCGATCGACTCTCGAAGTACGAACAAATTGCCACTGTAAGGGGGGAGATCAAGCAACGCCACTGGGGGCGGGAGTGGTGGAAGATCTACGAACGTAGGTAGATCGTATCGATCGTCTAGACCTGGAGGTGTCTTGTCGGCGTCTTCTGGGTAGAGTGCACGGAAGAAAACTCGCTGGAAATGGTACTTCTCCACTCGAATCACCTCGATCGCCTCTTTCATACAGACTAGTTCGTTCTCCAGCTCGGCCACGTCTTCGTCGTCCAGCTCGAGACTTTTGACCTTGAGACGGTCCTCACGCTCCATTTCCAGCAAGTCGTCCTCGGTCATGGGGTTTCCATCGTCATCTAAAAGCGTAAATCGTCCAGAGTTGCTCCGATGTAGAGCACTGCGCATGCGACTGCTTGGCACTTTGCTCTTCAAACCGAAAGGATAAACGGTTGCCCGCTCTAAGGGGTCGAACGTGTCGAGGCTCTTGCGGTCGTCCCAAAACTCGTCCAGACCGACGTTCTCGCGGAACATTTGCACTGTGTTGGCATTGTCACTCACATCGAAGTATCCGTGAGCCTCGAAGAAGTTGAGACCGTCTGGTGCGCGGCCTTCATACACGTCGAGAAGGTGGCGGTCGAATGGAGTGGCCATTTCCCCCACGCTGCCTCGCCGACGCATCGAAAGCTGAAGGTCTGGAAGTTTAGTCGTTCGCGCCTTTTTCAAACAGGCCGAGAAGCCATTTGAGCTCCAGCAGGTTTGAGCAGACAAAAAAAGCTTGGTCGATGTAGCACATGGCTGCGCACGAGCTCATGGGACAATCGAGAGCTCGCTATTACAACTTCGGGCTCGGGTTGATTCCTCAAACCTTATGGAAATTGCTGCAAGATGCTAGTGAAAGGCATATCCTTGCCGCGTACCGTATTTTGGTTCATGCCGCTAAAAGTTGTTTATAGTGCTTGACGTTGAGGTCTGGAGGTCAGTCCAGCACTGCATAGGACTGTGGAGTTCCAACTGAACTAGCAGCACGAACTTATGCATGAGCTTAGGTCCAAACAACGTCAACTGTAGCTTTCAATGCTGCCTTAATATAAAAATAAGCCTTGGCATGGTACATGAATCTGCTATTGGCAATAGCCCACTGCACTTAGCTCGAGACGTAGCTAGCAGCTTTGGTGCAGCCCTTCCGAAGAATCGCTCGGCCGTACGGGATGAACGAGGCCCCGTACCACAGCATAGCACAATACTGAATGATCACCAGAAACAGCACGAGTGGTCCAGCCTTGGGGAACCCGAAGGCGATAATGAGTGTTGTGAACATAGCGCCGATCCAGATGCAGCAGGCCACACGTCGAACAGGCATACACATGACCTTGAGCTGCCTCATTGGGCCGATCAGGAATAACGAGCTGCCGATACTGCAGAGAGTCCCCAATGTATAAAAGAAAGCAAATTGCTTGAGGTGCTTCGGTCCACCCCACATCATAAGCGTCGACAAGAAGCCGCACAACGCTCCAAAGAGGTAGCAGCTCACCGCGCCGTAGAGTCGCTGGCGTTTAGTGAGTCCACATTCCTGCCCCAATTCATTGAGGAGCCCCTCCTTTTCCTGGCTAGCGTTCGAAGGAGACTTTCCTCCTTCCAGGTCGCTCTCATTGGCTGTGTCAGCACCACTGGCGAGGGAAGACGAGGAGCTTGAGGACTTGACTACAGTCGGCACTTTGATGTTGAGAGCTCCAGCCTTCGCGTGTAAAGCTGCTGATCCTTTCTGCGTGGCGTCCTTTAGAGAGCTGGCAATATTGGACTTCTGCGCCACGTCCTTGATTGATCCCGCCGTGTCCATCGCCATCGCCGCCGCCTGCGTGGACTTGGCCTTCAACTGCTCCAGCATGTTGAGGCTATTGATGCTTCTTGACAACTGACGACATCTGGAAATACCACCATTAATTTCAACCAATCAAAACCTATGAAATATATCCACGAATCACATCGTAGTCATCACTTATCACTTGCAGATTCTTCGTATCCATCGAGGATGTCGGACTCAGAGGAATATGAGTACGAATATGACAGCGACGAGCAGTTTGACAGCGACGAACAGGGCTCAGCCACTGGTGGAGAGGACGATGAAGCTGTTACCCAGCGTAACGCGGCTCGTGAGGCTCAAATTACGCTAGAGAACACGTTTTATGAAGCCGAAGACTTTCGACAGCGTGGAGAATTGACTCAAGCGCTTGAATATTTCCAGCGTGTAGTGACTTTGGAGAAGGAAGCGACGCCACTTGAAGAGCGCAAGTGGAGCTTCCAGGCGCTGGAGCACGTGGTCAAGATCTGTGTGAGTAGACGCCAGTGGGAGGAGATGCTGCGCCACTACGAGCAGATGCTGGAACACTTAGCCTTCGTGACACGCAATGAGAGCACAGACTCCATTTCGTCCATTTTGGACGTGGTATCTAATGCTACAGGCAAGGAAGAGGAGAAGGACAGTGCCAAGTACACGTCAAAGATGTATGAACTTACATTGGACAAGCTCAAGGACCTTAACAATGACAGACTCTGGTTTAGCATGAACGTCAAGCTGGGCAAGCTTTACCTGGACATGGAGGAGTTTGAACAGCTGCAGAAACTACTCAAGCAACTGTATGACTACTGTCAGACCCCGGATGGTGTTCAGGACCACTCGAAGGCCACGTCTCTGCTGGATGTCTACGCTTTGGAGATTCAGGTAACGGAATGCAGAAGAACTTAACGGTGGCTGTAACTTACATTGTTACGTGGTGTAGTTGTGTGTTGCTACCAAGAACAGTGCCAAGATGCGCATCATTTACCCGAAGACACTCGATCTGGATGCTGCTGTCGCTGATCCGCGAATCATGGGGTTAGTTTGTTGTCATTGCAGCTGTTCGGTGGATTCAGTCTAACATTATTTTCTACCGCAGAGTTATCCGTGAGGAGGGTGGCAAGATGTATTTGGAGGAGCGGGAGTGGATGCTGGCCTACAACGAGTTTTTCGAGAGTTTCCGCAACTACCAGGAAGCAGGGAACTCGCGTGCAACGCAATGCCTCAAATATGTCGTTTTAGCCAATATGTTGGCAAGTTCCGATATTAATCCGTTCGATTCGCGAGAGGCAAAAGTTTACCAAGATGTGGAGGAGATTGGCGCAATGCTGCTGTTGCGTGGTGCGTACGAGACCAACGATATTGTGCAGTTCGAGAAGATCCTGAAGAACCCTAAGTACAAGCTCCTGAGCGATCCTATTATGAAGCGGTACCTGAACCCTCTGCTGCGCAACATCCGTAGCCAAGTTATGAAGAATCTTGTGCGTCCGTACCAGGCTATTCGTATCGAAAGTCTTTCGAAAAGTATGAACATTACAACGGAGGACGTGGAAGACATCGCTGTCGCGCTTATTCAGAATCTCGAGCTAGATGCCAAGATCGATCAAAGTCGGGGTCTCCTCGTGTTGCAGACGCGGCAAAAGTGGGTCTTATTAGTGTGAGTCTGTGTGGTGTTTTACGTCTCTCACCTTTTTGCTATGGTTGTAGGGCTCGTGATGCTGGTAAGATGTATGACGCTTTGGACCGATGGACTCGGGCGCTTGCCTCAACACATGCCACAATCGCTGCTCGGGTGGTGTCGCATCCGTGAACAGTTAAGTCAGCTCGAGCAAGATCGATGGTACGTCATGCTGACTGGAAGTTCGATTAGTCCCGTTATCCTGCACCAACAAATGAAAGCCGAAATACAGAAGCTCTATCTATTGCTCGTCTAACTATCGCATCTTGCAGTCAATGGTAAGTGGATGACTCACTGGGCAAGAAGACATTCGGAGTTGTGCTCCTTGATATAAGTCGTCACTGCCTCATCGGAAGCACTAGATGGTACCACCTGGTACAGAGCTTGAGAGGCCACGTCGACGAGAGACGCCAACCTAGATACAACCAACGTCTGGCAGTTGCGACTATCAGTTTTGGTTCCAATGGTTTCGGATGAAATCACCTTGAATGGCTTGCCATCCTTCGCCAGCAGTGCCTGAATCGACGGTACCGTGTGATTGGTGATGATACTAACGTTGTCAGTTCCTACTAGCACCGCCACGGCATCCAGCAGCTCACGGCGCTGAATCGTTAGATCAGCCGGAACGTCGGTAAGTTTACCATTGCTGGTCGTTCCGAGCAAGACATCCAAGTCCACAAGAACGGAGACGACGGGTACAGAAAGCGGCTTAGCGAAGAACCGCACGGTGGGGTTGGCAATCACATGACGGCTCTGAATAAGCTTCAGATCACAATCCTTTCCGCCAAGTTTGAGAGTGATACGAAGTACGTCCTGAATCGTCGAAATGACGTTCTCCATGGCGCGTTTGAAGTCGTTCGGGAAGCGATAGAGCCAAGCCAGTAGCAGTGCCGCGAACAGGTCACCCGTTCCAGTGTAGTAGCTGTCGATCCACGGGAAGCGTACCTCGTACTGTTCACAGCGACGTTCGCCATCGGTGTCGCTAGAGATAACCTTGCTCCCAATGACCACCAACTCGGTCGGGGTCTCGCCTTCGGATGCCTCCTGAAAGCTGCTGATCACCACAACCTTCGGCCCTAAAGTGTGCAGTTTCTTGCAAGCTCGCATCGCGTCCTTCACAGTGCGTAGTTCCATTTCCGCCAACAACTCGCACTCGTATTGGTTTGGAGTCAAGACGTCACAGATCGGTAGCACCTTAGAACGGTACAAGTCCACTGCAAGAACAAATGAGTGACCGTCAGCGTCTCTAAAACCTAAGCATTAGTCGACAAGCGTACCTAGCTCCAATGGCACATACAGTTTACCCAGATCCCCCATCACCGGGTCACACACGTACATGAGGCGCTCTGGGTGGGTCTGCGCCGCTCGGATTCGCTCGTACACGCGCACGATGGCGTCCAGCAGTGAGATGGAGCCGATATAGCCTGTAAGTAGGTGTGTGTGGGCATCCCTGAGGAGGTCATTGGTCTCCATTCCGTCCAGAAGCTCATGCAATTCGTCGCCGGTTAGACGACGGCCTGTGAATTTGGCGTATCCTGTGTGGTTGGAGAACTGGACGCTGTTGATAGGGTCCACGTCCATCCCCAGTAGCTGCAAAGGGAACACAGCGCTCTTGTTGCCCACATAACCCTGAACCACATGCGACTGGATGCTCAGCACACGGCCGCCGTCGTCATTCACGTCGATCTCCTGCTGCTCCGTGGTCATTGTGACGGTAGTGCGCTTCTTGGTCTCCTGTGCGTGGCCGTTACTGATTCCGGTAATCGACAGTTGTGTTCAAGACACCAACTTCAGCAATGGTGTACGGGACACCAATTTGCTGCAATGTCCAACCTGTACATGCACTATCTTGTGTTAAACACTGCTTTAACTTCCCCCCCCCCTACATGCACTATCTTGCCAGGAGACGATGTTATTCGTCTCGCTGACAAGTGCATCATTCGGTGAGCTCTGCTGAACGCATACCGTACATTGTGGAAAGGCTCAAGTGGATAGATACAGAGTCAGTATTACGGACCAACGTGGCGCTCGAACATCGACTTCAAGTGTCCTTTGGTGCAGCAGACGAAGGTGAGATAGTCAACGTGGCACTGCGGTGGCTGAAGTTTTATTCGAGTAGGAGGGTCAGATTCTCAACCTTCACTTGGACCTGATTGCCAGTTCTGGTATTGTTGTGGACATACCGGTGGCCTGTGGATGCTGGGACTTACAACATCCGTGGTCGGGGTCCGACTCGGACCAGTCATGCTCGCGATGTCGACGTCTGCAGCTGGAAGTACGCCACCGCCGCCTTTCCAGAGTCTGTGCTCAACGTCGACTGCGCAGTGTGTCAATACGATGGAATCGCTCGAAAGAAAATCTCCTCGTGCTGATTCAACGCTTTTACTCGAACAGCGTAAAGCATCTGTAGTGACGTCCTTCAGAACCGTACGATACTTGCAGCTGGTAAAGCACGCATGAGAGTGCGAATACCAACACGCAGCGCTACGTATTGATCTTATGTTGAGAACAAACACCGATAACTTGATGCTCTGCTGCCTGGCGCTGATCTTGACGGCACCGAATTGGTGGCGTTTCGTCCACTTGCATGACGATCACATCGAAGGTCAACTGAGCTCAAGTCATCGTGCGATACGTCCAAGCAGACAGTTACAGCTGCAGTGACTGCTGTCCGGCTTGCCTCCTCCTCGTTCAACTTAATCTTCATTCAAACGGCGTCACCTTGTCAGTGTCCGGACTTATCTTGGAAGACTAGAAGAGTTGTGGTGCAAATTGTGGATAAGTGGAAACATCGGGTTTGTACATGGGTGCAGATGGTTCTACGGCACTGCAGTGCACGTGTGAGAAACTAAAGCGGGCAGCTTCCCATGCTGCTGGTAGAGAGACGATCGACGCCGCCCTAGCCGCTCGACAAGGCGTCAATTAATCGGCGAAGCGTCGGGTGAGGCTTTTCACTTTCAAACTTGGAACAGAGTACAGCCCTAGTGAGAAGGCAGGAGCGAAGAGGCCTTTCGTAACGCCAAAACAGAGGACAGGAGCACGTCAGAGCATGGGCTCAGCTCGCAGGTTGCTGCTAGCTGCAGCCTTAGCATTCGCCATCGTAGCAGGTACCCCCAGAGTCCTACCAAAACCAGTTTGCGAACCATTTCCAGGTTAATTCACATATCCCTTTGGTTGATTCAGATGCGCGTACGGATGCAACTTTGTCGACGTTGACGCTGTCTCCAGACACCAATTCTCTCATTACTACGCGGGGTGACTCGACTACGACTGGAACGTCGTCGAGCACAACTGCTATCGGTAGTGCTGCATCCGACACCCATAAGGTCACCAAAGCTCCAGACACTAATAAGGCCACGGAAGCCCCAGAAACGGAACCTCCTGCTACTACAGCTCCGCCAACTACAGCTCCGCCAACTACCAGCAGTGAATCGAACGCAGCTTCAGCATCTGACAGTAATGAACAGGACACAGCCGATGTTCCTTCAAGCGCTTCGGCAACGGTTAGCCCCGGTTCAACTTCGGACCGCAGTAATTTTGACTCGGAATCCCAAAAGGATCCAACGTCGACATCGACCTCCAAGTCGACAGCGTCCAAGTCGACAACAGCTTCAGTTGATACCCTCAACAGTAGCGGAGACGGATTGAGCTCTGGCAATGGCTCTAGTATAGGCACGACTCTCCCGGTCGTCTTTGGGGCGCTTGCCTGTGTTGGTGCGGTTGTCATGGCTGTGACGTACAAGAGGAAGCGTACTGACAGTGAAGGCAACCGCCCCAGCTCTGATTGCGAATATACGAGCGGTGCAGATTTCACCCCAGACAACCGGGCGCTAAGTATCGTGCATGAAGACCCAGCGACAATTGCTGTCAAGGTTTCAGGTTCAGGCGACGCGAGATCTTCAGCAGCGATCGCCGATTTCACAGCGACCAGCTCGTCCGTTTGTTCTTCTCCATTCGGAAGCAGTCGAGGCAACGTACGCGTGAGTTCGCCTGTCCAGAGCGGTTACTCAAGTAGCGAGGCGAACATGGAGTTCCAAGATACCAGTCTACGCCACAACGGAGGCAGCAACGTAGTGCTGACTTTTGAAGAGGTGCCGACTGATTCCAGTCATGCGGCACCCCAAGTGCAGCTGTAAATAATGCGTAGCAAGTTGCTTTCGGTCTCTTTGCTTGCACCTGCGTCATTGGGAACGCCACTTTCTCTTTGTCTTACAGAACGGCAGGGTCGTTGATGCTCAAATGCTCAAATCAAAGAAAAAAAACAATACCATGCTGATCCTATCAGTTCTGTTCTGACTCCTGTCCAGCTTTGTTCTCTTGCTACTGGTAATTCCCGACGCCACTTCTACTTGCTACTTTTTGTTCAGCGACCACCCCACAATCCATCGTTGTGACCGGATCGAGCAATGTTGCGATACGAGAACCCATCGAAAAACGGGGTGTTGAGGGCCTCCTTAGCAGTCACACGGTTTTCGGGATCCAGTACCAGCATGAGCTGCAGCAACTCTAGCAGACCGCTCTGAGCATCTTCGTGCGAAATTATATCTGCTAGTGACTGCATCCTCCGCACGTGGTCGATGCTTTCATCACTTGCCGAACCTGCCGGCCAATTCAACCGCCCGCGGTGGAAAAAGTTCGAAGAGGACGAGTGCTTGGACGCTTTCGACACCATCTCCTTAGGAAGTGGACCGATGCAACGCTCAATCAGAGCAAGATGCTCCAGGTTGTCGTGGGTTTGAAACAGCAGATCGCCTATATACAGCTCTGCAATGATGCATCCAGCTGACCAAATGTCCGACGGGTAACTCCACCCAAGCCCAAGAATTACCTCTGGAGATCGGTACTGGCGCGTGTTGATAATGGAACTCTTGGACTCGTCTTCATACGTGGCTCCACCAAAATCAATGAGCTTAACCGCGTTATTTGCTGGTGGACGCAGCGACGGTCGTCCCGAATCGGCGTCTGACATTCCTCGCTCACGCTTCTTCCACTGACGCCCGTTAGACCACTGCTCACGCCCGGAAGATCCATCGGGTGATCCGTAGGACGAGGTCGACGAAGGCGAAGAATCGTATGCAAGCCGTTCCTCTTCATCGTCCACTAACAGAATATTCTCAGGCTTGAGATCTGTGTGGATTAGCCGGATACTGTGGATAAACTCCAACGAAGTCAAAAGTTGCCACGCGTAGGCACGGATGCAGTTCAGCGGGAAGGGTTTGTAGTCGTGGTTCTTGAGGTAGTCGTACAGGGAGCAGCCCAACCGCTCGAAGACCATGCAAACGTGGCCCTTATACTCAAACCACTTGAACATGCGCACGCAGAGCGATTCGTTGTGCTTGTCCTTGTCGTTCACATCCTGAAGAATGGCAGCTTCGATCTTAGCCGACTCCGTGTACTTGTCCACCTTGCGGACGACCTTAATAGCCACCACGATGTTGCGTTGCTTGTCCAGACACTCCAGTACGCGTCCAAATGTCCCTAGACCAGCCTCTCGAATAATCTTGTAGCGGTTGGCAATGTACTCTCCGGGTTTGCCGTCATAGCTGCCCACTGTATCGTCGTGTGCCACACTTTCGTCACTTCCGTCCTTCTGTTGCACAGGCGGTGGAGGTGGCAGTGCCTCCCGTTCATGGTACGAATCACGTCTCCTGGAGTGATGTTGCTTGTTCTTACCGCGCGACGAGCGGTGGTGGCCGTTGTAGCCATTTTCAGGACTATTGCGACGTCTGCGCGTCTGACTGTCCGTGCGTGACGACTTCCGGCCGCTGTATCTGCAGTAATAACAAAAAGAGTTAAATCAGTAAAACCTTCTACTGCCACAAGAGCATTAAGAACGTACCGTCGGTGGTGGCGATGGCTGCCGTTTGATCCCGTACGCGAGCGGGTACCCGAGTGTCTCCGTTTGCGGGATCCAGACCTCGATCGGGATCTCGATCGCGGCACTCTCGTATCTGCACATTAAACCGTTAAAACTTGTTAAAACAGCTAAAAGTGATTATATTAATAAAAACGCGTACCTGTTCTTCGCCTCGACCGACTGCCATGATGTGAACGGCTGCGGCTGCGACTTCGACTGCGCTTCCCGTTCTGCTTGGCGTTTTTGATATTGCGGCCCCGGCGCCTCCGAGGTGTACTGGGCACGGGCGGAGGCCGCGGGTGGCGCCTACGCAGCTGGTAGCGCAGTCGCGACGAAACGGGGCTGAAGCTGCGACTGCGTCGACGCCGCGAGTCCGCGTTATCCACGCGTCTTCGCCGGTCCATGACAGTGGTGGCGGGGAACTACTGGGTTTATACCAATAGAGAAGCTAAAAAGGGGGGTCGGCGCGAATGAAGTAGTAACACAAAATGCCACTTAAGCGTTACTTTAACTTTTATCTAAAAATGTTTAAACTACGACCAAACTACAAACCGACGCGAATATGACGACGCTCGTGGTGGGGAAGAACTTGCCAGGGAGCAGGAATGAGGAGTTCTTCGGCTGGGAGAAAGATGCAGCAGGGCGTGGTGTCGATACGGGCGGCGCCTTCGAGGTGGAGCAGCTGATCCAGCGCCAAATTCGAGCAGACCCCACCGCGCTATCGCAGATCTACGATGTTCCTGACGACCAGGACACGTATCTGTGGCAATACGAGCACTTGCGTCAAGTGATGAAGGAGCTGAATGTGCTGGTCGCACGTCTGGATGGGAGCTGCACGCGCGAGTCTTGTCCTGTTATGAAGGCTACGGACGACTGGGTGTTCCTTTGCGCAGCTCACAAAGCCCCCAAGGAGTGCTGCGCCTTCGAGTACATCGTGCACACAATGGACAACGTCAACACGTTGCTGACCAGCAGTCGAGTGTTCCCGTCGCGCGTAAGCATCAGCTCCAACGCTACGCAGTACTTCCAGTCGGTCTCGCGCCGCCTGTACCGCATCTTCTCGCACACGTACTTCCACCACCCGGAGGTTTTCAAAGAGTTCGAGGACAAGTCGTATTTATGCCATCGCTTCGTTTACTTCGCGCTGCACTTCTGCCTCATTCCTAAGAGTCTGCTGATCATCCCAGATATCGGGTAGATGAACTAGAAGCTACAAGTGACTGCTGCATTGATAACGTGAATTCCTTGATACAACTACAGCGAAGACGAACTAACGGTCAAACCGTGAAAGTAAAACTGCGTGTTGAGTGTGATTTAACTACACTTGCGCCACTACGACCGACGCAAATTGTTCAGCCGGGCTTCGAGGTCGCTAATGGCCGAATCCGACGATTCGCCGCCTCCAGCTGCCACAGGTGCGGCAGGCGGCAAAGCCGTTGCTGGAGCCGCTTTTGCTGCAGCTGCAACAGGTGCAGCGTGAACTGTCGGCGCCTCGGGGACAGCTCCAGTCATGTCGATGCCTATCTCGTCCAGCACCTGTCCAACAATCTTCTCCTCCTCTTCCTCGTCCTGGTCGGCCTCCATGACGTCGTCAATAGTGTCACCCAGCATTTCCTGCGTCATCTCCATCTTCTCACTCTCCTTGGTGTACTCCATCATGATCTGGTTGAGTCTGGGCAGGTTCATAGTGGAGGCCATGGCCTTCATGGCCGTAGTCGTCCCCTGCAGCGCTGAAGTCATTGCCTCGGCCGACTTTGCCGTTTCAAGTCGTAGCGAGACCGCTTGTAGCTGTGAGCGCATCGTGTAGAACTTGGTGATGTGCTGGCGCGTACGGACCAGGTCCTTGGCCATGATCTTAACGCTGGCGATTTGGCCCTGTTTGGCCATTTTCTTGATCTCGATGATGAGCTTCTTCTCCTGCATCTGCAGGTTAGTGCGCTCCCGGTCCAGCTGCCGCACAGCGCGGTTAATCTCGCGCTTGTTCTCGCGTAGCTGCTCCTTCAGCGTCTTCTTGGTGCCCAGCGCGTTGCCCATGGTAGTGTGACTCTATGAAGAGGTTGAACTGCACTTGCAACTTGGCAGGAAAATATAAAGGTGTAAGACAGGAGTCTGGCCAATAGGAAGTACTCAGTACCCGGATTTTTTCTGATGTGGTGCACACCATGAACCCGAAATACATAATTGTTCCAAGGGTTAACCCTTTAATCCGAATCGATTCTCAAAGGCACGTTTACCGACTTCCTTTGTTTATTACTGACAGCAATGTTGCTAGCTCATAAAAACAGTAAAATGGTGTGCTCCTTTAGCCCTACCCCTGTTTATTTTTTAGGTCTCCTCACAACTTTTAACGATCTTTTAAACTAAGTCTATTCAGTTGACTTGCTTCGTCATTAGCGATCGCCTAAACAATGGGAGAAGTTAGGGAGCACCCGAAGCGGAGCACCCGAGCAGGAAAAAAAACATCCCATGTGGCGTTAGTTCGCGTGTAGAGACAAACAAAGATCGTTTCTTTAAATAGTTGAAAGGGCCCTGATAAGACCATGAAGAAGCGGATGAAGGAAGTCAATTACGTTTAGTGGAAGCATTTATCTTGTTGTACCAGCCATCCTAATCCCCAGCCACCTTCTCTGGTCATTCGACATGAATATTCAACCCCCCACGGAGCTACCCGAGCAACTTGAATTTGTCATTCCTGCGCCACCACCTGCGGAGTACACTACAGCAGCCGAAGCAGAAGCAGCCATTCACGAGTGGACCCTGTCCAAACGATACAACGTAACCCGCAAAACACAAGCTCGAAATGACAATGGAGACGTCCGATACGTCTTGTTTGCGTGTGACCGCACCGGTAGACCAAAAAACACGCGAAAGTTGGCGAATTCCGATCGACAGCGCCACTTATCTCGCTCTAAACGTGATGGCTGCAAGATGCGCATCAGCGTTGTTGCCGTAGATCCATTGAATACGAGCGGTCCTTGGAGAATTGTGTATACAAGAGACGGCAGTACAGTTCATAATCATCCCCCGTCGTCCGATGTACGGGTTCATGTGACTCACCGCCAGAGAGCAGTACAAAGGTTGAAAATGTCCAGTGAAACCTCGACCGATGTGATTGGTCTTCAAGTCTCGGCAGGCGTTTCAACCTCTAGAATTTACGCTACGACGATTTTGGCAGACGAAGATACCATGATACTTCCCCAGGACATCAGCAACATGAAAAAGACTTCTCGTACAAAACTTCTCGCTACACAGACTAGTAATGAAGCTCTTTTTTCCTTGCTGACCAAACACAAATTTTACCACAAGTTTGAAGTCGAAGAATCCACCAACCGACTGCGGTACTTAATGTGGGCACACCCTGCAAGTACAAAGCTTGCTCAAGACTTCATGGGTATTCTCGTGATCGACTGTACGTATAAAACCAACAAGTACCGTATGCCGGTCTTGAATGCAATCACCCTCACAGGAATGAACACTGTTTTGCCGGTGGCACAAATATGGATACCAGGAGAAGCCGAACCTCCTCTGGGCACTACGCAATCTAAAAACATATTTCGAAGAGCAATCTATCCCCATGCCTGCGCTCCTAGTTTCCGACTGAGATCTGGCTTGTCTCAACGCTAGTGATCAAGTGTTTCCTACGGCTAACAAATTGCTGTGTAGGTGGCATATACATCGCAACGTTCTGGCTCACGCACAACGCAAAATGGTTGTCACCGATACACGAGGATCTTTTCCTGCTGTCTTGAAGAGTATCAAGAATCTCCAAGTTGACATTTTCATGGCACGGTTCGATGCAACTATTAATTCAGCAACCGAGAGTGAGTTCGATCAAGGATGTCGGCATTTGAAAGGTCTTTCAGAAGAAATGGATACATACCTGAAGCGGACTTCGTGGCCATACAAAACGAAATTCGTTCGTTGCTGGACAAATGCATTTCTTCACTTTGGATGTCATGACACATCAACCGTTTAGGGAACCCACGCGAAAATGAAATCGTTTCTCGACAACTCTCAAGAGGATCTACTTAACGTGTTCCAGAGACTTTTACCTTGGTGGACCAAAACTTCAACCAGTAACAGTGTACAAGCAGAACGTGAAATGTCCTATATACCGCAACGTTTTCGCGAAGACATATATTCGGGCGTCGTGAAGATAATTTCAGTTCATGCACTTAACGAAACACATAAGCTATGGAACGCTGCTCGCAAGATTGTCGTTCATCAAGTCGAACGAAGTCAATGTGATAAAGTATTTAGGCGAACACACGGGCGTCCATGTATCCACGACTTAGTTGCGGTAATTGAGTCAAATGGCCGCAAAGTACTCCAGCCAAAAGACTTCGACAACCATTGGTGGCATCCTGTACATCCTTCTGTAATTACAGCTCGCGTTGTTGGACCTGCTCCACTATCTAAAAGGCGACGAATGCGAGATAGATCTCGCCCGCATACCTCTGGACACGGCATCAATAGTACGCGTCGCGAACCGTCTGGATTTGAGTTAATGGAGCAAGAGGAGTTTACCTCGACACCAGCTACACGTACACTATCATTTCAAGAGCTTCTACAGCAACACGATGACGACTTCCAGCAGGATTTTTTGCCGCCTCGTTCTTGGGGCTTTGCTGGTCTCCGTGAGTTACAAGATTAATCGCTTAGTTGAATAGACGACTGCAAATAAATGTAGACGTACGACTTGACAGGCATGCCTCACGTAAGGCTTACGGTAAGCAAAGCATCAGTAGTACACATAGTACTGCTGATGCTTGAAGTTGTTAGATCTTTGTTTGTCTCTACACGCGAACTAACGCCACACGGGATGCTTATTTTTCTCTCTGGTGCTCCGCTTCGGGTGCTCCCTAACTTCTCCCCTAAACAATACTCACCTCCAGACCCGCTTTCATGTAACCATCAAGCGTCCAACGCATCCCATGCTTTTGCGACCACGTAGCTACAGTATTTCTATCAGGGGCAGCCATCTTAAATGGTTCACCAGGAACTCACCGCTTTAGCTGCATGCGTAGGTCTTCCACCCAGTAGCCGCGTATTTTCTCCTCCAGCGGCTTATTCCAAGCCACGTTTGCAGGTTGAGGTACCGCTTGCGCCACTGATAGATAAGCTTCCGACGCTACTCGTGGGCATACGCATCTAGCCCTGGGAAAAATGTGGCGCTATTTTGAGAAATGGTGTTTGGAATCATCACCGAAAAATTACCCTTCTTCGCCACGGGACGCCCTTTAGAAGGTCTAATGTGAACACCTTTCGCAACGATTCGCTTAGGTTACTTCCATCAAGACGACCGAGTTCGGCTTCACTAAAGCCTTCTGTGATAACACACCCTTCAGCATTTCAGGATTCTCACACAAGACCTGCTTCTACAATTGCTGCTAGTCAACCCTCTCAGGAAGATTTCCTTCGCGAACATCGAATTGAGGCAAAGTTTTTTCCTGAAATTTTTTCGCATACCCCTGGTAGGAGCCTTGTTGCTAGAAATTGAATTAATCATGTCTCAATTTCAGCTGGCAACTAGTAGAAGTTCTTATCCATCGACAACCTCATGACACTCTAGTTTTTTAGTATCATTCTGGCCATGTACGCCCCGTATTAAGTTGCTGTATTCTCACGAACACGTTGACCGGGTTCAGACCCGACAGTGCCACCTTCCACGACAAGATCACAGCCCTTAAACGTGTGACGTAAGACTTGAACTAGAAGAGAAAACTGTTAAGATTCATACCGCTCAAAGATCGGTGGTTTACCCTCCGTTTTGAACAGTTAGCGTGGCACGGGTGCGGTCACCACCACGTCTTCGTGCTGTCGGCGGGTTCGTTCGGTGGCTGTACAACTGAAGCGCGCAGCATAGTCGCAACAGCGGCGGCACTTTTCTCTGGGCCAGGTCTTAAGCTTGGTCCATAGCTGCAATGTGAGGCTGCTGTTCAGTTATAGCAGCAACTGCTTGTGAAACCGCAACTTGGACTTGATTTACGGCAGCAGTGCCCTGTCGATTTGGCGCTTGGGTCTTTGTACCAATCCATCAATGCCGTCGAAGATTCGGTCTAAGCGATGGTTCACTTGGCCCATGCGCTCGTCTATCTTAGCCATAGTTGCTTCAAGAAATTCAATTAGATCCTGGGTGGCCGTTCTACAGAGCGGATTTGTGTGCAGCGGCTTGTCAATGAGTCTCCATGGTCTTTGGTTTGTAGTTTATACCAAATCACAATAGGGTCGTCGCATTATGACATGGTAGCACTTAAGCAAAGGTACGGATTCAAACAAGATGCATTCGCACTTTATCAACTGGGTTAGGTAAAATGAGATATGATAGATTTTAAGTGCGACACTAGCTACTGTGCACCTGGGAACCCGAAAAATATATTTCTTGATAATATACTTTTTTTCGGTAAATGATTTGTTTTTGGTACATCTGAATACCCGTTACGTATATAGTGTAATTTTAAGTAGTCCCACACTATTTATTTTCTGGGGTCACGACAACCAACATGTTTGCTGGTTAGTGTTGATCCTCTCAGCAAGTTGACAGCTCGCTTCATCGCTCATTCTGCAATTCGGGTACAACTTTCCAAGCTACCTCATCAACCACGATGTCTGACGCTTTCGTCACTACCCTACGCTCGACAACCAAGTTCTCGCCGAAGAAAATTGCGGCATTCTATTTCAAGCCCTTTCTCACGGAAGAAGGGGATCCTATTGACCTGCAAATCTGCAAAGGTTGCGCCAAGACGAGAAAGCACGCGCCCAAATCTGGGTACGCCAACCTGGTGTCCCACATCCAGTCCGAGCAGGGCCGCTTCGACGACGAGATGGGAGCCGCCTGCACGGCAGTGACCGGGCCTCTGCTTCCGTGGGTGCGCCAAAAGGCGTCTAATCGCCATGCGTGGCCTATGTGGCTCGTCAGTGAACACCTACCGTTCTCCTTCGTTGAGATGGCGACGACAAGAAGGTGATAATGTCTACTCTTCCTGATTTCTTAAATTTTGTTTACTCAGTGCTATTTTGTGTTACGTACACCAACTTTCCGCCTGTGTGCGAGACCATCACTCGCGACATCGAAAATGGCACTAAAGCGGTTGAGCGACGTATTGGTGACGAACTTCCCGAAACAACCTTATCGGCAAATTTGATTGTGTTTTTTAGAGTGAAGACCCGCCTTCGTCCCAAGTTGCGCCAAGCCACCCGCTGGGGACCAATCTACACGATGCTGACGCGCTACTTTAATCTTCGCCAGTTCATCCGTGCTCATGATGAAGAACTGGCCGAGGAGATACCGTCCCTGTAAACCGCAGGCTCGAAACGTTGCTCGAGCAAGTAGGTGACGTGTAATCCGTGTCGTGAAGCTGCAGTCTGAGGCTCTGAGCCAGCTGGACGCGCGCGACATGCTTAACGGCTTGTTGTAGGCCATGCCGCCGTTCGTTACCTACCTGGGTATGCTTACATTTTTTCTGCAATGTGTTGTCACTCTATGATTATTTTTTTATTATGTTTGTAGACCCAAAGCTGAACTTGTGCACTCACCCGACTTTGAGTCGGGTGTCGTTAAGGCGCTAGGTGGTCAAGTCAACAGGCTGATCCGGGCTGAAAAGTCCTCTCTCCTAAGACACTCCTCCCTCCATCCTCCAAGATGTCGAGGACCTTTTGTTCGCTGAGCTTCTCCACCAGCTTGCGTAGAGGACACGACTAAGGTCGGCTTCGCGGAGCGAACCCTCAAGCGCCGCAAGGTGAACGATGCACTAAGTGCATATGTCCTGCTAAAAGCAATCCCGCCAACACCAAACGTGGTGGAGCGGTTGTTTAGCGCGGCACGCCAGGTGCTACGCTACGAACGCAACAGGCTTTCGCCGTTAAGCCTGGAGCAGATCTCATTTCTGAAGTTGAGGTAGAAGTACAGAGACGGACGGAATCCAACGGCCACCTGCCGATTTGACAAGTATTCTTAGAGAGGCCGAATGTGATTGGCAGATACATAGTACATATAAAATCCAAGTTGATTTAGGTTCGCAATAGGGTAAAATTATGAATTATTTAATCTGAGGGTTAACTCTAATATTTAACACTTAGTGCTTTGTTAAAAACATTTCTTACAGTGTTCTCGCTGATGTTATACCAGACAGCAACTGTGCGCTTGATTGTTGCAATCCTCTTGTCTTTCGCAGTAGCATTTCTTGGTGTACCCTCTAGCAACCACGCTGACTTCAGCTTGGCCTTTAATGGGTCCATCACGCCGACATCCAGAGGCTGACATACGGAGGCAGAGTTTTTGGCAGTTCTTGCAAATACGAGAAAATTGGGCCATTCGTGTAGTAGTTAGTGCCTGTTCAGTGCGTCGTAGATTCTTCGTGTAGACAACAAGCGCAGGGGAAAAAGGAATCGGCTCCGGGTGACCCGTAGTTAGCGCCAGCGTCTTCTCTGGCCCTTTGTAAGCCAATATATTTTCCTTGTCAGCTATCCAGTCGCTGAGCGTTCGACGCGGAACGCCGAATTTTTTTTGCTGCAGCGCGCACACTCATACTCTCAGCTCCTTGTAATACTGCACGCTTAATACGAAACGAGTAGTGTTTCCGTCTTACTATTCGAGGTGACTCATCGCTCACGGGGCAAGCGAGGGGGGACTGTGGCCTATCGGGAGGGGCGTCGATCTCCTCCATGAAGGAATTAAACAGTGAGTGGTGGTGATTTAGCGTAATTCTATTTTGTGTTTGATTGGATAAAAACGATTTGACTGGACATTTTTATTGGATAATTTGACATGGCTGTTGGAATTCGTCCGGCTGTTGGATTCCGTCCGTCTGTATACTGGGATGTCACTACTGTTTGATGCATGCATTTGAGTAGAGATGGATGAAAATTGTACTAATAATTTACTATTTTGATGCGCATCTTACAAGTATTTGTTTTCCTTGATCAAGTCTATCTATTGACAAGGTTCTTAGAAATGGTATAAATGATATTGTCGGGTTCCCTGCTCTGCACTGTAAATAGCTTACACTGTTCTCTCAACTATTTCAGCTGCTTCTTCACCTACATGACACGTCGTGTTCAAGCTTATTCAATGTGCACAGCCAAGACCGGGTCCCACGCTCTCGAGTTGCAGCCTCTTGAAGCGAGGAAACGTAGGTTAAAATTTAACCTAATAGGTTAATCATTTAATGATAATCCATGTTGGTGGCGTGCCAGACGCGTTTCGGCCCCTGCCGGGGCCTCTTCAGTGGCTTTACAAAAAGGAAAGTGACTCTATTCTACCAGGTAATCTACCTACAATCAATCCTAACTAGTCGATATTCTACGGGGGGAGGTGTAATTACACGAGGAGTAAATCACCTCGTAAAAAGCCCAGTACCTACAAATTGGTATTTCAGCACAGCCGCTTGTTCAGACGGCATAATTACGAACAGCAAGGATTTCTGAATGGATTACCGCTTTTATGGAAAATTAAAAAATAAAACCTTGGAAAGCTCGAGCTGATCCTACAACAACTATTGCACCTAGTTGTCCGTCCGTCACGCAAAACGGTGATCGTTGTAGGGATTTAATTAGCTGAAATGAATTTGGCGGAGAAATGGATGCTGATTAGGATATAACACGCCTATTTTATAGCATGAAACTACCATCAGGAATAAATAATTAACACTTGTGGCCCACTATCGGTTAAGCTTCCTCCGATTGACTAATAACCGTCGCTGCCGAGCGAACCGGAGGCGACACCAGTTTGCTGTCTTGCGTGCCCCCAAACCCACTACCGAAGCGCAGCAAAGGTAATCACGCCCATTTCCCTCCACCATATATTTTATTTGGGTCGCCATCTGTATATAACACATGTAACAGTGCTGGAAGATACTGTGGACAGTTCGATATAATAATAAAAATACACAATTATATGTAGCTCCATACTAAATTGGACGGTATTTTGCGCGATGTATTTGGCTAAAAAGTGATTCAATAAAATATTTTCAATCTTTTCAGCGAACCTACCAGGACCCTATGGTTGCCTGACGTGTCGGGCGTGCTGCCGGTCTCCCTGGTGCAAAGGAAGGGGCCCAGTCGGACGCCAGGCGGTGCATAAAGTGTGTCTGTGGTCCGAACTCTCGCACCTTTTGGCACCGCGGAGTACCACAGCCCTAGAGGTCGCCATCGCTCCCGCCAATGAAACTACAGAGACTGAGAGTGCGGCCCATGTGGATATGGCGATGGGTCCACCACCACATCCGGTACTCCCCCGCTCGAGGCCCGTGAGAAGAAGCTTCGCCCTCGCCGCTGCGGCTTAAACCCATGGTACCGCGCCAAGCGCCAAGAGAGACGAAGAATAGGCTAATAATACAATTGTTTGATTGGTTGAAATAGCAATTTTATTTTTTGCTGCCCCCGCCAACGCAACCGCACACAACATTGCTTCCGGAAAATTATTAAACGGGCCTGGTCGGGCCCCGGGTCGGGCTGACCCCACTAATATATTTCATGAAACATAAATAAACAACAGGCCAGACCCATATCCGTACCCTCATAATATGCGAACCCAACCCAAATACCAATCATTACCTAAGATACCGGCACAAACCGTTTCCGTTTCATAAACCGTTTCCGTTGCACCATCCAACATCTCATTACGGAATTGGCCTCCACCTATCCTGCGCTTCTGGCAACGCCTCACCTTGGAGCTCTCCGATGAAGCTCTTGCGGGCTACTGGAAGAAGCAAAGGCGCGTAATTACGAGCAGATTTTCCACATGGTCGGCTCTGACACCCTTGACTCCAAACGCCTACAGTCCCGCTTGACTGAGAAGGTTGAGACGTTCTCGTCGGAGATGAAGATCCTCCATGAGCAGGCTACTTACGCTGTGCGCACCCGAGACAGCCTTTACCAAAACAAGGACGTACTCGTTCATGTACTCCAAGAGCAACGGCAAGGAACAAGGCCCCCATAAGGACTACATCCCTGAGGCGATCGCGAACGTCACGAAGAAGTTTCTATGGACTATTCCGTGCAGCATGATCGTCGCCCTCATGCCAGTAACTCGCCTGAAGGTTTTTGCGGGGTCACGAAGGCCAAGGTTTCGAGCTTCGTCCTGGAGATGCTGTCCTCTTTCGATCTGACCTGATTCGCTGCGGTATGGTCTGCGAAGAAGCCAACTACCGCCTCCACTGCTACGTCACCGTCCCAGGACCCGCGTGTGAGCTGGACGTCGTTGCAGGAGTGGACGAAAAGGTGTATACGTGCCAATACTGCGGGTATCGTGACACATCTTCGAGTGTGATGCGTCTCCACCGGTACTACTGCAAGAAGAACCCGAAAGGCCACGTCAAGAAGAAGAAAACAGGCGAGTGCAAGTGCCCCCAATGTGGACGAGTCTTTGGTACTCCAGGTGGGTTGAGAAGCCACCGCCAAACTCCGTACCTGTTTCTGGTACCTCGTAAGCTCAGATGGTAGGTACGGGTAATTGACTCAATACAACAACCGAGGCCAACTCATTGAAGTCTTTATTCTTTTTATATCAAGACGTCGATCAATTCCTACTCTTAAAATGTATGTTTTTTTTCAAATCATGAAACGGAAACGCTTTTTGAAACGGAAACGGATTTGCTCATCTTGTGATAGAAAGTTGAAGATGTAGACCAATTAAAAGTACTCATTATCAAAACAGCGACCAATAACATTGTTAGATTATATTAACTTCAACTAAAAAAAAGAAATTGGTGAATAAGTGTTGTGTATTGGTATGGTTAAGCTTTTCAAAAACCTTAGTAGGAAAAAAGAGTAGTCTACCACTTAGTTTGTCTACAAGTTAAACTCGTCAGGCACAATGTAAGTTCCGCGGATTGGTGCGCTAGCACGATTGTGTGCAATGCCTTCCAAAAGCGAAACGTAGCGGGATGCGTGCCTCTCAATGGTACCAATGAAGGTCGGGATGTTTGGGCGACTGTTAGGGAACGCGACGTTTAGCTCCCGGTTGTAGCGTTCAAGAGGGTTGTTTGTTCGGTTCACGATTGTGCGAGTCACACCCTTGATGTTCCACAAATTCGGAGGGTACATTTCTATCCACGTCTTGCGGAAGTACTCCCAGAACTGAGTCCACTTGTCTGAGGAGTACTCAATTCCATTGTCGTCGAGAGCGGCCCTGAACTTCTTGATCACGTACTGAAAGCCGTCCGGGTCGATTCGATCGTGTGAAATTACTGTGAGAGAGTCTAGGAATCCACGTTTCATCATCGTCTTGATCTCTTCCACCGGGATGCGGAGTTTCTGCATTTTTCGGCGGACAGCTTGCTTGAAATGAAACAGGCATCCAAGTAATCGTTGCATCCGGGAACTGATCTCTCACAGCGTTGATCCACCCTCGCTCGAAGTCACAAGTCATGGTGCTGACGTCTATGTTCATTCCAGTAGCAACTTTCACGCAGTGCAGGGAGTTCCAGTACGTCCACTCTGACTTGTTGGTGGTGAGCACGTACATACATGGCACAAAACACTTGGAGCCTCGATCGTGCACCATGATGACGACGAACTGGTAAAACGGGGTCGGGACGCAATGAAACGTGCCGTCAATGTAGACGGCGGTCTGGTTGTACGACAGTAACCGGATTAAAGCTGGATGTTCCCACCCGATAATAAGCTGGACATTTCCGTCGTCTACAATCGTGTAGTTGAACTGGAAGAAATTGGCGTCACCTCCTTTTGTCATGGAAAGAGACGGAGCTTCCACACGTCCGTAGATCGCCGAGCCGAAGTGAATGTTGCGCGTTCTGCATACCCGGCTAACCACTTGATCCTTTGAGAGCCCACGAACCATCGTCTTGGACGTGAAATCATCGCGAACAATGTCCCAAATCGCATTTGGAACCATTGTTAGGTCAGCCAATGCAAGTGAATCCACTGCTTGCTTCATGTCCTCAACGATATTGCGTAGGTCGGTGCGGCGGCCTTCTCCTGCTGATGCTTCGTCTGGAATGGCCGCCTGTGGTATCCCACAAGTGTGCAGAACTGCGTTCTGATATGAACCATCCACCATCGCATCAACACGAGCCTTGCACTTGGTGCTGCGGTAGAAGCTACAGCGGTATGTAGTCTTGCGGGCGGACGAGTACGCCTTCGTGTAGGAGTATCCCTCCCAAAGCACAGTCGTTTTGCACGGTCCGGGTTCCTTGTCGCCCTCCATTTCGGGAATGAACTCTAAATGCTAGATCGGTGTTCTCCAAACGACAGGAGTGGAGGAAGTCTCCCCATACCATTTCTCGAACCAACCATTTGCCAATACCCATCCAAGCTGGGATCAGAATGATGCTACAGTTGGTGTCACTGCAGTAGTAATGACATGTCTATAAGGTAGACACTCATATTGCAACAAACGCAATGTTAGGAACGCAGCAACTGGTTTTTTGGGATGTTAAAGAACCAAAGTAACTCTAACCATTTTTATTGAAAAGGCACAACACATGTGATAGGTAATCAGAAATACCGGTAGATTATCGATATACTTATTGAACCTAGTAAACATCTGCTTGAAATTCATATTTTACGGGTCAGGGGGGGGGGTCGGGCTGACCCGAGTCCAGACCATCACAATATAAATTACATTCCAGGCCCGACCTGGGGCCTGAACAGACCCGCAGAAGACCCGTTTAATATCTAACCAATGCTTCCACCACGGCGACCGCCAGATCTATTGCTGCGTCAGTCACGGTTTCAGCTACACAACGAGTGTCAGGAAATCGGAAGGACGTGTGTTGCTTTCAAATAACCTTTTGACCTTCTAACTCTTTCGTGATGTAGGAAATACCTTTGTAATGTTGCATGAACAGGAAATGCGAAGTCGTGCTGGCATATCTGGCGCGACGACTGCTGCATATCCCAGAGGGCCTGTTGGTTGGGCAAATCAGACAAGCGCTGCAGTAGTGGGTCCAGCATTGCCTTAGCGTAGGAATATATATCTCCAGACGAAAGAACCACTTGATTCGCTCGTCCATTGCGGCGTCATCGAACGTAAGCTACCTATGTGGGGCTGTTGTGGTGCGCAGTACTCGCCACTTCATCGTTTCCGTTTAGCAACCTTACTTTCTGCAACTTTAGTTAGGCAGTCTCACAACAGACCGCAACTTGTAAGTGACAGCAACAAGGTCTATCTAATGTCCAAGGCTGCGAACGAATTAAATCGGTTGCGAATCGCATTCATAGCGGGGGGGGGGGGGGGCATCGAACCTAAAGCCATTGTCAGCAACGTGCATTAAGATGGCGACAAGGCAAGTAGTTACTTTGACACGGAAACTTGTGGTTGCAGTAGTAAACTTCCCACGTAGAACAAGAGTCTTTGCTACGCGTTGCAACGGCCGACGGTATCACATCATGAAACACCGCACTCTTTTTTACAGCCACCTGTAATGTTATAGTTAATTTCCCTGCCACTTCTCTCAGAAACGTAAAACTGTCGTAGGCGTCCTCGACGACGCTGCACCCTTTCGATCTCCGGGTGATCGTAATCTGGTGCTAGCAATTATTTTGTCAATTCGTCCCCAGAAGCAATTTCAGCCGTAAAATGCTTTTTACGAGCGAAAATTGACCACATGTTACGGTACTTCTTCACAAAGTAGGCAAAAAGCGCTTGTCGCTTAATGTCCAACCAGTACCGCTTCGACACAATATACCTTACTTCATACGCGATTTTTGTCGAGCGACTTATAATGTCAATGGGAAGCTTTGGCCAGCGACGTATATCCTTTCGTGATTATTGTGGACATTACGCGCTCTATGGAAGCGGCAATAAAACCCGCCAGAATCGAGCAACGCGAACCTGATTTGCTCGACAATAGGGTCAAGTAACAAGGAATCATGATGGTTCTTGTCGCGGATATTGGTCCCAAACTCTGGAAGTTTAGCGGGTAAGGTTGCTCTTTCCTGGTATGGTTGAATATTCGTGCTTTGCCGACAGTTCATAGTTTGTGTATAGTACCTAACAGCCAATCACACGCGCTGGTGCATAATTTAGGCGATCCAGTGCAGATTGGAGTTGGGTAAAATGCTAGCCGACGCATTTTGTCGGCAGATGAAGCCAAATATACAATGTCCCCATATAAATATTAAGTTGGCCACTGTTTTTCACGATATCATGCTTTTAGCCGACACTACACAAAAAAGTCCTTTCAGAGCGAGCCGGTAGTTTAGTCTTCCGAGCAGCAGCTACTCAGGTTTTGGAGCGCCATTGCCTTCTTCGACAAGGCGGTGGTATGATGGACAATGCTCATGCAAGCACAAAGAACGACTTGTGCTTGCTAGTTTTTTTTAGGTTGCACCACGGTTTGAGGTGTTGGTGGTCAAACTACATGTGCTGCCAGTGTTGGCCATGCTGGCGAAAAACAATTGGTTATGTTGTCTATGACAGCAGTTCAACGGAGGCATACAGTACAATAACGTGGTGGTGTGACCGCCGACATGATTCTAACGAATCGAGTCGCGAATAAATTACGGGATTACTGAATTAAAACGAAGCAATCCATCGATACGCATGTTACTCGTTCTACTCATCATTATTACTCGCGGTATCCTCCAACTCTCTGTCCAATCGGTGTCGTGTTTTAGGCTTCGTGGCAGGTGCACGTGCGAGGATCATCGAAACCCTTAAGTCTTGAGGGATCTTTGCTGTCGGACTGTGTCTATGAAGCTAAATATTGTTGTGCTCACAACTCATTTTGTTTTCTGGTCTAGTACCCATAGGACTTTCTAATCCGCGGATGGTTCATCCAATTCCATTAAGTATTTGAGATGCGATAAACGCATCCGAGCCGACAGGTGGTTTTTTGTCCTACCGCCGCGCAGGAAAGAGAAGTCCGTTATCTTTGCGTACGGCGTCAGGCTCATGAAGGCTCCAGCGTACCCATCAGCAGATCCAGACCTGTAATGGGTCTACTAAGACCTATTAGGTGGCGAACAGGCGTGCGCTACGTGTATGAGGAAGCGTGCAATTAATTAGACTTAATTTAATTATGCTTACGTTCGTAAATATAATTAAATCAAATATAACAATATTAAAACTGCAAATTACCGTAAAATGAGAACTGTTATTGAATTTGGCATAAGCCAATTATGGACCTCCTAAATCTGATTGCTATCTGTTTATAAAGGTTCTGTCAATGTGTGGTTGACAGAATTCTGATTTCTCCTAAGAGCACAAATACGTCACTTTCTACCAATTGCATGCGTAAAGCACGCGAGCCATCCAATGATGTGGCCCGCCCATGTAGTCATTGGTATGCTCTACACACCAAGGTCTGAGGTCCGTTTCTAACCTCTAACATTTAGCGCAACTGTTGGAATTACAAGTGGTATAACCACTTGTACGTGTAACCCTGTCGCAAGACCCATCTTCTTCTGCAATCTGGATGTGCACAACCGGAGGCGTTTGCCGGGTGAGTGATGTCTCTTTTCCGATGTCTACAGGAAAAACATCATCACCACAAAACACCTCAAGAAAACACACGGTGTTACGCCCGACAGAAGTGACACCACTCAAGAACCACGAAGGAGCCGAGACGATGAGTTCGACCGAGTTCGAAATTCCCAACTTTACCATGAAGACCCGGGTCGAGTATACGTCTTGTTTGAGACGTTGCGTATAGTCAACAATAACCTGCCCTGTCGTCTGGGGGAATACGAAGAATCTATCGCCATACGATAGATTGTCTTCAGAGACTCTTTAAAAGTGGAGATCAACTCCTAGGTTGTATGCCACTCAATAATTGAGCTCTATGCATCAACAAAGAAAGTGTTAGAGGACCTGTTGCAACTAAACCGGATTGGCTTTGCGTCAATGTTCACTGCCGTTGCCGATTTCTGGAGCTCTAAAATACAAGCAACAAAATATCTCGGACAACGTCTATATATGATCGATACAAACTTTGAATTTAAGTCGCTACTTGCCATTTGTACCAAAGTATAGGTGACATTCGAACCCGTTTCGACGCTGGATACTGGAGGTTGTTTGGGACTTTGGGCTAAAGCCACGGGACTTGTATGGTGCTACATCCGGGCCAGACGTAAGATGGATGATGACAGAAGGTCCCCAGCTGCAGTGGCAATAGTGCCTATATCACATGACTCATGCAGCTACGAAAGTTGCCTGTGACATGGTAGCAAATACAGCGCAGTCGAAAAACCCCGACATGACAACTTTGATTCGGCAAAACGGTGTACACAGTGAAGCGGTGAAGTCATGGCTCACTTTTGAGGAGTTGTGTCTGTACGAAAAGAGAAAGTCGCCTCAGAAGCTTCTCGAATACCGTGCGCATCGATTCCTGGGGCTGACACACTTGATCAAGCGAATTCTCGACCTGTGGGAGCCTTTGGTATCCTGGTACGCTGAACACCTTGATAAACCCGTAGAGATAATGCTGACCTTCCTGCACTTGGGCCTTTAGAAGGGGGACGACACGATTCCACAATGTTAAACCTCGGTGGTTTGGTTGACTTAGAGTGAAATATTTTGCCTAAAACAATTTTATGGAGATCCAAACTTGGTTGCAGTGGCTTTATTTGCAGTCCCTCAATTAACACGTCAGCTACAGCACTAATTTTTTAACCGTGTCGAGTGGGGATTTGGTCGTGTGAAGACACAATGAGAGTTTCTCAATATTGAAAACAAGAGGAGTGGATCTGGTTGCTAGCGCTCTTCTCGATGAGCAGAGGACGGTGAGAATGAGACGACGCAAGCTGGACAGCAAAATCCCACCTTTGTGTTTCTTTTGTATTTCATGAAGTGAGCTTTAGTCAACTGTTTGTCCTCTCCTTTTCTTGTCACTTTGGTCTCACGTTCAACCGTGAATACTGGTTTTCACCAAGTACCAACGTCAATTTCAGTACCGAGCCTGGGGAACAGCTATAAACTTGCTACTTGTCGTTGCACTTGAATTGCCCATACTGCTCCCTAGGCATTAACCTCATGGCCTTTCTGGGTTTCTCAAAACCACTCTTGCACAGGTTTAGTAAAGACATCAGCCACGTTACCAGAACCTGGAACACGTGATACCACAATTCCCTCCATCTCAACTCGCTGTCGAATGAAATGGTGACGCACATCAATGTGCTCTGTGCGACTGTGGAACTCTGGATTATTATTCGCCAGCTTTTTGGCACTCTCGTTATCCACGAACACATCCGTCGGTTCTTTTTGCTCCACACTCAGCTCTTTCAGCATCTGACGGAGATGCACTACCTCTTGTAGTAGTAGGCTTAAGGCCATATACTCAGCCTCCGTTGTGTGTAGTGCCACAGTTCGCTCAGTTTGACTGGTCCATGAATTACACTGTCACAAATTGCGTCAAATAACTAGCAACAGACTTCCTATCGTCTGTGTGATTCGCAAAATCTGCATCTGCAAATGCTTGAATGTGGTTAGCCCAACTTAATCCACCTAGACAAACTCTCCAATCCAGAGTCTCTCTTAAATACATCGGTCTTCGCTTTACAGCTCTCCAGTGCAGTATTCCAGGATTTTCGAGAAACTGACTACTAGGTGGGCCAGGTCTGGACGTGAACCCATCATTAAATACATCAGACTGCCAACTACAGATCGATACGGCTTGGATTTCATCAGATTTCTTTCATCTGCATCCGTAGCACGCATGCCTTTTGTCAGTTTCAAAGCTGCTGTACACGGCGTCTTACATCCATTGCGCTTTTCCATTCCAAACCACTCTAGTAGTAACGTAGCATATTTTCGTTGACTGATGAAGATAGTTCGCTCAGCGCGATTGCGAATCGCCTCCCAGCCTAAAATGTAATGCAGCTCTCCGAGATTCTTCATCTCAAATCTCTTGAAGAACATCTTCTTCATTTCAATTTGTGAGTTTCATGTTAGGAGCAAAGAGAAAGAGATCATCCACGTAAAGAGGGGTACATACAAGTTGTCCATCGATAATCTTCACTGCAACACAGACCTCTGACTTCAACAACGTAAAGCCTTGCTCCTCCAGGAAGGACTTGAGCAGCTGAAACCACACGCGCGGCGCTTGCTTCAATCCATACAAGCTTTTGAGCATGTGGCATACCCAATTCTCCTTATCGGGAACCTCAAAGCCTTCTGGCTGCCCCATGAAACTTCGACATCAACCTTGCAATTCAAAAATGCAGTAGTAACGTCCATCCAATGAACTTTGTAGTCCCAGACAGCTGCAAGTGCCAAAAGAACTCGTAAGGTCTCCAGTCGAACCACATGAGAATAAACTTCGAGGTAGTCAACTCCATAGACTTGCTTAAAGCCTTTTATCACCAATCTTGCCTTGAACCTGTCGATCTCACCGCTAACGAGATACTTGATCCGGAAAATCCAACGATTCCTCAGCACCGTGGAAGAACAAGTTCCCACGTAGTGTTCTTCATAACCCCCCCCCCCAACGCCCAAGCCGTTTTTTTTACGTTATTTCAAATCATCCAACATAGTACTCATCCAACATGTAAAACCGTGCAACACTTGACTTTACTATAGTCTCGTATAATTCCGAGCACCTTTCTTGTACATGCACAACAAGACAATTTCTGCAAATCCCGTCACCATGTTGTATGTACACCAGATCAAAGTTGTATATACACCGGCATACTGCTTGAATATGGCGTACATCCAGCATGATGGAGGTTTCAAAAAAAGGTGTCGATGAATCTTTTATCAAGAGACTGTACAAAGCCTATCAAACCGGTGCAAAGCTGGGGAGTTTGAAGACAACGAAAAGCGAAACCAAACACACATCAATTGAATACAGTAAGAAAAAGCACATATTGCAGCACTGCGTTCATTCACCACCAGTTATCGGCTCACTCAGTCTCGCTACCATCCCTGTCGTCGTCGTGTGCTACGCTGTCGCTGTCGCTCCCCTCGCTAATACCTTCCTCCTCCTCTCCATCACTACTTCGGCGGCGGCGCTTACCCTTTCCTCCAGCCTCCCGATTCTGGAATCCTCGCGCCCTGGAACATTTTGCTCCATTTGCCCACTTGTGATGCCAGATCTGGTGGCAGCTCAGAGCGTTGCCAGGATAGTGGTGCGACCAAATACGAGTACACAGATACATGCTGTACATAACGAGCAACAGTTAGTAGTCGTTTCAGCCGTATCGAATTCGTACGTACCGAGCTTTATCAGAAGTGCTGCAGGCATCGCAATAGTATCTGTATTGTTTATTGCCAAAGAGACTGATCTCAACAATCCCAGCCCTGTGTATTCTCAAGTTTGCCCATCTTTTGCAACAAAATAGCCTAACTTTTAACATGTTGTACGTACAACCGTTGGGTGTTGGGGGGTTAACATAGCGTACTCAACTTCTGTTGCTTTTTGCCACTGCTGAGCAAACTCACTGTTCATAGCTTCGCTGTACGTCTGCGCTCCTGTACAGCCCTCAAAGTCAGGCAACAGTAGTCCTGCCATCATGCAAGAACTTTCTCCTTCATAATCGCTCGTTGCATCTGATCTCGAGCCTTTTCCATGAGGATCCGAGTTTGTCTGTAAGTTTGCAACGTTGATGTAATCACGATACCACGAAGGAGGTTTGCTCGCACGACTGACCAAGTTGTGAACGTTGGCTTCACAAGCTTTGACATTTCCGTCGACCATACGCACATTTTTCTGTGTAACATCTTCCATTACTGTAGATGCCCCAGTACACGAATTGGTCGAATTTGCTGTTGCAGCGTCCAGTTTGGATTGTATATAAGTCTCCAGCTGAGTGACACAATCAATCCCTTCTTATCGAGTTGCTACAATTTTGTCCTGGAGTAGCTGGCGAGTTTCAGAAAGCCTTGTCTCCGTTTGTCGTGCGACTGTTTCATCAATCCAATGACAAGTTTCTTCAATCCAATGACGAGTTTCCCCAAGGCTCTTATTGATATGGGTTTGACAACCTTGTAGATGAGCTACGCCATTAGCTTCTTGGGTGACGCGGGATCGAGCATCGTAAGATTCTAGAGCTAATTCCAGTTGGAGGCGAACCTGCTTCGCCCTATCATCCGTAGTGGCGATCGCTGTGTCTAAGCAACCGATAACGCTTCGGAGTGTGCTGCCCTTTAAGCTTGGTTAAAGCGATCTTGGAGCCTGGTTTCAACCTCGGAGAATGCGTTGTATGTTGAATTCATGAAAGCCTCCATGCGCTTTTTCAGCTGCATGCTGTTGTGACCGCATCAACGTAAGCTAGTACTTGAGCACTCGAACCCGGTGCCAAGTGTGCATCATCAATTGCCACCTCTGTACAAGTTGGCGCTCATGTGTACTCGGCGCAGGTAAGCTTTTATTTGGGACAGCATAAGTTTCGGGTGGACGCATCTGTGAGCACGTTCAATTGAAGATCATGGATGGCCTCTCGTGCTCGAAGAAGATGGTTTAAGGCGTCCTACGCCACAAAGGGTGTCGGCTTCAATTCCTCAAGATTAAAGTAACCTTTTGTTTTGTCCAATAAAACAAACGTAAAACGAAGTGCTTCGGAAGTTTCAAACGTCTTCACGAAAATCGCACAATCTCAAATTGAGGGTTTTTTACTCGGAGAGTCGGCCCCTAGTGGTTTTCTACTTCGTGTAGCAACGTCGAGAGCCAGCTTCGACGTTCCAGCTGAGGTATTGCGTGTATGTAGCTACGTACTGCTTTGTATTAACGATCGATCCCCGGCCAAAAAAGAGGGGTATATTTTTGATCATTACGCAGGAATTAAGCTTGGAAGTGGTAAATGTAGGCTGGCTCTGGTTGTACTCACATTCAAACTCGAGCCATTTTAACATATTACCAGTTATGTGTGCTGAATCATTATACATACACTTATTACAGGTGGCGGTTCCACATTAACAAATGCACTTTTATCAGTAACTACATTATATGTTTGCGGTGCAAACAATTTTGTCTGTTTGCATGTGTCCAGACAGGCACATGGCTGCCATTGAATAACTTTGTGCGTTTCATTTGGACCTGGTTCGTCCGTCTGGGGCTGATGCCGGGGATTTATGTATCCCATACGCAATGGTTGCCCTCGATGTCCGGGGATACTCTCTTCAAGCGCATACCCCTGTCAATCAAATTTTGCAGCCCTCGCAGCCACTCTTGTGGCCACTCGAGGGAAGCGAACACGGGGCTGAAGCACCGCTGGCGTGGGCGCACCGTTGCCGTCGCCAATCATTCTCGGCAACATGACCGTAGCGCTGAAGAGCTGCAGGCCAACCATATAGGCGGTCTTGCGTGTGCTACCCGTTGTGTAAGTGTTCATTTCCCTTTTTTGAAGACTGTCATGGACGACCTTCTGCCGCCAACGTCTTCGTTAGAAGAGTATGCGATCCCGTTAACCCAGTCTTGCTCATTTCCACAGTGCGCTGCAGGCTCTAGACCGACTCGCCCTCAACCCACCCTGACGTTTGCACCAGAGTCGTCTGATCGCATCATGAACGTGTGGGCTTCTGACCCTCCGCCCAGACACCACTTCCACTCGGTCTGCGTCCGGCACCACCTAAACGTGGCTGCCCGGCAAAGATGCCACGCCTCTTTGGACAGATGCAGCAATGCAAGAGCTGTTCACCATTCGGTAAGACATTTGAATTTGCAGCTAAATAACTTAAACAGTCTAACGAATACTGATGCAACAGCTACGCCACTGCAAAGCTAAACTCCCACAAGGCTAGAAACACAATCGAGATAGATGCAGCTTGGATTTTGGTGGCTTATATACTGAGCAAAAGCCAAGGCAAAGCATACACTGTCTCGCAGTGTAAAGAGAAGGTGACTAGCATTTACTTGCTTGGTGACAACTAAATATTGTAGTAATATGTTTTGTTTGTGCTTGTATTAGCTTAAGTGGCTGCGCCGCAAGTGGGAGTTCTGTCGAGAAGGCCGCTCCGAGACGGGTGATGTGCCAAGAGCACAAGATCCTCCCAGTCTCGAGTTAATTATGGAGCACTGGGCACCTCATGAAGGGATGCAGAACACGAAGCTCTGCGACGCAGGGACAACGCACTCGGATGAGGACGGCGGCAGTAGAGCCGAAGGGGAGACTAGCAGCACGCGAACCAGCAAGCGCAAGAAAAAGACGGGAGAGTCAATCGAGTCAGATATTGTATATTAATGGGTTAAGTTGGCGTCGTAATCTAATTTATTGTCAATGGATACACATGTAGGCTTGAAGGCACTTGCTGACGGAGTTAAGAGCGGCGGTGACGCAATGAAGACGAAGGCAAAAGAGCGCACCTACCTCCAGCAGCTAGCGAGGAAATTTTGGCTGCCTTAAGCCGTCAAGAAGCGGTGATGAACAGGCAAACCGATTACAGAGCTGGTCCGAGTGCTGAGCGAGCGGAGTTAGCGGTCCCTGGAGCCGCAATAGTCGCGGGAAGGGAATACGCAAGTCCTACTTTAAAAAGTCGACATGGCGCAAGGCGAACGTAAAAGCGGCAGTGGCGTGGAACGACAGTGAGGAGGGTTTCATGGTGCGAACTACCGGTTTCGACGTCAAACACAATCACAACGTATCCAAAGCGGTCTACGAGAATCATGTCTCCAACCGCCGAGTAGAAGACCCAAACATGTTGGCGTTTGTGGACGAGCTGCAAGCGGCGGGATCGAAGCCGAAGCTGATCATGCAGTATCTGCGCAAGAAAACAAATGAGTTCGGCTGTATAATGAGGGTATTATTGGTTAGCGCCTCATTTGTGTCAGTATACTTCGTTAGGCAAGAATGAGACGTTGCGTGATGTGCACAACATGGAGGCAAGGATACGAGAGAAACAAGGAGGAGGGCTGGCGATAGAAATTGTAGCCTGTGTATTTTTGATATGGAGTATCCATATCAAAACCGTGAATGGTGCTGCTCGACTAACGGACGCGCCCGAATAAAAGCTCCCTCCCGAATAATGCCCTCAATTGACCTATCGACCGGCTTTAAAAAATTGGATCCCCTCCCGAATAGAACGACGCAGATCGCTGTCCAGTCATATTTGTCAGTCTCACCGCTGCACGCTAGTGGCATCTTCATTGTGGAAAACGAGCGGGCAGCGACAGGCAGTGAGCATTGGCCGAAAGCAAGAGGTGATTCAGTGGATCGAGACGGCGGGAGAAGGCGTCCCCACTCGAGCCGTTGCGCACTTTCGGTCCCAGGGGTGGAGTGTCGATGGTGGTGCAGTGCGCCGCTGGTGGCGACTGCGCGATAAGATTCGCGCTGCTGCACCACACCAAGCTCGTGTAGCTGGCGGAGGCCCCAAGCCCTTGTCGGAGACACTGGAAGAGCTGCTCTACGAGGAATTTGTGACCAAGCGCACCAAGAAGGAGAAGGTAACGCGCAGCTGGCTGGCCGATATGGCACTCGTTCTCTACGCGGATGAAACTGAAGGGCGATAAGCATCGCCGCCATTTACAGCATCCGATCACTGGGTCTCGAACTTATGCGTCGCTTCGAGATATCGCTGCGCCGCCGGACAAACCTGACGGTCCTTGGCGACGAGACCCTTGTGGACCGAGCCGTCCGCTACACGGTGTTTCTACAAGCTCAGCTACCTTCCATCGACTTAGAAAGGACTGTTCTCATGGATGAGACGGCCGTGTATTTCGAAGACGCTCGACAGACCACGCTGGACTTTGTCGGTGCTCGACACGTCGTGGTTCGCTCTACTGGTTTCTCTTCTATGCGAATTACTGTTGTGCTCGCTGTCAGCGCAACTGGAAGAAAGCTTCCTCCGCTTTTAGTGTGGAAAGGTAAACCTAAACCCACTTTCGAGAATAAAACAGGACCTTTTTACGTGGCTCAGCAGCCTCGTGCCTGGGTGGATAGTGAGTTGCTCAATAAGTGGATAGATATTGCTTTTCCTCTCGTGGCGCAAGGCGAAGGGAAATGTCTAGTTTGGGACAGTATGAGAGCGCACATTTCGAAGGCGATCAAGGCGAAGTGCGCTTCCAGGAAGATCTCTATGTGCGTTGTACCCGGTGGGCTAACGCCCTACTTACAGGCCGGGGACATCGGCATCTACAAGAGCTTCAAGGATTTGCTCTATGTGGAGATCAACGCCTGGAAGGAGTCCGGCCAAGTGGAGTACACCCGCTTTGGTAACCCCCGAATGCCAAGCGTCGACACTGTGTGTGAATGGGTTCGCCGTGCTTGGCGTGATACCGAAGAATCGACTGTGATACACAGCATTGAAGCAACAGGCTTTGCGCGTGACCCTAGCGACTGGTTTATCGCCAAGCACGACGTTTACGGCGCCAGATTCCGCGAAAAGTGGGCGGAGGAATCAAAGGACGACGAGAATGCAGACCTGCTGAATCTTTCGGCTCTGGATGACGCGCTGGACGACATCAACCTGGTAGACGAATAGCTTTCCTCTAATAGAGTCCGTACCCCGAATACAAGCCGTTACAACTTTTTGAGTCTGCACTATAAAATAAAGGCCGGACTATAATAGGGCGCGTCCGTTAGTTCTAAATGAGCGGCTTTGTTAATCACCTCAAATCAATTACTTAACCCCTTAATTCCCGGAACTATTTACGAGGGTATATTTTGATCCTGTCCCGTGCAGGTTAATATGATGGTTTGTATAGGGTGGCTTTTTTGCATGGTTAGAAAGTGCAGAACTGTATGAATCTAAAAACGTGACATATCCAACATTATTAGGCTATGTTGGCTAAATAGCTTAGGATAGTGAGAGGTTATGATGGCAAAGCCAACATACGGGCTGTACGTTTTATCAGGAAACCATTTTTTGTGACCATTGCATATGATTGTAAGGTAACAAAAAGAACAAACGTAAACTTGTTTCCATTGATTGCAGACAAAAAATAGCACTACAATGTGCTATAACCACACGTAGGCTATATGCTCATAGCTTTACTACCTGACCTCTTCCTTCCCAGGTTAAATGCAGCCACTGTTCTTGACAAAAGTCAAGAAGTATGGATCTAGGCCGGCAAGGCCATAGGTAGTAGTAAGCTCTTGTTAAGTGGCGACAGTCTACCTCAGTGATGAAGAAGAAAAGAAGAAGTAACGAGCTGTGTTAGCAATACTGAGTACAAATAAGTCTGCTCTGATTCGAGGATGTGCCACATCTTCGAGGAAAAAAAAGACATGTTTTACTCTTTTTTTGCAATATCTTTGTTGTTTTCAATGATTTTAGTTCGATTAAAACCTTAAACGTACCAAAACCATGTTTAGCATCAAATACAGCAACCCACGGTCAAATATCATGCCTAGAAGAACAGTTATGGCATTGAACTCAACTCATATCGCAGTTATCTTAGGAATAGACTGTACAATTTTTATCACTTTCAACCAAATCTTACTGCTACATAATACCTAACCCTGTGCATCTGTCTTTTTTTCGTTTAGCATTTTCTCTTCATTTCACTATAAGACGCAATGACAGTGCATCAATACAATTACCAAGTTTGATTATCTCTTATGTAGGACCTCCAACATAACATAGATGCTGCGCCGAAACTGATCAAAGCTATACACCTCTTATGTTGTACGGTCCAACATATGGGAACTAAGAGGTTAAGTTTAGTAAGGATAAATTACCTGAAATATACCTTTTTTAGATCAGATTTGCCTTAATTGGTAATATATTTTAGAGCTTTTAGATCAGTTTAGTGCAGTATTGCTTGTGTGAGAGCCACAACGAAGATGTGGACGATGATGAGGACATGGCTGCTACTCTTGCATCTAGGCCCGTCCCCGATACAACCAATTTGACTGTTGGAGTTCATGATGCATCGGCATATCGAGCAATGTACGCCTCAACACAAGTCTATCCGGAGCCGACATCGGAGTCGGAGTTGCTCCGCAACGCCTATGTGGACAAACTGCGACGACTGAAACGGCTAAGAACATTCGCCGCGCTGAGAGAGAACGAACCAGTGAGTTAACGTAAGTTAAGATGATTAGTGTCCATTCGAACAGTTCAGAAGTCACTACCTCCTCATTCAACTACACTTCGTCAAAGAAGGCCTCTTCCAGCTTCGACAGCTTCGCACGGTAGAGATCCAGGCTGCATTGAACGGATTCATCACTTTTCCCGGCCTGCTGTAGTATTTCCATGCGAGCCTCTACCTGCTGGATGAGCTTGTGCAGGCTCATCAGGCGTTCTACTGTACTCGGTCTCGCAGGTGCAAAGGCAGCTGCTAGCGCATTCACCGACTCTGCCACTTCACTACGCTGCTTCTTCATTCCCATTTGCTGTGGAGGCTTCTTGCCGCTTGAATCGCTACGCCCACGCTTCAGCGAGTCGAACTGGTCCTTGTCGAACAATCCACCATCGACAAAACTCGCCAGATCGCGTTTGCGCTTCAAGCACTCGCGAAGGTAAAAGGTGTCAAGCCCCCCCCCCCCCCCATCCCCCCTTCGCAGTAGGTGAAGAAGTCATCCTCATGCTCCCCGGACTTAGTGAAGTTTGCCATCGCCTTCAGATACCTCTTGTTCACGTCCTTCCACTTATCGTAGGCCTTGGCAGCACTGTGAATAACGACAACTGAGGCATCAACGCCTTCAAAGCGCGCATCGGAGGAGTATTTTAAAACCCTAACCTAAGCGGCTGGGTGGTAATTAAATGAACTATTTTTGCGCACCTAGGGATAAATGTCCAGCCAATAATAGTGCTCGAAAGTAACCCCAGCGTCAGCTCCAGACGGACGAACCAGGGCCTTACCGCCATTTAGTAAACAAAATAGACTTGTACTGTACCTAACATAGTTTAATGTCTCCACCTTTGCTTACCCCTATGGTCTTCGTCTTCATTCTCCCCTTTCCTCTTTCCCAGGTTGACACGGCGGCGGGTACGAAGCGCTTCAGGACTGGGCAGCGATCCCGCGCTCGTCTCCCTTCCAGGAGATAAAATATCGAAATGAACGAGACGTACGTAGAAGTTTGGCCTGGTCTTTAGCTTGGGATCCGCTTGTCCGGTGACGTGGTTAACGTTTACGTACGATTCGTCAAGATATACTTCGGGCTGGATCGGGTTGTTCTTTTGGTCTCTATTTAGTAGCTTTTTCTGCAAGTAGCTGGCGCGATATGCCACATTTTATGCACTCTCGGCCAAGTAGTGGCGTTTTCGCCCTGAATAAAAGTGTAGCCAAGTCGCCGAAGAAGTCAACGCATGGAACGTACGGAAATTACCACGCCACACTTTGTGGCAACTTGATCACAGATCATTGCCGCCGTTATTGGTTTCCGGTTCCCGTTGCACTCATCTACAAACGACCGTATCACAGGGGATACGACATCAATGTCATATCCTGTCTTTCGCCCTCGTGTAGATGGCTTCACGTTCGACTGTCACACTTGTGGTTTAGGGCTTGCGGTGCCATTCAAGTGCCATGCATGGCACCACGAAATGCCATGGCAAATGGCTGTGCCAGGTGCCAGGCCGTAATATTACGGCCAACTAAATATATCTTTCCGCGCCAATTTCATTCCGGCAGACGACGTGCGATGCAGAGGAACAGAGACGTCAAGATTGTTGTGGCGTTGACACGCGTCTTGCTGCTTGGCGATAACGCGGCGGGTGCGGGCGAGCGCCAGCCGTGCCTACCGCGTCGGCGTTTAAACTGGCGTCACCACTCCCAGTTGCTGTTAAACGAGGGCCAGTTTCACCAGTACTACAGGATGTCATTCTGGTCCTTTGAGAAGTTGTTGAGACTGCTGGCTCCAAGTCTGCGCGCTGATGAGGTTCAATCACGCCGACGGGCCGAAGGGAACGAGCCCCTTATCCCCGTTAACAAGCTACAAATATTTATATCGTAGCTGGCAGTGTACTCTTTCCACCCGGTACGGGCGCTTGCTGGTGCTAGCAAGCCGGTTTTTTTACAGCACCATTCAGGAGGTGATGGATGTTATCCAAGCTCATGATGAGTTACAGCTGAGGTTTCCGGCGACGGAGTACGAGCAGCGTCAGACAGCACGCGCGTTTGCTGTTCTGGTCAAAAACCCGGTTTTAGTCGGCTGCGTCGACGCTGGTTAAAACGTCCCTAAACACGTTCTAAAAGTGTTCTAAATTCACTAAAAAAAACCCGGTAAGATATTTAAAAAGACCACCGGTATTAGAACAGTATTTAGAAATAGTTTCGTGATCTATTACTATAACGAAATTTCACTAAGCTTAGGATCTTGATCGTAATAATACACCAGCACGTACACGGTAGGCGCACACACATCCACACCTTGACCATCACGATGAGGCACTACGTGAACGGAGTCAGTTTGAACGTGGCATCAATGTAAAGCAGACTTAGAGTACCGTCGCAACCAGATCAGTTCCGGCTGACTCGATGGCGCGGAATGTGCACCCTGCATTCTCGCGTACTTGGTGATCGCTATACTGGGGAGCGTGGCAATAGTGCAGAGCGCCAGCGGGGGAGGCTTGAAGAGAAGCCACCACCGGTTCTCACATCAACCCCTGGAGGCAGAAAAGGTTGGCAAAGCCGGTTTTTTGCAGCTGGTTACACGGGTTTACACCTGGTGTGTTTCACACATGGATAAACTTTGTGTAAAGTACATATTTGATGTACGAACACTCGAGGGAGTGTGTGTGGCTGAGAGCCACACGTTATGCATTTGAAGTAGGATTATACTTGGTTTTACTATGTTAGATAGTTAAACACATACATTTACCCCATAGGCGGCTAGCCGCAATAAAAGATATATAAACAGTTTGGATTTAGAACACAAAGTGGAAAGTCCTTTTATTAAGGTCGTAGTTAGTAGGTGCCTTCGGATATTAAGGCCTATTAACCCTTAATAAGGTGTGTGTTTGTATTATGGTTTGAGCGGTCTTGTTGTCATCGACGTACACCGTTGCGCGATTGCCACAACATTCGCAACGCAACTTAAAACCATTTCCAACCGTTCTTCTGTCGTGCCCCCCGAGAAGTCACCGAGACAGGGACCACCTACTTTATCTGCGCGGTCGGGCTGCAGGGCCCGGCTGATCTTACACAACGACGTTGTCAAGGCTCGCAACGGTCACAGCTATGAGTAGGAGGAGGAGGCCGTCGGCGTCATCGACGTACGCAGTAGGATGCGCACGATGAAGCTGGTAGTCAACAAGGAGTGAGACAAGAGATGGGGCCATTTCTGACTCGTGTTCATTAGCGTCAGTCAGCAGCTCCTGCGTATTTGACAAGCTCTTCGCCTCTTCGGGCATGGTTCGTAATTTGCAGTCTGAAGGTTCGTAAATATTATATCTTCTCGTGAGTTGGGCTAAAACGCAGCCAATCGAATCAAGTAAGAATTAGGCCAATCATGTGCTTGTGGTAAGGAGATTTTGACAATTCATTCCAATCTTACTGCGGCTCCAACACTTAAATAAGGAGAGATGAAACCTAAAAGAGAAAATCTCTGAAGGTTTTAAATCTCCCTCCTATTTTTAGAGATCGATTTCTGTCTCTTTTGCTTATAGGGTTAAGGTTATTGGTGCGCCCTTGACTCTCCGCCTTGCACGTGCACAGAAGTAGACACGGTTCTCGCCGTCACTGCACCTCTCGCAGTAAAGCGTTGTCTGATAACCACGCTTGCGCTCTCCGCGGAGCAGACTGCGCACATTACAGGAGCGCTGGTGCAGCTTAGAGTCGTCCTTCTTTAGCGTCTGCCACTCATCTACTCGATCGCTACATGATTTACCTGACTGTGCGACGGCGGTGTCGGCATTGGCGACATCAGAGTCACACCTGAGGGCTGCGCCAAGTCTGCATCAGTAACCTGGAGGAGCTGGACGTGGCTGAGTGGTGGCGTCTGCTGGTGTTACTCCCAGTAAATGCTACAGGCGTTGACGACGGCCATATCGACCAGCCCGTAGAACATTGACTTATAATACTTGAGCCACTGGTTGGCCAACTGCAGTGAGTATCGCTGAAGCCTCAGTTGATCGTGGCGATCTACACCGCTCATCAGACTCTAATACTGCTTGGCAAATTTCGTTCATCTCACGTCGTATATTTAAAATAAACGAAGACACGATTTGAGATTGTATTTGTACGCAGTGTTTTAAGGCTTTACATTGTCACACTTGACGACAACTCACTCACTCACTCACTCACTCACTCACTCACTCACTCACTCACTCACTCACTCACTCACTCACTCACTCACTCACTCACTCACTCACTCACTCACTCACTCACTCACTCACTCACTCACTCACTCACTCACTCACTCACTCACTCACTCACTCACTCACTCACTCACTCACTCACTCACTCACTCACTCACTCACTCACTCACTCACTCACTCACTCACTCACTCACTCACTCACTCACTCACTCACTCACTCACTCACTCACTCACTCACTCACTCACTCACTCACTCACTCACTCACTCACTCACTCACTCACTCACTGAAGTCGAGCTCTGGAATCCAAGCCAAGCTTTCCTTCGAGACCTCAAGATCACGTCGCTATAGCATTTTTTCAGTCCCTTTGGATCGTGCCTGCTGGCTAGAGCATTTTAATGAGGTCTGAGCTGTCTGAATACGCTCCATTTCGACGCAGCTAGAGGTTATGGAACTTTGAAAATGTGCTTCTTTCGAGATTTGAGTGCGATGACATCCATCCTCAAATACTGTAAAAGGTCAAATAATTCTAAATTTTGTGGTAGCAACATCGTCCCGAAAACGAAGCCTTCGAAGAGTTAGTTATCCGGCAGTCTGTCTGTAGCTCCCCAATCTTGATAGCTACCTTAGCATCACATGTCTGGCAGCGAAGGCGACATAGGCTGGACGGTGTTTGAGATAAAGAAGAAATGGCCTTTGGAACACGATATGTTCTTTTTCTTCTCAACGACTTCCGAAAATAGTCAACACGATCAATAGAGGGTGCAAAATTTATGAAACTTACAATATCTGCAGCCTGTTCAAGCGAAATTAGATTTTAACTGCTTCCTTGTGAGCCGCCAATTTATTTTGCATTCGCCCCTCGAAACTATTACGAAGACGGGCTCCCAAATGCTCAAATACCTGGACAATTCGAAAATCGTTGACTTGGGCATGTTGGGTAGAATGGGCTTCAACAACTGCTTGGGTCTGGGTCTGAGCAACGTCATTAGCAGCACAAAGTGCCGACTGCAGCTTGGTGTTAATATGATGTTCTACCGCAGCAGGATCGATACGTGTTGCACGAATCATTTCTTCCAACGCCACTGTCCTCGCCTCAGCTTATTCTATTCGTGCTTGATGCACACGAGCTTCTGTATTTATCTGTTGTTGCTGTGCTTGTAATTGCTGGTTTGCAACATCGTTGCTATGCCCAACGATGAAGCTAAGGACCAATTTAGGTCTACTACAGCCTACTTGAAAAGGCTGGTAGTGCTGTTGAAAATACCAGACCCCGTCATTACCGTACGTCCAACGCCACTAGAAGCATTGGCTGTCTGCCTTCGCCGTATGGCGTTCCCACCGCTGCTACCATTTGTGTGACTGCGTAGCGCGGACTGAGGGAAGGTATTTTGTGTCTTAGTCATCATGTCAGTGTCGTTTATAGGTCCACTAGCCAAGCGCCGCCGCTACGCGGCGGTGGTTATATGTTTTGTCACAGTAGTGAGGCCACCCGCCTCCGCTACGCTTCGGCGGGGATAATACAAAAATCAAGTATAATCGAACGGAAAACAAAGTTTGATGTGGGGCTCGAACCAACGACCCGTCGCTTAGACCATAGGGTATTAAACCACTGGGCTAGATTACATATATAATTCCACACACGAAAATTTAATACCTTAAGTGTAAACCAAAACGTCATGAACTCGCACACTCACATGGGCTAAAACCTTTTTTGTAAGAAGTCACACATAGAAAACAGACGCCTCCGCTGCGCTCCGGCGGGTGTACTCAAAATTCAAAACTTGTTTATCTGTTTTCTACGTAAAAATCTGTCTGTACACAATGTTACTTGTGTAAACTCCGTCCTCTTCCTCTAGCTCAGGATTTTCAACCAACGCCTTAAACCTTGAACGCTCCGTGACGCGAGATAATGCTACGTAGAGTTGGCCATGCGAAAAACAGGGTGTAGCGAGGTACAGCCCCAAATTCATCACCGTTTGCCCTTGAGCTTTGTTGATAGTCATAGCAAATGCTGGTTGCACTGGAAACTGCTTTCTTCTCAAGCGAAATGGAAAGTCCCGTCCGTCGTCATCGCTGATGAAAACAATTCTTGGAATGAGAACATGCTGCCCTTTTCGTTCACCCGTCATAATGGCTGCGTGAATAACGTGAGGTTTCAATTCAACGATTCGAAGACGCGTGCCATTGCAGAGACCAAGTTCAGGGTTCAGATTCCGCATCATCATAATGGGGATTCCCGTTTTTAAGAGCAGCTTGTGGGGAGGGATCCCGTTGATGTTAACAGAATGAAGTACTTCCTGTTCGAACAAATTCCCATCTGCGTCATCCTCTACAGCGTCTGAGGACAGATATTCATGTGCTGTGTCCGGCAGTCGTTCTGCCACTGCAGCATTGATACGGTGAACCATGGCGTTCGTAGTCGTTAAGATCGTTCGATCCGCAAAGTATTCGTCGGTTGCGACTTCAGCATTGTTCACATCCGCGTACATGTAGTCAATCATTCGCGCCATTCCTCTAGGTATCATACCTGGAGTTATCTCCTCATCGTCTGTCGTTTCTGGTGGAGGGTTTTCGATGAGCATGTCTTGAGGAATTTTCATAAACTCGCTTCCAAGAGTGGGGTTAACGTCGTGCTTGCCTTCTCCAACTCGTAGCAAAAACTCTGAAAAGGCGCTCATCTCTTCTGCACTGGAGGAGTTCGAAGCGGAGCGGACACGCATGTTTTCAGTGAGATGCATCTGCTGGAAATTACTCCACAACACAGACGATTTTAAGCAAGCGTCGATGGTTTCCGCCGGAGTTCCCCTCTTCACCACTGGAAGGATCTGCCTAAAGTCGCCGGAAAGCACGATGACTTTCCCCCCAAACGGTTCTTGGTCATTTCCCATGATATCTTGCAGTGTTCGATCAACTGCTTCGAAAGCGTGACGGTGCGCCATGGGTGCTTCGTCCCAAATTATTAAGCTGGTACGCTCGATCAATTTCCGCAGGTGCGACTGCTTGTAAATAGAACATGTCGAATTTTTATCCAGCTTGATTGGAATCTTGAATGTAGAGTGGGCTGTACGTCCACCCATCAACAAAAGCGAAGCAATTCCACTTGATGCACACGCAAGCGCAATCTTCCCGTCGAGTCTGACCTTTGCAAGTAAGTTCCGAAGTAGCGTTGATTTACCGGTACCTCCGGGTCCGTCGATGAAAAAGAGCTTATTCCCCAGCTCCGGATGATTCACCGCACTTAATACGCGGTCATAAATTTGTTTTTGGCCTGAATTCAACTGATCTTCCGTATCCACAATTTCCTCCAAGACAGATTCGTTGTACGCTGTCATCTCACGACGAATAAGGCTGTTATCGTCCATCACAGTTTCAAACACCAGTCGCGGAAATTCACACAACTGGGGGATATCAAAATCGTGGACTGAGTACCCACTAACCTGAAGGAGCTGCTGAAGATTATGGAGAGTCTTGAACATCACAACTGAACTCTTAAGTGGTTCAAGTAGGTCACGGTTTTGATGGCCAAAATCTTCCGAAAGGTCGATGTAAAAGCGGTCCCACAGTTGTCGAACGTCCGAAGGCATCGAGTACACTAAAATCGTCGCGAAAAGTTGGCGCAGTTGATACGGCATGTTGAAACCCGCAGCCTCAGTCATACACGCGATCCACTCTTCATCGTTGTCGAGATAGCCAGCATCATGCGCCGCAGCTAAAAACGTAGGGTGAACGACTCCGTCAACGGTTCTTAAGTCTTCATAGGAGGTAGGGCCTTTTCGGTGGCTTAGCATCACTCGAAGATAAAACCGCTCTTTGTCCCGAGGAGAGACGTGGATCATCCTCCCGATCGAGGCTTGATAGCGTTTGCGCCGTACCCACTGTTTGTTCTTCCAGCTAAACTTTTTGGGAATGTCTTGGTACACCATTGTTTTCGCTATTTGATTTTCTGGTGCTTCACTCGCACACAGTTCAAAGAAGCGAGTAAGCATAGTGTCACCAGCACGCTCAATAACATCTTGCGGATCTTCATCCGAGCGGAAAACAACGAATTGTTTTCCCTCCAAATGAACAGTTAATTGTTCAACAGAGTGGCTCTTTCCCTGTACTGTGTAGTCGAGAAGTCGCATGCACGCTTCCACCGGTGATATATACCGTGCATTCAAATACCGCAGCACTTCGTTTGGTTCAGCACATGTCCTGGCAGAATGTTCTCTTTCCACTCGAACAGCCTCCACCGTCACAACCGCTTTATCTGACCCTTTGTACACGTACTTGTACAGGTATTTCACTGCTGTAATTCCCGTACACACTTCCACATTGATGTGACAGTTGTACTTTTGGGAAAAATAGGGGTTGTAGGGCACCACCCACTGGTTAGCAGTTTCATTGTCGTACTTCCGCCCCCCGATCTTAAGGTCCTCACCAGTTTGAGGACGGCGGCGCCGTCGGTACACTGGATAGCCGTCAACGTTTGCACGGGTGGTTTCTTCTAATGATTTTGGGAAACCTTTGGAGCACCGCCCGTCCTTCATACAGGGAGAGTCCGGGTTTTGAATACCACAGGGCCCATGCATCATGCAAGTTGTAACGGTCTTGTACAAATCTGGATTGGCAGCCTCATCGGGTATCTCAGCAGACACCAACTTGTCAATAATCTCTTTCGTGCGTGGTTTATCTTCGTCAGCAAGGATGATTAGAATGTGTGCGTGTGGAAGTCCTCGCTTTTGAAACTCGACAACGTAGATCCTAGCTAGAACTCGACCCAACACACCTTCGTCCAAGTCGGCCAGAAGGGCTTTAAGTTTTTGCTGCCACACGCGAGCTACAATGTCAGGACGATCTGAAGCTTTTTGGCCATCTGGAAGTTGTCCAACAATTTCATCCCACTCAGGATTGCAGGTCATCGTAAGGAAAATGTCTGGCTTTCCGTACTCACGAACAATTGCCATCGAATCTTGGTAGGACTTATACATTTGCCGAGGTCCACCCGTGTAAGTCGCTGGGAGAATAACGCGTTTGCCTGTTCGATCCAGGAAGTGTTTCCGACGGGTCTGCTCCGGTGGTTGAGGATTATCCATGTCATACTCAGCATTCCTCCGTTCATACTCAGTGAACCGTACTTCACCCTCAGCCAAATCATCCGCGGACTCACTTAGGTATGCGTCCTGTACACCTGTGTAGAGGTCCGCACGAAGGGTTTTTTGATTTTCTGAAATCCATCTTAAAGCCTCTTGTTCAACCTTGGCTCGTTGATCAACACTCCACTGCTGAAACAGACGACCACCACTGTGCAACACGGAACCGTCTCCCGGTTTTGGAAACAACCGATAGGCGACATGTTCGCGGAGCGACATTTCTTCTTTGTTGCGGTATTTTTGGCCGTTTGCGTATTTGTCAGTGTAGGTCCAGCCCAACTCTCCAAGCGGAAATAGTAGCGGATATTGCAGTGGATCGTACATCGGATTGGTTTCGAAAATTCGTAACAGCCCGTTTTGTCGAGTGTACAGTAACAAATCTCTGTACTTCGTGAAGTTTCCATCGTCAATCATCACCGCGCCCACTTCATTTGCAGTCGGCAAGTTTGTTGTTCCTGGCCTGCGTTTATCCGCGAACAGCTGGAGCTTCAGATCCATAACGGGCTTGCCTTCTGCTAAATCTTGCCGTAGTTTTTCCCCGTGAGATAGATATTGTTGGGCAAACGGGTTGTAGCATTGCATCATTCTCTCCATTGTCGTCAACTTTTCACAATCTAGATCGGCGAAAATTCCCTTCCGCCGCTCCACTCTTCTTTGTAGATCCCCGTCAACGATGTAGATTTGAGCAAACTTCGCAGGCGCAAAATTTCTACCGTCGGATTCCATTCGGGGAAGCAGCGACCCCAAGTAGTGCCCCATAGCTCCCTGAATGCGATACGTGTAAACCCCACGCTGACCCTGAACAGATCTGTCTTCATTTACTTCTTGCACGCCAACACCATCACTACGTGCAGCACCGACTGATGTAAATGCAAAAACTTGGTTGTAGGCCCGAATTAATCGTCGAAAATCAGGGTCGTCGTAGTACTGGTGAAGATAGTCCGGCACCCTATGTAGTGGAGGAAGCTGAACCTTGCCTTGCAAACAGCAAGTCATTTGGGACTCTCCCGGCCACTTCCAAGCCCCACACCAACCGCACTCATACATGTCTGGGAGATTGTGGTGTTCGTCTTCTACATTTTTTCCAGAAACGCGAGTTTTATCAAAGACTTCGTGATTAGCAAGCGCATGGCCGTGCCGTACGCACTTGCGACGAATACGGAGAGCTTCCTTGCGTGCCTCTTGCATCTCTTCCTCCTCTGCTTCCCGACGGGCACGCTCACGCACACGCTGCACCTCTTGCTCCTCCACAGTCATTTCACGGCGCAATTCCTGTCGTCGTTGCGTGTTTTGCTCACGCTCGTTTGCCTGCTGTTCCGGTGTGAGCAACACACGCAATTGTTGGCGACGCTGCGTGTTCTGCATGCGCTCAGCTATTTGTTCTTCCGCTGAAAGCCGTGACCGGTGCAAGCGTTGCCGTTCTGCGTCGGTCAGGTTAACACCCTGTACGGGGGCAACTGTGTCTGTACCGACCGCTTCCTGCTCACTTTCTCGAGCAAGTAGGGTTCTCAATTCTTTGTTGAGCTTGCACTTTCGACTCGAAAGTCGGCTCAGTCGACGCTTCTTACTTGCATGGTCTTCTGGCCCTTCGGGGACACCATTCACCCGTTCGTTTTCGCTGATGTCCGCTTCAATCTCCTCGCGGGTTCTTATTCGTCTGACACGAACCATGCCTGCGAACACGAAACAGAGTAACGTGACGCGTTAGACTTAACGTCCAAGTACACTGTATGAAGCAGTAGTTGTGTGTTTTGGGTCTTCGACTACTCGGGTGATGCCAGCTCCCATCGAAATTAACACCGATCACTTTCCCACAATCAACAGACTTTACAGTCTGGTGCGGTATTCGTTGCAAATTGTGCAGTCGGTAAGTCAGGGTTAGAGCGCCCGAGTAGTACTCTGTTCTTGGTGCGATATCCTTGCCCCGCCCAGGTTTAACCGACCCTGATTGGTTATGGCACGGCTCAACTGGCTGGCCGCAGCTTGGATTGTGGCCAATAGGCGGGTGCTATTGTGCTCTCGCGCAGAGTGGGCGGTGGGTCGAAACCCCTTAGCACAGCACGCCCCGACGCTCTTTCCCTCCCCCTCTTCCCTCCTTTCCACATTGCGTCGGGCTAATACGTTTCCAAGCTACGCCGGGCGTTTTCACACACCCTGCCAGGATCCTCGGACTATCTGTGCGTCGCCGTGGTGGTCGTTACAGCTAACTAACATGCATACACGCAGCGTACCTTGTCCGTGTTGCCACCGCCGCTTTCGAAAAGGGCGCAAAAATGTATAATGAATGTATGCCACATAATTTAGGTAAACCACAAAAAACATTTTTAACATTTTTTGTCCAATCAGATCGCGTTCAGCGATCACCGTTTTGCGTGACGGACGGACAGCATGCTCGTCTAGTACTTGTTGTAGGATTTCCAGTGAGCATACCCAAGCAAGCTTCCGAGCACACCCGGGTGGACAAGTCTCACTCGAGAAGCTTGTTTGAGCAGAAATGGTGAACGTAGTTGCGGCAGATAGGTGCTGAGCACTCTTCAGCGACCAATTCTTCGTCCTCTTGGGCTTCACACCGCTCGTCACGGCTATATAAGCACACGGGCCCTTAATCTTGGTCGACTTGGGCGGCATGGCGCTCAAACCGCAAGTTGTACCTCCCGCGCAAATTCCCGTAAAGATACTCCGTACGAAGATTGTTCAACACCGCATTTCAAACAGAAAAGTTCGTCCGAAGAGGCCCGCCAAAAATGGTTAACGACGCTACGAACAATTGATTACGAAAAGTTGCAATTCCCGGGGTTTCTGAAAGCCTCTAATGTCTTAGTCGTCGTCCCCCCCCCACCACAATGTAGTGCATCAAGAAAGCCAACAGCAAGATAGGTGGGCAGAGCGATTCCACAGGTATACCAGCCCGACAGACGTGGCCGGGTAAAGCGATTCTTATCCAAGATTGTTCTAATAAAACGGATTAGTGTGGCGCAACGGATTGTTAAGGAATACGTACAACATTTTGTCCGGTACAGCACATAGCGACCTTGTGGCGCAATGGATAGCGCATCTGACTTCTAATCAGGGGGTTGTGGGTTCGAGTCCCATCAAGGTCGTTCTCTTTTAATGTTGTCAAGCTGTATTTTTCTGGAGGTGCTTTCGATCACCGTCGCACTATTGTACCGGAATCCATGCATTTCATGCAACCACTGTAAAAACTACATCATTATAAAGTGTAAATAGTCAAATTCGGTAAAAACTTCAAACATAGTTCTCCGAACCAGTTTTGACAGCCGATGCGCGAAGCGCTCCATACAAACTCGCACCGCCTCAAGGCGGTGAATGCGGCCGCGTGCTCTTGCTAGACAGCCTAAAAGTTCACAAAATGGGCTCCGTCCGCGCCAAGCTCGAGGAAGCTATGACGGATGTAGATTTTGTGCCGGCAGGAGCGACAGGACTTGCTCAGCCGATGGATGTGTCTGTCATGCGTGTTTTTAAGCACTTTTGTAGAGAGCTATACGTTCAGCACCACACTACAAACAACTTTAGCTCGAACGCTAAGGAAAGACGCAAGTTAATCGTATCTATAGTGCGAGAGGCGTGGGGGCAGTTCCCCCCGAAACGATACAGCGGGGTTTTGTCAAGGCGGCACGGCACGCGTGGTGCGCGGTTAAGACTGGGCCTAAGGAGTTAAAGCTTGCATAAGGACGAAAGATTGTACAATTCCGCGTGAAGTTTACTTGTGAGCACCTTCGGTGCTCGCAAAAACCAGCCTTCATAGCGCTCAGAGGCAAGTAACCTTTCGAAATTGAGTTCTGTGACTGTTCTTTTAAACTCAGCGCTCTCTCTGGCTGATGACGAAGCAACCGCTGCAGCAGCGACCGACACACTTCCCAAGATGATCATGGCAGCGTTGTTAATGTCCTCGTCGCTGTCCATTGTTCGTTCCTTTTAGAGCTTGATCTAGCCTGGGGATAAGTGTCCCCACCCCCGAGAGATTAAACTTTTATCTTATTTTTGTAAAAAAAAAAAACGCTCAATACTACTCTATTCAGTACAGTTTTGTGCAACAAAGATAAGATGATGCACGGGTGTATCGTCGGCACTTTTGTGTTGCCAACATATAGTGCTTAGGACAAGCGGATCCGAAGCTAAAGAACAGGCCAAACTTCTACGTACGTCTCGTTCACTTCGATATTTTTATCTCCTGGAAGGGAGACAAGCGCAGGATCGCTGCCCAGTCCCGAAGCGCTTCGTACCCGCCGCCGTGTCAACCTGGGAAAGAGGAAAGGGGAGAATGAAGACGAAGACCATAGGGGTAAGCAAAGGTGGAGACATTAAAAGCTATGTTAGGTACAGTACAAGTCTATTTTGTTTACTAAATGGCGTAAGGCCCTGGTTCGTCCGTCTGGAGCTGACGCTGGGGTTACTTTCGAGCACTATAATTGGCTGGACATTTATCCCTAGGTGCGCAAAAATAGTTCATTTAATTACCACCCAGCCTCTTAGGTTAGGGTTTTAAAATACTCTGATTGTGTTGATGCGCATGAAATGTCAAAGGTTTTGCCGTAGATTCAACAAACTCCCAAAATGGTTCTACCTGGTCAAACATTGCATCGCCTTCCTAGTTATAGCGCGCCATCACGCACTTAACTGTCGTCGATGAGCTGCCAAGACACTCTGCTACGCGGTCCCGAGGTCGGATGCCTGGTCCAAAACGCACCGCCGCTCACGGCTAAGATACTCATTTGCCAACACGAGAACTCATGTTGCAGATCACACCACTGAAAGAAAAACCCATTTACAAGCACAAGATATAGAGACGTAGTACGAACATTTTTTGCTGTATACGCCCCCCATCATCCCAAACTCCAGTCCATTGAGCTGATTTTGGCAATGGTTAACCCCTTAGTTCCCAGACTTCTTTACGAGGGTATATTTTTACGCTGCCCCATAAATAGTAATATGTGAATTTGTATTATATCTCTAGTAAGTCCGAATTTTGAGGTGCGGGTTGGGGCGGCGTATAGACATACACTCGAGGGTAAAGTGCCGGCTTCTCCAACTTAAGATGAGCTTATAAATGCAATTGATCTGCTATAATCAGCTTATGTTTGATATTCAAACATAAGTGGTGACCTTTTTATCTAGTATCCTGTTTTTGCGTCATTGCACACGACCAGCAGAAGTGCGCTCATTTATTATAGCCAATGAATCAAATTAAAAAATATCGTGTCAATTGATTGCATTGAACATAGCCACCTATTCTCACACAACCCAATGCTTACGTCTGCACGTCGTCATTCTCGACCTGCTCACTCGCACCACCAGTGCGACTCCCACCAGCTCCGCTGTCATCGCCGCCATCTTCACCCCCAGCGCCACACTCACCCATGCCGCCATCGGCGGCGTCTCCACCGCTGTTGCCGTCATCACCATCGCTGTCGCCGCCATCTCCACCGCTGTCGTCGTCACCTCCACTGCTTCCACCGTCATTTCCACCAACACCTCCATGTGTAGCGCCACCATCAGAGCCTTGCGCTCGTCTTCTTCGCTTCTTTCCCGGTCGAGTTGCTGGTGGACGCTCACATGGCTTGTGCCCCTCGAGCAGCGTGCGCGGTATGTTGTTCCCATTGTTCCACTCAAGATGCCAGATACGAAAGCAGGTATCTCTTCCTTCACGCCCTACATTGCACAAATATTTGCTGCAGCACACAAAAGTACGTTAGCCTAGCAATCCATCTTACACGCAAAATCACTCACCGTTTGTTCCCGTTTGAACATTCCGGGCAGAAGTACTTAGTGAATTTTCGCGGCTTGACCTTGTACACGGCGCAAACCTTGCAGGAGCGCTGGCGGCGCTTCACTCCCTGTTCACACTGAACCGTATCAGGATTCTCTTCCAGCCTGTGGTCACATTCTACTTGATCCGCAGCGTTGTCGCTGTGTCGACGTGCATCATGCTCTCCTCTAGCTGGAGAAGCTGCCGTGCGATCCTGGGCGGTGGCTGCTTGCTAAAATCGCGGTGTTTAGCATAAGTTAGCGTTATGTTGAATAACCAAAACCTTTATCACACTTATGTTGGATGTGTTACAACATAACCTTACCTCGATCACCTCGAAAGTTTCGCTCGAGTCGACAGCGAGCAGTTGTTCCATCAAAGTCTCCAGAAACGCAAAATGTCTAGGAGGACGCTGGTTGTTCACCTTCCGGTAGTGCCGAAAGACGATGAAGGCGTTTACGACCGCCATGTCGAACAGCCCGAGGAAAAGCGTCTTGTAGTATTTTCGCGTCTTGTAGGAGAGTTGAACGCTGTACCGCTGCATCCTTAGCTGGTCATGGACGTCGACGCCGCCCATCCAGCGGTGATAGTCCCGCACCAATTCCGGAGCCGGTACAGCCTTCATTTCACCGTTGACGCGCCGCACTGCAATATATAAAGCATCAGTACCAATATTAGAGGCTTCTGGATAGCCGTAGGTACGTACTCACTATTCCAGGCTGTCGGCTACCACCAGAGGACAGCATGTGCACTGGGTTTCTATCCATCCACATTACGGCTGTCAACTGAGGAAAGCGCTTATTTTCGGCCAACTTGGTGGTACCCTGCGCTGGAATTACCACCTTTTTCTTGTTGACGGTCTTCGTCTTCATCTTCGTAACCAAGTCCTTTGCAAAGCCCGAGCGATCCACCGATATCGTTCCGGTCAGATACATTCGCCGGTGTAGGAGCTCCAGCGCTAGCTTTACAGAGGTATAAAAGCGGTCAGTAATGACCAGCCTCCACGGTGAAGTAGTGGACGGTGGGCACAGAGCGTTCATGTTTCGAAGTACTGCTGCTTCGCCTGTGTTGTTGTCCTTAGGCACGGGGGTCTGTAGATGCGTCTTGGCTCCACAGTATACTTCAATTCTATTAGAAAGCATACAAAACATTAAGTTAGCTGAATGTTGGATGGTCAACGCAATCTTGGTCCCTATGTTGGATATTAGGCAACATAAGGAGTTGTACCAAAAAAAGGTGGCGAGTTTGAACTCGCCACGAAGTAGAACGCACCTCATACAGTACGCGGTCTTGGCACATGCTGCAACGAATATCTTCGTCCCCCACTTGTGCGGTTTGTCCTTGTTGAACTGCCGAGTCGGGTTGTACCGGGAACGGGACGGCAACGTAGCTTCGTCGAAGCTGATTACAGGTGGCACTTGATAACCTCGTGCGAACGTACGTTGTAGAACATCGACAACGGGCCGTATTTTCCACGCTCGATCAAGCCGCGCCTGGGGTGACTTGTTGTTGGAGAAGTGTAGGTAGCCCATTATGTGAAAGAATCGGTTCTTTGTCATGAACTGACCGAAACGATTCACAGGTAGCGCACCCACTCTTTTCAGGGACCAATGAGCAGCGATTCCTTTCCGAATTGGCGCCAGCATCCTAGAAATCAGTAGCGCCATCACTCTCAGCACCTCCCACGCTTCAATGTCAGGAACCTCAGCTAGCCGACGCTGAATATCACCCAATTCCTCCACCTCCCCACCAGATCGTCGCTGCTGAGACCGAATCGCACGCGCACGGGCCGGGATCGACTGAGAATGGTACCGATTGCTTTCGATTGCAATCTGCTGCCACGGTTTGGGGGGCATGAAGTAAAACAGTAGTGCCAAAGGATCTTCCGCAACAGCAAGTACACTTTTGCTTGGTCCGTACGGTCCGTCATAGAGATCCGCGTACTTGGGGTCTGGACCAAACTTGGATGGATCTACAAATAATTAAGTTAGTACTTATGTTGGATGCGGTGACCTGGGTTGCGGATTAAGTTGGATAGGACCAACATAACTTACCGTACTCCCAACCGGTTGTCTTCATAGCCTTGATTGCTTCGCTGTTTTTTGCAGTCGATGACCACACAGACGCGGGAAGATCGTCTTCCTCTACCTCAGAATCCTCGTCCGTCAGATTGCCGATGTCCCAGTCCCCCACCCAACAGTCACCGTCTTCTTCCTCGTCGTCTTCCTCTTCTGCTTCTTCACGGAGGTCGTTATCCTCGTCAGAGTTGAGTCCCGTGCACGCCTGAGCGCCACCTGCCATCAAGTTGGGGTCTCCGTTGATGATGCATGACGGAGGTGCAGATGTAGCCGCGTTCTCAACTCCATCATCGCTTGAGTGTAGCTACAGCCAAAAACCATGATCTTATGTTAGTCATATGTTGGATAACCACTATCAAGAGCAACCTTATGTAGGACACAGCAACACAACGCACCGTATCGCCTTCGTCTTCTGCGCTCTCGTCCTGGAGGATCTGTCGGCGTCGCTTTCGAGTTTTTGAAGTCTCCACGAGTCTGCGCGTCTCGCTGGTAGGCGCTTGCACTGTCCGTATTGAACTGAAGGCAGACGCAGGTTCATTCGTCGCAACGGACGCGATCGTAGATAACATCCCGGCAACCACTGCATGTACGTCTTCAGCTATCGTTTCTTGGGGTTGTCTGTTGGTGGCTGATGCTGTTACCGTCGGTGCAGCTTCTTGGGGCAGTGGGGCACGGTCCCACATGGCTGGCACCTGCGTCGGAGCCTGCTTCTTGCCTGGTGGTGCCTTCTTCTTGCCCGCCGCCTTCTTCTCCGCTCGCAGCACCGGAGTTGGTGATGGCGTCTCCTCCGCCCCTTGCGTATTCACTGGCTTGTCGTCCACGGGGACTTCGATGTCTTCTGCAGATGCTTCAGCCTCCGCACCCTTCCCCTCCGCTGCACCGTCGTCGTCGTCGACGACGCAGCGTTCCCTCGGCTTCGGAGTGTTTAGAGTCTTGGCTGCGGCCTTTTTTTGGGGAGCGGAGTGTGACGGTGCTTGCGCACCCTTGTCAGCCGATCGTCGCATGCGGCGCTCCCGCCGAAGAGCGTCCGCGCATAGCTTCCTCTCCGCTTCTGTCAGTTTGTAGCGAGGTGTCTTTCCTGTAGGAGCCACCATTGTTCGCGCCAGCTCGTTTTCTCGAATGAGCGAAATCAGTGGCTGTCGGCCAACAATTTTTGGTGGGTGAGGACACCCTTTTTCTGCTACTGGTGGTCTAAGCTGCAGGAATGCTAAACCCTAAACCTGTACATCCGTTCATTTTACGCGCAAAATATAAACTCACGCTTTGTATATACTGAGATCAATACAAACGTTAAGTGAAAAACAGGCTTATGTTGTACCGTACAACATAGTATAGATGCTGCGAAAAAATTAATTAGGGTTTACACCCCTTATGTTGTACGGTCCAACATAATGGGAACTAAGGGGTTAAGGGGCGTATCGCTTACAACCCACCCCGGAATGCAATGACGCGGTACTTAAGGTGCGTGAGCAATTAGAAGCAATTACAAAGAACAATTGGCTTGACGTGTACAGACAAGTGCAAAAGACACGAGAACCGGTATGTAGAACGGAAACAGGAAAACTTGGAGATCACATTTATACAATTAGAAGATAAGCCACGTGCGTAAATGCATATTACCTTGGTACATTTGGTACAACCAGTTTCAATTAACAAAGATTCGTATTGTACTTGACATTCCTTATGATTTGGGGGATCGGCCAATCATACACGACGCCTTCGTTCAACCAGAGAAATTGAAATCTCGAGTTTTGAGACACTGTTTGTAAGTCCCAATATCTTTAAAACGACTGGGAAATCGCCTGTTTTAACCACTTTTTTTTTTAAATCTACAGGCGCAATTACACCTTATGTCTAAATTTCACCATTGGTTTTTAGGACATAGACATGAATTAGGCGGATTACTTTTTGGCCCAGTGACTATTGACGAGTACAGTAATAACGAGATTAATAAAAGAATAGCACCGACCACCATCTCCGTAACATCAGGCCGTATTACCCGTATTCGGCTTCTTCTTGATAACACTTGCACAGGCACAGCGAAGAACGCGTTCCAGTATACGCAGTTCCACTCAACTGCTCTAGCTCCGGGTCACGTAGCACCTCTTGATAGCGGGTCACGAAGCTGACGCCTATCACAGAGTTAAGGGAAACGACCATCTACACTTGAGTCACCATTGACCAAGCTACCCCTCGTACGGAGGAAGTCAACACCCACAGCACGACAGTCGGTAGGGCTATACATATTCGGTCCAAACCGTAACAACTAGGTCGGACATAGTAGCTAGCATGCGGCAGGGTAGGCGGCGACAAGTAGGTTGCAGGGTAAGCACTCGTTCGATAGGAGTCGACGCTTGAGTAGTAGCTGTCACGAGTGGTATTGGAGGACGTCGGTTGGGTACAGTCAAGAATGTAAAGTGTTGGTCGGTGACCGAACAATTGACCAATCAGCTGGCGGAGGACTTCTGCGACGCTTCGGACTAGGTGGATAGTGGAGTTGTGGTGGCGTGAAGGACGATGACTGCTCGCCCGCTAAGGCGCCGGACGATGACGGGCTCGCTTGTCGATTGCTGGATCTGATTACTGCGACTGTCGTGGACGTGCGGGAGGACGGATGGCGTGGACGTGAGAGTGTGTGGAGCTCCTCTATGAACTAGGACCCGGCAGAACGGGGTGTTGCGAGAAAGCTGGAGCGCTGACGTAGTGTTCGGAGTGTTCTGCGAAGGAAGGACTGGACCTTCAAGGAGAAGAGGAGAAAGAGAAACCCTTGAGCTTAGCTCAGTCGTGAATTCGGATCGGAAGTAACTAGTGGATCTTTGCGTATTAACTTGTTACTACATCATCTTCTCTCATATCTTCTGGATCGAAGCACTTCCAAACTGCGGAAACCGTCCCATCCGAGACGGTTCGCGACACTGCAGTCGAATTCGAGAGTGAACGCTTGCCACGCGGCGCCACTCCTGTCACGGTCCTCAGCTGGACGGTGGACTCGCATTGATGGTGGACTGTATCGACAAGTTCTGTTTGTTGCAGTCGCAGCAAGCCCCGTCTGACCAGCCTTGACCTGAAGTACCGGCGTCGGAGTGTCAAGTGTGATCGGGAACGCCTCTCGTCGCCCAATTGTGGCGGTAATGGACCGCCACGAACGATGATCTGCTGAAAAGAAGGGTGCTCTTTACTCTACGAGATGGCTAGGGTGGTAGCTGCCCGTAGCTCAGTCGTGGATTTTCCTAAACACTGGAATACATAAATTTTATTCTTCTTTACGAGTTACGCTCTAATCCCTACATCGACCCAAGATACACGACCCCGATTACAGAAGGAGAACCGCGACAGTTTGGTGGAGAAGCTGGGTATCTTCAAGCCGAACTACCGTGGGGACGCCGTCAGTGGGAGGGTCGCTAGGCACAGAGGAAGTGATCGCTGGGGCTACGGCACCGATATGACCGTGGTGCATCCCAGGACTTTGCAGTTGTTTCAACATGGTCTGATTCATCAGCTGAAACTGTTGGAGCATTTGAGACTGGGTCGAAGCCGCAACACCCATTCCAGCAGGAGACGTCCCCTCGCCAGCAAATTCATCGTCCTCCTCAACGGGTAAATGCAGGTTCTTGTATAGCAACAGGAAGCACGCCTCCGGAACCGTCGTCACTATGCTCGCGTTCAAGGCGGCTCTCAGTTGCTTGTTTCGAATGCCTCCAATAAGAACTCGAATCGCATACGGGGCTCGTGGTAGTTGAGAGCGTCACACATTTTAGCGATCCGGTCCCCCATTCCTCAGCGGACTCTCCACGGTTCCGCTTGGTCGTCTTGAGGCATTCCCACAGCTGCCCGGGCGTCTGGCAGATGAAGCGATTGTGGAACTACCCGAAGCGTCTCAAAGTCCCTGCTGACCGAGTTGTACCACCACGCTTGGCCCATCTTCCCCTTCAACCACTGTTCAAACGCCGTCAATCTCATCTGATCATCCATGCCGTAAGTGCATCGCCCAAAAGAACTCCAGAAAGCAGCGGCCATCTCACTAGTAGCCGTGTCGGAGTAGAATGGAACAATGAATTTCATCGAATTTTGCAGCTCGGTCGGGATACCTATATGAGGAATATCCCTAAGAGCAAAACGTCTCTGAGCCGGAGTACTAGGAGGGTCTCCTTGAAGGGCATATGCATTCCCGTCGAGCCCGTATCGTCCGCTACCTCTCACCGGACCTTGGGACGCTTCGACCGTAGCCGGCGTTCGCGAATCCATAGCGACCACGCCGGGACCGCCCAGGGGTCGTTGTGCCCCAGCCAGCAGTGGAGGTCATCGGCGGCTAAAACGGCGGATAGAACGCCTCCGGGTGGAGCGGTCCAGCTCCTCCGTAGCCCTGGCCCCCACTTTGCGTTTGAATCGACACACCACAATACGACGTGATCGCCGCCATAGGCATCACCACCGGAGAAGACGCGGGTGTCCGTAGAGCTTCCTTTGATGTAGCGGCGTTCCGAAACTGGATCGCAGCCTCGTTCCTGGTCTGGCCACCATCTTCTTGACTAGCGTCCCTTGTTTGAGCCGAAAGTCCGGTCACGGGGAGACGAGGCGGCATCGCCGAGGGTCGACCCTCCGTGGACAACTGTGGCTCACAACATTCACTAGGAACGCTTGTAGGGAAGGGCCAGCAGTCAGGTCAACAGCCGCCTAGTCTCCTCACCCCTTGCGGATGCTTCCTTCCAGGAATCCGCTCTACGACCCCCAGAACGCGCGCCAATTCTACCAAGAGCCTCATAAGTGGGTACACCCCCCGCGTTATCGGATTGAGTTGTGGGAACGCTTCCACTTACCTTGTCCGTGCGGTCCGTTGCCACTCGAGGCAGAAAAAGCGTCCGGTCCCCACCCCGAGGACACTCCAACGACGCCAAAGACGGTCGAGACGGGTCAGTCGTGATCGCCATTCTACCCGGGGTCTCGCCGCATCGGTAGCCACCCGCTTCGCATCCGCCTCGGGCCTGATACTCGGACTACGGAGAGTGAGGTAGTGTGCGGTCGGTGTGAACGCAAGGGCTGTAGCCGTGAGAATTGTCCGAGAGGAAAGGGTCGTTGGAACCGCTGTCGGTGTGAAGGACATTTCTCTATGGAGTGTAATTGGCCAAAACCATGGGGTGACAACCAGGGCAGGAATCGCCGAGAACCGGAGTGCTTCTTCTGTCATGAGAAAGGTCATACAGTGACGAGACGTAATGAACTGGGGAAACTCCGTGGTCTATTGGGAACGGTTCCCTCAGCTGGAACGCTGGCAACCAACAGTGAAGGGGGCAAGAGGAAGGGGAAGGACGTGTCGCTCTTTCCTCTTGCCTGGTTGGCGACACAACGAGAGATGAGGGTCTACAGGATGAAGGAGTGATCTGTGGACCGAAGAGGGCTCTCGAGGAATTAACTGGAAATGATGATAGTGCTCGAGACGTTCCCATCGAGGGCACAAGGACTGAAAATGAGAATGCTAAGACTGGAACGGGTATAGACGACGACCCGATGATACCTATTGGTCTTGAAGACGGAAAACGAGGAGCTGTGCAGGAGAGTCTCCACTGGGATATGACGACGTGGCAGAATCAACGGAACGATTTGGAGGAGATCGCGATTGAACCTAGAACCTACGTCGCTGCGATCACGCTGGTACCGAAATCCGCTTTCGAGGCTAATGTCCAAAGTCAAGAGGGGGTTCCCAAGACCATCTGTTCTGCGCTGCATTCTGTTCGTGGGAACGCCTCCGATGGTAAGCGTAAGGAAGATGCGGAGATGGCTGCCGTTTTGTTTGACAACGAGGAAGACGATTTTGGTGTAGATTTTGTCGCTGGGAGCCGAGCAACGGAGACTCTTCGCAGAGATTCTGGCTGGATTCAGAGATTTGTTTGTGGAAACTTCTAAGAAACCTGGGAGGACGGACCTTTTGGACTTTAGTATCGACACCGGAACAGATGGGCCGATTACAACATCCGTATCGGGTGTCTAAGACTGAAGGAGACATTATGGAATCGGAGATACAGGAGTACCTGGATCTTGGTCTGATTAGGCCATCCACGAGTCCTTGGGCAAGTCCGGTACTGATGATACGAAAGCCTGACTGCGGGATCCGCTTCTGTATCGACTACAGGAAGTTAAACGCGTCACGGTGAAAGACTGCTACCCTATGCCTCTAATCGACGACATCCTGGACGTGTTAGGGAACGCCAAACTATTTTCTACGATTAATATCGCTTCGGGATACAGGAACTTTCCGATGAACCCCGATAGCATAGAGAAGACAGCGTTCACAAGCAAATTTATGCTCTATGAATGGCTAGTGATGCCGTTTGGCTTATGTAACGCCGTACCTGCGTTTGAACGCCTCATGGTGAACGTGTTGGTCAATCTCAAATGGAGGACGTGCCTGGTCTATTTGGATGACTGCGTAGTCTTCAGCGACGACTTTTCGACCCACTTGACTCGCGTGCACCAAGTTCTAGAACGATTTCGAAGTGCGGGTTTCGAACTGAAAATGAAGAAATGTCATTGGGGACGGAACCAAGTGGACACATCGTGACTCCCACCGGTATCTTACCGAACCCGGAGAAGGCGAAGGCCGTGATGAACATCAATAGGCCGCATGACCTTCATACCGTCAGGGCGTTCCTAGGGCTGACTAGTTACTTTAGGCGCTATATACCTGAATTCGCGGCGATTGCGGCACCGTTGGAACGTCTCAAACAAAAGGGGGTTGCGTTCCGATGGGGCGACGACTGTGAAGCAGCGTTCCGTCAGCTGCGGCGAGCTTTAGTGAAGCCTCCTATACTGATATATCCGGACTTCCAGAAGCGATTCAAGCTTTACGTGGATTCCTCGCACTTGGCAGTTGGAGCGTGCCTAATGCAAGAAGTTGAGAAGCGTGACAGAGCCATCGCATACGCTAGCAAGATGCTTGTTGGGTCGCAACGAAATTGGATCAACAAGGCCAGTGGAACAACGGAAATTGAGTGCTGGGAAATTGTATGGGCGACGCGCAAGTTTAGATGCTATTTAGACCATGCGGAATTCGACCTGTACACCGACTACCAGGCCCTTACGTGGATATTTGGGGAGAATACCCGAACTTCGAACGTTAAGCTAGCTCGATGGGCGATGGAGTTGTCCCAATTGCGTTTAAAGGTGCATCAAAAACCTGGGACGTCTATGGGCCACGCGGATGGTTTATCGCGGTTGTGTCATCGTCCCGACCCGGGGATGGTGAGTGTTATCCGGATGTCAGAGCTTCTCAATGCGGGCGTGGACGCCTCGAGGAACCAGGAGGGGACGCCTATGCCTAGTGGGAACACTACGGGTACTTCGGTCACAGTCGGGGAGCCGGATCAAGCCGTTACTACCGTTGCCAATGCTTCTGGTGATCCCGAGCCCCTAACCCAGGCTGAGCAGGAAGAGGATCTACTAGGAGGAGTTACACCAACGATTCCGTCTCCTGTTGACAAATCCGGTTTGGACTATGACAAGTTTGTGGCAGAACAGGACCGCGTACCGTGGATGAAAGCTCTTAAGGCGTTCCTGCAGAGTGGTGTTTTGGCTCTCGATCCTCAGCTACGCGCGAGCGTCCTCAAGATGTCGCCTCACTTCTTGACCCGGAACGGCGTGTTGATGCGTAGAGTCCACCTTGGGAATCGTGCTGGGCCCGTCCGGACTATAAGCGTTCCCGCCGTGCCTCTACCGTTTATCGAGATGGTGTTGCATTACCATCTTCTCAGCACACTTGGGTAAGACGAAGACAGCTGACAAGGTGAGGAGGCACGCTTATTGGCACAGTTGGAGAAAGGACGAGGTCGAATACGTGCGGGGGTGTTCCATTTGTGGAGGTGGTAAGGGTCACAGACTCTGGCGAGCGGGGCTAATGCAAGGGGCGCCGATTCAGGACCTATCAGGCCCTTTCTCACTGTTGGTTGTGGATGCCATTGGACCGCTTGTGGTTACTCCGCGTGAGAACAAGTATATCTTGGTATTTGTGGATTATTTTGCACGCTGGGTTGAGGCGTTCGCCGTGGCTTCGCTGGATACGATTGCATTTGTGGATGCGATAATCGAGGGCGTAATCGGCCGACACGGAGTACCCGAACACTTGCTGAGCGATCGAGGGTCGAACGTTATATCGAATTTGGCTAAATCGTTGTACGAGATACTGGGAATCAAGAAGTTGTTCAGTTCTGCGTACCACCCGCAAACACAAGGGTTGGTGGAACGCTTTAATGGAACGTTGATGGGGATGTTACGGATGTTTGTGAACGAGACCCAGACCGATTGGGGCGTGTATCTACCAAGGGTCCTGTTCGCGTATCGGACCGCCTATCACGAGTGCCTTGGTGACACCCCGTTCTTCAGCTTGTACGGGCGTGACCCGGTACTGCCCATTGATTTAGCGTTCCTAAACACAGGAAAGGACCGGAAGAGCAACGAAGTCGCGGCGTATAGGAGGAAATTGTACCTCTCGCTGCGGGATTCACGTCGCTTAGTGGAACGGCAGTTAATCAAAACTCAGGACCGGCACGAAAAACGAGTGGACAAGCAGGTTGCCGTTTACTACGAGGTTGGAGTCGCTGTCTGGGTGTACCAATACTTTAGGTCGCGTGTAGGGGAACGCAAGACTCGGAAATTGGCGTTTTCTTGGCACGGGCCGTACCGTATTGCAGGCCAAGTCGGGGAGAACGCCTACAAGATAGCGATCCCGAGCCACCCGAATAAAGTGGTCAAAGTGGAGCCGCCCATATAGCAATGGCGTGCCTGAAGGAGTGGAGGATAACACTTCCGATGACGAACCCGGTCTTTTGGACGAAGAAGACTTACCATCTACTAGCTTCGTGGAACGGCTCTCGATCGGTGATGAAGAGACGGCGTTCTCTGGAGTTGAGTGGTCTATCGTGGATATTGTGGCTAAACGGATTGAGAAAGGTGAGCTCCAGTATCTCGTGCTAACTGCTACATATGAGACGTTTTGGTTGTCTCGGGCGGCGTTGGCCCCTAAGTTTGGAATGCTTATTCGGACCTTTGAGGACGCCTACCGGAAGAAGCGTGGCTTGCCCGAGTTGCGGCGGAACGCCAGGTTGGTGGAAACCAACTCTGACGTTGACGGCGCCGAAGTGTTGTTCTAGGTGGCCTCGGTGGGTCGGCTAGAATGGGGTAGCTCACGAGCTACGCCCTGGGAGAGCGATTGGGAACGCGTGAGTACCTGGTTGCTGTGTGACGTGCTTATATTTTTCTCTTTTTTTTGGACTTTATCTTCTTTTTGGTCGGAACACTTGATGAGCGAGACGAAGAAGAGTTTCTAGGATAGATTACGCTATGGTTAAGAACGCTGAGGCAACGAATGCAGGTTGGTTACAAGGAACGTACGAAAGAAGGGCGGAGGGACGCTTTAGTTAGATGTCTCGAGTAACATGTGGAACGCTACAAGGAGGCGCATGGAACGTGAACTTCTCATTCCCCGTCGCCACCAGCTTCGCCGCTCTCGTCTTCTGAGTTGCCCTCCTCTTCTTTGCCTTCTTCTACGTCGTCGTCTTCGCCGGCATCCTCTTCTTCGTCTTGATTGTCGTCGCCTGCTCCACCAGTGTCTTCCTGTTCGGCACTGGAGTCGGCCGTCGAGGCCTCGACGCCTTTGGACAAGGGCGCCTTCTCCTCTTCGTCGTCGACGTCTTCGAAGTCAGAGTAGTCGTCGCGACTAGGTTCGGCGTCCAAGATTGGCTTCGCGTACGGATTCTCGCACGTGCCGGCAGCGAGCGCGGCTTGGAACGCCTCTTGGACCAGTTTTACGTTGTGGCTGTTTACCACAGTCACCCAAGGCTCTTCGGTCCTGTGGTGTAGTGGCTCGCGAGGAAACTCGACGCGAGGGGCACTCACACACAGAGGGGCCGGACTGCCAACTAACGGAGGGGGTACTCCGATCGACCGTGGGGTCTGAAGAACTTCTCACCTTGTGTACCCGTTGACCTGGCGGGGTTAACGCTCTTCCTGGGTGACACCTGGAAGAGGTCAAGGGTTGGTTCTTGGTTGAGCTGGAGTGTGGACGGCGCTCAGGGGTAATCGGTTGACGATCTTGTGGATACTTCTTCACTTGATCGTCCGTTGGGTAGATCGAGGCTTGAATAAACTTGATCACTCTTGGTTGTCCTTCGGGCTTGTGTTGTTCCAAAGGGGGCCAATGTGTTTCCAATATCGATGCTTGGGCCGCCTACTGTTAGCGGTGGGGCTTGAGGGGTGGAGAGAGAAGCGTAGACCTGGCCAAGCTTCCCAGGTGTTGGTGCGGTTATTCTTCTTGAGCGTGTTGGGGTCCTTCGTCAAGGGGGGCCGATATACTTCCCAGCCTTGGAATTCTGCGGAACACCACTTGCGTACTACAAGGAAAATCTCTCTCTCTGTTAACCATCTTAAATCTTTCCTATCCCTTCCATTTCCTCCCATTATCTGCCCATCCCCTTCGCAGCTGACTGGCTACCTTGAACTTCAGCCGGTGTACCCCTTAATCGGTACATGCGAATTCTCTGGGTTTATCCAGAGTCCTATGCGGGATTGGAATGAGCTCTGAATCCTTTTACTGATTATACATTGTTTAAACACATGAGAAAATAATAGTTATCAAGTCAAGCGCACAAACATATTTAATAACCTCTTGGATTTTTATGAAATCTAAAAATGTTGACCCATCCCCATGGGTCCACTTAAAAAAAACCTGATACATAGTATATACTTGCATATAGTAAATTATCCTGTATAGACGAATATATCCACACATTCGAGCAACATTACAGATCTGGTTCATTTTTTTCAGCATTTCGTGCTGTGATGAGGCACTGCAAAATGAAAGTTCGCGCGCTGTCAGCAATTGGATTGATTTGGCGTGAGTACGAAAATAAGTTCGATTAAGTGTATGTATTAAAAGAAGAAAATCAATTCTCAACTCGTTCTGTGTTGCGAGCAACACCTTCGTAGCTACAGCTACGACATAAGGACGGGTTTCCGCCACAGTGGAAGCAGCTCAATAAAATTTTGCGTTATTTTATAATCGTCGTGAAACACTGGTTGCCTTTCAAGTGGTACTTCGTTTATACCATGTACCACTGGTATGCCGACGCTCTTGGGTTGTGTTGAGGCTCGTCAGAGATTATAAACTCTAACGCACGAAGAATAGCTCGCTACTTTTACTATGCTACAACTAATAAACCCTATTAATTTCAGACTCAGTATATCGATTCCAGAATACTTTTGTTTGTATCCACCGCTATTTTTTGCACCAGAATCACAGAAATCGTTTGTTAAATCCAGAGCTGTTCCGGGCGAACGCACGGCTTTGTCTTGATCGACGCTGGTCGCGGAAGTGTGCCAAAATGATTGCACCCTGTCGATCAGCATTCTTGATCGCTGGAGTGTACTTGAATGATTGCACCATGTCGATCAGCATTCTTGATCGCGACAGTATACCGAAATGACTGCGCCACATCGTTTAGCTCTTGATCACCTCTCGAATTTCGGCGTTCTTCCAGAATCGATATCGATCACTTGATCAGTACCCAAAAATTGGTACATAGTCAGATCCTGTCTCAGATTGATTGATCGGGCTCAGATCTGGTCTGATCGCACCCATCATCTGAGTTTTTTCCCATCAATCTGTGGTAGCCGAGTTTCTGATCGCGTTACGCTTCACCACAGTCCGGTGGCCGCTCCAGGTAGGCTTGGACTTAGCGGAAGACATTATGTCGCGGCGGATGCGGGCTAACGCTTCCATTGAGAGACGGTATTTCTCCTCGGCCCTCGGATTAAGGGTACCCGTCGTCTCCAAGAAAGAACGCATGCTCTTGTACCTATATGTGTCCACGAGCACGGGGTCAGGGCGTTCTCGACGGCTTGTCCTTGCGGGCCAGAGAAGCCAGTCCACAGTGTGCGGTCCAGGGTGCTTGTGTCCGTCGTTAGCAGTGCTACCGGGTTGGCCTCCCAGCCAATGCATGTCGGGGCATTGTTGCATGAATTCGTAGAAACCCCGCGTCTGGATGCAGAGACTAGTGAACGCTAGGCGCGCCACTGTCGCGCGGAGCTTGGCCTTGCGACGGCTTCCACCATACTCGAGTGGTGCATGGAATGCCCACTCCCAGAAAGTCCTGCGGTTGGGCATCCAGAAGCGCCAGTGCGCGCGTTGGATAGATCGGAACGCCACCGGGTCGTACCAGAGACGGCTGCCGATCTAGGGAAATGCAAGACGCCAGGGTTTCTTGCAGGCGGATGCGGCCTTCGACAATACCGTCTCGACTGCGTCTCGAACGTGCTTGGGTGTCGTCGGACTGAGCGCGAACAGCTCGCTGGAAACAGGAGGTGATGGAACGCTAGTGAACGTCGGGGGGGGAGGGGGGGGGGTTCTTCTTCCGCTTACCGAGGACTCGTTGCTTCTTCGAAGACGATTGGACCGCCGATGTCTCGCCGGTAGCCTTACGCTTGGGCTGTGCAGATGCCTTTATGGTCGAAGACTTCGCTGGATCCTTAGGTGAAACTGGAGGCAGGGCTGGAAGGACCAACACGGTGCCCTGCAGAACGACGCCGAATTTCTCTTTTATAACTGCGTCTGCAAGCTCGTCGAGGTGTTCTAACCCGGACGACTGGGGGTTTCTGCTCAGGCGACTGCGCATTTCGACCCAGAACTGCTCCTTTATGGCGCGTACTTCAGACCTAGGCGTTCCACCCTATTCTCGGTCAAGCGCGTCCTTCATGAACCGGTGGAAGCGTTTCAGCTCTGCTGAGGCGAGTCGTGAAGACATCGTGCGAGGTTGGAGGGGGCGCGGACTTGGTGTGAAGTGTGGAAATGAACAATTTGGGGCGTTTCCCGTTTACGTGGCTGTGGGAGTTTGACGGCCTTTTGACCAATCAGATATATGCGACGTGGAACTCCTCGAACGTTTCTGTAAAAAAACGGCCGGATGGGGATGTGGAAATAGCCGGCGACTGTTAATGAAGCCCGTAAGAGCATGCGGCACCCACTAGTGGATTTCTCGGTTGGAAGCAAGTTGGAGCATGTGGTTGGCCGTGAAAGTGCTATGGCTAGAGACTGTTGAGGCGGGTAACGCCTTCCTGATGATTGGCGCTGTGTTGGAAGCGGCCATATGGGTATCGCGACGCCGCTCAGGAACGTCTCGTGGGTGTTCCTTGCTAGTATGTCCGAAGGTGTGCAAGCAGTTTACTACTTTTGGATTACGTGTGGATACCGGTACCTGAGTGCAGCGCGAAGTGCCGAAGCGTTGGAGCTACCACCTCCTGAGTACGCCTGCGCGCTGGTGTCTTTCTTGTTCCTCGTTCCGATGACCGTACTGAGAGATTACGAGGCCAAGTTTGGAATTGTAGGTCGTCTCTCCCTGAAGTGGTGCGAGGCGTTCCACCACACGTGCTGTTTGTTTATACCGGGTGCTGTACAATTGCTGTGGACGGCTGGTGGTAAATATACAAGACCGACGGGTGAGGCTGTCGTCGCTGCTGGGGGAAGGACGGGTGACTTCGCGGTGGGACTGTACCCTGTTGGTAGCGAGCACTACTTGCCTCGAGTCCTCTACGAGACGGTCGAAGACGTTTACAAGGATGGAGAGGTGTGGCTCTGGCTTTTGTGGTGTGGGATGTCTACTTGGAATTCTGAGTAGTGCTATTTTTGGAACGGAGTCGTAATGGCTTTGGGTTGCTACAGTCACTTGGCGCGGTACTACGAGGGGCGTTATTCTACGAGAACGGCGCGGCCTAGCCAAGTGGCCGGTAGTGGATGGCGAGGGCTCTCGGAACGCATTGGTCGACGAGAGGAGCGAGAACACCTAAGTGTGGAGCGTCTGCGCGGACCCTCAACTACCCTGAGTACCAAGGCTGCGAGCTCGATGCAAGAGGCGTCGACTCCCGGAGGCGTCTTCTCCACTCATATACCAGAAGACGACATTGCAGCGCGACCGACGCCTAAAAAGAATGCTCGTCGGGGACGCCGAGCGGCAGTCGGGGAGAATTGCCACGGTCCTCAGCTGGACGGGGGACTCGCATTGATGGTGGACTGTATCCACAAGTTCTGTTTTGTTGCAATCGCAGCGATAACCCAGCCACCTACAGCTGTAACGTACCGGAACATTTATCTCTTAAATGTCTGGGGACATTGAGTTTCTTAATGTAACGGAGAATTTTTTTTTTTTGGGGGGGGGAGGGGGGCATTAGTTTTTTTTTAATGTGAGTACGAAGCGAATGACTCGTACACAGGGAGGAATTCAGTAAATGGAGTTTGTGGGGAATGTGACGAAATGGATTTTCACTTGTCAACACTTTGCGAGGTCCAGAAGAGCTTCATCCTTGTCCAGCAATTGCACCGTCGGCGTGTTGAAGATCTCGGGCAGCTACAGGCGAACCAGAGATTCCCATGATCAGTCGCGACAGGCATAACCGTTTGCTTCAAGGACAACTCAAGCCCTTCTGTGATCTCGTCTAAGCTATGAGTACATGCTAGTCGATGATTTTTCTGGATATTGGACTCCTGCTGTGAGAAACTATGCGAACTCTATCGATAACCATCTCATTCCGGTTCATCCTTCCTGTACAGCGACCGGCCAACCAGCAGATATTGCATGGAATAGGCTCTTTAAAGCGTATCTACGCGGTGAATAGGTGGCGATGTTACACCGCCAGCTGCAAGATCATGAGGGTTCTACAGGGATTTTTGAGTTTAAACCGCCAAAGTGACGAACACTATGTGAACGGGAATGTACAGTACAAGCTTGAAAAGGCTCGCTGTAGCTACCATCAAGAACAGTTTTCGGCGTGCCCACATTCTGGCACCTCTGTCACTTCGAGGCCAGCAGAACGAAGGGATACAACTACCTGAAGTGGGTTCTGTTACCGAGCAAGAGCTGTGTTCGATTGAAGGCATTGTCGACGACGTTTTGCCAGACGATGAGCTGATTTTTTCTGACCCAGAATCAGATGATGATATTGCTGAGATTTCAATATAATGTTGTTTGCGCAAGTCACATATTTATTTCGCACATCACTTATTTTTTCTATGCAGGTAACTTTTATGCTCGTGGGCAGACTGGGGTCACGTCAAGAATATGACTGTCGCCAATCACAAAAGGAATACGGTATTGTAAAAAGAGTTTTGAAACGCCAAAGCTATTGCCGAGGGACATCCTCAACTGAGTACACCCCACCGATACACTTGAAAACATGCCGACAACAAGGCCTCTCTGTTCGGGGAGTAGTGGTGCTGGTCGACTCGATAAAGACAAAATTCGCCCCCGCCCAAGCCCGAGCAATGCAGTGCCCAGTATCAACAGACGGTGGTCAACAATCAGAAGAGCCGGTTTGCAGCAGCTGATAATCTTCGCGGCTAGTGTCTTGTGACATTGAAGTTGCCTTGATGTTCCTGTACGCCAGCTGTTTTTCGAGGCGATGGACCCTATCAGCAAAGTGTCCATCGTATAAGCACCGGAGCTTGGGTGGTCATGGTCTTTAGGTTAGCCAAACCGGCAAGTACTCACTGCATGGCTGTTGATGTCTAAAGGTCACGACGCCGTGTTTTGTTAACGGACGGGCGACGCACATCGAGTACCGTTCGAGCAACATCTCCTGTTGCTGGTAAAGTACTGGGACTTAGGCCTTTGTAAATAAAAAAATGAAGTGTTAATAAATTTACAAGACACTGTGCCAAGGATCCCACAACTCCACCTTAAATAAGAACTAAAAGAGCCCATTGTGGCGCCAAACTGACATCAATCAGCGCCCCGCAGACTGTAGTGTAGAAGGCTTAAAAGAACTCCTAATAACGAGTCGGAAGCAAAGTCTGTACCTTTTACGACTGTAACATTGGATCCGTGTTTTACGGTATATCGACTCTTTGTGGTGTTATCTTATTTAGTTCTATTGTACGGGCCAAAATTGAAGGCCCCAATAAAACGACCAGCTGACTTAAAATAGTGGGCGCCTTTCGAGGCAAGCAATGGTTCAATCGATTCGTTTTCATTTCCAGATTTTTACCGTTACACTAAAATCGACCCTACTGCCGGTCTTGGATGATGGAGAGGCCAGAACTCACCCTACCTGAGATGCAGATGGTCGCTTTCTTCTCTTTTTTTCCTAACAAACCTAAAAACACTATTATTAATAAAAAAACGTTTATTTCATTTTATTTTTAATGCTTCGCTGGCATCTCTCCTCGGTTCCGAGCTCATAGTGTTGGTAATATTCTTGTGGTAGCTTGCCTCTTCCAAATAGATCGTACAAGGGCAAGCGGCTCTTCAATGTGGAACAAAAATTTGTGAACCACCATTCAAATTTTGTAGTGTCAAAATTCCCGTGATAATCAACGCCTGCCTTCCTTTTGTAGAGATGCGTTCCAGAATTTAATAGAGTTCTCCATGAATCCAGCTTCCATTCTGCCGTTGACGAAAGAAACAACCCCTGCAGCAATAATACAAGCACAAAATAACAATAACATAAGTAAAATATACATAAAAATATGTAATTGCTTACCAGGCACTTGTTGTAGCGCATTTTGTCCTCCTGAACCCGCGTTTTACCTGCCACGTGGTTGCTGTTGAGTGGCAAGGGTGCACAGAGCGCGCTTCTCGCTAAGAGGCAGACGGGGAGTCCTGGCTGCCAAGAGTTAAAAATAAACAACTGAATGAAACACCTCTCTAAGTTGTGGTTAGCAAGTACGAGAGGAAGTTCAGAATATCCAGATCATTGCTGTGATCTGGGTAGTACAGGCAGCTCTCTGCCTGCCATCCATAGTGCGATGACGATACGAGGCGAGGAGTGCAGCCATCGGGGACGAAGTCCGAAGACGAGCTCACTTCCTCTTTTGTCTCGAGCACGGGTCTGCAGTATAGGCATTAGTATATAGGATAGCGAATAAAACAAATAAACAGTTGTTAGCTTTCCTCAGTTGTACTATTCATTTTAACATTTCAAGTATGAGCAAACCCGAGATGGACAAGAGCTTTGTGGCGTCGTGGCGTCGTTGAGGTTCAACGGCAAGCCTCTGCACTTCGTCGCGTGAAAAATCAAGCTAATCATCCACTTGAAGGCATTGAGCGAGCAGCGTGCGCTCGAGGAGCTGTAGCACAAGCGTGCAAAGCTGCTGAGTCGGTACAAAGATTTGCTCAAGAGGCAACCAACACTGCCGCCACGTCCGCCTGCCGAAGACGCGGAAGCGACATGGCAGCACGATTTGCACGAGACTCTGCTCTGCACGCAGCCTTTGTACATAAAGAGGCTGCTGTGTGAGACGCTACCACGTGATTTTTAAGGGGATCGCTACCAAGCGTATGGACGCACCAGTCCATGTGATCCGGCGACTTGTGGAAAATCAGTACTGTCTCAGCAACGCTGGCGTCGTCGGACTGGTTGGCCAGTTCATGAAGATTGTGAACTCGGACTTCAAGAGCGTCGGACAGCTCTTTCAAGACCTGAACGGTGTGCGAAGCCAGGTCAACGTCAACTCACGTGAGGCTTTGCACACGCACATGCTGTCGTCGCAGTTGATGCTGGTAATGGTGCTTGGCGCGTTGCCAAGGCATATGTGGGGCTCCTCGGTTGATTTTACCCCTGAAGCTTTTACGCTGGAGAATGTCAGCGAAAAGCTGACCAACATTTTTGGCAACCAGAGCAATGCTTCAGTTCTGGAGCTAGGCAACGGGAAGGCAGTCAACCATGTTGAAGCGGCGCCGCTTAAGCAGAATGGCTCGGTCCTGGGCAACAGAAAGGCCCAGCCGGCACCAGCGAATGATCGGCACTACAACCAGGGCATAATGAAGTGCCACTATTGTGCAGGCAATTTCAATGGTATGAACAATACTGGCCCGCACAGCTGTTCGACTGTCCGAAGCGCGCCTTCGACAGGACCGCTGAAGTACACAGACGCAACATTTGGTCAAAGCCAAGTCGCCTGAAAGGAAAATCGGGACAAGTTGCCAAGGTGAAAGCAGCCAAGGAGCAAGCAGCCAAGGACAAAGCCAAGCCGCGACGTGAAATCTCTTTGGAAGAGTGTCAGGCCGAGCTTGCTGTCGACACATGCGACGCTGTGGATTTTAATGTTGCCGTCCACACCGACTGCCCACCGCCATGCTATGTTGAGCTGCCATTGGCACCGCGAAAGGGCACACCCCGTTTTCAGACGATGACGAACCGATGGATTCGGTTGTCAACGCAGTTGAAGTCGACGAAACGAACACCGAAAAGGCCACCGAAAAGCAGTCAGATGGTAACGTCGAAATGAACGACACTCAAGAGGAGGTCAGCAATCCAAGAATTGCCGCGACGACGAAGAGCTTCGCCGGTATGATGAGTGAGCTGGAAGAAACGTACGAACACTGTATCCGTTTTTATTAACTCAAGATTCATTCCTAACAACGGATTCTTGAGTGCTAGACTCAGGCTGTGGACGCGGCCTAACAAGCGATATAACTCGCTTTGTTAGCAAGAGACCCAATACACAGTACATGTTTACCTTTGCACAGGGCTCTAAGTATTCTAATGCACACATTGGTACAATCTAATTGTATTTACGTGGGCCAAAGGGCATAAAACCGTTACTATTGGACAACATAGCAAACCGTGCTACATGCAACCTCGGGCATTCTGAGCGAGTTCTGGCTCAGGCGCAGTGGGTACCAAATTTAGGGATCACTTTGCGGAAAGTTTAAATTTGTGCTTCATGATAATGAACGAGTTTATTGCAAACGCAATAGATGGAGCATATTATTTGCAGAATAAAACGTTATTAGAACATCAACATTTCTGTAACGCTCTTAAAACAAAACCTTGCAAACCACTATCAAACCTAGTGATTGGGAGATATGAGAGAGAAATGCAGGAGTGGCATGTGACGCTTGGCCACCTAAATAAAGACACAGTCATCGAAATGCTCAGCAAAAAGCTGGTAGGTGGGATGCCTATGTTATCAGCTACTGGACTCAGGAAACTCCCGTTCTTTTGCTCAACATGTGCAGAGATGAAGAAGCGGAGGATGCCCTACCGCAATATGAAGGGTTCGAGAGACGAACAACCTATCAGTCCTATGAAAACCATGGGTGTGTATAAGAAGTTCAGGGAGAATCAAGTGCTTCCTGTTGAAGAACGGCAACTACTTATAGCTAGAAAGCCTTCGCCGGGGCTAGATGTGAAACAACACACCACGATCACCCACCAGCTAGTGCTCACTGTCAGCTTGTGAAGTGACTTTGATTACACTAAGGCAACACTTATTCACAAACACGTGATTCGATTTGAACACGGATGTGACACGTAACCGAATCTATAGCCTCCCCTCGTCTTGATGTTGAAGTCGTGCAGCGATGAGCCCTCTCCCCCGGAAGTACTACCAAATTTTGATGCCCGGGCTGTAGAGTTTTGGTCGTAGGAGAGTGTAGGTCATGTAGTTGTAGGTGTTGATCTCGAGGCTTGTGGGGTAGTTGGTATATTTAAGAGTGAATTTCTACTTCCAAATGCATGCCTTCCTGTGCTCCTAGGCGAGCACAGGGGCTTCCTTCTTGTCTACTTGTTTTTGTATCCCTTCCGTCGTGCCTTTTTGTTTTTTTCTTTTCTCTGTTTCTTTTGCTTTTCTTTTCTCTTATATGCATGTTCATTAGAACTAAATGTGCCGTCACTGCTGCTGTTGGCCTTGAAGGCAATGGTAGCAGCGACGTGAGGCCTCTGGCTACGACCAAGCAAGCCAGAGCCTTTGCACCCAAGCTCTCTGGTTTGCGTGCTCAGCAAGCCGGAGGCGGGTATGACAAAAAGTAAGGTACATGAAAACGATGTGTAACAAGTAAACGCTTGACATTTTTCTTCTTTTTTTGTTCATGACTATTTTTATGTATGTAATAACTAAAGTAGTTATTCGGGGCGACTTAACACATGAAAACCGTTCCAAATTCGAAGGTATTATGTTTTCACTATCTATTGCAACATTAAAAAACATTCTAGATTTAAAATATAAACTGTTGTTATTACAATTTTAAGTGCTCTCTCAAAAGCTATGTCAACTTTCATGTGTAAAAACGATTAGCGTTTTTTTTAACTCATTTTGTTTATTGATTATTAGTGCTGGGCCGCAGGGTAAAACCCGGCTATCCCTGGATATAGCCCCACATCTAGATATAAAATGTAGGTCAAAAAATATTTATAATATGTCACCTACGGGGTAACACTAAGGTGGGCCATTCTAGGGAGGGCCATTCGTAAAGAAAGGACACTTCGACAGGCGGTATTGTTCACTACAACCAGAAGGTTCGCACTATACAAAAACGAAATTAAATAAAAAGCGTGACCGTCCCAAGCAACTGCGTCGGTCCCAAGCAATTGTGTCCGTTGCATAAGCGAACTTAACAGCAGGCTCTCGTTCCATACTGAAGCCTAGTGATAATCGAGCGTGTTCGTCTCTTTCGTACATGCCTATTCGCACATCGTTAAAATGGCCCCCCAAACCGACACGGTTTTTGCCCGCTGTGAACACATTCTCGTATTTCTCGGCACTGCCGCCACTCTGTCTGTGGTTCTATCAGAAGCTAAGGCTCGTACGTATCCGCCGGGTTTTTTAGAAGGTTGGCTTAGCAAACCACGACGCATTCAGAGAACAATCTCCAGCCGTCAAGCCCTTCGGCGCAATTGGAGATTTAAAAGTTCCTTAACTGCAATTACCGCCTGTCTCAAGGTGGGTCCCGTCTGTAGTTTCGTTTATGCGCTTAAGGCGAGAGCGGTGTAATAGCACATGCAAGTCAGATGTCGTTGGTAGTTGCTTCCTGCTGCGGGTAACTTGCGCGCGGCATATTTAAAAGTGAGGGTTTGATTGGCTTGTCCGAAAGCTCGTTTGACCATGGTGGCTACATTTGTAGCATCGAACATCACATCCCTAGATAGGATGTATTTGTTGATATAGATGTCCCATAGCCGAAACCCCTTCGTTTTCTCTGATAATTCAAGGAATCGACACTTTACAGCTCGAGCGGACAGTTTCTTGTCTTTGCGTAGGGCAGCTGGCACGTGTGCAAAACAGACTGAACCCCAGACAGGTAACTTTTTTACATTGGGTGGCTTATCGTAAACCATTTCATACGGTGTTTTGTATCCCAACCTTTTAATAGGTGTGCGATTCTGTACATAGGTCATGTACATCAGCGCTTCTGGCCACCATCTGTGTGCCATATCAGCGTCTTTCAATGCAAATCGCACTCTATCCAGTTTACTCTGGTGGTCACGCTCTGCAGCTTCATTTTCCTCTGGGCTGTAAAGGTTAGATTTCTGATAGACAATACCTTTTCCTTTACAGAAGTTCTTGAATGCACCATTCACAAACTCAGTGCCACCATCGGAGCGGATCCGACGTTTTGTGAATTTTCCACCACGTTCTAGCTGCAGTAGAAGCTCCTCTACCTTTTCATAAACTTATTTCTTGTTGCGTAGGACAAATGTCCATCTCCACGACGTATTGTCATCAATAATACTTACTGCACAGCTATTAAATTTGAGCAAGTCTCAAACCAGCCGGTATAGTCAGTATATTTCTGGTAATTCAAGCACAGCGACCACCGAGAAACGTCAACGCGTTTAATCGCTCGCTCGTCATCAACCTCTGAATCGTCATCGACCTCTTCAGCGTCATCGATGAAGGCCAAGACCTCCGAAAAGAATAACCTCGCCAAATTAGGAAGTAGCATAGGCTATTTTCTTTAACAGGGTTTCTCTTTATTATCTTTAAGTCAGTGCCCGTCGAAATTGGTTTGTTCCAGGTATGTTCCATTTTGACAAGTGGACCAAGTGGCAATGCTAGATCGGCGTAATCACGAATAAAACGACGGTAGTAACCGGCGAGACCCAAAAAGCTTTGTAGTTGCTTTTGGTTCGTAGGAGTTGGCCGTTTTGCAATAGCTTATGTCTTGCGGGTGTCAACGGCGAGTCCTTTGGACGAGATAGTGTGCCTAAGGAACTTGACTTCAGTCTGACCGAAATGACACTTGGACAAATGACAGAACAGTTTCTCCTGGCGGAGAACTTCGAATAGCGTACGCAAATGTTCAACATGTTCTTCCACACTGGCGGAAAAGACACAAATGTCGTCGAGATAGACAACAATAAAGCTATACTTAGCGAAAAGTACTCTAATAAGGCGAGACCATACACCAGGCATACCTGCCAATCCCATAGGGGCGACACACCACTGATAAGTTTCAGAGTGCGTTCGGAAGGCGGTATACTTGCGACTTTGGAATGTGATACGCATCTGGTGATATCCTTGAGCCAGATCAAGTACAGAGAAGATGACACAACCACTCATTCGATCAAAAATTCGTCGATGCGAGGTAGTGGAATCTTCGGAACAATTGACTGCGAGTTCACGTAGCGATAGTCAATGACCCAACGGATTGGTAATGTTGCGTTTCCAGAGCGTACCCACTCAGAACGAGATAATTGATGTTCTGAAGTAGGATCTTTCTTTGGAATACCAAAGATATTGGATACCCAAGGAGAATCAGAAACTTCGACCCAACCTTTCTTTAACTTTTCCGCGACAAACAGGTCGAGCGCGTCCTGTTCCACCTTGGACAGGCGAAACGGACCACGATTGCTTGGGACAGCATCAGGTTTCATGTTCAGTTCGAAGTCAACACGACGCGAAGGCGGAAGTCCATCTGGAAGCGTTTCTGGAAAGACATCAGTAAATTCTTCCAGCAACTTGGTGTTTGGCATGGGAACCGAATCACTTACCGGAGTGACAGCACAAATCTTCACTCGATACACTTCGTCGTAAGCCCTTTTTCTTGATTTTGCGTTTAAAATCAACAGCGGCAATCTCCACAGCTTCCCTGGAGATAACAGGTGGCGTTGGTGATGCATTACGCATGGACGGAAAGAAAATCTCATGCGATCGCCAATCGATGCTAGGCTGGAACTTGGTAAACCAAGGTTTTCCTAAGATGACATCATGTGCGGATCCCAACGGCCATTCCATAACCTGAAGCTTTCGGAAACGGTAGCGACCAAAACCTATGGTGGCGATACCTTTCTTTACAGAACGAGCTCTCGTAGAAGTTCCATCAAAACGGGTAACTTGTGAAACACCAGAGGCAGACATATTGTTGACTAGCCCTGGACGAACAACATTGCATGTGGCACCACTGTCGAACATAATGACGACAGGTTTTCCTTCACAAGTCCCTTGTTTACGAATGAGTTCGTTTTCCCTATGCACGGGTGACAAGGTAGAGGTGGAAATTTCTTCCACTTTAACAACTTCTTCTTCGTCACTTGAAGGTGTGACTGAATTCGAAGTAGCAACACTGTCAACGCAGGCAGGAGAAGAAGAATCAAAGTTTGCAGCAGATTGCTCATGGCGGTTCTGCCGAGCGTACTTCTCCTTGTTCTTTAGCTTGAAGCACTGTTCAATGACATGGCCAGGCTTCTTGCAGTATCGACACTTCTTACGGGAAGAAGAGGATGATGGAGAAGAACGGCGGTGGCTCGGGTTCGTTCTCCTGAGGACGTGCAGGTGCAGATTGTTGTTGCTGGTTACCGTTCGTGTGCGGGCGCGATCGGTCCTGCGAGAACACCGGAGAGCGGTAGTTCTTTCCGCGGACATGATGAGATCGATCGTACTCTAAAGCAATTTTCATTGCTTGTGACACGGTTTTACAGCGACGGTATTGAACTTCCTCACGCGTAGGACTCATAAGTCCACGTGTGAAGTAAGTGATCTTGTCCAACTCGCTCATGTCCGTAACTTGCATGATAGCTTCACGGAAACGAGAGATATATTCCTCCAGGCTTGGACAATTCTTTTGCTTGAGCGCGTACAGTTGATCACGCAAACGCTCTTGCAAATCCGGAGGCACAAATTCATCGGTCAGTTTGAGAATAAGGTCTTGCATGTCGTTAATCTCACGCTTGTTCAGCTTTACCAAGCGGCAGCATTTCCTTTGAAATTCGCAGTAGTAATTGCCAAAATTCGAGAACTTTGGGCATCATTATTCCAGTCAATTTTTTTTGCTTCAAAGTACTGAGCCAATTGCTCGAAGTACAAATCCACATATTCTCCCATCTTGCCAAAGAATTGCGGCAAGCGGATTCCTTCCACCTTGACCTCACGCTTGGTCATGGCCTCAAGCAGCTGTTGTTGCTTGTCCACCATTTCCATAAGTTTCTGAGTAATAGTCTCAGAACTCCATCCTTGCGGATTTAAAGAAGTCATGGTTGGTTAAGAAAAAGTTCAGTTATTCAAAGAGGCGTTTCTTGTAAGAAACTCCCAAACGTTTAAGCCTATGCACTTCTTGCGTAATTGCTTCGGTCAACTCAGTAAGAGCGTCGTCGATGTTTGTGAGACTTTGCTCTAAATCTGGGTTTAGAACCGCAGCTAAAACAGGTACGAAGAAATTGGCTTGAGTGTACCGGAGTTGTTGCAAATGTTGACGATAGATCCGGCACAAATTGTTGACTTGATCTTCTGCGAGGATTTGGGTTTCTTCGTCGTCCAGAAAGGCAAAGTCAAACGAGCGCTTGGACATCCACTTATTCAAGGCGACGACGTTTACGATCACGCTCAGCGCGACGGGCAACGTAATCAATGATCCTTCGGTCAAAGTAAGTGCCAAGGGCGTCCGATGTGGCGAGAAGTGGCTCGATTAGGCGTTCCGATAGCCGGTGCAGTACGTTCCTTGCACGGTGATCGGCAGCGTCCGGAATCAGATTACGAAGAGCCTTGACGAAGCGAAAAAGTCGATCAATGCCAAATCCAAAAGTTTTGCGTAGAGAAACGGCAGCTTCGGCGTGCTCTGGCTGGTCGAATAACTCGGCAATCGAGTGACGGAACGGATATTCGCGTTCCTTGCGCTTGGGCATTCACAGGCAGCGACGAGGGGTGCAGGCCCAAACGGATCCGATTATGACCGGACTCTTGTTCAGGCTCACGCAATCAGCGATGACGGCGAACAGCGACGAAACAGCTAGCACCTGTGTAGAGACGGTACACGCTCAACGAGCGGCTTTCCAGATGTGCGTGTAGAGAAGGCCCCTCCCGGACCAACAAGTGCTACCAGATGTAACGCTCGACTAGCGAAACGTTACGGAGCAGAGCAGAGGAAGAAACGACTAGAGCGAAGATCCCAACGGGAAGCTCGAAGAGTCGTGAAGCGAAGGTCGAATGAGGGAGGCGAGGGTTCAGCAGGGAACCCGAGGCGAGGCTTGAGGAGTAGATGTACTCCGAAGAAGGTAAATTGGAAAGTGAGATTGAAATGGTTAGAGGTCTAAGAATCCTGGTTCACTAAATACCCTGTAGCTAGCTAGTCCAGTTCTTATCTCTTAAACTAAGTATTGAAGATTCTTGAGCGTACTTGTGAAGAATCTTGACAGTTCGATAGGTTAGGCACCGATAGCGGTTAACTTTAACCGGGCCGTGATACGAACCGTATTTCATACAATTTTGAATATAAAAAGAATGAATGTAGTTGAAGTTGAACTCAAACTACAACATGGAGCACAAACATGTTGTCAATACAAATTCCCAGTCAAAATTTCTTATCCTGGACCATACAGGTTAATCTTTTTTTCTAATCCCGGAGAATACAGGCCGTCGCGCTCAAGGGGTTATATTGCCCAGTTACGGAGGAACACTCAAGGAATCATTAGTTATACCGGGAGCAAGTGGAACAGTACTTTTTAGCAAAGGACATTGATTGGAAAGATAGTGAATTGAAAGGACGTATTTTGGCAGTGTTGGGTGGGTTGTTGAAGGATGGAGCCGCGCAGTGGTACATCGTCAAGAAGGACAAGGTGCAGAGTGTTGAAGACTTCTTTGGCAAGTTGGAGGAGGAGTTTGTCCCTCCAGATTTGCAAGATCGTCTAAGAGATCAGATGAACGACTTGAAGGAGCGTCATTGCAAGGACTTGCCTGAGCAAGTTCAGGCACTTGATTACCCAAGTCAAGCAAATGAGTGAGCTGGACAAGATCATGTATTTCTTGCGTGGATTGTCGTCAAGTATCCGCGAAGAAGTCCAGTACCGTAGGAGTACAACGTTGACCGACGCTATTACAGTAGCGCTCGACTATGATCGGTCTCACGCGCATTGAGGACGTTCGGACAACACCCGCGATAAACCAAGGTATCGGTCGAACGATAGCATGCGATCGAAGAATCAGAATGATGGACCAGTGCCGATGGAGATCGACAACGTAAGGGTATCATCGAAGGAAGGGTGCATGCGCCGAAACTAATGTTTCAGGTGCGGGAGTGCCGCACATCGGGCATGCCAATGTCCGATGCAGCTGCAACAGACGTTTGGGGCCAGAAGGAAGCTCGGCGCTACAATTGAACATTGACGGCGGCCACGAATGTCAAGCACGTTGGAGCACCCGTCAGCATGGATGGTTATTTCTTTCCAGCGATGGAGTTCGTGGAATGGAAGTTGCCAGATTCCCATGATGTTATTTTCGGGAAACCCTGGTTTGAGGACTTGAATCAGCAAATAAACTGGCAAACGCACGAAGTTTAGATTCGAGAGTCCAGCTCAACGATGTTGATGGACCTGAATTCTCCGACAAGCTGAACTCTGGAGAATACGAACAAGTGTTCCGTGTTAAGGTTCAACTTGTAGCGAACGTCGAAGCAATCCCTGAGCCTATTTGGAAGGTAGTTACTGAGGATTTCAAGGATGTGTTTCCTGAACAGTTGCCAGACGGTTTAGCACCGCCGCGCTCAGTCAACTTTGAGATTACGCTGAAGAACGGAGCTCAGCAAAGTAACCGAGCACCGTTCCGTATGTCAAAAATGGAACAGGATGCGTTCGACAAGTTTGTCAAGAAAAAAATTGAAGAAAGGATGGATAGAAGTATCGAACTCCCCGTATGTGTCGAACATTTTCGCAATTCAACGAAGGATTCAGTAACAGGGATGATGCAAAAGAGACCAGACTGGCAACGTAGTGGGAATACGAAGATTCCACTACGATGGGTCTTTGATTATCGACACCTTAACCAGTGACGGTTACTGAAAAGATTCCGCTGCCTTTGATCGAAGAGTTATTCGACCAAATGGTAGGGTGTGTCGTGTACAGTTTGATTGATCTCGCGCAAGGGTATCATCAAATGATTGTGGTAAATTCAAGCCGACCATACACAGCGTTCCGCACACACAAGGAGATGTACCAATGGTGTGTAGCATCTATGGGAGTGGCAGGAACGCCAGGCACATGGTCACGTCTAATGCGTACACTTTTCGACAAGTTCGATTTAGTTGTCGTGTACTTGGACGATATTTGCGTCTTTTCGAAGAGTATGGAAGAGCCTGTAGAGCATCTGCGTGCAGTCTGTGAAGTGTTGCGCCGAGAAAAATGTACGCTCGTTTGTCGAAGTGTTCGTTTGGACAAGTAGAAGTGGCAATCTCAGGACACGTGGCGTCTGAAGCAGGCGTTAGTGCGGACCCGCGGAAGACAGAGGCAATTGCGAAGTACCCAACTCCGACGAACAGAAAGGAGCTATTGAGCTTTCAGGGTTTAGCAGGGTATTATCGGCGATTTCGCAAAGATTGTACGTCCGTTGAGGGAATTAACGAAAAAAGACACGCCGTGGTTGTGGTCTAAGAATGTGGAGAAGCTTATTCGCATCTCAAGGTTTCGCTGCAACAGGCGCCTACGCTAAAGTTACCAAACTTTAAACGACCGTTCATTGTAACAACAGATGCTTCTGGAGAGCACATTGGAGGGTTTTATCGCAAACGTATAGCGATGAAGATCATCCAGTTGCGTTCTATTCCAAGAAGTTGGGTCGACATGAAAGAGGCTGGCCGACGCATGAGAAAGAACTCCAAGCTTTTAACGTGGCTACGGAGAAGTGGCGACACTACCTACATGGCCGTCCGTCTGACGTGTAAACGGACATTTCGGCATGTTCCTGGAAGTTGCACCATCCACGAGTGCCTCCAAAGATTGCTAGGTTCCTCACGCATTTCTCGCAATTTACGTTCACATTGCACAATGTTAAGGGCAAAGCGAATGTAGTTGCAGATGCACTATCTCGTCCTCCACCGGATGGACAGGTTACAGAAGAGGATAAAGAAACCGACGTTACCTGTCACCTATGGAGTCGATGACTGTGACGTAGGTTGTGCCAAGATGGCAACACAAGGTCATGATCATATGGTAAAAGCATCAATGATCCGTCATCTACCAGCCGATGATTTACACCTGTTACTCGACGATGTCGATTTGAAGGGGGGGGGGGGGGTCATCTCATTTGGGATCGGAGAGGGGTACGCGTCCGATCCTGTACGCGCATCCTGGAAGCGGACGGACGTACCTGAAAGCAGCACAATGGTATTATTGGCCAACGATGGATCAAGATATCCGAGAGTATGCGCGTACTTGTGAATGTGCGCATGGTGGAAGTGCAGTCAGAGAAAGAAAGGTCAGCTGATACCAATTCCAGCTCCGTTGGAATGCTGGGAAGTGGTGTCAATGGACTTCATTACGGGTTTACCAGCGTCAGAAGGGTACGATGCGGTTTCGTTGCACTAGACAAGTTGTCTAAGCGTCCGAAATATGCACCGACCTATACGACTGCCGATGCAAAGGGCGCAGCTGAAGTATTCTTTAATGTTGTTGTCAGGCACCATGGCTTGCCGCAAGTTATTATTAGTGATCGAGGCCCAAAGCTTATTTCAGACTTTTGGAAGTCACTGATGACGTTAATGGGTATGTCAAACAGAATATGACTACGGCTCATCGAGCTCAGACTGATGGTCAGACAGAGCGTCAGATTCTAGTGCTGGAAGATGCACTGATATTCATGGTGTCGTATCATGGAGATGAATGGGTGAAGCATCTCGGAACGATTGAGCATGCTCATTCGACATCGGTAAACGCGACGACTAAATTAGCTCCATTTGAAGTCGACACAGGCCGCAAAGTTTCTAACGTTGTGGCAGGAGAGACGAAAGAACTATTGCGTAACGAAGACGACATCACACTCGCCGAGTACGCAAAGAACTTTGCTAAGGAACGACAGGAGACTGTAGAACGTGCCCAGAAGTATTTGAAAGAAGCACAAGTCAGACAGAAGGAGTACTACGATCGCAAGCGCAGACGAGTGATTTTCAAAGATGGTGACCTTGTGTTACTTGATACGAAGAACTTACCACTCAAGACCGTCAACAAGAACACGGAGTTGAAGAAGTCGAAGTTAGCTACGAAGAAAGTCGGTCCGTTCAAAATTGAACGTATGATAAACGACAACATGGCAAAATTAAAACTGCCGTTGTCAGTGAAGAGGCTCAATCCGACGTTTAACGCGGAGTTGTTGTCTCATTATCTGACGAACACTACTGTCTTTCCCAATCGCCCAATTCCGAAAGCTGTTCCGTTGATCTTGGACGACGAGACGGGAGAAGAGCTCTACATCATTGAGTATCTTATGGAGAGAAGGGCCAGACGCCACAAGCGAGAAAGGCTCTTGAAGTGCCACGGGTTGCCAGAGCATGATGCAACCTGGGAGCGCGAAGCGGATATCAAACACGTTTCGCATTGGCGTCAACTCCCGGAAGGGTTTCAATTCCGCCAAGACGAGATCAGCCCGGGGGAGATGTCATACCCGCCTCCAGCTTGCTGGGCATGCAAGCCAGAGAGCTTGAGTGGCTTGCTTGCTCGCAGCCAGAGGCCTCACGTCGCTGCTACCATTGCCTTCAAGGCCAACAGCAGCAGTGACGGCACAGTTAGCAGTGACGGCACAGTTAGTTCCATGAACATGCATATAAGAGAAAAGAAAAGCAAAAGAAACAGAGAAAAGAAGAAAACGAAAAGACGCGAGGGTAGGGATACAAAGTAGACAAGAAGGCATGCATTTGGAAGTAGGAATTCACTCTTAAACATACCAACTACCCCCAAGCCTCGAGACCAACACCTACAACTACAAGACTAACACTCTACAGCCCGGGCATCACACCTTTGTCCTGTCGCCTCAATCGGCGGATATGATTTGGGCCGCCTAATGGTATGGATGCTGGAATCGACATCGGCGGACGAAGTTACGAACCTTATGTGAAGATTTGTAAGCAGTGGGGGTCGAACCCACAATCATTAGACCAAACTTCTGATGACACACCATGGAACCAGCATGGTTCAGCCTCTTTACATGTATTACAATCTTAATACGTGTGCATGTACTCCGATAAATTGTTACAAAACTATGCAATCACCCGGATATCTTGACATCTGACAACCTTTCGTAAATCGGACATTATAAAACATATGGTTTAGGTAAACTGAAGTAACGTCCCTAGTAAGTTATGTCTTTTATTTTGGTTACGGCCCAGAAACTGGATTCACATTCTGAAAGTAATTTATGAAAGACCTAGACCCTCTAACTAGACCGGACTCGCAAACGAACCGATGCAATGTGGCCCACTGGCTCAGTCCCACCTACTACCTTCCCACCTTCTTCTAGTGGTGCCAAGCACACCTTCGTGTCGGGTTGGGGGCGGCTCGATGAAACCGCGGCTCGTTACCTGAAAACTATGTTTCATGTCTACCAAGGCTGCCTCAACAGCAGTGACAATATAGCGGCTGCTGCCGTGCCAAAAGCACGCATAACCAAGGCCCACCTCATTGAGGCAGCTGCTTTGGGAGGCGACGCTGGTGAGGCGGAATGGGCCTACCATCTGGTACCGACCTACGGGGACTACATGCTTATCATATGAAGGCCATACTGGCGGATCGTCAAATCAATGGTTGCATACAATTCCTAACAGCCTAAGGGCTAGCGGTGAATCTCCCTTAAAACGAAATAAGTATACACAAAAGACGCCAACGACGCCGAATGGAGCGCGCCTACGTGGAAACCGAAGTTACAGCAGAATAAACCCATGTCAATAGGAATTTATTTTGAGCAACACTAGTCTTGTTCTTGTTGCACCTTGCCGTGTTGTATGCTTTAACCGTTCAACCGCACAGCAGCAACACGTCAGTACGTCCGCAAGAGCAGTACAAGACCTGACCCCTTCAACATGCTACCGACAGCTGTCTTGGTCACACACCTATGTATCACCATCGAGAGGATCCAGGCTTATGACGCAATTGGTGTCGCGCCTAGCCTTTCTTGATTCTTGGTGACCAGGTACCTGGACGTGCTCCTCTTCCCCATTACCCTGACGAACTTGATCATTTTGTGCACCTTGAATCGCTTGAGTGTGAAGAATCGGATGAAGAATCAGAATCAGAAGATTCGCAAGCTGATGGAGACAACAGTGTCGACGAATGCGATCACGGGTGACTCACTTAATATTAAACCAGCATTCCAGTTGTTGTATCCGAAACAGTTCGAAATTCGGTCGATGGCTTAAAAATGACATCATGCAGAACCCCAAAAGTTCCACTAGCAACGCCTTTGGCAGCTCGGACATTTTGCGTAATTTGAACAGACATTCCAAGTATTAAATCTAGAAATGGTGCCATCCAACCAAATTTAGAATCAGGCTAGCTCATTACCGAGTCAAATGCTTGACGACTGAGATTTTGTAATGCCCCTTTGAAATTTGTCACGACTCGAACGCTGAGGGCGCAATTTTGCAGCCGCAAACAGGTTAGTTATTGCTACACGAGGGGAGAAACTAAGGAGCACCCAAGTAGGGAGCACCCAAACATAGATAGAGCAGCTTTGAAAGATAGCTACCGACAGATGCAACACGTTGAAGTGAATGCCAAGCATCTTTAAGTCCATCCCTATCAATAAGAGGGCAATCACCATCAATTCTTTTCCAATAAACGAACATATTTTTTTTCGAGAACTTTACTCTGGAAAACGCTGGAAAATCGATCTTGCTTCTTCAACCTCTGCTTCATTGTCTGATTGACTGCCGAAGGGCAAATTGAGCGGGGACTTTTGTCCTAAGAGGGTTGTCGCGGCATGCCGTTAATTCCCCGTCAGACAATAAAAGGTAAGCGACGCTACTTTGATTCTTGAGCTATGCAATATGTTTATTAACAAAAAATGTGGTATGATATGTTTTAGTGCACCACCGTAGCTTAATGGAAAAGCGTCCGAAAGGAAGAAGGGGGTTCGATTCCCCCCGGTGGTATTATGTTTTTTTTTATGTTATTAGTAGGTGTCACTATTGAAATGAATTCAAGCCTGCGTAACCCCATGACCGCGGTGGTAGATACGCTGTACTATCGGTATCATCTTCTTGGAGGAGGGCTTGAAAAGAAAAACCTTGTGGAGCTTCGGTGTATAAGCGGTCGTCTTTTTCAAACCACGATGGTTCTCGGCGTGTGCTACTTGTACCATGACCCGCCGTGTGTTGGTTTGGCTGCCTGGAGTTTCTACGCCTGGTTTGCAAGTTGGCTGGCTCCAAAACACGGGTGATTACTCGAGCGTCATTTGAAAGTATCCACCAATGCTTGTCAAAGTGTTCGGGCAAGATCTTCTGCTCTCCATTGGATTCGTAGATTTCCATTAGCTGGTGGATACACGGTCTTCCATGTGTACGCCGAAAGACCCCTGAACATGGGGTTCTGTCACCACCGGAAGTGACCAATTTGCGAGCGGCTTTCCAGAGCTGGTCCGTCTCAGTTAATGCGTATGTTGATATGACTCGGATCACTGCTGAATACTGATCGTATCGAAGCCTGTGAGGCGTAATTGTGGCGTCTTGTGAGGACTTAAGGCTGATGGCTTTAGCGGACGCGATCCACCAGGGAAGCAGCTTTACGAAGACGGTTAGAAGGTCCCCTTTTGAGGTCTCGATCCACCGCTTTATCTTCGCATGGGTGCCTTCAACCGTTGACGTGTCGTGGCAACCAAAATGAGGATATTGGTCAGTCCAATACTTGACAATACGGGTTTTATACTTCCACCATGTCCGGTCAAGGTAGTCAGCGGTAACGCTACTCAGCTCTCGCAGCGAAGTGCAGTGCTTTTCAAATTCAAATTCAGATTCCGAAGCCAGGGCCTCGTAGTATTTGGCCATGAAGACATCCGTCTCCACAGAGTTCCGCTTCACCTCGCCATTCGGCCCCGGTTGCGATAGGCGTATGGTTCCTAGATCATCTTGTACGCGTGCGAGAACGTTGCGATTGACGTGCCAGCGACACAGGATCTTAGGAACGCCGGGGTATACAGCATCACTCGCATTCATGCATGCGAGGTCTCGGTCCGTAGCGATCAAACGAGGCATGGGTACGCCAATTTCAATGAGAAGCGACTTCAGCTGGCTGAACGCCCAAGTGTAGTTGAGCTCCGCTTCACCCGGTAGCCAGCACTGAGCGAGGGGGAGGATCTTATTTAACCCAGTAAGTATAATGATGTTGCAGAGGGGCCAGTTGTGTATGTTAGTTTTGTAGGTGCAGTCAATGACAACGACTCCCATGTAATGTCGAGCAAGCTTCATAGTATCAGGGTGTGCCCACAGAAGATACTTCAGTCGTTGTGTTCCTGGGTCAACCTCGAATTTGTAGAGGAATCCATGTTCAGATAATTTCCGGAATAGAGCCTCAATCGCGGTCTCTGTTGCCAACATTTCTCGGCGCCGTGCGTCTTTACAATTTGCTATGTCTTTGGGGATAAGAAGAGAGGTGGTGTCGGACAGCAACAGGGTAGCGTAGACCTTAGATACGGGAACGCCGGCTGCCGTCTGATAAAATATTAAATCGTTCACAGTAGCCATTTCTGTTGACGTAGTCTGTTGGGAGCTGCGGCGTCGGTGACATGAATGTACACTGCAGCGGGGCTGCCGTAGCTTAGCGTCAGAGGAAGACGGTTAACTCAACGAGTCAAGGATTAACACACACCTTATTAAGGGTTAATAGGCCTTAATATCCGAAGGCACCTATTAACTACGACCTTAATAAAAGGACTTTACTCTTAGTGTTCCAAATCCAAACTGTTTATTTATCTTTTATTGCGGCTAGCCGCCTAGGGGATAAATGTATGTGGTTAACTATCTAACATAGTAAAACCAAGTGAAATCCTACTTCAAATGCATAACGTGTGGCTCTCAGCCACACACACTCCCTCGAGTGTCCGTACATCAACTATGTACCTTACACAAAGTGTATCCATGTGTGGAACACACCAGGTGTAAGCCCGTGTAACCCCGTTACACCACCCCCCACCAAGATGTGGACACCCGTGTCCACGACACTTTCTCAGTGAGGTCTAGTCTTCTCAAGACGTTAGAGGTCACTTTACCTCATCACAAGTTCAAAGAACTTCGGCTCCCAGAGCCCATTATCGAAACTGCATTTCCAATGCTATACCTTTCGCCACGGTCATCTGACCTCTCTTCGCCTTCGTCCAGTGGACGCATGTCGGGGCGTGACAGCCCGCAATCGCCACAGGCCACAGGCCGCAGTCCCGACAGGGAAGCTGCTCCGCAGCGGCTCAGTGTACGACAGTACCACGATGAGCACCGTCGACGTCATGGCTCCGGCTCCGCGAGCCAACATCCGGGTGAGAGCGGAGCTCCTAGCTCTTCCGAGCCATCTACGCCGCGTACGCGTCAGAACGCCTGGCTCGACGAGCTTGAACAGGGCGAGATCGTCCCAGACGATGACGAGGTGCTTCCAACACGTCAGGAGGCTGCCTCTCAGAGGCCTTCAAGCCCGGTGATGCGCTCTCGCGAGCTGCACACGCCTAATCCGTTCCCGAACCGTGATGGTTCGGCGAACGCCCTGCGCAATGCGCCTCCTCTCTCCTCGAGGTACGAGGACGAGCTCCCTGAGCCAGGTGTGGTCTCCAACGACCTGGACGGGGCTCAAAGCCGACAGCTCGAGGCTGCCTCTCGCGCGCGGTCTAACAGACCTGTGGCCCGCCCCATAGTGGGCACGTCGCGTCGCGACTACGGGTATGAGCGTCTCTTCGAAGCAGCGCGTCTCGCGCTGCTTCGCAGCTCTTGGACACGTACACGTGTGGGCGCGCGCCCGAGACGCCTGATGAAGTCGCCCAGCGACATTCGCTCCGCGAGCGCTTCTTGACTCCACAAGCCACAACTCCATCGGAGTACCGGGAGCGCTTGCGTCAGCTGCTCAACGGTGAGGCCGTGCCGGCCATGCGGACAGTGCCGGTGGTCCTCTCAGAGGGTGAAACGATGGCCGCTTACGAAGCGCAGTTTCAGAACTGGGTGGAGCTATCCCGACGGCTCCACTCCTTCGATGCTCTCCGAGCTAGTTTCTCGGAAACCGATATCCGCTTAGAGCGGCGCTTACGCCTCGACTTCGCGAAGCGACAAGCAAGACGGCGTGTACCGGGACAACGTCCCTCACGCTACGAGGCACCCCGGCCTCCTGCTCCCGCTGTGAGCAGTCCTACCCATAGCCATGGGTCGGCTGTCACAGCCACTGGTCAGAGCCTGAGCTCGACTCTTGACCTGTCGTCACCCCACTCTAGTAGTGGGAAGCGCGGCGCGCCCGGCGACTCCGTCGCACGCCCTGCGGGCGGTCCGTCACCGGGTGACGTCGATCGTAAGCGTCCACGACGTCAGGGCAATCTTGCCGCAGTGGCACCTCGAACTCCCATGAGTTCTGGGAGTGAGGGTAACCTCGCCACTTTACCAGATACTGGTTATGACCCTGGCGCCTGCGCCGCGCCATCAGGCGCTCCACATGGTAGTGGAGATCACCATGCTCATCGAGCAGAGCAGGAGGAGGCCGAGCGGCCGCTGGACTCTCGCGCTGCGAGCTTCGGGGACTTCCTCTCCCTACAGAACCGCGTCCGCTCGGTGAGCGACTACGTCGCCGACGTGGACCGCTCCTCGCATCGCTTAGCGAATGGCCTCGAGGAGGTCGAGCGTCGCCTCGACTGGCTGGAGTCGCCTCAGGCGATGCAGCAGCGGGTCGCCGACCTTGAGCGTCAGATTGCTCAGGTGCAGGGTCAACTCGACCTCTTGGTTCGGATGCAGCCGTACGGCTCACGTCCCGTGGCAATGCCACCGCCGATGGCTCTACCGCCTGCTGCCTTGCAGCTTCCTGTGCCTCCGCACTCTGCTGCTCTGCAGCGTCCTGCTGCTCCGCAGTATCTTGCGTCTTCGGACTCTGGTGCTGGGCCTCCGCACCCTGCTGCCTCGCAGCCTCCTGCTGCCTCGCAGCCTCTCGCTGCTTCGCAGCCCTTGTCCGACCCGGCGCTAGCGCCTCAGAGCTCACCCGAGCAGGGTCCCGGTATGGCTTAAGCAAGCCCACGTAAAACACCGGGTGCGTACGCATCTTCTTTGGAAGATTGAGCGTGTACGCCAGGCCCTTCTTGGTCACGACCTTGAATGGTCCAATGAACCTAGGTCTCAACTTGGTCTTAAAGACCGCAGACACTGCATGTGTAGGTAGGTTTTTAGCGTTTAATAAAACGAGATCTCCAATCTCAAACCTTTCCATGTTACCTCTGCCTTTGGCATCTGCATACTCCTTTTGGAGATCCTGGCTTTCAGCCATCGCGTCGCGCACCTGGCGCATGACGCTCAGTCTCAAAGAGACAAAGTCATCGACTTGCTTGCGAACCGCAACTGGGCTGACATCAGCAAGCCGATCGGCTAACCCTCCCCCATCAAGCCCAGAGCCACACCGTGGCGGCGTTAGAGGGACGCGAGGGTCGACCAAACCGTTCACATAGAACGGGGTGAAGCCTGTCGAGGCATGCACCGCATTGTTCATAGCGAACTCAACGAGGGGGAGCATCTCGCTCCAGCGTCGTGGCGCTTCAGCGCAGACGCTTCGGAGGATATCCTCCACAACGCGATTCACGCGTTCAGTTTGACCATCGGTCTGCGGATGGTCCGCCGTGGACATGTCCAACTTGGTGCCAAGCACCCTGAACAAGGACGTCCAGAACTTCGCTGTAAAGCGAGGGTCTCTATCAGAGACAATTGCCTCAGGCAAGCCATGTTGGCGAAAGACTCTGTCTAAGAACAGCTTCGCTGTATCCTCACCGTCAACGGTGTCCGGCACAGCCGAAAGATGAGCCATCTTGCTCAGTCGGTCAACAAAGACCACGACGCCGGTGTTGCCCGCCTTATCCTTAGGAAGGCCAAACACAAAGTCCATACTAATGGACTGCCAACATCCCGAAGGGACTGGCAAACTCGCCAACGGCGCAGCCGCATGCGGCGCGGACTTGGTCCGTTGACATGTCTCGCATGTACGCACATAGGTGCTTGCCCACTTGTACATCTTGGGCCACCAGTACATCTTGCTCACCGAGCTATAGGTCTTTTCACGACCAAGATGTCCACCGACAGGCGTATCATGCACCTCATAGAGGATGCGATACTTAAGATCCTCATCATGAGGGACGACCACTCGAGGAGTGTCCTCAGGGTCAGTGCTGTAGTACAGCAGGCCATGATCAAGCGTATAACGCTGCAGCCTCGCGCGTAAGCGCGGTGACAATTCCTTGTCAGAGTCTTTGAACTCTTCGCTCCCAAGAGCGCGTAGCAGAGCTACACATGTGTCGTCTTGGGCGTATGCCCTGCGTATAAGGTCGGGGACCGACGACGTCACTGTAGTGACATGAGTCAACTCGTAGTCCGGCCTGCGCGATAGCGCATCGGCCACTACGTTTAGCCGCCCCGGCTTATACTTCACCTCGAAGTTATACTCGGCAAAGAATGAAAGCCATCTTGCCATCCTCTGTGAGAGGTGAGGCGACTGAGTCGCAGTGCGTAAAGACGCATGATCTGTATAGATCACAAAGGGCTTAGAGCCGAGTAAATGTACTCTAAATTTGACTAGAGCATACTTCATTGCAAGTAGCTCTTTGTCATGAACTGGATAGTTCTTCTCAGCAGCTTTAAGCTGGCGAGATTCAAACGCGATAACGCGTTCACGCCCTTCGGCGTCTGCTTGTAATAAAGCACAACCGATTGCAAAATCGGAGGCGTCGCAGACGACGCTAAACGGACGATCCGGGTCCGGAAGCGCCAAGATGGGCGCGTGAAGAAGACTCTCCTTAACAGCCTTGAAGGCTTCGTCGTGAACGACATCCCAGCACCAAGGTGCATCCTTCTTAAGGAGATTGGACAATGGCCGAGCCATATCAGCGTAATTCTCGCTGTACTTGTGCAAGTAATTGGCTAAGCCAAGCCGCTTACGCAAGTCTTTCGGGTTCGATGGAACCGGCCAGTCCACAATGGCCTTAACCTTGGCAGGATCTGCCCTAAGGCCTCGCTTCCCAATGAAGCATCCGAGGAAAGGAATTTCCTCCGCGCCAAAGACGCATTTATCTAAGTTGGCATACAACTTATTCGTGCGCATGCACTCGAGCACCGCTCGCAAATGGTCAAGGTGGTTCTCCACATCAGACCTTCCGTGCTCCGCACGACTATGGACGAAGATGTCGTCAAAGTACGTCTGAGCGTACGCCCGATGGGGCCTGAACAACTGCGTCACTAGACGATTGAACGTCGCAGGCGCGTTCGACAGTTCGACAGCCCTTGGGGCATCACCAACCACTCCCAGAGCATGCCGCTCGGAGTACTCACAGCCGTGAGGGGTATATCGCTAGCTCTCATGAGCAACTGATAATACCCGTCGACCAAGTCGAGTGCACTGTACAACGTACATCCCACCATGTTGTTCTGCAGAACATCCTTTCGAGGAATCGGCGTCTGCGCCGGAATGGTGGCTGCATTCAGCTTATTAAAAGCATGCACTATGCGCCACTTGCCATTAGGCTTTCTGACAGAGAACGTGGGTGTCGAGTGCGGAGACTTGCTCTCACGCACCAAGCCGGCCTCGTGCTTTGCACGGAAGAACGCGTCGATGACGTCACATTGCTCCCTTGGTAAGGGCCACTGCCGTGTTACGCAGTATTTGGTTCCAGGAACCAAGTCAATCTCATGACGTACGCCTCGATCCGGAGGCAACCCTGACGGCGGGTCCTTCGACACCACATCGTGGTATTTCTTGATCAAAGGATAAAACGGATCCGAGGGATCCTTGAGGATCGAAGATCCACTCCTAGCGCTCAGCGCTCGTTTCGTGTCCTCCAGGACAGCTTCGTCCACGACGGACGAGGAGTTCAACTCCTCCTCGGGTCGTATCATGACCACCTCGGCAAGCTCGCCGGCCTTTAAGGCCTCGCCAAACTCGGCGACGGACATCTCGTCCAGCTCTAACAGAGCATCAACCGACGGGAGTCGCTCGAGACTTATGTCTCCGTCGACATCCCCTGTCACTCCATTCACGAGTGTGTACAACTGCTCATTGCAGTCGCGTGGAGCCCCACCGCTCAACACGCTGGACACCTCGTCCGACGTCATAGACGTCACAGACGCTCTGCGTCTCTTCCTCCTCTCCCTCCTCGCCCGAGCACGGCCGGATGAGGGCTGCAGGGCGACATCACCGTCGCGCTGCCTAGGTGCCAACGCACTATGGCTCCTCGGAGAGGGAACAGTGTCATTCGAGACACTCAGCGGCGGGTCAGCGACCCTACGAGCACCGCTCAACGGAGTACGTGCCGTTCCACAATCGTCCTTAGGACACAGCGGCGGGTCAGCGGCCCTACAAACACCGCTCGGCGGATAACGCGCCACCCCGCGCACGCCCTGTGAGTCACACTCACGGCAAACAGCAACTTCGTTGCTCACTAACTCTGACATACCAATGTCCAGCACCATGACCGATTCGGTCTCGTGCTCGCGCCAAAAGCGCTTCTGTCTCCGAGCAGAGGTGGGTTCATGACTCGCCAATGCTCCACTAGGAGACGGGCGCGTAGCGCCCAACGTCTTCGACTTCCAGTCGATCCATGGCTCGTGGCTCTCGAGCCACGCCATGCCAAGGATGAGGTCATACCTCTCATCCAGGTCTAAGACCAAGCAGCGTTCCACGCTATCGAAGTCTAAGAACTTCACGTTCAGGTCAATAGAGACCTTCGACACCGTCACTAGTGTCCCCGTCGCAAGACGGACAGAGATCTTATCTCTTCGAGGCTCCTTCAGAGCCTCCACATACGGTTTAAAACCGTCAACAGTGGAGCGCCGGACATAGTTGCCGGACGCTCCCGAGTCTATCAGGACTCGCCACGGCTTATCGAAGCCCTTCACGTTCGCTTGAACGACTAACAAGCCGGGCTTGCACTCACTACGTGAGTAAGAGAGCTTAGCTCTCTGCGGGGCTGAGTCCCGTTCTCTCCTGCCTCCCAGAGGCCCAACAGAACTCAGTTCCTCCCCAGTAGGGCGCCCCGCGCCTACTGGGTTCCGTCGTTTCCCCGCGACGACCCTGCTTGAGGGTTCGAAGCGGTGCTTCGGCTCGATGGAGCCTGGGCCTTGTTGCGCAACGGGCAACTAGGCCTCAAGTGGCGGGTGCTCCCGCACGTGTAGCATCGACGGATGCTGGAGCGCTGCTCAGCAGCATAGAGGTCAGCCTCGTCTGCAGCGTGGCTGAGGTCCATCGGTTCAGGACCGCTCGATGAGCTCGCGCTACCAGCGCTCGAACCATGCCTCGCAGCCTGGAAGTTATAGTCGGCATTCAATGCCACGTTCACGGCCTCCTCGAATGAGGCAGGGTGAACACGGAAAACTTCCGTTCGGGCAGCGCCCGTGCGCAGGCCCTCCATAAACACGGTCACTGCGACCGCCTCGGGGAGAGGGCTCGACGCCATACCGGTGATCAGAGTTCTCAACTCTTGGACATAGTCCATCAACTCCTTTTTACCCTGGCGGGTAGCAAGGAACTTCGACCGTATACGGTACGCCTGGTTAGGCGGCGCGAATACGCGCACTAGTTGCTGTTTCAGCTGATCCCAGGTCGGGAAAGCAGCGTCCACAGACGTGCCGCACGTTAGTGCCCATTCTTGAGCTCGGCCACCGAGCTTCGAGATCGCCAGCGCTACGCGCTGTTGCTCAGTCTGGAGCAGGGCCGATCTTATGGCCATCTCGACCTGTCGGGTCCAGAGAAGAAGGTTCTCCCCCTCCTTCCCCTCGAAGGTCTTCACGCTCAACATGAGCGGTTTCGGTCTATTAGACCACTCGTGCGTCGACGACGCGGCCGCGGACGATGCGGCGGACGCCGTTGCGCTCACGCGCTCTTGTACATGCTCTAAGAGCGCCTTCTCGTAGCTTGCAAAAGCCTCCAGTCTGGCGGACACCGCCTCTGGCCCTTGCGAAGCAAGATGAGCAATGCCCTCGGGGCCCAACAGAGACATAAGCTTTTTAAGCGTCTCTTGCTGGCCTGGCGGCAAGCTCGCGAACACAGCGTGTTCCATCCTCTCAGAGGGATCAGTCAAAAGACTCAGTCGCAGGATTGACTACAAGTGCTACCAAGTGCAGCGGGGCTGCCGTAGCTTAGCGTCAGAGGAAGACGGTTAACTCAACGAGTCAAGGATTAACACACACCTTATTAAGGGTTAATAGGCCTTAATATACGAAGGCACCTATTAACTACGACCTTAATAAAAGGACTTTACTCTTAGTGTTCCAAATCCAAACTGTTTATTTATCTTTTATTGCGGCTAGCCGCCTAGGGGGTAAATGTATGTGGTTAACTATCTAACATAGTAAAACCAAGTGAAATCCTACTTCAAATGCATAACGTGTGGCTCTCAGCCACACACACTCCCTCGAGTGTCCGTACATCAACTATGTACCTTACACAAAGTGTATCCATGTGTGGAACACACCAGGTGTAAACCCGTGTAACCCCGTTACATACACGAACATCTAAGGAGGCTGGATGGTTGTGTATGCGGCTGCCATCACGAGTGTGTACTATTTTCCAAGCCCCGTTGGTATTGTTTTGATCAACAGCTACTATCTTGATCCTCATAGGACAACCCATTCGCTTCGAACCACGCATTGTTCGAACACGGTCCGCTTCCTGAAGATGGCGAGTATTTTTTGGTTTTCCGCTTCTATCACAGGCAAAAAGCCTGCTTCGAATGTCACCATTCTTGTTTCTCTCCACCTTCAGTATGGATACATTGAAGCGTCTGGATAAGGTCCATTTGTGGATGACGTCTTCGGCAGCAGCTTCTGTGGGGTGCACACCTTCAGGAGGAGGGTCGATGTTGTAATCCTGTGACTGGAGTGTCTGATCCGTTAGGGTATCTGGACCAGCAAGGTTTGTATTGGAATATTGCATTTTGACTTGGGGGAGGAGGTTCCTGTACGTCCGCGCTAGAATATTGTTTTCTGTGCCAACCGATTGATGAAGCGAATGCGTTTATCTTTGAAGAAATTGGTACATGTATTATTAATAGCACTAAGCGTTTCCTTAGATCTTGAAGCACATCCTATCAGCTAAGATGCATCTGTTCGCTCTATCTATGTTTGGGTGCTCCCTACTTGGGTGCTCCTTAGTTTCTCCCCTACACGAGTAGCATACTCACGACTGGTAAAAACACACTGTTTTTTCGCCACTTCTTTGATATTATCGCCGTTTCTGCGTCAGTTAAATGGTCCAACACTCGGCTATTAATAATTGAAATAAAATCTTCACTCCAGTTTCCGAAACGAGCTGCCCTACAACCCTCTCCTCATTCAAGATCCGCTCTGAATCGGACCGACTCTACCATTACAACAGGCTTAATAGTTTTCCAAAGTTCAAATGCTGCGATATCAACTAAAGTCCATTTCTTTTTCATTTTTGGATCTACGTACAGAGGTTCTGCTCCTACAGAAAGCTAATAATAACAAAAAATAAGCCCTAAACGCCCTTTTTAAAAAATTAATCCAGGCAGAATTATATACCACCCGCCAGATAACTAGAAAGGCACAATATCATCATTTACAATCAACGTTTTAACATTCGACCTGTGTACTCCGCCGGAGCAGTACCTATACATGTGGATATGAGGCAGACAACTGTAAGAAAACCCTAGTCCAAGAAGGGGCGACAGATGGATACAATAAGGGACGACAATACCCGAGACTCTCCTCCGAAGGAAAGAGACCTTCACATCATCTTTTGCTACTAAAACCAACACATGACCAAGGCGCTGCTATCGGTGCAGCCCAGTTTGTGGATCAAAGACTTGAAAGCCGGGTACGTAGCGACTACAGCAGTATTCGCGGCGTTCTGCACAAGCGAAAGCTACCCGGATCTACTGAAGGGGAGATTTGTGGAGCTGCCCGGTGTGGTTGCCACGCACATCGACTTACTCGTCACATCCAATTCAAGTCAATGGCCCGCTGAAAAGCTTCGCGCCGCACCTTTCTTGTCTACATTAAAATACCACGATCTCCATAGACACTCGTGTTGGTACAGTTTTGCGCATTCATCGCTCACTCTTAACTCGAGCCTTGATTTTAACTTCCGGGCCAACGAAGTTGTGGTAGTCGTTAACCCATTGATGGGAATAACCCATCCCAGTCAAATTCGGGTTATTCTCCAGTGTGTGCAGCGTATTGAACCTCAGTCACATAAGATTTAAACATATCAGATATAATCAGTGTGCTGTTACAAAAAAACATAAAAATGTTTTAAATTTGGTAAAGAAAACTATAAGAATAATTTTAAAAAAGCATGCCCGGGCTTGATGTACACAGCGACAATGTGGGTTTTGCATGCGCACACTGTTCTCGACACGGCAACCAGCACGGTTGCATCACGAGCGACCGGCCTATGCGTACCATGGGTTGGTCACAGCGGTGGCAGTGTGCTGACGGAGCAAGGAGGCTGACGCGCATACACCACACCATAGCCCCTTCTTCCGTCGAGCGCGCTGTCGAATGTTAATGGCGCGGTGTCCGTGGTGTGTCGTATTCGACGCATGGTACTTGAGTCCAAAGTCTTTAGCAACAACGAAGGAAGACGTGAACCAGTGCTCTTCCAGGTACGTTGTCATCTTCTCGAACTGGTATACGTATCTCCCCACCAAAATCACAACCTCAACCAGTAGAGCCAAGAGAAACACACTGGAACCGCCAGTTAAAGCCCGGACTTCGGCTATACTTCGTGTCCTTCCAGACGGTACCTTCGTTGAGTGGCCAAGTGATGTTGTGCGCCTTAAAACGCATCCCTCGAATTCACAGATTCAATTCCACGTCTACACATCTGACACTTATTGCATGGGCCCAGAATCGTGAGCTCTGGGTAACTGCTAAAATCTGAAGGAAGGTGTGGTTTGTACTCCAAAAAATTGTAGTCAAACCTCCACCAGCTGCGGACGGCGTATGAATGTATGAAAATAAGCGTGAAGGAGTCACAGGGTTTGTGTTTGCTTGCATCACGTCGAATTCGAGAGAATTGGGTGGTCTGTCCTTACTTTGCGAAGATGTGTTTGAAGAATCCACACTGTTAAGCTGAAGACGAAGGATTCAAAGAATCGAGACGTGTACATTGCATCTGACGCTGTCGGGAATATGGGGCGATTTATCAATCGCAGCTGTGAGGCCAATTGCCGAATTGAAGAACTCTACGGAGAAGATGGGTCTGAAATTGCGAAAGTTACTTCGCGTGTGATTAATCCAGGCGAGTATATAACAGCGAATTATGGCCCAAACCAGAACTTTTATTGCACTTGTGGATGCTCCCAGTGTATCGACCGGGACCGACGAGACTCCCTCGTGCAAGAAAAAGTGACTTCCAGGCTTCGTAGCGGCAAATGAACATATCCAGTTATACAGCACATAAATTATGCGTAAGGTAGTATTTCCATTTTAGATTACTTTGTAGGTCATAAAGTAGCTTCCGTCACGTAACCCAATAAATCTCCAGTTTCATCTCACCTCCATTGTGTTCGCTTGGATATAACCACTTCTGTAATTTTCAACCTTGAGGATTTAACCACAGCACGGTATGCAGTGCGGACAACAACGTGTGGTGAAGCTCAGCATACCTCATTTGCACACTTCAACCACGTGGCGCGGTGTTCGTGGTGCGTCGTATTCGCTTGTTGCCATGAGGGGACCTTATTCCGAAATGAAAGGCCTGCATGAAATGGCCACGGAGTTCAACGAGACACCACGTTCAGTCCAGAAACAGTTGCGTGGCGAAGGTAATGAAGTGCCAGTGGCTGGTAATCTTGAGCCAAGATCTGATAGCGCCTGAATTTCCGGATGCGTAAGCGAAGTAGAATCAGTAAAGTAGCAGTATAACATCGTCCTTAATTGTACTTCCGTCCCTAACTGAAACATACATTCGCCTTTGTTTTGCCATCGCCCTTAATTGTACGGTCGTCGTTTTTATCGTATCGTCGTCTGATTGTATCATCGTCCTCTGTTGTACTAACCCCTCAATTCTATTACTGTCATCATTTATTATTGCACCGTTGCCCTTTATTGTACTATCGTACCTTGTTTTGTTTTTGATAATTTATAAATTCCAATACACAATACAAATTGAAACAACGGGATTTACACCTTCAACTTTTAAGCATGTCTACTCCCCATCTTCATGGAGCATAATCCTCATCGCTGTCAGAAGAGCGGTTAAGGTCACTCGCGTGATATTCGTCGACACTGTTGTCTCCATCAGCTTGCGAATCTTCTTATTCTGATTCTTCATCCAGTTCTTCATACTCAAAGGCGTTGTCTTCCGATTCTTCGTCGGTTTCCTCATCGCTGAAGGTTAGCCTATCGGGGACTGGGAACAGCTGATAACACGCTGGGTACTGCAAGTCACGGGGTTGAATATTGCGCAGATTCCGAGCGTTGTGCGCCAATAGGCACTCGTAGTCAACCGTGTGGCTACATTGAGGTCCTTCCTTCTTTGGTGGTGTCGCTACATGCTTGGCAATTATTGAAGTAGCCTCTAAACAGTGTGATTACCTTGAAATGATCTCTCTCAGATATTATAATGATATTTAGGACGGCCTGTTTAAGCTGTTATGACTGGCTTAAACTATGCTAGCACCAATGACTGGTGTGCAGTTACTAGAGCCTTTCTAGAGTAATAAAGCGCCCACTTCGTCTTTTGACGTCTCCAACTAAAGCTTCTCTCTCCTTGCTATCTACCTGCCTACCGAGCCATAACAATCATCGCATCACCGTCTTCAACTTCAAGATGCACGTAGGCGCGGCAGCCGTGGTTCAACAGGGATTGTCTGCTTGATGCACTATCGGTGGTACGGCTGCCGACAGCTGTCTTGGTCACACCCCTATGTACCACCATCGAGAGGATCCAGGCATATGACGCAATCGGTAACACCGTCGCGCCTAGCCTTGCTTGGTTCTTGGTGACCAGGTGCCTGGACGAGCTCCTCTTCCCCATTACCCGGACGAACTTGATCATCTTGTGCACCTTGAATCGCTTGGTGGTTGTCATTGTCTTGGTGCTCTGGCAACAATGTCCAAAAGGTCACCATCTCCAATCATCATCGGCTGATTAAGAAGATCATGTGCATAATCATCATACACCTGGTTCTCGGCGTCACCACGAGCAACTTGATCTTGGGCGTGATCATGCTAAATCGGTTTGTCCGTGTCGCAATCATCCATATGGTCCGACGGATTTTGCTTATCATCCGAATCGAGCAGCTGGTCCAACTGATCTTGTACGCAATCAGATTCCACCAGCTGGCCTTGGATTCCAGCTGACTCCGTTGCTGACGACGTCGCTCTCGGTGGTATGCTGCGTCGCGTTGTTGCCTTGATGCAGCTAACTGGCTCCGGTGCTCTATGCGATCGGCGAGATTGCGACATTTACTGCCTCGATGATGGCGCATGACATGATGCCGCGAGTGACCTTAACAGCTCTTCTGACAGCGATGAGGATTATGCTCCATAAAGATGGGGAGTAGACATGAGTGATAGTGCTTAAAGTTGAAGGTGTAAATCCCGTTGTTTCAATTTGTATTGTGTATTGGAATTTATAAATTATCAAAAGCAAAACAAGGTACGATAGTACAATAAAGGGCAACGGAGTAATAATAAATTATGACAGTACAATAAAGGACGACAGTAATAGAATTGAGGGGGTTAGTACAACAGAGGACGATGATACAATCAGACGACGATACGATAAAAACGACGACCGTACAATTAAGGGCGATGGTAAAACAAAGACGAATATATGGTTCAGTTAGGGACGGCAGTATAATTAAGGACGATGTTATACTGTTACTTTACTGATTCACTTCACTTACGCATCCGGAAATTCGGGCACTATCAGATCTTGGCTCAAGATCACCAGCCACTGGCACTTCATTACCTTCGCCACACAACTGTTTCTCGACTGAGCGTCAAACTCGTATATATCAGGTGGCTCTCTAAGGCGCCGCCTTTTGTACAGTTTCAGTCGTGCACAATACTTCATTCGTCGTTGCCATTCATTGCAACTGAGTGCATCGAACTTGTGAACCCTGAGAAGGATGCTAACGGCTTCAATTGGGCCAAAACGTCTATGGTGCAACCCGGTTTGGACGTTCCCGCTGATGGTGGACGTTACTCGAAAACTGAGAGAAATTGTTGCCGTATTTCCAGAGGAATATGCTAATTGTTTCATTGAGGGTCTTGCATAGTAACTCTATAATATAATTGTTCTCGTGTTCTGGTATGATATTTGAAAATAAACTTATATGGATGAATATGATTAGCTATCGGACCATACTTAATTTTTGTATGACCTCTGGGCACCTATACACATCATTTCTACGCATTTCAACCAATGACCGAAGCTTCACTCAACATTTTTGTCCAATAAGTTCGCCTAGGGTTAGGCGAGTCATCTAAGCCATTTGATCGGACGTATCGATTCCGATCGCAGCTCAAAATATGTATATGCCAATGCAAATAGTAGGTCAGACACGTACCACTCCCATATTTGCACAGCATCGGACGGAAGCGATGGGCCTGGACGAGCTCCAGCCTGGCAACACGTTGAGGGCCAAGGCTACAGCGTTATCTTCCTTCAAGAAATTTCAGAAGGCAGAGGGCGTTGCAGAGGAGTACGTAAGAAAATGCATTGAACGCGATGTCAGTGGAAGATGTTTTGTATCTGTAATGGATAAGTTTGGAATTCATCTTGCATTTAGTAAAGGCAAAACGAGCAAATCTTTAGCTAGAAATACTGCCATGCAGTACTATCGGCAAGCCAAGCTTTGGCTACTTGACCAGTTTCCCCAGCATCGTGCGTCTTTAGAGACCCGATTGCTTAAAATGGGGAAAACGCTTGACAGCTTCTGTTTGAAGCGCGAGGGTGGTGGTTTCGTTAACAAAGCACCTCCATGTACGAAGTCCGATTTAAAACAAATGCTTGTATATTTGTATACCAATGCTTCCTGTGATACTGACTACCAAGATGCTGCTCTGCTTTGTACCTCTTCGGCCGCGCGTCGGACTTGTCGATGCTGCGGAAGCGGAACGTCAGCGTCGACGCGGGCGGCGTACTCTTCTTGCGTCTGATCAGGGTGAAGACGAGCGAGGAGCAGGGGCTCTCACTATTCCCGGACGAGGAGTTCCTCACGTGTCCGTTGCTGGCCTTGGCTCTTGCCTTGATTGTCCAGCGAGCGCCCTCGGATGACTTGATCAACAACCTTCCCCACCAAGAAACCTTGACAACGGCCACGATCTCCGACGATGTATTGCTCGTCGAGCTCCTGAATGCCCTCGCCGCGCCATCGACACTAGCTGTCCCAGCCACCAAAGGAACGCCGTCGACGCCGACGGTGTACTCGCACGCCAACCGCGTCTTGGAGCGGATCGCCCCAGCTACTGGCCTCACGAAGGCACTCAGTTCGCACTCGTTTTGCCGCGGGGGAGCTCAACACGCGAACGGCTCTGAGGGATTGACGGACCGCTGGATCTTCGACCGAGGTTCCTGGAACATGAGCGCATCGAACAAGGGTTTAAACTACATCTTCAACACGAGCAAGGAGGATCACAAGGTAGCCAAAGTCCTCGTAGGATACGAACCGAAGACGAAGGTGATACTCCAGGACCTCAGCAGCTTCGATTCCCAGACACTTGAGCAGATCAAGCGCGTACAGGACGTGATGTTCATGTCCTGCATCAACCTCGCAACCTCCAGCTTCAACGTCAACAAGCAGGTCGTGGACATCCTGACTGCGGCCGTCTTCCGATACTTCCCGCTGTTGAAGGAGCTGGGCCACAGCAGTCCCGTCGTCACGCGGGTCGTAGGTGCTGTGCGAAGCGGTGGAAGCACGCTGGTGGATCTTCTTGCTTGGTCTGCGCATCTCTCGCTAGCAGCCGAGCCCTGTAACAACAAGCAAACTCCGGAGAACGACACTACCCACCAAGCACAGCAAACGAAGGAGCAGAAGATCATCGATCACCAAGCTTCTGTGATCAAGCACTTAATCGACATGTCGAAGCGACAAGACAAGCGGATGGACGCTCTGGAGGCCAAGCTGAATAACGATCCTGTTCTGACCATTAAGCGCAACAAGCCAAGTGAAAAAGAGGGAGAGCAAGAAGTCAGCACACCAAAGAAGAAGCAGCGCAGGAGTGGGGCAACTCACCTTCAAGCCACTTGGTTTGCTTGGTATGCCCATGAGCCACGATGGCACGCGAGCGAGCCCAAGCGACAGCGCTCGAACGCGAAGCTTCTGGTTGCGTAAATGAAGCTGTTCTTGGCCGACGGATTTGGGCTGGATCCAAGCGCTGTCAGCTACCGCGACGACGTCCATGCCCACTGTTTTGTAGTTGACACCTCGAGATCGATTTGCTTCCTCCACAGAATTCACAGCAGGGATCTCCTCCAATGTGTTCGTAGACATCGCGGTCTGAATCCATGTTCACGCTAGTGCAGCTTCGGAAGTGAAGTCCTTGCAAGCTTTGACTACAAAGCCCCAACCTTGCTGCTATCCTGGAGACCAAATCTGGCCAAGCAGATAGCATTTGGACGCCAGCCACTATTTTTATCAGCTGGATAGCCGTGTTGGTGGAGAGCCTGGGCGTTCCTAATCGGGATCGCGATCCCAATCATGCGCTGTGATTGGCCAGGCCACTCGCGCTTTTTCGAGAAAGCGTACCCCTGTGTAACTCACTGCGACCCGAGGCCCGGATCGCGCGCTGGGCGGGATCGCCGGATCGCCGACAGCTATTTGCCGTTTTTTCGCAAAGATGTACGCGCCACGATGGATGCAAGGTGCGCGTGGAGACAGCGCTTGTCATCGACGCCGACGCCTTCTCCGCCCCATCGCAACGGCGGCAGCGGCAGAAGCAACAGGACTGGTCCCTGACGAGCGAGCTTCTTGCATTCTCCGCCGGCGTCTAAACTGGAATGTGCACAAGGACACTCTGGTGCTGGAAGGCCAGTTTGAACGCTGCTACCGCATGAAAGTAGCTTCTTTCAACCGCTTGCTCTCTTTGATACGACATGACCTAGTACGAGACGAAGTGCAGTCGCGCCACCAGACTGGGACCGAGCCAATTTCCCCTGAAAATATGCTCCAAATGACGATCTCGTGGCTTGCGGGTAGTAGCTATCATACAACCAGGTGCCTGGGCGGTGCGTCCACTTCGGGCTTCTACGTTACTATCCACGACGTGATGGATGCCATCTGTGCGTGCCCAGAACTTCAGATTCGAGCACCAACAGAGTCGCAGCAGCGTATGCTTGATTTAGCGGACGGGTTTACAGCAATAAGCAGGGACAGTATTCTGACTGGGTGCGTGGGCTGCATCGATGGCTGGCTCTGTGAAATCCAGGCGCCATCGTCAAAAGAAGTACCGGATGTTACCCCGTTCTTCTCCGGGCATTACCAAAAGTATGGCCTCAATGTCCAAGCCATTTGTGACTCGCTGTCACGTTTTACTGGGTATTGCTTTGACTCGCCTGGAAAAGTACAGTAGGTGACTCGATTGCTTTCAAGAAGTGGAAGCTGAGCGAGAAGATCATGGAGCTTCCTCCAGGGTTTTACATCATTGGCAACTGCAGCGGGGCTGCCGTAGCTTAGCGTCAGAGGAAAACGGTTAACTCAACGAGTTATGGATTAACACACACCTTATTAAGGGTTAATAGACCTTTATTACCAAAGGCACCTACTAACTACGACCTTAACCCTTTCGCGTCAAAGCGTGCTTTTTTTAGTCTGACCCGATCTGTACGTTACTCAACCTTCAAGCCGCAAGGTCGCTCAAAAAGTGCCATACTGGCCCACTTTGTCAAAAGTACCACGGACTGACCATGGAAATCCATTTGAGCCAATCCCTGTTAACCAGTAGCGAAGGCGGTCTAAAATTACGATTATTGCCCCAGCACAAGTGAGTAGAAGAAATTCCCATAGTGAATCTAAGATATCTGCACATGAGCATTTCCATTGCAGTCGATGAAATTCTCATAGTGAATCTAAGATATCTGCACATGATCATTTTCAATAACAAGGCTCACGTTTGAACAATGCAAAGATCCCCATGCCTAACACTACGTTCCTCGACGAGGAGGACAGAGGTCTGGTACAGCTAGCTCGAAGATACGCTGCGCTGGGAACAGGGCGTATACCGTGGAAAAAGGTTGCCCACGAGTTGAACCGCTGGAAGCAAAGCCCAGTGGAGTTAGCGCAGCGAATGAACTCTCTAAAACGTACTTATGGCACTGATCTTACTAAATTTCCATCGTCATTCTTTTCTACCATTCGTGCTGCTCGCGGTCGCAGGAGCGCACATGTTGAGCTCATTCGGCGTCCACGAGCTAGAGAAATCTCAACCCAGAACGATAACAAAGCTGTGCTTGGAGCTCCGGAAAGAGGAAACCACCAGGACAGCCGTGAGATTGCAAACGAGGGCCGCGATACGAGTGTAGGTTGCGCTGGGGGGGGGGGCTACAACAACTCGTACGATGGATTCAACCTGTGGTATTTCCGTCTCTACAGCAGCTGCGAGAAATTTCGATGTCTATTTGGCTAAACCAAGCGGTGTACAGACGTGTCACGACTCCTGTGTATCACGAGGAGCGTGCTTTGGAGACAAGGTCATGAGTCAAATTGTATCTACCCTTTTCAAAGATATCGCTAGACGAGAACTAGTATATTCTGCGAGTGAGCCTCATTTGAACGCTGGGCCAGTTGCTTCCAGATGGCGTTATTTCGCTGATTAAAACCATTCAGCGGATTAATCCAATTCAGTCACGCGACGTTTTTCTGGATATTGGCTCTGGTGTTGGAAATGTGGTAGCTCAATTTGCTCTTTCGACAAAAGTCTGCGCCTGTATTGGCATTGAAATACGGCGTGTTTTGGCAGATCGCTGCAACGCCATGCTAGTTGACCACGTTGCAGAGTTGGCCAGACTACAAAACGTGGAGGTATATGCAGAAGATGTGAACCAAATTGATCTTTCGCAGACGTATCCATTCTCCAGCGCAACAATAGTTCTCGCGAACAATTTACGATTCGAGCCTTCCACTACACTCCACATCACAAAATGAGCTGCTCTTTTTGGCTGATGCGTGGCTGGTCGTCTTCACAAGCGAGGTTTGCCCCCGCCACAGCTCCACGTGCTCAAATGTGTTCTGTACTCGATGAAAGTTAGAAACCGTTGCTAAGTTGGAAGTGAGCTGGACTGCAACTCTCGTCCCAGCATATCTGTACACTGAGCGGAAGTAAAACAAAACGCTGTTCGTGTTATCATGTAAGTTCCTAAACAATAGCAGTTTGGTCTTCCTGGTTTGCGATGTTTTGAGATGTTTCTGCGTCTTCCCCCTCTTCTTTTCGCTGCTGGAACAATAAAGACGCTTTTCTCAGGTTTCCTTTGGTGGAGAATAGTTTTTGAGCAAGGTAAAACTTGTGGTACTTTCCTAAACAATAGCAGTTTGGTCTTCCTGGTTTGCGGCGTTTTGAGATGTTTCTGCGTCTTCCCCCTCTTCTTTTCGCTGCTGGAACAATAAAGACGCTTTTCTCAGGTTTCCTTTGGTGGAGAATAGTTTTTGAGCAAGGTAAAACTTGTGGTACTTTCCCAGCACGTCCACGGTGGTTGCTGGCAAAAGTACCGTTTTCTTGGTGTTGTGTGTACGATTTGGCATAGGCTTACGCCGTGCAAGGTGCAATGGTCTGTAACAACAGTAGGAAAGCGGCCCTCCCATCGGCATACAACGCAATGACGCCGTCTCTTCTGTTTGTCGAAAACCTGTTTGGAGTTCACCGCAACACAAGTTTTTTGCGGACTACTTGTTACTGAAGTAGCCCCCATTCCACACCGCCACATTGTAGGAGCCTCACTTGTGTTATCCTCTTAAACGCCACCCTTCGCTGAGTAAAACATTCTGCTGTCGCTAGGAGCCTCCATCCATTTCCCTGATATCAACTCTTGAGCAAGCTGGGTGATAAAAGAGCGATGAGGGTCTCGTTCCTTCGTCATGTCAATAGTCAACCGCCTTGACATGTACGCATTTACACGAGCAACGTCCACGATTGCCATTCCAAGTTTCTTGTACCATTTTTTAAATGTATGTCCGTCAGCTAACGAAAACCGCCCGCGGAGCTGGTCGAGTCTATCGACTCCCTGCATATTCGTGTTGTACTGCCCGACACACACTGGCGCCTCAAAAGGTTGCATTTTGGCGCCTACGCGCCGTGTCAACACAGTTCCGGTTGATTTATCTGCATTCGAGACCATCTTTACCACGGCACTATCAAACCATGACACAGCAATCATACTGTGTGCCACCGAAACACCTTGCCGGTACTGCCCGCGACGGCACTCGGCCTTTTTTAGGGCGACATGGTGAGGGAAGTGCAAACTATTCCCACGTATTGTCCCCCTGCCATATAATCCCTTAACCCGCAACGCAGCAAGTAGCTGTACAGACATGTAATAGTTGCCAGCATTTACCACGCGGTTGGTATGGAAAAGTGGGCGCATCACCTCCATGACTTGCCCTCGAATCACAGATAGTTCGTCTAGTTCTTGACGTAAATCTGCAATTTCCTCTGGAGTGACAACGCCTTGCAAGCGCTCCGATAAATCACTTGCACAGTGGACGCGAAAGTTGATGGCAATCCACGACGGCGCACAGCAGAGCAGAGCATATACGGAAATGATATTTTCCACCTGGCTTCATCGGATTGTACATTATCAATCGGCGACCGAACTTAGTCCTACAAGCCACGCTCGCCTCGTCAAGAGATACATCTCGCCCAATTTCGACATATTTCCCTCCGGTAATTTTCAGCATATTCAAAAGCGTACGAATTCTTTTGACAGGGTCGGTGTGTTGTAATTCTGCAGTTGATGTCTCTCCATCCTGGTTGGGTTGAAGTCGAACAGCCTCGTCACCTACATTAGCAGTACCTGGAAGCAATATGACAACTGGTAGATGAGTTGATTGCTGTTCAGCTGCGTTGTTGCTATTGGAAAGACCAGCACTACCAATTTCAGATGTGGATACATCCAGAATTGAGCCATTCGCAGTTGTCCTACTTGTAGCAGTTAGATTTGGGAAGTGTCGAAAGCAGAAATGCTGGCGTAACAACTTGAACCTACTTATAGGCATCACAGAGTCCAAGCCTCCGTGTTTTCCACGAAGAATGGAGTCTTCAACCTGCTCACCTCAGTAATTCGCGTATTCACCTCTATCCACCAGCTTCATCAAGTACAGTATTCCCAAAATGTCATCAGCTCCTGCAACGCAAACGGCTTGCTTGGATGAGCTCTCCGTGCCATCTGATACTCCTTCATCGCTTTGTTTGTCTGGTGTAACACTTCGACCCAGTAGTAGACCGGTATATACGCAAAAAAAACTAGCCGTTGCAGAGTGTTCGAACAAATGTCGAAATTGAGGCCGAATACGAGTCTTTATGGTAGTATCTGGGTGCTGGTACAAATTCGAAGGACCATCAATCTGTGCAGCGGGGTCGAAATTTATGTTCCCAATGCTCTCCACCTCCCGCATTGAAGATGGAATTACTACTTCGGGATTGTAAGACTCAAGCTGCTCCTGATCAACTTCTTCCAGGTCACTGTCGTTTTCTCCAATTCCAATCTCCGTGTTGTCAGATTGACAAAGTGATCTCCAACCAGGTTTAGTCGGAGAACCCACCACATTTTTGTAGTTCTCCATCCCCATCTTCACAATGCTCATGCTTACCCACTTGTCTGCTTTCTGAAATTGAGTGTCCAGCCAATGAACCTGAAATAGAGCCTTCTTCTTGTCATATCTTGCGACACAGCCGACGATAAATGCGCTTCCAGCATCGTCGAATACTCGGCCGGATAACCAGGTCTCTTTTGCAGGAGAGTATCCAACCAGTTTCTCAATGTATAGTTGAGGTAACGATGCAGCCGTAGGCGGTGACCGATCCCGAGAATTTTTGTTTCCGTTCTGGCTAATGGAGATGGCATCTGAGTTGCAACTGGCGACATTTGATATTTCATTTTCATGATAAACAGCTTCAATTGTAGCAGAATTTGCTATATCCAGAGCTTCTGCCAAGCTGCGATGTCGCTTTTGTGGTCTTTTGCTCATGTTTGACCAGGCGTCTTGCTTTTGGACGTTTGTTGTCGCTGTTTTTGCTTTCGAAGGCTTGTTTGCTGTCGTTGTGGGTGGTAGAACGGCTGGGGTACGCTTACAGCGCCTGATGTCGCAGCAACTAACTCGAGGGCACCCTGGTGTTGCTGTTGAAGTTGTCCAGTTTGATTCACATCCTGACTGCTTGACATCTGAACGCCAATTTGGCGAATATCAATCTCTGCTGGGTTGAGCTGCCTCGGTTCCAGCTCACGAGTGGTCGTTCGCCGTAATACACTGGCATCCCGCGGCTGCGGCGTTTCTGGGTTCTCAGTTCGTGAGAGGACAGCACGATGCAGGGGGTCGTTCTCGTCCATGTTAGTGAAGAGTGCTTCTGTTTCTTGATATATCGGTACTGTATAGTTTTGCATTTGCATAGTGAAATGAAGATGTCTAACCATCTTCGTCGTATCAGGCAGATTATGTCGACGTTCGTCGCACTTTCGTAAATTGCGTATATAGCCTGCTCTGTCGGCCAATGGGCTTCCGGCTTCGCTAAATAATTCATTTCAGCCAATGACTTGTGGCATTCAAAACGAGCCACAATGGATCGGTTTGCAGGACGGAAGCTATGTAACGGATACGTTGCTGAAGGAGTGGAACAACCAAACGGGTCATTTTGGCACACTGTGCTTTCAGAACACTTTTGTTTGTATGGTATACAAACCCACGTCATTCGTAAAAGGGTTAATAAAAGGACTTTTCACTTTGTGTTCTAAATCCAAACTGTTTATTTATCTTTTATTGCGGCTAGCCGCCTAGGGGGTAAATGTATGTGTTTAACTATCTAACATAGTAAAACCAAGTAAAATCCTACTTCAAATGCATAACGTGTGAATCTCAGCCACACACACTCCCTCGAGTGTCCGTACATCAAATATGTACCTTACACAAAGTGTATCCATGTGTGGAACACACCAGATGTAAACCCGTGTAACCCGTTACACCACCCCCCACCAGGATGTGGACACCCGTGTCCACGACACTTTCTTAGCGAGGTCTTGTCTTCTCAAGACGTTAGAGGTCACTTTACCTCATCACAAGTGCAAAGAACTTCGGCTCCCAGAGCCCATTATCGAAACTGCATTGAAAATGCTCTGCCTTTCGCCACGGTCGTCCGACCCTTCTTCGCCATCTTCTAGTGGTCGCATGTCGGGGCGAGACAGCCCACAATCCCCTCAGGCCACAGGCCACCACTCTGACGAGGAGACTGCTCCGCAGCGGCTCAGTGTACAGCAGTACCACCGCGAGCACCGACGACGTCACGGCTCCGCGAGCCAACGTCCGGGTGGGAGCAGGGCTCCGAGCTCTCCTGAGCTACCGACACCGCGTACGCATCAAGGCGCCTGGCTCGACGAGCTTGAGCAGGGCGAGATCGTCCCTGACGATGACGAGGAGCCTCCTACGCGCCAGGAGGCTGCCTCTCCGAGGCTTTCAAGCCCGGCGCGCTCTCGCGAGCTGCGGACGCCGAATCCGTTCCCGAACCGTGATGGTTCTGCGAACGCCCTGCGCAATGCGCCTCCTCTCTCCTCGAGGTACGAGGACGAACTCCCTGAGCCAGGTGTGGTCTCCAACGACCTGTACGGGGCTCAAAGCCGGCAGCTTGAGGCTGCATCTCGCGCACGGTCTAACAGACCTGTAGCCCGCCCCATTGTGGGCACGTCGCGTCGCGACTACGGTTTTGACCGTTTCTCCCCTGCCGAGGTCGTTCGGCGCGCTGCCTCGCAGCTCTTGGACACCTATACGTGTGGGCCCGCGCCCGGGACGACGGATGAAGTCATTCGTAAAAATCCGTTAGTATTTTATTGAGATAAATCACTGTTAAGACTCATTAAAATACGATTCTATTAACACTTTAATCCGCACTTAAGCCGGAAACTACTTGGGGTACTCTACACCATTTTTCACAAGGGGGAAAACGCCACACGTAAGCGGAGTTGACGCCTTTCGCCCCCTCCGTCCGCTGGCCATGATCGATCCGTCCAAAGACAAATTCGCCTACTTCAAGGACAACATCCAGACGGCCGAGGATAAGGTCCCCATACTCTCCATTAATCCCTCCATCGTTACTTAACTAATACTTTAAATAATAACTTTATTTTACTCAGGAGGAATTCGACGCCAGTCAGTATTACTACCACCGGGACGAGTTCTCGAGCGCCAAAGGCCCTGGAGGAAGTGCCAGTAACGGACTTAGCAGCAGTGGAGGCCCCCACCTCAGTCTCTCGTCCTTCCACGCCATGGCTAGTGGCTTAGGAGCTGGAGCGATGGATGCAGAGGCTGCAGATTCCAATATACCGCAGTTACAGGGCACCTACGCGGGGTACAGTAGCGGACTTATGCAGGGCAGCTCCAGTTCGGTTGGTTGCTGAAGTTTTAGCTGTTTTTAGCTGTTTTGTTAACATTTTATTGCAGTTTTTAGGTGGATCTGGAATCGGACGCATGCAAGTGGGAACAGGAGCGCTACCACCTACGCACGAGCTGCACCGAATTAATTCCGGTGCGTTGATAAGAGGAAAACGGTTTAAGGCCCGGTGGTATATCATGAAAACTCATTTATTGCTGTTATTTGTTGCGTAGGACGGAATTTCCAGATGTCGGCAGAGAACAAGGCGCCAGACATGTCGGAGTTCCCTGCTCTTGGGTCTAGGTAGGCTTCGTTATCGGTTTTGCTATGGATAAAGCTAACTAGTGGGTTCAGGATGGGGTCTCTGTCGCTGGACTCGAGCTTCGAAGGCACTGCAGCGGACCGCATGCGCGCACAACCGTCCGAATTTGTCATCCAAAAGGAGGATTTCCCTGCCCTGTCAACGTTCGGACCTGCTGCGAATGAAAAGAACCCCTTGCAACCACCTCCGGAACTCAAGAGACACTCGAGCTTCACGTCGTCTACAGCGGACGGTATGGTGTCCTCACGGTTAGAGCAGCAGAAGGGAGGCACTTCTATAGGCAGTCGAGCTGGCAACGCAGTACAGGCAGCATCCGGTGGCAGTGTAAATCTAGGCACTGAGGCGTTTGATCATTTCCGGGCGCCTCGACAGGACGAACAGACTGTGAAGAAGGAAACTAGCAACGGGGAGCTGGATCCGAGCAATCAGTACGGACTTCTGGGAATGCTACACACTATCATTCGGCCAAGCAATGACTCGAAGAAGAACCTGGCGATGGGCTGCGATTTGACATCATTGGGATTAAATCTCAACTCGACAGAGTACGTTCCTAAAAGCTTGTTTTGGTGCGTGTACTTGCAAATTAATGTTGAACGTCTTTGCTGTTGTCTAGTCCATTGTACCCAACGTTTGCATCCCCGTGGTCCGAGGAGCAGCTGACAAAAGAGCCGCAATTCTCGTTGCCAATGTGCTATTACAACCAGCCTCCAGTGCTCAAGACAACTCACCTGTCCAAATTTCACCTTGAGACGCTGTTCTTCATCTTCTACTCGATGCCCAAGGATGTCTTGCAGGCATATGCCGCTCAGGAGCTGTACAGCCGCGAGTGGAGATATCACGCGGAACTGAAGACCTGGTTGAAGCGGGCGTCTCCAGCTGATGCTGCTCTATTGGCTGGTAATGGAAACTCTTCTGTAGGGGGGTCAAGCAGTGGGTCACCCACCGGTGCAAACGGCAATGGCAGCATTGGCTCCATTGGTAGCGCCAGCACAGGATCTTCATTAGCAAACAACTCAATGGCGCCGCAGTTCCTGTATTTCGACACGGCAACATGGGAACGACGCGTGTTCACGGGGAACATCAACTCGATTACTGCCGGTCTGTTAAGCGAGGAGGAGATCCGGGTGAAGTTTAACGCGACTTCGTAATATACCACGAACTTCAGCAGCTCTGGGCGTGCATCCAGGTGGCAAGGCTGTGCTGTTGATATTGTTAATCTATAGTTTGTGGCGTCCTTACCACTTTCAGCTATGGTGTGTGCTGTGAAGCGTGCTAGGGATTGCCAGGAGAGAGCGGAGAGCTGAACAGCAGACCACAGGTAGACTGTCTATCATCTACAGGTAGTGCACTGATGCTTCTCCTCTCTCTATTGTCAATTTGCTGCTGTTCATAGATAATTCCCCCTTCCGGCCTCCCAGTCTTGTGCATTTCCTGCTTCAGCGCAGTATGCTGAGGCTGCACATTCACCACTTATAAGAAAAATCAATCATGGGGGCTTCACCTATCGACTCGCGTTCATCGAGAGGCATCCACGATCTGTTTACCGCCGAGAGCTAGTTCCAGCTGCTTCAATTGCTCCTGTTGCTCCTGCACAGCCGCGAGGAGCTCGAGCTTTTCAGCCTCCAGCTTCTCCACTTGTGCGTCACTACTGGCAGCTTGCTGTGCGAGTCGAGTCGTGGCCATAGCGTGCTTCTGCTCCAGTACTGCGACTTTGATGGTCGTCTCAAGTGTCAGCTCCTTCTCCCGTTTGGTGTGTCTTCGCTTCATCGCTTCCAGTTGGGATCGCAGGGATCTACACGTACGAGCGGTAAGGAACTGACTAATACCTCTACTGTTTACAGTAAACGTACTGAGTTTCGCGTTGGGCGTCGATCACAATAGCGTGCATTCGTGCGCGGAGCCGCGTCAGCTGCAGTTTGGCGGCTGCTTCCCCGTTCGAGTCCTGCTGCTTCCGGGAGCAGCCACAAGACGAAGCTTCGACTCCCTCGTCGTCCTCCAGTGGTGCCGACCATCTTCTGACTTGGTTGTTCTCCAGCCGTTCGTTCTCCCGAGCTGAAGGAAACCCGTTCCTGTCTCCGAACGACTCCATCTCCTCGTGTTCATTGGCCCGGATCAAGCCTTGAAGCTCGATGATTTTCTACCCGAACGAAAGAGAAATCAGTTGACAACAAGTTGCAAAGCGGAGGGAAGGACGAGAACTTACCGTCTGCATCAACTGCTGCTCGGACGCACGTCGCTTCTTCTCGTCCTCCAAGCTCTTGATCAGCAGCGCTACCTGTTGGCGCAGCATGACAACGTCGTCTTGGTCTTGTTCGTCGTCGGACGGAATGGGGCGATCCGGGAACGGGCTCGTTGGAACTGGGCTGTTGCACCGACTGCTGCAGTTGCTACTACTTTCGTAACTACCGAACTCGGGGGTCGGGAACACGGGTGAAAAGCACTGACAAGGCACCGTTTGGGCCGTAGGGTCTCTCTTTTCAAGCACAAGACGGTCGTTGCTGGCGAACGCTCTCGGACTGTGCACCATGGCCGTCACTGCAGCTGCCGCGGCGGAACACCGACGGCGGGGACTATGAAGCGGCGTACCGGGGCCACTTTCCGAGGGGGTCGCTAACAACCGCTGCAAGACGGACCGGGGAACTCCACCGACGTGCGGTTCATGGAGCTGGCGGATCCCAGTGCCGTGCCACGATGCCACCATCTGCGAGCGTTGGTGATCGACAGTTCTCTCGGGTGGCCACGTGCTGGCTGGATGCTTCTGTGCGGAGGCTTCGTCCAGTCTCGACTCAAGTTTCGTAGTGGTTCCCCACTCTGCCGTTGACTCCATGCTCAAGTAAATCCCTTCTGCGATCGAAGGGCGGAGCTTCGTCCGGCGAGTGTTTGAATGCTTTGAAACCTGCGGGAGCTGCCTGAACGCTCTGAACCTATGAAAGAGCCTTGTAACGCCTTGGATCGGGGGAAATAATAGGATCCGCCAATGTGTTTTTTTATGCTGTGGTGCGAGAAAAATTTCTCAACCGAACGAGTGGAGCCACAAAAAGCAGTTGACTTGACTTAGTGGTTTCGCGAAAAGTTGCAAACGACTGAAACTTGAGCCAGGAATTGAAAAAAACTTTGGTGAAAGTTACAGACGTTCTGCTTGGTTTGTGAGGATGCAAATGAGCCTGACGAGGTATGCGACGTAACCGGTCGCAGTCACGTGCGGCGAATAATCTGTTTTCTCTCTGCATGGACCACAGGGACACCTTTCACCCCGCCTCGTCTTCAAAAGACTTTGATGCCGGCAACTCGCTCTCACTAATAGTGAGTCACTATCAACACTTCCAATCTTCGTCAGATGACGGTTTTTTTTTGCCAGGTTGAAGTTGTATAGCCGGTTCAGCGAAAAGTATCTTTTGGTGATCAGTTTCGGGTCAAAGAGGCAACATGTTCAGTCTAACAGTGCCTAATGAGGCAATTGACACTTCAGGCATCCTTGCAGCAAGGACCTTGCTTGACGAACCAATAATTACCTGCGTACTGCTGCACCGCAATGGGATGCAGCGACGTCGTTTTGGTGGCATTTTTGGCGTTTTCATGACTTAAATCTGACTTTCAACGGCTCTGAAGTTCATAGTCCGAGTCGTAGCGCACCTTAAATTTAACCCGAAGACAGTGTCCTATCCTAGACCTAGGAACTGGCGTCGTGATGCCTAACGTCGAACGTGGAACTCCAAACCATATGCGGTCGTCGTTCAGGATACGCAGGAAGAGCCTCTTGGTGAGAATCCTTGTTCACGTTGCCTCTTTACAACAGAATCTTTCGCAGACGAGAAAAAAAACGACTGAGAAACGACGTGCCACGCTATTCCGACCGAAAGCAGCCGAGACACGTTGTAACTTCCGATCTACATGCCGAAAACGTTGCCTGCCTGGAGTTCATCCAATAACGGGGAGACCATAGTGAGCATGAGTAGGTACGTGGCGATTCCCAGAAACACCGAGATTGGGAGCGCTGGTAGAGCGTCGAAGCGTGCGAGCAAGTAAAGAGTAATTCCCAGACCCTACATGATAACAAGTTGTTAAAAATTTCCACACACATTGACAAACAGTGGAGACTTACCACTAAGATACTGAGGAAACAGGCAGCGAACACGTCGAAACCGTGCAACGACGCACGGGCAACCAGTACACTGTAGAAAATGAAGTCACCCAAACCGAGCTTGATCGATTTGTCTTCACGGGTTTCGCTACGTTCAAGAGCGTAGTTGGAGCCAGTACCAGCGTAAGCTGGATACGTGTCTAGGGAAGGCGGGAAAACAGTCTGAATACTCGGATATGGTTGCTGCTTGGACGTGTAGTCGACACCGTAATAGGTGTAGAGGTTTCTCCAGAGACGGAGTTGATTCCGCTCGAACTTTTGAGCGAGTTCTTCGCTTCGACTCTGGCTCTGCGAGTTTTGGTCGTACAGAAACGCTTGGACTTGGCGTCGGAACTCGGCAGCGTTTACTGCACGATAGTCTTGAAGTGTACGACCAGTATCCTCTGCAAGTAGAAGACGGCGGATAAATGATTCCTCGGGGACTGTTTCTCTTGTAGCAAATCTTCTCCTGGGGGTTAACCCTTGTTGGATCCTGTTAATCTTGCCAATATGAGCGTCTTCCACATCCGCTTCGAACAGAAGACCAGGGATCGGTGTGCCTTTCTCCTGTACGAGATCCACAAGACAACGGAGAGGCCCCACCGGTGTCATGACGGCAAAGAGGTCCCAGAAGCCTAGGAGAAGCAACAACATCCAGACACTCCACTGCAAAATTTACAATAGGATTATAAGCACAACTGAGGAAAAGATAACATGATCACCTTACCTCGGGCAATTGAGAGAGCTGCCAAGCTACAATGACACTGGTTGCGATAAGGTAACCTCGTTCACAGATCGCGGGGATCCCCTTCTGGTAGAAAATACTGAGAACACCGACCATCGCGAAATTGTACATGACCACAATAAGCGAGAAACAGTCAATGACCAAGTTGAGGTTACTGCACAGGACAATAACGACGAGTTTGGAGCCCATGAGCCCGAGCAGCGCAGCCGAGTACATCATACAGTACCAGGCAAAGAGATGCATACCGTTGCACTTGTACAGCAGCACGATGGCGAATGTCAGGAAGGCGATGAAGATGATCACCAGTAGAGCATTGAAGAACGCCTCCTCGGTCTTCTCCGTAGTTGACAGCTCGGATGTGTCGATATCCTGGTAGTACATGTACGTCGTCATGGCTCGCTTCATTACCGGGTCGGAGATGTATGAGGCTGCGAGACTCGAGCAGATGATCGCTATTGACACAGGCCAAACCACTGCGAAGAAGCTGTTGAGTTGGTGAATCACCACTCCAAGGTCCACCTTGTCACTCTGCTCCTGTAATTGCTGTTCCTTGTCCAGCAGCGGCTCCTTATACATCGTGGAGCTGTCGTCCAGGTAGTGTACACTCGCCAAGCTCCTCGTATTCGACCTCGTATTCCCCATGAACGATTTGAAAATCTATTGAAGGGACGTGAGATCGAGGGACACGTTTACCGTTGACATAACGTCCCTCAAGTTCTAGCAGAGCCCTCAACACAAGAGAAGACACCAGTGATCACAATGGGGCCCAAGAAGAAAGGGGAGAAGGGAAAGAAAGGAAAGAAAGAAGAGGAACCTCCGCCGGAGGAACCGTCCGAGTATGACACGATGGATGTGCCGATGCTCAAGGAGGTGATTCAGATGTTGAGGCAGCAATTGGAGAAGGCCCAAGTGGATCGCAACTACGTGCAGCACGAACGGGTTCGCTACTGTCTCTGGAAGATTTCAATAGTGAAAGTTATCTGACCTCTTGCTACGCAGGATATGATCGAATCGTTCTACGAGATCACCAAGCAGGAAATACAGGACCACGAGAACCAGATCATGTCGAAAGACCGAGAGATGGAGATCATGGAGGACAACCACCGAGTGGAAGTGCGCGTGTACGTGCAGAAGGTCAAACATTTGGACTACGAGCACAAGAACAACCTCAAGCGCGTGCAGGCGGACGGAATGGGCCACATGGACGAGGAACGAGACCTCCATGACCACAGAGAGACCGTGTTGAGGAGTACGAAACAATCTCTGAAGCTCGAGCTCAAGGAGCGAGACCTGTCCAACGAAGACGAGATCGAGCAGATGAAACAGGCGCACGAGAAGAACTTGATGAAGCTGCGCGAACAGTTCGAGAAGAACAACGCGGCACTTGAAGGTCGTTGCCAGCAGCGTCTTCAAGACCTTCACGAGTCGCTGGAGCTCCGTCGCAAAGTGGACATCCACGAGATCGAAGAGCGCAAGAACCTGCACATCAACGACCTGATGAAGAACCACGAGAAGGCCTTTACCCAGATCAAGAACTACTACAACGATATCACCAAGGACAATCTGCGTCTGATTGATTCACTCAAGAGTGAGATTGCTGCTATGAAAAAGAAAGCTGCAGCTAACACAAAGCTCATGCACGACGTCTCTCAAGAGAACAAGCGACTGTCAGAACCTCTTGCAGCTGCAATTCAAGAGGTGGAGCACTTACGACACGAGCTTAAGGACGAACAAAAGGACAAACTGTCACTACGGAACGCCAAGGCGAGACTGCTGTATCTGGCTCAGCAGGTGCACAATCTCAAGCAGCGCCAAACTGACCTGACCGTCAAGTACCGCACCATGGAGTCGGACCGTAACGCACTGTACGACACGTTCGAGCACACAGTGCAGACCATCCACAAGAAGGGTGAGTGCAAGAACCTCATATTGGAGCAGCGTCTCTCGTCGATGGACGACCAGCACGCTCGAAAAGGGGCTCAATTGCAGGAGATCTTACTAGCCGCGAACTTGGATCCAGTCCAGGCGCGTCGGGTGACGGAGACGCTCGGAACGCTGTTGGACTCCAAGAACTCCAAGATCCGCAAGCTGCAGTACAGTGTGGCCAAGGAAAGCAAAGCGTACAACGACAGCCTACGCACATTCACGGAGAAACTGGCACAGTTTGGCATCCCAGAGGAGGAGATCCGCGCCCTCGGCTTCAAAATGCTCACCTCCAACGCGAATGGAAACCCAGCCGGACTTGTAGCAGTGGAATAAAGCTGGTTCTTTATAAAATTGTGAATTGGTGTCTAGTACTTGTTCGTTTTCGTGATGATGTAGACGCGAACTGTCTGATCCAAGCATGCCAAAGTGCAGAGACCCTCACGATCAGGACTGACAGCGTAAGGTTAGTACGTGCAAGCACAGTTATTATCTCGAATAACTCTCCCCACCTCCAGTCCATACTGACAATCGGCTGCGTGGATAGCACTCGGGAGTTGAGCAGCTCCACCGTACCACAAACACCATAGAGCCGACCGTCCGAGTCCTTGGCTGTTCTTGAAAGTGGGTAGTGGCTTGGGATACAGAAAGCGAAGAGTTAGATTAATAATACACAGCCCACAACACGCAGCACCACGTACTATTTGTACAGATTGAAGCCACCATTACCCCCTCCAGTCATGAACAGATCTCGGTTCTGAGGCAAGAATCGACCCTGCCAGATCGTCGATTTGTGCGCCTTCTCCGTCATACACGCGAAGCCTTGTTCCGGGTGAAACGTGCGTAGGTCGTACACACGGAACTTAGACTCGAGCGTAGTGACCAACAGCTTGTTCATCTCAATGTCTTTGCGGTCAAACTGCACGTTGACGACGCCGTTCTGGCAGTTGGTCTCCCACCGGAGCGAGTTGGTGCGCAAGTCAAACATTTTGATGTCTCCGTTGTCGTAACCCCCCACGACGCAGCGCTCCACGTCATTGTATGAGTTGCCAAAGCAGACTGTCCAGCAGTCTCTTGCTGTATCCTGCTCCTTCGGCGCCAAGGTCACCACTGGATCGGGCACGCGCACGTCCCAGACGCGAATGCAGCCGTCCCGACCACCTGTGACGATCTCAGGCGCCCCACTGCCAATATTCTGGCCCCCACAGCCGTCAATAGCGTTCACAATGGACTTGTGAGCTTGAGCGGAGTATACCGGCACGTCGGCCTTCTCCAGATCCCTGTCAACAGCATTTAACAATATTTAAAACTAATTTGCAGCTCAAATCGGAGCGTGTGCCCACCAGACGCTCATGACGCCGCCATAGTCGCCTGTAGCCAAGTGTCGGTCCTCCAGAGCCGAAGCACCAAAGGTTCCGCACTTAATTCCTTGCGGTTTCTCGTGCACCGCGTGTGTCTTGAGCTCTCCCTGGTTGAGTCCGTAGATTGTCAACGCTCCGGTGGCTTTGGGGTAAATTCCCATGGCCACGAAGCGCGCAGAGCCCGGGATCCACTTGGTGTCATTGGGCGTGAAGTTCACGCTCTGGTTCACGTGCTCGATGAGCTGTGGCGCGTCCGTCGTGTCCATAGCGGCAGGAATGAAGAGAGATGGTCAGGCGGCTCGATAATGCTGGAAAAGTATCCGCGTCGTTTCAGATGCTTGACCATTTTTAACCAATCATCACTTTGAAACTCAAGTCATATTTATCTGCGCCGAATTATCTGTAAATCGGGCCTTAAATCTGGTTAATTAGCAAACCTGAGACGTGGACAGAACCATTGTACATGATTGGATGAAAAGGAATAATGCAGATACCACATCGGAACTGGAAAACAGCATTTTTATTATAGTTATTTTGACAGTGCAAGTGATGCTTTCCTTGACTGCACTCGGCCTGCTTGTTGCCGTCGGCAATGCCGAGGCTTGTCCAAAGGCTGCTTCATTACGTCTCCAGTGTACACCTTTTCAACTTCAAAATGGCAAATTCTTAGTTCAATGTGGCAAAATGTAAGTTCAAAATGACAAATCGAACAAAGATGCGAAACGCAAAAAATTATATTCAGCAGCCTTATAGGAAAGGAGGTCGACAACGTAGTCACGGCGAAGGACCTTGATGTGGGGAAGGTTGCGGTAGTTGTTGTCGCGGTGGTTCTGCTTCATTGTATACATGCTGAATATAATTTTTTGCGTTTCAGCATCTTTGTTCGATTTGTCATTTTGAACTTACATTTTGCCACATTGAACTAAGAATTTGCCATTTTGAAGTTGAAAAGGTGTAGAAGCCCACCACCGGTTTTGAGGCTGTGATGTGGCTCTCGATTTGGTGCAAGCCATGCACGAAGACGGTCCGCAGACACCAGCTTCAAGCTCCAATCCGAATCACAGATAGAGAAGCGATACCAGTTGCTGCAACCTCATTAAACTGCCGCGCATTTCGACGCTGGAAACCATCGGACTTTTGCCATGCGATGGACAGGCTGGGCGACATCTTTCACATGGATTTCAGCTACAAAGGGCAAGGTTGCCCTTGCATGTAGGTCGCCAATCGAAAGTGGGACGGTTGCTGAGACCGTCGCTTTTCTACGCGTCCCGACGTCCGTGTGTCACTGCTTCTTTAACCAATCCACAGCACTATTTACAAATACATAATAACCTCTATTATTCTATCTTAACAGAGTGGATTAGCTGATTATTTATTTACTCTATAATTTACTACAAATGTGTAACCAAATATAAATTATTCGCATCAACTTCTCTTGCCTCTCTGCAAAGTTTTTTGGAACCCCAGTCACTTCCCAATTGAGCCCCAGCACTTCTTGAGTTGCTGCTGGGCGCCATGGGCACGCCAACGTCCGAGGAGGAGGCGCGCCACCAGCACTACCAGACGGTGGCGTCGGCCACGACCTCCGTACTCTCCATCATCGGCGCCTTCTACATCATCGGCCGCTACTGGTACGCGCGTCGACTCAAAGCCAAGTCCCTGTCGCTCTACGCCGCGTCGGCCCATCACCTCGACGTCACCAAAGAGCTCATCCATATTATTGCGTACCTGGTATGTCTAAAATCCATTTTCGACGTTTTTTTCTTATTATTGACAATTAATTTAAATTTTGACAGGACCTTTTCGGCGCTACAGGCCGAGCTTTCGGCGTGTTACCGACGGAAACGTTCGACCAGGCTGCAGGAGAAGCTGTGACTCCAATTTGCAAGGCCCAAGCCTTCAGTACGGTGATAATTGTTTTTTTTGTTATTTTGTTTTACTAATGAGTATTTATTTTATTGCTGTAGTTATTACTTTCGGAGATGGAGCTCCGATCGCGTGGAACTTCATCATGGCTCTCAATCTCTACCGCTGGGTTTGCATGGGCGAAGACCAGCAGATGCTCATGAAGAAGATCAAGTGGTACATCGTCAGCACGATGCTCTTCACCGTTGGGATCCCGTCCATCTGCCTCATTTTCAATAAATTCGGAGATGCCGGTCTCTGGTGCTGGGTGGTGGTCGAACACGACTCGACCGAGGAGCTCTGGTGGATGTTCGGCGTCTTGTACTTCTGGGTCATCGCTGGCGGCATCGCCATGACCGTTTTCCTCGTCCTCGTCAAGATCAACATGAAGCGGAGACTCAAGACGTACGAGAACGATGACGCCAACGACGCGTACTACGCGGTAGTGCACAACCTCACGATCTACATCTCCGGCTTCATCTTCTGCTGGCTGCCAGCCGTGGTGGATAGAGGATACGCCACGTATACAGGCCAAACGTCCTTCACGCTCGACTTCCTGCACGCGACCATCGTGCCACTTCAAGGCTTCGTGAACGCCGTCATTTACGGGAAATTCCACATCTGGGTCGTGCGTCACGTTCGAGAACCCTGGACGAGCAACGCCGTGTCATCCACGAAGAACAGCAAGCTGTCGGAGGATATGCTGCGCCAATCGGTGCGGCTACGAGAGCAGGAGCGGCATCACATGGGTACAGCGACCATCTTCGTCACTACGTTCGACATGAACTGGACTGCGTGTCCTACGAACCTCAGTGACTGGATCCCGGCAGGAAAAGACCTGTACGTGTTCTCTCTTCAGCACTGCGTTGAAGTGCAGACCATCGAGCAGGTAATTCGAGGATACCTTCTCCAAGTGAACTACCCCACCGCTTACCGTTCTATTACGTCGATTGCTGGGACGGCAGTGCGAGGTCACGTCCAAGATGTACGTGATATCAAACGTGCCTTTTTGCTGTGTATTGTCACTAACATCCTTGTATTGTGACTACAGGCGTCGGTTTGTCAGATTGTTTTTGTAAATAACGCCGACGACGCCAGTGGAAATGTAAAGTTCCAAGCAGCCGATGGACGGATCTGGGCACAGCGGAAGACTTTCAATGAGGTTGTAGGCATCCCCATTCGGTACTTCGACGCCTCCATCGCGTTTGTATCGTGCAATCTCAGCACTTCACGCAGCAACTCATCGCAGCGCTTGTACCGAGTGGAAAACAACATGTTCGCGAAACACGCAGTGGCTTCAAGTCTCGTGCACTCGTTCGGAATGGATGCGGATCGAGCTGCGGTTGATTTCCCGAATCTGTATCACCACACGATCCTCTCCGGCAATTTGAACTACGACGTCGACATGTCCACGTCGACGCTGGCAGCTTCAATCGACCAAGCATACAAGGCGGAATCTTTGAAGAGAGCTACAGACCACGCGATTGAAGCTCAGATCAAGGCAATTCGCAGTTCCAAGGGCACAGCCGGCAAGAAGAGCGCTGACTTCCAGTACAGCCATACAATATTTGAGGAAAGCGATAGCAGCTGGGAGATGCAGCGGAGCAGCGCCGAAGCTTCATCTTCGTCGAGTGGTGACAGTATTTATGAAGAAGTGTTCACTTCCTGTGACGACGACCTACCGTTTACTCTGTTAAGGTCTCCAGTGGACCAACCGCAGTTACCAGACATCCTGACACCAGTTCTGGACGAAAAGGATCCAGAAGACTTGGTGATTATCATTCAGGATGACGCCGGCAAGGGTGATAAGGCGCCCAAATCCAGCAATTGGGCCTCTTTCTTGGACAAACAGCTTCCCACACATTCCCCAGAAGCTCGTCTTGGTCTGTCCAGTTCTTCCAACAAGCAACGCTCAAGTGATCGACTGGGGTCAAGTGGACATTTCGTGCCTTTTTCTCGTGGAAACCACAAGAAAATCCGAGATCTTTTGTCCAAGTCCGACCTGGTCACTGAAAACACGGCCCGCAAGTGGTTGGAAGTGCTTCGGTACGACGAGTTGCGTGCTTCGATTGAGGCGAAGGAGATCTTCACTGGCTTCGAAGAGCCTCCGATTCGATTCCTGCCTTCCTTCCCGCGCAAGATTGGTGTCGCCGCGACGTTCTCGATGGTCGGTGAGCGTTCATGCCGAGATCTTTTCTGCGAGGCCGACGAGGAGATGCTTGTGGGAGATTCCCCACCAGCGTATAAGGACCGCATCCTGGCCCATTCGTTGAGTGACACGAAGCAGCGGCTTAAGAACGTGGGCTACTGGTCGTGTGAAGACATCGTGACATCTACACACAAACCCGTTTGCAGTATTTACGAGCTGGAGATCGACCGGTTCTTTTCTTACAACATGGATGAAGCTGCCATTGCCGATTTACGCCTAGGAAACCACGCGCTACGTGACAAACGGGACGTGCACGAGTTTAAGATCAAACTGGTGAAGCTGGATGCCAACATCTGGACGTACGAAGACCGTGATGGGGGCTCAGTTGCGCAGACTACCGGGTACCGCTGGAGGGGGCACGGCTCGAATCACTCGAGCAGTCGAACGACTGGCCAACGAAGCCACAGTAGTCGTGGCGCCGTCAATTCGAACAGCACAACCAGCAGCGGTGAGTCTTCCCGACACAGTGTGCGGATCTCCGTGAGCCGCAGAAAATCATCGATTGCCCAAGCTGTTGGACGAGTGCTTCGAAAGAGCCGCCTACGGTCTGGAAGCAATTCAAGCTCGAGGGCGACGACGACACCCAATCAGTACTCGGACTTCACAGTTGGACCGGAAGGAACTCAACCTTTGGCCATGACGAACGACCGTCTCTCTGCTCTCGCTGCCTCTCGACTCGAACTAGTACCAGTGGAACCCGTCAGCATCTCCACTATCTTCCCTTTGCCATCTGAGGACGTTTATGCGCTACAACGGAAGGTCTACGAGGTGGCGCACTTGGTTCAGAACGGATTCCAGTCCAGCGCTCGAGTAGATGACGACGAGGAATCGCAGTTGGCGTACACGAACTTCCGTACAGTGGCGTGGAGGGAGGCGATGGCCAATGGCGTGACGCATTCAGCTATCACCAAGGCGGTGAACGGCGGTGTGCACATTGCGATCAGCATCGAAGCTGAGAAGGGCCACGGAGGTCAAGGCGTGCTGTGTCTCAAGGAATCCGACTTGATGATGCACGCTGCTCCTGTTCTGTGTGAGGCAAAGCCGATCCCTTTTGATGTGACTTTGACGTGGGGAGGCAAGCATGTGGGCTATCTGCATGGCGATATCTTGTGTTCTATGTAGGAGAAGCTGGCTCATCGACGCTGAAAGCTAATTGTTATTTATTTTTGCTACTGATACTGATGTTGTCCTAGTTGTCGATATCCCCCGCGAGTTCCAACAAGGAGACGTTTGCTTCATCATCTTCTAACACTGGTGATGAAGGCGAAGGAGCTCGTTTCACCGGACTGAAATCTTCTTCAAGTGCCTCGCAGACGTCCTCGTCAGAAGATGAAGCTGAGGAAGAAGAAGAAGACAAAGCTGATGGTAAGTCTGTGTCTGATCGCCTTGAAGACAGATACGGAGGAAGTGGCGCTGGAGAAGGTGAAGGAGCGGACGGCAACGGGTGTGGCACCTCCCAGTCCACCGTCTCCGGTCGACACGAGCTTGCTGGAACTGTCACGTGCTTGATCCGAGCCTCTGCTTCGATTCTTTGGCGTCGTTCGACGTGCAGCTGCTTACGTAGAGCCGCGAGTTGTTCGAGCATGGCGTTTTGCAGCAGGTTCTTGGACTTCCTGAGCTTCTCCAGTTGTGAGCGCTGCGCTTCAACCTGATGTTCCAGCGCTTGTTGCTCTTCAAGCGATGACGCACTAATGGTCACGGCTTCACTCATGGCCTTGGCTGCATCATTGCGCTGTTTGGACAAAGCTTCCAGGTCTTTTAGAGCGGCCTCCATCGCCTCACGAAGAGCTCGTTCCTCCGTCTGCTTCGTCTCCAGTTGTGCGAGTAGTTCGCGACGTGTGGCGTCCAACGCGTCGAGCTCTGAACGCAACTGGCGTCCAGTTGCTTCATGCTGATCGACGGTTGCTTGCAGCTCTCGACAGACGTCCTTAGCAGCCAAGAAGTCCTCCTCCCACTTCTTCCGAGTGCTTTCCAACCTTTCCAACTGCAAATTCATCTCGGTTTCTCGAGCTCTCAGGGCTGAAGTGGCTTCTTGTTGGTCACGTAAAGCAACCAGAACCTTTTCGTGCTCGACTCGCTGTGCCTCCGTCTCCTGCTGTGAATTCTGAAGGCTCATCTTCAGCTGCTGCTTTTCCTCTTCCCAGCGTTCCAGTGCGTGCTGCGATCTCTCTTTTTCCTGCTGTCGCTGAGCTTGTTGATCTTTGAGTCGTGCCTCCAGCTGGAACTTCTCTTCAGCTTGTTCGTGGATGAAACGCAGCAGTGTCGCCTTCTCGCACGCTGCGGTCTTAACGTCGCCTGAGAGCTGTGCCAACTGCTCATCAAGTACTGCTCGCTCCTTTTCCAAAGTGGCAAGCATAGCTTCGCGCACTGTTCGAGCATCTTCCAGCCCCTCTTCGCGCTTCTGAGACGTCTTCAGCTGCGTTCCTAATACCGATGCACGTTTCCGTTCTTGAGCCAATTGCAGAGCCAAAGCCTCCGCGTGATCTTGTAGCTTTGCGATCTCGAATAAAAGACCAGTGTGAAGGCAACCGTTGAGCTCGTAGGAGTCCAGACGCGTGTCCAAAGCACGCTGTACAATGGAAAGCTTGTCTCTGGCTTCATCTCGTTCTTGCTGAGTCGTTTCCAAAGCTTCGTTCTTCTTCTTGAGAGTTTCTTCCAGTGCACGTAAGCGGGTACTGAGCTCCAGATTGCACTGGGCCAGAGACTTGCCTTTGGTCCCCATAAAGAACCGATGCTCGATTTTCTTTGCGTAGTCTCGGTTGTAGATCGCCTGCTGCTCGAGCTGCTTGCGCTCCGACTGGATGCGATCAATCTGAGGTAGAATTCATCAGTACGAAATGTCAGAGCAAACGAAGAAGCGGACACGTACCAAATGTCGAAGTTTAAAGATTTCTCGTTCCTGTTTCGTGTTGTGGCCTGCTACTTTCTTCATCTCACGACGCAGTTGGTCATTCTGGAGCAATAACACCAAGAGTTAGCAAAAAAAAGACCTAGGAATGGACATAACGATCCTTCCTTACCTTCTCGGTGACTTTCTCCAAGTTAAGTCTCGTTCGGAAGTAGCGGGTCTCAAGAGACTTCAATTCGCGATTCAGAGCTGCCACGTGGCTTGTTGGAGCAGGAAACACACGCTCAGAATCTGCCAGTTCGCCTTGCTGGTTGCCGAAGTGATCAGGAACTCGTAGATCGTTCACATCATCTTTCTTGTCCTCTTCATCCGACTTACTTCTCCTTCTCTGGTGATCTGGAACTGCTTCATCATTAACGCTACTGTCCGTCCCAGTAGCTTGCCCTCCTCGCATCTGCTTGCTCACCATGTCGGCTCGATTGTGAGGCTATTTTCATGGGCTCCGCTAAAATGTCGTCGTTTCAGTCCAGCGCGACGTTATGCTGGCACCATCCCAACACTGAAGAGCACAACAAAAGTTAGTACAGACAATGGCAATGCACGAGGGAATAATCGAGCAACAGGAGCGTGTATACAAGATGCAACATGCAAAAAAGATGGCTATCAAAGTGGCACACATGTTACAGGGCTCGACTCCTGCCAGCAGACTGGACCGCTTATCTGCCCTCGATGCTCACACCGGTGGCGCGCTTGGTCTTCCTGCCAGGCCTAGCAATCTCCTGCATACGCTTGGCCAGACGCGCCTTACGCGAATCTGGGTCCACCTTCTTGGCTTGGACGGCGTTCATGTCGATCTTTGACTGAGGACGAAGCAAGAAATCAATGTGCAGCTGCTCTGGCAGCTCTGCACGCTCTGAAATGTCGGGCTTCACGTCCGGATCGGCATTGCGACCACTAAAGACATTTCCACCGCGCTCCGTGGTGCGTACTTTGCTCTTTGACTTCTTCTGTCTACGACTGTACAACACCAACACGTCTGAGGCAAGAGAAACAACAGCATTCCACGAGGAAAACAACGTACGCTCGCTCACGACGGCGGTAAATCTCATTCTCCGCCTTCTCAGCTTCCAGCTCGGCGAGCTTCGAAAAGTCCAACGTCTTGTTAAACACGGCGCGACTCCAGCGTTCTACCAAGCTGCGGCAAAGTTCCTTGTTCTCAGGTGTCTGTAAACCATCGGGAACACATTAGTATCTTAATCAAGCTCTTTCCGTACCAAACGCTTGGACCTTTCCGTACCTCCTGGGGGTGCTTCATCAACACCATCACCACCTTTCCGAGCCCGCTACGCTTCAGGTGCTCCTTAAAGACTGGCATCTTGCTGACCATCTCCAGCATCTTGGTACGTAAGCCGACGTTCGGCAGCGAGCCGTCGTCCAGAGGCTGAATCCACTTCTTCACAATCTGCTCCCGCATTAAAAACATGAATTAGCACCCTTGTCGAATTCTCTAGAGCAAACAAATACGTACCGTGAGCAGGTCGAAATCAAGCAGCATGGGCTGGAATTGGATCTTGCGCAGGATATGCAGCGCGTTGTCCACGAACTTGATCTTCTCCAGAGCGGGCCGACGTTCCGCAATACTCGCGAGGTCATCGGCGTAAGCCTTGTCCATGCGGTAGAGCACCTCCTGCGTGATCTGTTCCATCTCCTGCGGTGACAGGCTGAGTTTAGTGCGGGAGCGTCCAGTCTTTAAGGACTTGAGCGTTCGGTCGAAGAAGTCGTCCTTCTGCTGCTGAGTCTGCTCGGGTTCGTCCAGCGGACGCTCGTCGTCGAACTGTTGACGGTCTTCGGCGTACTCGCCCAGCACGTCCGCTAGGTCGTCATCTCCGTCAATGAAGTCATCATCATCCTTGTTGGCCACTACTTCGTCCCCAGAGTCGTATTCGTCTCCTTCTGGACGGCGTTTGCGGTCTTTATCGTCGTCTCGGGACTTTTTGACACGCTTGGAAGGTGGAGACGATGGGCGTTTGGCAGGTTTCTCTTCCTCTTCGTCACTCTCCGAGTCCGAGCCGAATAAACTTTGCAGTAATACACAAGAAAATGTTTAGCATAAAGTACAATGTGTCGAAAATGCATGTCGAAAATACCCGGAAGCATCAGCTGTGGTGGTAGTCGATGCTGTCGAAAATACCATAACTCAGTAAGGAAATGGGATACAAGGGTGCGAAGTGCGTGGATGGATAGACTTTGTGCTAGCCAACCACTTTGTAAAGAGAGATGCGTACTGTGAGGGATCTGTTCGTTGCCAGAGTCGTCCGAGTCCTCATCGCCGAACATCTCGTTGATACTGCGCTTTTTGCGCTCATCCTCTGTCGAAATACAGGGTGCAGGTAGGCAGCAAATGGGGTAAGAACATGCAGGAGGCCAGTGGTAGTGCGAGGAGATAGGCTATAGAAGCACGAGACGTACCGTCGGAGCTTCCCATCGGCGCTGGTGTGGAGTCGTCCCTGTTGCTAGTAGCAATGCTCCCGGTATTTACGTTTTCGACACTTGAGTGTCAAAAATGAATATTGACCAATCACTACATACCTTCCAAACTTAATCACAACAACCAAGAGTGTTACGAGTCGTGCGAATATGTGACATGTGACAGTAGGTTGAGCAAAGTACAAAATAAATATTTTGTATGGAGAATGCTGGCGAAATGGTTACTTGTCCGTAGAGCAGAAGAATCACGTGACGACCAGTGTGGATGTGGCGTCGAACCCGAGTATTTTATTTCTGGGTGGGTCGACGAGTGGTCTGGATGCTAGTTCAGTGCTCGTTGTGACGCGTGGGCTAGGTGACGATGCTCCAGTACGTCGATCGCAGAACAACCCAGCCACGAGGTTATCGGTGCTGGTATCGGCCATGACGTCAAGGACTACGCGGTGGGAAACAAGAACAGCGAAAAACTGTGAGCGAACACTGCAACTGACTGAGGTTTCCGATGACTTCATTTGCCACTCGACCCTGAACTACGATCCGATCTCAACGGGCTTCTGGAACCAGCATGTTGCACTTACGACGAAGCAGCAGCTCACTTACTGGTGCAACCCATGCGCATGTTTCTCTTTCCGCTCTTCGTAGAACTTCTACCAATTGTCGGCGACCAGCGTCAAGAAGATCAATTCGCACATTGGCCTCATCTACAACAGCATGAACTTCATCAGCGTGATCAACCTCGTGACGGTAATAGAGGTCGCGTGCACCGAGTGTTCTTGACGATGGAGAAGGTGCGATTCAAGAGTCCACTTGTTGTGTTGTATACTACGTAGTGTATTTAATAAGCAGCCGAGTGTCGCCCACTCGATGGGGCATCAGCTTTGTGGCGTTCGTACGGTCTACAAAGGACAGCTCAGCAGGCGTACACGGTATCCGCGGCTCGAAAAAACTGTCAATCAGCCGCAACCAGCCTCCTTTTTAACTCGCCTGCATCGCCGTTAGGAGGAGAATTATACTATCGCCTCTCATCGCATTTTACATGATCACGCATGGCGCACAGCACTGTGCGTTGGCAGCAGTCTCTTCCTCCGCTGTCTTAACTGCAGTCGACGGTGTCACAACTGACCGCGTCACCTGTTGGTTGGTATTCACCATCGGATACTTTGGCGGACTAGAGTTCGCACTCGGTACCACTGGATTCAAGGCTTCCGCGTGCGAAAACGACGAGCGGGCGATCAAATTGGCGTTCGGCACCACTGGGTTCGGAGCGTCTGCGTGAGACAGTGACAACCTGGCGATAGCAGCAGCATTCGGCACCACGGGGTTCTGCGTCTCGACGTATGACAAGGAAGAGCGATGACTACCCGAGTCTGATGACGCGTTTCGCGGACGTCGACCGCCGTATTCACTGGACGCGTCGCTCTCAGCGTCCATGTGCTCGCTTCGGAGACTAAAGACCTCAGAGGGTGTGCCTTCAGGCCGGTGTTGCCGTGCCTGCAGCCCCTTAACCCACCGAGCAGCGTCATCCTGACTGTCGGCCTTGAGTAAGTACGACTGCTCTCCAATGGCGATGGAGAACTCGAGCTTGTCGTTGTCTACAGGGTTAAAGTCGATGATTTGTGTGCGCCACAGGTCGATACAGGCCAGCAACTTCTCACTTTCTCGGCTCTAAAAGTCGATACAACCATAGGTTAGAATGGTATGGGCATTGCAGCTATATCCAAATGAGTGTTACCTTGTAGTATGTGAGGTAGTGCGTCGTGGCTTCAAAGTAGCGGCGTTGCCACCGGTCGTGGCGCGACTTCTTGCGTAAATAACCTACCCAAAGTTCAGTGTTAGCATCTCAGTTACGTGGAGACGCTGTAGCAGTAGAAGCAGCCTACCTTTTAGCTCCGGGAGATCCATAGCCGCCTGTAACTCGAATTAATTCTTAGTGTCTAACCGAACGAGGTGGATAAGGAAATGCCAACAAATCAGGGATTGGGGACACAGAGTTTCACTATGGTTTGAATGTGTACACCACACGTACACCAAGTTGTAAGTCTACTTATTCCACCGAAGTATGGCTCCACCTTGCGATTGATGAATGACTGATGAGTGAATTTCTCTCCTGAATCTTTTCTTCGTGTGACAGCATGGATAATTCTAGTTTGAAAAAAAATGATCTTGGTTAGGAGAAGGATTTGGTGACATGGCTTCACTTCACACAGGTGGCAATTGGCACCACCATCAAAGAGAACTTCCAATCTCCTTGCCCTGTAAAAAGTTGGCAGCGGTTTTAGCAGACAAAAGGCAATTGTCGAAGCCCGATCCGAGGAAACTGTCGCCAGCTACGATGATGCGTGGGTTGGTACTGAGAACGAGAGCAGCTACTGGATCCTCTCCCTCCGCAGTGCTTGGGTCGTGGTAAGGCACGGTCACCTGCGAGATACTTTACGTTTGTCATGAGTCAAAGCATCTGGGGACACTGGCGAAATACAATAGCAAACGTACCGCCAACGGTGCAGACGCACATCGTGTTCAGCTGGAAGAGACGGTAATACCTCTCGCAGCGCTTTGGTGATGATACCCAGGATCTCGTCATTGGGGCGAGCGTCATCCATGAATGTGGAGCCGAAGGGCACTGACGTGTGTACGATCAGCGACGGCGGAGACTTGTCACTAGCGCGCTTCTTGCGATGATCCCAGCACATGAAGCGGATGACATCACTCTCGTCGTTGGAAACGTACTTGGCCGTCCACACCAGCTCCTCCACTATCGGAACTGCCTTTTCGTCGAAGACATAGGCTGCAGCAAAACGCTGAGAGTAGGCCACGCTTTCCAACGCGCGCATAATTTCCGGCGCCACGTGGAAAGAGTTGCTTTTCTTGAGAATTGAAAGCACCTACAGACAGCACCTCATCAATTGAGCATTGAGACGACACGAAAGAAATCTCAACCGAAGGATCGTACGTTCGGAATGGGGCATGTCAACACCAGCTCGTCCACAACTTCCTCCTTCCCGTCATTCGTAGCCACTTGAATGCGCTTGTCGTCTAGTACTTGAAAATTCTTCAAGTGGGTCGACAACTTCCTCTCGGTGCCTAATCACAGTTGAAATCGTAACCACGACAATCTCCAGTCATTTCCTCGGCACACTCACTTTCCATTAAATGCTCCACCATGGCCCGAAAGCCCTTCCCGTCTGGAGAAACGAGGTGCGACTTGACAGGTCCTTTGTGCGGGTCGTCAGCGATTTCGTTCTCAGCGAATGGTACCAAATGGCCGCTGTTCGTCAAGTTCTGACGGAAATCATCGTTGTGATCTGACTTGGGCGTCCAGTATTGCGCCCCCATGTCCACATGGACGTTTCGCTGCTTCGGGAAGGACCTTTAACAAATTAATTTCGTCAGCACAAGGACAGTTGATACATTTCTAATCTGTCGCTTTACCTGGCCATAACACGCCCACCTAGGATGCTATTGCGGTCCCAGACCATGACGTCCGACACATATCCTCTGGTCAGCTTGGCTTCTTGCAACAGTCGCGCCAAGGCAGCGCCTGTCAAGCCTCCGCCTACGATCAGCGTCCTACCCACCATAGTCCAGATTTGATTAATACACTTGAAGCCGAGGGATACTTTATCATCTCATTGGTCAATACTGAAAACGGAAGAGTCGTTATCCAATCATATCCCATCATTTTATTTATAGATAGAGGGCGCGGGGTAGGGCCTGCTTGTCCTGATACAAACTGGCCGGAAGAAGACTTTACTTGGGACGATGGCGCACACGAGAGGCTCGACGGAGCCGGCGCTCTCGGAGGCGCTCGGGGCCGATGACATCAACGTGAGCTTCCCAGCGCCTCGGCCAGCCTCTGTCTTCCAATTAGCGGGCGCTACGACCACCGGAAGCGGTCGCTTCGTGCTCCCCGACGTGGCATTGCGCAAAGTTGTCAAGAAACCAATTTTCGAGGTGCATTGGTGATATTTCGGACAACATTTGCCATTGTGCTGCACATGGCCATTATTGACAGTTATTTTGCTGCAGAACTTTGACGAAACGGCGTATAACGTGAAGCCACCGACGCAAATGTTACGCTTCATTGACGGACTGCGCTATCACAAGCCTACACCTGAGGAGAGCGAAACGTTAAACCTCAGCAGTGCTACCGAGAGGATTTATCTCCATGTACTCAATGATGTATGCAATTGTATTGCTAATAATCTTTGACAAGTAGAAAAAGTATCTAACGAAGTGATGACAATTGCAGATTCTGATGATGTGTGGTGCGCGTAAAGGAGCTCGGTTCAGTTCGCTGGATGTGAACCGCCTGAGAGTAATTGCCGAAGGACTGGAAAGTAGATACGAAGCAGTGGATGAAACGTTCCGCTCATTGCCAACCGAGGTGATGAGGTATCGTTTCCCTGGCGTGAAGAAATTGGAGGACGATCCGTCGCATTTCCAGTTTCTATGCAATCGTCGTCGGAACAGTTTGGTGGGGATGGAAGGGTTAGATCCAGAGGACCAAGTACGGCGGCAGGCTTTCCATTTCCAGTGGTTGGCGCGGCAGTATGTGGTGACGTTTGCACAGCTGAAGACGGCAATGCAAGAAATCTGCGACCGTGTTCAGAAGGATATGGCCGCTTTAGGAGGGATGTCTGCACCTACCCTGGCAGATATCAATGATGCAGGTATGTCGCCACAGTGTTATCGCTCAAATCGTGTAGGGTATACTCACTGGTGTGTGAACTTGGTTTGTGTCTGATGTTTGGGTTGGGCCATTTTGCTGCGCAGTAGAAGCAGAGTTTGAGGCGAAAACACATCGGCCGTTCCCGACGTTTCTCTTCGTCCTCATTCAGAAATACCACCGCGAGCGACGCAGCAAAAGTTCGGCGTGGAGTACTGATTCAGATGAGCCACCCGTGGACTCCATTGGGCAGTTCGCCCTCTATTTATCTACCGTACTACTGCAGCCTGCACCGATGACGGCTGCGGAGTTACACAGTGTCCAAGTGTTGCTGCAAGTTGTGTAAGTGTATTGGTGTGGATTGAGTGTTGGTATAATTTGTAACGACTATGGTGCTGTGAATTTACAGCAAAGCAGAGTTCCACGTAGACTACCATTCGATGGTTCTCGTGGTGACTAAGGTAGTACACGCAGACGGCCAAGTGATCGTGAACACCTCGTGCTTAGATAGCGGAACAAACGGCACTGAACGTCAGCGACTAAACGGCGACGTCCGGGTGCTGACACACGACGCGTTGGGCTCGCTGCTCTTCGCCTTCTTGACAACAGTTCGCGAGCTGCGGCTGGTACCGCGCGAGAAAGAGCTTCTGAACCGCGGGAAGAAGAAAGAGATGAAGAAGAGCGTCGTTGACGCATTAATAGGATAGAGGAGATACCGTGGGCTCGTGGATAGTGTAGTGTCCATGCAAATAGCTGAGCCCTCCGATCCCCTCTCTCTGCTCCGTTATAGATCATGTAAAGACGCTAGGATGAAGTTCATCGTGCAGGGCTCTACTGTAAGGATACTGTACAGTGAGTTCCCAACAAATTATTTTAGCTTAAGATTTTTTATTATAACAGTTTAGATGCAGGGTCGAGGGGTTTGCACTGAAAAGCTGACGTCGACGAACGTCTGCACTGCCGATAAATATTGAAAAACCCCATTCAGTCTTGCAGCAAGACGACGCGACATGGAATCATGATCGAGTTCCCAGCGGAATTCCAACGGCATCCATTTGCCACCCAAAACCGTACCGCTGCACATCTTTCGGAAAGATATTGGGCTCCAACTCAAATGGGTCGGTTGGCCGTCTGCTTCTCGCGGATTCGCGTCTCGAGCTTGCGACTGCTGTCCACGATATCCTCAATACTAGCGATGCACTTCTTGATCTGGCCGAAGTAGTGACGCTCAGGGGTGGACGAAAAGTCGGATGCACTGCCAGTCGAGTCCCTGCCTCCTTCCTTGAGAGCCAGCAGATCCGCTTCGCTTCCGGAGCCAAACATGACGCGCTTCATGTTCTGCGAGTTCAACGAACTGCTCACAGGCCTCGTGGTCACCTGCAACACAGGAGTCAAAGGCGCTGAAAGAGCGCGATCTCTCGTCTCCTCGTCAGCTGCAGGGTTACTGGACGCGTTCGAGTCCTGCCGTTGGACTAACAAGTTCACAGCATGTTCCTCCGACTCCTCATCGTCGGTTAACGAGTCCTGCGACTGTTTCTCCTTGTGAATCGATACATCTTCTTCATCTTCTTCCTCCAATATCTCCGTTTGGATCGAGTTCTTGCCTAAAACCTCGGACGTCGGTTCTGTTGCAGTGCTTTGTTGCTTGAAGCTGATTCGACTGTTAATCACTCGATCTTCTTCCTCCTGAGGCGCGTACTCCCCCACTTTCAGCAACTTCAGCAGCCGCTCCTGGCTTCTAGGGGTAAGTGGACGCGCTGAAACCTGCTGCATGTACTCATTTAGCACAACTTGACGAGCTTCCACTGTTTCCGGCTGCAGTGACGTTTTACGACTCCACCAGATCTTTGGAGGCAGCTTCACGGAGATCCGCGGGGCACCAGACGCCACTTTGAGCCTCTTCGCGAAGTGCGAGAAGTGGCGGAAGCGAATGAGGCGGTGGTAGCATAAACCTTCATAGTTCACAGACGTTCGGTACACGGTGTAGGCCAGGGGAGTGTCCGGGTGGCACGTCTGAGAGCCGATGACAGCCACGCGTAGCTGGCCAGACATGCTGCGACTGTTACTGGGCGGTGGAGAGCGGCGAGGGGACCACAAACTGCGGAAACAACGAGAGAAAATGTGGCGCAACACGGTCAACCAGTGGCTATTTCAGTATGGAGGAAGCGGCTTGAGTGCTCCGTCGCAAATAGCAGAATGAGAGTTGGGATGGTACATCTGTTCAATGCGGAAAGAAATGCCTGGAATGTTTAGGTTGCAGGGATGTTTACCTACTGTTTTACCGTCAAAAACAATTGTATTGAGATCGGTTAGGATTGGGTCTTGAATGTTAAGAGTATTTCTAGTTAGATGATTGCAAAGTAACTAACATCAGTACGTTGGAGATTCGTAGAGAGTGACTCACAGAAACATACAGGCGGTTGTCGCAACTTGAACAGTGCGCGGTCGAAAACGTGCGAACGTAGGTAAAGTTTCAAAAGGAGCAACTACATGTACGTAGATCATACTGAACGACTTGACACGTTGCAGAATGAGAGCAACTTTTTCAGATCATAATTACCGCACAGTTGGAGCTCCAACTCGGAGATCATTTGGAGTGTGTCGACGCCGTCTCGACTCGACGTCATCGTCGCGGCGACGACAACAGGCGCGTTGCGAGCGAATCGCACAGTAAATTCTGCGATGGATTCTGACAATTGCCTGTAAACTTTTCAAAACAAAGATCAAGAATGTCAAGTCATCCACTAAAATCGGCAGTTGCCTAATGATTGACCGAACTGGTCGATTGCAAGACGGAGGCACGAGACAGGCCGAACGTTTGCAAACTGTGTTCTGCCTGCTCTCTATGGATGTCACGATCGACTGTCGCTATGACGGGCCGTCATTGACGGCGCATCGAAAGCCTGCGTTTCAAAGCTGTATATCTGGAGAAAGCGGTTTTGGCCATTGCATTGAAGCCGAGCTAGATGCGCTGGACAGTTGATGGCCGCAGCCATGTTGGAAGTGTGTGGCCAGCAGCGAAGCTGAAGCTGCAATAAGTCGCTGGAGTGGACACAACGGCCTGATTCAAGGTTGCCGCGACGATTCGCTCCTCGTTCTAGCCTACGCACGCCACCCCGTACATGTACATGGCATACAACGACGCAATACATGTGGCATTGCCAATCATTACTTGTGTATGCACTTTTGACAATGTCGGCAATTCTTCTCTTCACGCTTTGAAATTCCAACTTGGAGGAAGCCAGTGGTCACACAAGCAGGAACTAGAGTCGGCACGTCACCAGGGAGACCCCGGCTGGTCTTATTCAGCAGAGACGGCTAGGGAGAAGACGTTTGATAGCAACTACAGCCCTGGGTAGACTAGTAGCCTGTCCTCATGCTAATCCCATTATACAATACACATTATACAAGATGAATGCACCACCACATGAACTTGAAGTGGACACTCCTTAGTCGAGACGCTATCAATAAGCACCACAACTGCGCGGTAGCTAGCCGCGATCCCCGCCACTCTACGCATGCTCCCTCATCGTCGTACCTCAGAACTTTGTGCCTCCTGTGCCTATTATACCAGAGGTCCCTGCCGGCCAGTATGCCGCAGAACAGAGCCACTCCCCAGAAACCACCAAATGCTGTTGGGTGAAGCCGGCCCTTGCCGCAGTACTCCACGCGTGATATTAGCTGCTTAACTCTTCACAACCGTGCAGAATCGCAACTGAGAGATAGGTGGCCAGCCGCGCACCCATTGCTCTCCTAACTACCGTAGCCCGCTATACTACCGCCTGTCCTCCCAGTCGCCACCGTCAGGATCTCCTTCGGCGACTCTCTGTGCCCGCTTCTCCGCCGTCCAAATGTAGTTCATGTACGTCGTTCTCCTCCTCCGCATACTCCGTTCTCGTACTTCTCCTCCGCGTCATCCCTCCTGTGCGATCTTCCACAGCCGCCGTCGATCTTCAACTTCAAGGTCTCCGTTAGTTCGTCTGGTGTCTCTAGTCTCAACTGCCACTGTCCTTCACCACTACTGGGCCCGATTGACTGCCGTCAACTTCATCGGGTAAACCACTGTCGTCCTTCAGTCACCGGTAAGATCAATCACCTCAGGTTCTCGACATTCCACTGACAATTTCTGTTGTCCAGGTTCCTGAAATTTATCTTGTCCACAACAAGTTACTGCACCGTTATGGCCTTTCGTGCCTGCACTTTTGGCATGTTGCACTGAGTTACTGTGGCCGAATGAGAATTACTCCACGATTACTGTTCCTGCAACATATAGTACTTGGGAGTGTTCAATAGAAAAGACATACCAAAATGGTTTAACATGGTTGAAGTTGCACTACTTGTACTTTAGCTACGGACACTTTCATCGCTGGGTTACTTGATGGTTCATAGAAATTCGCTATCACTATCTTCGTTGATGGTGCTTTGCGTCATCTTCTCACTCGCCAGGAAGCTGAGGTGTTGCAACATGCCAATGTGCTCCTGGTCCGCCTCCCGTCTCGGCTTGGTGTCCAGCACGGCCACCGTACCAAGAGCGTGTCCGTCACGAGAGAAGATGGTCGCACCGGCGTAGTAGCGGATCTTGACGGCGCCCTTGTCGCCCTTGACCATCGGATTCTCACGGAAGCGCTCGTCGTTCTTGGTATCCAGCACCACCAAAACACTGGGCTGGCAGATCGTGTGTGCGCAGAACGACAATTCACGCGGCAGCGTCGTGTGCGCCATGCCAATGTTGGCCACCAGTATCTGTTCCTCGTCCTCGATAATACTCACGTACGCGATGGGGCACTTCATCGTCTTGGCCGCAACTTCGCAGTACATGTTGAACTTACCAGACAGACCGAGTTCTCGGATGTTGAGTTCTCGAAGCACTGTCAGACGCTCATCCTCGTCGACCGGGTAGGGCGGTTCAGGCCACGGGTTCAGCCACATGCCGCTACTGAGCGTACTGCTGCGGTTGCGGTCTGCTGCTGATCCGTTGGACGTCTTTCGACTGGAGTTGGACGAATGAGCACTGCCACCGCCAGGACGCAGGAAGCCGGTAGAGCCGGCCGACGTTGGGCTGTCTAGGGAATGGAACGCCACGCACGACACACAAACACGCATGGATCGGGACTGGATCCGGTGATACAGCGAGCAGCTGTTGCAGATGACCTCACCGCAGGCTCGGCAGTGGTGTTTGCGTTTGAACATGTTGAAGCGCTTGTTGCAGATGTGGCAGCTGAAACGATCCTCGTCATTCACCCAGGACGTGTGCTGGATCACATCGAGTCTCGGGAGCGCAACAGCACGCGAGGACCGGGTGTTGCGGAAAGACGACTTGCGCGACGGCATCCTTGATCTAGATCCCGGCGTCTGGGCCATGCCGTTGTGCATCTGCGAGGCGCGGAAGCCGCCCATAGGAGTGATCGAATCGATGGACTGAGACTTGCGGAGGGAGCCGCGGTGCGATACACGGGGCATCAACTGACTGCTCTGTTCGTCCACAGTGTTGAGGTTGTGCTTGGGGAAGTTGTCGTTGTACGTGAACACATCGTCCGAGGAATAATCTGATGAGACGTCTGAATACCCGGAGCCTTCGACGTCGTTCGAGTTCGAGGTCACCGATCTCGTGTGTCATCGTCGGGTTGCCCACTTTCTGAGGTTCCAGTCGTCTGATGCGTGCTGTCACCTCCTTCTGTTTCTGCCATTCGACTGTTGTCTCCCTTGCATTCAGTACCGTTGGTTCTGGCCGTCTCAATTCCTGAAACCCCGCGATCCGTAGCTGTATCCACTTTCTCCGTGGTTGTCGTCTTCGGCTGGTCACGTAGAGTGTTCCTCCGAGCTGCTCGTTCCGCCCGTGCGTCCGTCTCACGCTGCCGTTTGACGTCTCCGCTCGTAGTCTTGTCACCGCCGACTGTACCTCGCGTGATCTCTCTCGCCTTCCGTTTACGTGTTCTCTCATCTGGCCGTCGGGCTTCCTCAAGCGTAGCTTCTGCTGCTGAGTCCCGTGCCTCTGTCTGTGACTGGTTCGTCGTCTGTTGCTCGCCACCGTCTGACGCTTGTATTAGACCATTGCCCGTACGCATAGCCCTCTGAGCTGTAGTTCCTTTGGTTATTCTTGGAACCTCCGTCCCAGTCACTAGATCTGCTCTCTCATCCGTAGCTGTAACCTCAGTTGTCATACGCGTCTCCGTTTCTTGTCCCAACGGTGAGTCTCGGTCGTCTGTTAGTGCGTCGTCAGCTGACACTATTGGTTCACGTGCAGGCATAGTAGAAGCCGTAGCATCCTCGTTCCGGCCTTCCGTGCCCGTCGCCACACCACAGTCATTCGTAGCGCCGTCCACCTCCTCATCCTGAGCTAGTTCTTCCAAGATGTTGTCTGCGATCGTCGTCAATCGACTCCTAGGGCAGTGATACGACGTAAGAAAGCTGCAGTGCACCACTAGTTCCTCGTTCGTGTCCTCTCGAGCCACCATCCAGTTGTCAAACCCCACGTCTGCTATCAATTTTGCAGGGCCCACCCATTGGTGTGCAAGTTTCGTCACTCCGGTTCCTCGTGGTGGTCTAAAGACCCAGGCTCGGTCGCCAACTCTAAAGTGCACTCTGTTCCGCACCTTCTGGTTGTAGTACCTTTCTCTTCGGAACTGGTCCTTTGCCAGTGCTTCCTTCGCGATAGTTGATGCTGCCGCCATGTGCTCAACCAGCTTCTGGTGATACTCAGGCCACCCTTGGATTTCTTCAACCCGGCTCACCCTCAGTAGTTCGTTCGGCGATCGCAGTCGTCTTCCCATCATTAGTTCGTTCGGTGAGTATCCAGTTGTCCCGTGCCGCGCTCCGTTATACGCGTACGCTGCCCATGGAACCCAATCGTCCCAGTCGCCTTGCTTCTCCTCGACGTACTGTGAGACCATGTCCTTCCAAACTTTATGGAACCGCTCCACCAAGCCGAGTAGCATCGGTCGGTACGCTACCGGTCGCGTCTGTTTTGCCTGCAGCAGTTGTATCAGTCTCGTCACCACTAGTCCATTCAACTCGGGCGCTCCGTCCATGAGAATCTCCCGCATCGGCCCGTACACTCCTACGATCCGTTCCATTATGAAACGTGCAATATCATCAGCCGTGTGTGCTGGTGTCGGTATCATCACCGCGTATCGGCTGGCGTAGTCCACCGCCGCAATGACATAGCGATTTCCGCGTGCCGTAACAGGTAAGGGCCCGGCCACATCAAGTGCCCACCGGTCTCCCACTGCACCAACTCCTTGACTTCTAAGAGGCGGAATCACTGCCGTTGGCTTCGTCTTCCGAGTAGCACAGTCCCTGCAACTCCGTACCCAATGTTTCACCTGATCTCTCATGCCCGGCCACCAGTAAACCTTCTCCAGCCGCCCGTAAGTTTGTGGAGTCCTCAGATGGCAGGCGTAGATCGAATCGTGTGCCTCTCGTAATGCCTTAGCGCGTAGTACCACCGGTAACACCACTCGTAGTGAACCATCTGGCTCCTGTACATGTACTAACTCGTTCTTGATCACCACAGGTCGTCCTTCATGAACCGGTCGTTCCCGTAGCTTCCGTATGAGCTTGTCATTCTTCTGGTAGTGCAGAATTTCAGCGTCCGTTAGCTGTGTATCGCCAAACTCGTCTTCAACACTCCATTCCTCGCCGTGCCTTCGTGCTGACGTCTCCCTATCACCTCCAACGCCTCTGTCACCATCATTACCCCCAGGTTCACTAAGTGATCGTGCTTCCGGCTGCTGCACGTTCTTCCCTGTACTCGGTCTGGTTGTTTTTTTGACCGCCCGTACTGGGGCGCGCGACAACGCGTCAGCGACGACGTTCGTCGATCCTGGTCTGTAAGTTATACTGAAGTCGAACTCCTGTAGTTGTAGCGCCCATCTGTATGGCCGCCCCGTCAAGTCCTTCTTCTTCATTAAGTAAGATAGTGCAGAATGGTCCGTCACCAACTCGAATCGTCTCCCGTACAAGTATGGTCGGAATAATTTCACCGCCCAGATGACTGCAGCACATTCCAGGTCCGTTATCCCGTACTTAGCTACCGTAGGCGAATTCACCTTGGACGCGAAGGCTACCGGTTGATCTCCAGCACCTTGGTCCTGCATCAGGGCGGCACCCAGCCCTACCACCGACGCATCCGTAACTAGTTTAAAGGGCTTCGAGAAATCGGGGTATACCAACAACGGCCTCCTAGTCAGCTCCTCCTTAAGAGTCTCGAATGATTTTTGTTGGTCAGGTCCCCACTCCCACTCCGTCTTCTTCCTCAGTAGTTTAGTCATGGGCGCTGCCTTCGTGCCGAAGTGCGCCACAAACCGCCGATAATACCCCGCCAGGTGAACGAATCTCCGTACCTCATCCGGGTTCTGCGGTATCGGAAACTCCCGTACCGTTTTCACAAGCGATTCCAGGGGCCTGATACCCTCCTCGTCTAACTCATGCCCCAAATACTCCAACCTCGTCATCGCGAAGCTGCACTTCTTGGCTTTCAACGACAGTCCAGCCCGCGCCAGTCGTTCCAGCACACATGCTAACTCCACCACATGCCGCGACACCGATCCCTTTGTGAAGATAATCACATCATCCAGATACACGAGACAGCTCTTCCAGGTCAGCCCTCGTAGAACTGCATCCATCATTCTTTGAAAAGTGCCCGGCGCATTTGCTAGTCCGAACGGCATACGCACGAACTGAAATAGTCCCTGTCTGGTAACGAACCCCGTCTTTGGTTTATCCTTGGTAGCGACTGGTACCTGCCAATACCCTGCATGAAGATCCAGACTGGAGTACCGTCGAGCTCCGTGCATCATATCCAGCGCCTCATCAATCCTCGGTAAGGGATATATATCCTTCTTAGTGACGTTATTCAGCAAGCGATAGTCTATACAGAACCTAACAGATCCATCTTTCTTGCGAACCAGCACCACCGGAAATCCCCATGCTCCAGTACCTTCTTCGATAACACCGTCATGCAGCATACTTTGGACTTCCTTGTCAATAACTTCCTGTTCTGCTTGTGAGTACCGCCTGGGTCGTATCTTAATGGGCGCTGCCTCCTCAGTGTTGATAAAATGCTCCACATCGAGAGCCGTAGCCGGTGGGCATCCATCCTTCGGTTCCAGTAGCCCAGGGTAATTCCTCAGTAACTTCACCAGTAGCTTCTTGTCCTTATCGTCCATGTCTCCGAACTTCAGAGTCTCTTCATTGCTGAGCGGCTCCTCGCGTACTTGTAGCTCATCCAGCCACTGACTAACTCGTTCATGGTCCAGTTCGCCGTCCAGTTCCAGAATCTCCATCTCATCTGTGACCGGCGTCCATGTTCCCAGTGTCTCTCTACTTGGTAATTTCATGCTCTTGCCCACCAGGTTCAGAATTGGTACCTTCACTTGGCCTCCATGTACAGTTACCAGCGTTGGTGCCACCATCAAATAGGGCTCCTTCCTCGACCTGGGTGTGAATAGTCCAACCGTTCCGTCCGCTTCCGGAACGGCTACCGTCACATTATGGCACGTCTGAGTCCGCACCTTTGTCTTTCGCATCAACCGGATTTTAGCTACACGTTCCCGCTGTTCCCGTGCACCTACGCCCGTGAAAGGCACCACCTTCTTGGTGTTGTCTTCATACCACTTCATTTCGCTGGATACAAAGTCAATCTTCACTCCTTGGTCGTACATCCAGTCTTCGCCGATCAGGAAGTCCTCAGTGTCGCGATCCACAATCAACGCGTCCACCGTCATGCTCTGAGCATACTGAGTCCACAGTACAAACCTATAAACGCCAAGGACTCGCACTGCCACACCGCTGAATCCTTCCATGAAGTCAACAGGAGGTGGGATATTCAAGCGCGTTCCCAATTCCTTCCACTGGCGCCCTGCCACACTGTATTGAGCTCCTGTATCGAGTTTCACCGCCGCTGAGTTTCCCCTCACTTTCACCAGGGCCGTCGGTAACAGATCCACAGTCGGTGCCTGTACTGCTCTCAGTTTCCCGGTCTTGCACTGTCGTTCTGCTTCATCATTCCAACTGACGCTGGGACTGCAGTACGTACTTCCGCTGTGATACACGTACGTCTTGCTAACCTTCTGTTGCTTGTTTTTCTTGAAGACCTTGACAGAACTCGGCTCACCACACTGAATCTCGCCGTCTTGAAGGCCCGTCAGTACTTCTGCATGCCCGCCAGTACGTCGATGTTCATTGTACCGGTAGTAGCTGCCTCCAGGATACTGCATACGACTGTCTCGGTTCCTCAATTCCCTCCGTTCCTTGGCTTGGGCTTTACGCACCCGCTTATCGTACTTCCTCTTAGTCCGGAGAGCTTGAACACGTACGACTTCACCATTCTGTTGCCCTCCATCTTGGCTGCCTGTGACTGCTGTTGTCGGTGCCAATACCTCATCCGTAACGTCTTCTTCGGTCCGTTCGCCACTTTCTGTTGTTGCAGCATCTCTTTCTGCCCGTCGTAACGCTCGTACTTGGCCTCGCCGTGCTGTCCTAGCGTGCTGTTCTTCCTTCTTACATCTCCACCGCTGCTCGGCCTCGGTCATCGATGCATCCAGCCGTCGCTGTTCCGCATCTCGTCTAAACACCCCTGCTTGACCCTCGTCCTTGGTTTCCAGTTCTTTACCAAGTACCGTCTGTATAGCTCTGAGCGCTCCGCCATCCCCAGTGTTCACCACGTCGTCCGGGGGTTTCTGCTCTTCGATCGTCACACCTTCCGTCTTCTCTTCTTCGTCAAGAGTGCCGCTACTGTCCACCTTCTCCTCAGCAGCCAGGTACGCGTCCTCTGACGATGAGTCTCGGTCGGTTACTGACGTTTCTGCTGGTTCAACTGTACCAATAGCTTCCGGTGCCTCCCGTCCTTCACACCCCTTGGTATCGCTGGCCGTTGCCGACTCAAGGTCGCTCTCTCCGGTGCTCTTCGTGTCAGCGTTCTCAGTACCGCTAGCTTCGGTCACCACTGTGGACGGTTCCTCGGAGGTGGCTCGTGTGTCGCCATCCCCAGTCTTCGAACCCTCGGTGTCCTCAAAATGCACTCGCCGTTTCTTCTTGTTCTCATTTCCGTCGGTGTTCTCCGCCACCGGCGCGTCTTCATCTGCCTCTACCACAACCTCCACAACCCTGTAACCTTGGTCAGGTCGATTGCGGCGCCTCTTCCTTCGTCGTTTCTGTCGCCCTCCAGCAGATACTTCTTCCTGCTGTTGGCTTCCTCCAGGCGTCTCTAGAGCTGCCAGTTGTCGTCCAGGCTCCACCTGTGTTCCCCGATCCGACCGCTGCGCTCCTGACCCACCTGCTGCCTCCGTCCCCCGTTCGTTCCTCGCGTGATGTTGGGTAGGGGTCCCTACATCCGCTGATCGTTTCCCGAGTTCCCAGTGTTGCTCTGACCGCCAGCACCTGTATTCTGCGCTACCGTAGGACTGGATTCCTCCATATCACTCTTCTTGAGCTCGCAGGCATGAGCATGATGCCCAAATCCGTGGCAGTAGAAGCACATGTCGTCTGATCTCGATGTACCAGTTCGGGTTCCTTGCTGCGGATTACGTTTCGCCAGGTAGCGTTGGTGGTTGCGAAGCCGGTCTTCCCGTGTACGTAGCGGTTCATCGTTCCTGTTGCTCGTCCACCGTTGCTGCTGTGCCTGTTGTGGCGCTGTGTCTTGACCTTCCAGCTTCAATGCCTTCCCTTGGCGACTCCCTTGCTTTCTGCCGCTGTCTTGAGCTCTCCCTGTGGTTTGTGCAGTTGTCGTCGCACTGGCTCCGTGGGTTGCGGCCACTTTCTCTTCCGGGACGAGTCGGTATCCAGCAGGAATCACTGTACTCCACTGATTTCCTCCTTGAAGTGGGGCGCTACCTGATGGCAGTACCAGCCGTCCTTCAACATCATACCGAGGTGGAGGTTCAGTTGCTATGCCGACGTCATCGTAACCCGTGACCACAGTTCCCAAGTTGCTGCCCCCTCCAGAGATCTGTTGTGCGCGCGCCAAGTCCGGTCCTGTAACTGCCTGTATTGTGCCTGCCGAGGCGACACGCTCGTCGTGGGCCCTCATTGCCGTCGCTAAGTCAACACCGTAACCCTCACCATACTCGCCAACCTGGTCCACCGCTGAGTTTACTGCTTCGTTGAGCGTCGCCGGTCGGTGTCCCCGAACGAGAGTCGCACACCACGTGTTACTCATCCCCGACAAGAACGAATCAACTAGCCATTCTTCGTCCACCGGGTTGCTCGATGCAATCTCCCTGAGTTTCTGCGCGTACTCCACCAAGGATTCTCCCCGCTGTTGTCGTCGATGGCGCAGCCGTGCGACCACTTCCGGGTTCGAGCGCTTGACCATGTACCTGTCCCTCAGGAGTCGGCTCAAGTTTCCGAACGTCTGGTCTTCGCGTCTGCTGAATGAGTCTTCCACCGTATCGTACCACATGAGCGCTTCACCCTCGAAACTTCCGACCATCTCAATAAAAACCTCGTGCTCACGCCATTCTGTACGGAGGATTGCTGTTTGTCTCCTCAACTCGTTCTTCACCGCCTTCAGCCAAGCCTTCACCGACACCTTCGGCTCACCTAAACCCCTGAACTTCGGCAACCTGAGCTTCTTCTCACGTACGGGTGGCGGATACGACCATGTTGGCGTGGGTGGAACTGCGTATACCAGTTGGGGTACAGGTGCAAGAGGTGCTGGAGGTACGGGTGGTACCGCCGCTGCCTGTCCTGCTGGAGCTGCTTGCCCTGCTCCTCCGTCTCCAACCGGGGCTGGTGCCGCTTGTCCGTGATCACCACCTCCGTCTCCACCCTGGTCCTGTCTACCGTCACCGCCGTCGTCATTTCCGGTGCCGTCACCGCCGTTGTCGTTACCGTTACCACCGGTGTTGACCGCCTGAGCAGGTGCTGATGCTTGGCTTGGTGCTGGTGGAGCTTGCTGCCCTCCACCGCTCGTTCCTGGGACCCCAAAATACACCATGTCGTCGTTTCCACCCCCGACACGAGGTGTATGTCCCGTTCTCGCTCGAACGTTGGTCGAGCCTGCCGTATAGCTACTCATCGCTTGCTGTGCTTGCTTAGCCGCTGCGTGAACCGGATCTGTCGCCGCCGACACGCGCGCCGCTTCCGCCACAGCGTCGTGTATCGAGGCGCGTCTCTCTGCTCTCTCGTCCCTTGAAAGAGTTCCCGTCCTCTGAACCATTCTCGTCCGTTTCTTAGCTTCCTTATCTGTAACACAAAATCCATTTCCAACTGTTCAGTATCCTCAGTAAACCCCCAGTATCAGTAACTCAGTATCGTAATGTAGTGCAGGGATCTCGCTAGCCAGTATTGCTCAGCGCCCTCTACAGGCCAGTATTGCCTACTGATCTCCGTTTCCTCGACCCGAGATAGACCAGTATTGTCTAGTGCCAGTACGCACCACCCCAGTACAGGTGTCTCTTCCATGGTCCTCGCCCTCTGTGACTAGGCTCGCAATGTCCGACAGTACACGAACATGCCCAGAAAGCCACTGTAATGACCACCATGTCGGCAATTCTTCTCTTCACGCTTTGAAATTCCAACTTGGAGGAAGCCAGTGGTCACACAAACAGGAACTAGAGTCGGCACGTCACCAGGGAGACCCCGGCTGGTCTTATTCAGCAGAGACGGCTAGGGAGAAGACGTTTGATAGCAACTACAGCCCTGGGTAGACTAGTAGCCTGTCCTCATGCTAATCCCATTATACAATACACATTATACAAGATGAATGCACCACCACATGAACTTGAAGTGGACACTCCTTAGTCGAGACGCTATCAATAAGCACCACAACTGCGCGGTAGCTAGCCGCGATCCCCGCCACTCTACGCATGCTCCCTCATCGTCGTACCTCAGAACTTTGTGCCTCCTGTGCCTATTATACCAGAGGTCCCTGCCGGCCAGTATGCCGCAGAACAGAGCCACTCCCCCAGAAACCACCAAATGCTGTTGGGTGAAGCCGGCCCTTGCCGCAGTACTCCACGCGTGATATTAGCTGCTTAACTCTTCACAACCGTGCAGAATCGCAACTGAGAGATAGGTGGCCAGCCGCGCACCCATTGCTCTCCTAACTACCGTAGCCCGCTATACTACCGCCTGTCCTCCCAGTCGCCACCGTCAGGATCTCCTTCGGCGACTCTCTGTGCCCGCTTCTCCGCCGTCCAAATGTAGTTCATGTACGTCGTTCTCCTCCTCCGCATACTCCGTTCTCGTACTTCTCCTCCGCGTCATCCCTCCTGTGCGATCTTCCACAGCCGCCGTCGATCTTCAACTTCAAGGTCTCCGTTAGTTCGTCTGGTGTCTCTAGTCTCAACTGCCACTGTCCTTCACCACTACTGGGCCCGATTGACTGCCGTCAACTTCATCGGGTAAACCACTGTCGTCCTTCAGTCACCGGTAAGATCAATCACCTCAGGTTCTCGACATTCCACTGACAATTTCTGTTGTCCAGGTTCCTGAAATTTATCTTGTCCACAACAAGTTACTGCACCGTTATGGCCTTTCGTGCCTGCACTTTTGGCATGTTGCACTGAGTTACTGTGGCCGAATGAGAATTACTCCACGATTACTGTTCCTGCAACATATAGTACTTGGGAGTGTTCAATAGAAAAGACATACCAAAATGGTTTAACATGGTTGAAGTTGCACTACTTGTACTTTAGCTACGGACACTTTCATCGCTGGGTTACTTGATGGTTCATAGAAATTCGCTATCACTATCTTCGTTGATGGTGCTTTGCGTCATCTTCTCACTCGCCAGGAAGCTGAGGTGTTGCAACATGCCAATGTGCTCCTGGTCCGCCTCCCGTCTCGGCTTGGTGTCCAGCACGGCCACCGTACCAAGAGCGTGTCCGTCACGAGAGAAGATGGTCGCACCGGCGTAGTAGCGGATCTTGACGGCGCCCTTGTCGCCCTTGACCATCGGATTCTCACGGAAGCGCTCGTCGTTCTTGGTATCCAGCACCACCAAAACACTGGGCTGGCAGATCGTGTGTGCGCAGAACGACAATTCACGCGGCAGCGTCGTGTGCGCCATGCCAATGTTGGCCACCAGTATCTGTTCCTCGTCCTCGATAATACTCACGTACGCGATGGGGCACTTCATCGTCTTGGCCGCAACTTCGCAGTACATGTTGAACTTACCAGACAGACCGAGTTCTCGGATGTTGAGTTCTCGAAGCACTGTCAGACGCTCATCCTCGTCGACCGGGTAGGGCGGTTCAGGCCACGGGTTCAGCCACATGCCGCTACTGAGCGTACTGCTGCGGTTGCAGTGTTGGCAGTAGGGACTTAACCGGCCTGCCAAAAACTGGCCTAAACATAGTTTTGCCAAGGGGATTCGGCCATCAGGCCATGGCCGGCCAATGGCCGCCATTGGCCGGTCCATGGCCGGTCCAGACTAGATTCTGCGATCCAGCGACCACCCTGAGCAAGCCCGCAGCATCGATCGACGGGAGGACAAGAAGTAGCAGCTAGTGCGCGTCCGACGAAGAAAGGAGCAGCAGCATCTAGTACCTGTCCACGCAGTAGTCTGTAGACCGACGGGAGGCCAAGCAATAGCAGCAGCCCGTAGACCGCCACGCCCGACAGAAGGCCAAGCAGCAATAGCAGCTAGTGTCCGTCCACGACTGAACGAGGCCGGAGTAGCAGTAGCCGTACACGGTCACGCTCGACAGAAGGCCTACGGCCAGTTGCAGCAAGTCCACGGCTACGACGGACTGACAGAGACCTAAACAGCAGCTCGTCCACGACCGACCGAGAGCGTAGCAGCAGCAGATCGCACACGGAAACGGCCGACGTGAGGCCAAGCAGCAAAAGCAGCTCGTGCGCGTCCGACAGAGGCCAATCACCAGCTGTGTGTTCACAAAGTTAAACCCTGCAGCATACACTATTTAGTATGGGCGACGCCGGAGGACGTCCTGAGAGACAAGAAAGCAAGCATTTTAAAAGGCTCCCCCGAGTTGGGGACAGCAAAAGGAGGTTACAGCTACCGCGAATGCAAGTTTTGCAGGGCTGCGTTCCAGAATGAGGTGACCACTACCCCGCCGAAACCAATTATCGGGAGAGTGCGAAACTATCAAAGCCATCTCGCCAAATGCACATATTACAAGGCGGCTCAACTTCGTGTGGAGCCATTGGCGTCGCTGGCTGTTGAGGCAACGCCAGATGTAGTACAACGAGAGATCTTGACATCTTCAGCGGGAGGTACTCCCTCAGAAGTTTTTCCATCTACGCCTCAACCAGTTGCTTCACAAACAAGATCCCAGTCACGCTGTGCTGGATCACGAACGGCACGCCCACCTCATGCTCGCCGCTCACTGATGCTCGAGAAGCGCCCTTCGCCGGGCATCACCGCGTACAACCCAACCGTGAAGAAGACGAAAAAGAAAAACGGAGGTTTTCAAAGAGTGAAATTAGACAAATTGAGTGTTATCTCATCGAGCTGCACGCCGACAACCGTCTTCCGGACAGGTTTATTGAACAGGCGTCCGTTCTCCGGTTCCTGGAACTTCTGTGTCCTGGAATCTCAGACGTTCTTCCTTCTCGTCGAACGTTGGGTGGACGCATTCTTAAAGAACATGCAAGCCGTTGTAAAACGACGGACACGGAAGCTTTGAAGGCAATGGCGAAGGCTACAAACGGTTGGGTTAATCTTCTCTCGGATGTGTGGCAAAATATCTCCAAGGAGCACTTGTTGGGCTGTCAACTCTCTCTCTTCGGCATACTGCTTACCTACGCGCTCCTACCAGCTGGGGATGAGCATCATGGCATAGCTATTGCCAAACAACTTGAGCAAGTACTGGATCAAGCCCAACTAGAAGGGTGGCGTGTTGGAGCAATGGCGACGGATAATGCAGGGCAATGTGGACGTGCACGCCGGATTCTGGCCATTCGGTGGCCGGAGATTGTCTTCTTGTTCTGTTTTTGCGCATGACGTCAACAACCTCGTGAAAGCTGTACTAAAAACGAGTTTTAATGGTATTGCATCCAAGGCTGCAACGGCTGTCAACATTTTGAACGCGTCATCTTCGAAGTGGCTACCACGTGCACAAAAAATCATGAAAAAGTTTTACGGGAGATCTTTGGGGTTGCGGACGCTATGTGAAACAAGGTGGAACTCGATGCAAGGATGCTTGGCATCTTTGCTTCGCGTTCAATCAGCTCTGCAAACGCTGTATCGCCAATACAAAACAAATTGTGACTTTCCAAGTCAGTTGCGTGTTTTTGGTGAGTCTCTATTTTGGGAAGAGCTAAAAGAAGCGGAAGCAATTATCGCGCCACTATCGTACGCATCGTTTCGTCTTCAGCGAGATGAAAATACCCTGGGAGATGTCGTGCAATCATTTCGGGAAATTTATGAAGGTTTCCAGCAACATCTTGTTCGTCGCGACAAACTAGTTGAGTGCGTTGAACATCGTTGGGAGCAGTGTGAGCAGCCTCTGTTTATGCTTGGCTTTGCATTACATCCAGTTTACGCGGAAACAGCCCGAGCGTTACCAGAGACTGCTGTATCGGGAACCGGCACGCTATGTAAAATTGCTGTTTACTATTTCCGTCGGCTATTTGCTACTGAGGATATTGGCGAGATACGACGTGATATGCTGGCTTGGATGAAAGGTCGCTTTACCCGAACGAAGCCGAGCGAGTTTCCTAATGCACCATGGGAGTACTGGGAGTGCGTTGCGACGGAACGTCCCAAGAGCCTGCTTCCAACACTTGCCATGAGGATTCTCTCAATCGCAGTAAATACTGCCACATGCGAGCGTCTCTTTAGTGAACTTGGCGTAATTCACACCGCAAAGCGCAATCGTATGGCTCCGAGTAAAGCCCTCGATTATCACATCATTGCCAAGCATGTTCGCAATCGGTCGAAGAAGAGTGATACCGGAGATCCAAGGAAAAAGCTTCTTATTTCTCCCATTGAAAGGAGAAATTATAATGGATGCTACGAGCAGATCTAGCCTGTTCGAACCTTCACCCCAACAACAAGGGTCATCGAATGCTGACGATGACAGTGACGATGACGACCCGGGTGATGGTGTTGATGGAACTACTACTTTAACCCTGTGGGGGAGTTTCTTGACGAGGTATTTGAGGATGAAGAAATTGATGCGGGTTACACAGAAAACGAAGCTGGTCCTGAGCTGAGAGCGTTGAGAGAACTGCGTGAAGATGATTTAGAGGACGAAAATGAACTGGAAAATATCCCTTCCCCGATCAAGCACGAATTTCCTGCCCATAATGACAGAAACTTCCCACAAGAAGCGCTAGTACTCCAGGGATTTCGTGGTCGGAAATCAACACTTACGGAGCTATTTGTTTGACATTGCATCTAGGAATTACTACCACATTACTATGATAAGTACTCAAAGTAATATACAGCTTACCTTTCTTAATGTACAATATGGATTCGTCCAATTGGTACTGCTAATGCTCTCGGTCAGACTTTCACATGGAGACGAGTCGGTGCGGGCCTCTAAATTCCGTCGGCTGTGCACTTGATGTCGACGTCGGTATTAACCACGATGTTGCAGCTGGTATGTCTGCTGCTGTGAGTGCTGCGCCTGATAGGCGAACAAATAGGATCCTGGTAGATATCCTTCGGTTGCCGCAGCCTGCTCAGATCTCCGTCCGACACGCACGAGCTGCTTCTGTTTCTTCTGCTTGACCTCACGTCGGTCGCGGCCACGTACGAGCTGCTGCTGCTACTCCGGCCTCCGTCGGACGCGCACGAGCCGCTGCTTCGCCTTCTGTCGATCGTGGATGGGCACCAGCATGCTGCTCCAGACTGCTGCTCAGGTCTCCGTAGGACGCACACATGCTGCTACTGCTGCTTGGCCTCGCGTCGGACGTTGTCGTGCACGAGCTGCTGCTTATACTTGGCTTTCTGTTGGTCGTGGCGGAGTATGAGCTGCTGCAGCTGCTCAGATCTCCGTCCGACACGCACGAGCTGCTTCTGTTTCTTCTGCTTGACCTCACGTCGGTCGCGGCCACGTACGAGCTGCTGCTGCTGCTCCGGCCTCCGTCGGACGCGCACGAGCCGCTGCTTCGCCTTCTGTCGATCGTGGATGGGCACCAGCATGCTGCTCCAGACTGCTGCTCAGGTCTCCGTAGGACGCACACATGCTGCTACTGCTGCTTGGCCTTGCGTCGGACGTTGTCGTGCACGAGCTGCTGCTTATACTTGGCTTTCTGTTGGTCGTGGCGGAGTATGAGCTGCTGCAGCTGCGCAGATCTCCGTCGGACGCACACATGTTGGTACTGCTGCTTGACCTCACGTCGGTCGCGGCCGCGTACGAGTCCATGCTGTTAAAAGCTGAAGTGATTTATCCAATTCGTTCATATTTAAGTAAAAAGCTACATTTAAGCTATAATCGGTATAGTCCTTCCGCCACAGACTTCGGCCAATCGGCCTGGACGGCCTTAACCCGTCCGTCCAAATCCCAAGGACTTTGCCAACACTGGCGGTTGCGGTCTGCTGCTGATCCGTTGGACGTCTTTCGACTGGAGTTGGACGAATGAGCACTGCCACCGCCAGGACGCAGGAAGCCGGTAGAGCCGGCCGACGTTGGGCTGTCTAGGGAATGGAACGCCACGCACGACACACAAACACGCATGGATCGGGACTGGATCCGGTGATACAGCGAGCAGCTGTTGCAGATGACCTCACCGCAGGCTCGGCAGTGGTGTTTGCGTTTGAACATGTTGAAGCGCTTGTTGCAGATGTGGCAGCTGAAACGATCCTCGTCATTCACCCAGGACGTGTGCTGGATCACATCGAGTCTCGGGAGCGCAACAGCACGCGAGGACCGGGTGTTGCGGAAAGACGACTTGCGCGACGGCATCCTTGATCTAGATCCCGGCGTCTGGGCCATGCCGTTGTGCATCTGCGAGGCGCGGAAGCCGCCCATAGGAGTGATCGAATCGATGGACTGAGACTTGCGGAGGGAGCCGCGGTGCGATACACGGGGCATCAACTGACTGCTCTGTTCGTCCACAGTGTTGAGGTTGTGCTTGGGGAAGTTGTCGTTGTACGTGAACACATCGTCCGAGGAATAATCTGATGAGACGTCTGAATACCCGGAGCCTTCGACGTCGTTCGAGTTCGAGGTCACCGATCGTGGAGACGAAGACTCGGAAGACGCCGTTGAGCTTTCTGTGTACTGCGTCACGGCCTGCATCTGCTGCTTGTGCTTTAAGTCCGCTAGTTTCCTGGTACGGTCGGCTTCCATCCGCTTTGCTCGCATCCTCCGGCGGAACCGGAAGCGGCACTGCAGCATCCGTACAACAGCAATGAACTGCACGAACTTCTTGCGCTGCACCACAGTCCGAATGAAGCCCTGCACTTTGCCTGCATTTTTCCTCCGGATCATCATTATCTGACGGCGACGACGCAGCTTCTGGAGCTTCTTGTAGCGAAATCGGATTTGCAACGTCTTGACAGCATGAAGGTAGCGTAAATAGCGCGCACGGGCAGTGATACACAGCACAGCGTAGAAGATCTTGATCATGTGGCGGTGTAGACGCTGCGAGCGCATTTCCTCCAGAAACTCGTACGTCGGTTTCTTCATAAACATCTTGGTGAATCCCATCTGAATACCTACTGCCACGCACTTAGTGGTGAACTGGCCTTGATCCGGTCGTTCACAAGCGCCCTGAGGGTTGGCATCATTCTCCTTCGGAATCACATCAAGTAGGTTCTTGAGTAGCTCCTTGGCCTCGCTACTAACAACCGCTAGGTTCTCGTCCGAATCTGTATCAGGTAATCCAAACGAATTCCCTTGTTTCTTTGCCAGGAGCGGGTTCTTCGGGTTCTTGGACCTGCTTAGGCTGAAGTAGCGCGCGACAAACTCATCGTGCGGTAACCGGATCGGATAACCTGCTCTTGCCACACGAACAGCCTCCATCACTCCGTTGCAGCGCAATTGGTTCAACACACGCTCACGCTCGTAGATGCCGGCCTTACAGAGCTCGTTGGGTTTCAGACAACGCACGTAGTGGGGGTTCGTCTGCTGTAGCGTCTCTAACAACGTCGTAAGCTGTTCCTTAAACTGAAGACCGACACTTGCGCCGCGGTGCTTGCTCGTTTGCGCGCGTTGACGAGGAGATGATTTGGCACGATCCCGTGAGCCTCCAATGCCTTCACACAGAGTGCGAGTAAAACTGTCTTCCCGTGTAGAGTACACGAGCATATCCACAGCCTCTTGATGAAGTACATCCTTGTTCTTCTCCAGGAATCCATCCGACGAGTATTCCACGTGGCCTGCGTAGTGTACAACAGTGAAAAGACCACGTGCTCGTTGAATACGAGAAGCTTCAAAGCGAGGGTGACTGCCACACGCGCGGTAGAGCTTCGACGCCAGCGTCGTGTCGCTTCCCTTAGGCATGACGCATTCCTCGTCAATGAGGGACAAGATGCCAGTCGGACGCTGCGAGATCAAGTTCACGCAGTCCTGGTTATCGCAGAACTCGATGTACTTCCAGTCCACGCCTTGAGATTCGTACTCGCGCTGCTCCGCCTTGAATACGTAGTCGTTGAACTGTTGCTGCAGAGTTTCGTTGGCGAAGTTAATGCACAGCTGCTCGAACGAGTTCTTCGGGAACACCTCGAAGCCGAAAATGTCCAGAATGCCAATAAAGTGGAAGCCGCCCTTGGCCTTCTGGCTGTCGTCCATCTTGAGAAAGTGGTTGATCTTCTTCACCATCCAGTCGAACAAGCGGCCGTACAGTGCTTTCGCCAGTGCGTCACGTGCGTTGTTGGCCTGAGCAGCGGAGAGCTTCATACTCACAAAATCCGTTCCAGCACGAATACGACGCACACTCAGTGCGCGTTCCAGCTTGGTCGCGTCGACGGCCATCAGCGTGGCAGCGGCGTCACGAGACCAGATGCAGCTAGGCGCCAAGTCCGATTTCCCAGCTCCTGGTCCCATGGATTGGCCCAACCTGTCGCTGTTTTCATCATGCTCGAACGACAGGTTGCCAATGTGCATGAGAGCCGCTAAGATGTCGAAAATACCTGAACGTTCAGCAGGCGTGAAACCCACGATATCCATGGCGTCCATGACCCGTCGGAACATGTCCGAGTCCTTGACACCGTCTCGACGTTGATAGCACTCGCTCTGGTTCAGATACCGGTAGTGCAGGAACTGACGCGTTGTTTCCGTGACCTCCGTGTCTCCAGGAGGCATCATGTGGCCTTTAGGTGGGTCCAAGAACCAGCGTTTACGAGCTGCAGGGGCTGCACCGATGGCCATTTCGTAGAAAATGTGGTAATTCCGCTCACCCTTGGACTGTGATACAAGTCGAACCTTCTCGAGCAGATACGTCTGGATACTGGCGCCTGTGAGTCTCCCGCCGCTGGTGAAGTGCAGCTTGATGAACTTGCCGAAGCGACTGGAGTTATCGTTGCGTAAAGTGCGCGCGTTACCGAAGGATTCGAGCAGAATGTTTGTCTGCAGTACTTTGGCTGCAATCCCCTCGGGACTTTTACCTGCTACGGATGCCGCTAGATTATTCGCACCTGCTTGTGCTAAGTATTCCATGAGGAACTTGGTGCTTTCCGTCTTGCCACTGCCGCTCTCTCCACTCACGAGGATGCTCTGATCGCTCATGACTCCATTAAGTCCGAGCATCATAGCTTTATAAGCTTCTCCAGCGACATTGTAGATATGTGGAGCCATGGGTTCGTTCCCTTTACTTCGCATGGAGCTGTTTCTGGACTCGAAGGACAACAAATACTTGGCCATCGTGTCTTTGCTATAAACATCAGCGATTTTCTGGAATGGATTCACAGCTAAAAGAATCGCCCCCGTGTTGGTGTAAATCTTGTGTTGAGTGAATCGCGTCTCCAAAGCAGAAAGAATTGTCGTCTCGTCCAATTCAATGAGTTGCGTGAGGTCGTCCACATCGAACTGTTGGCCTTGAGCTGGAGTGATGACGCGGACGTCAGGTGCGTCCTGGTTCACATCCGCTGGGACGCCCCTTTCGGCCACACTCCCGTCCTCGAACTTAACGACGATGACAGCACCGGAAGCCTCGATGGGACTCACGTAGCGGTCGATGACCTGGCCGCGTCGCCATTTCTGCGGCTCTAACTGCACTTCCACCTGTGCACCCACGTCCATGGTCGGATTGGACACTGGTGGTGGCCTCCTGCCGCCTTACCTACTGGATGGGAAGGTGCTGAGCTTTGGGCGCCTTCGAGCACTCTGCCGGCGGGGCCGTTATTGTATGAGGGAGTCAGTTGGCCCAACTTGGTCGCATCGAGCAATGACGCTGCACACAACCCCACCACGATCAGGTAGGAGGTCGCTACTCACATACTTTTCAGCTTAGGAGAATTGATATTACTGTGGAAAATGATACAATGATAGAAATAGCTTAACATGGAAATAAGTTGACTGAGGACCTTTATAGAGAGTAGTGGGGGAAAGTTAGAGAGCAGTGTGGTGTATAATAGAAGCAAAAGGTCGTGGTTCAGTCTATGACCGACCAGACTGCGTACTGTACCGAAAAACGAACTGTCTCCTACGCTGCTGCGGTGCCTCCTGCAAGGCTTGGAGTCCAAAATGGAGTGGCGAATTGGAGAAAACTGCCAGACGGCGACCGAGAAGCTGCGAATGTGGCGGTGGAAATCTTCACAAAAACGCGTTGGATCGCACGTTGCGGGGTGGAAATTGGAGAATGTTTTGCAATTCTTCCGCCTGCATCAGATCTAGGTAATTTACTTACTGAAAGTTTCAACTGGGAATACATTGTCGTGATCACATGGTCCAGTTTTCTTTGCCAGCCGCTGCTTGGGGCATACGAGACGTACGTTGCACCCGTGTCTAACGCAACACTAAAGTGCATTACATGAACGTACGGGTTTAAGTATGGTGGAGACATGGAGCTTTTGGCGGCCATACTACTTTCTGTAACGGTCGAGCGAGCGGCGCCAAGTGCTTGTCACCTGCGTGCCACAGGCGGCATACATGTATCGTAGTACTGTAGACGACAGCACCGGCAAAAGTTGTAAATTTTCATGCTCTACAGCTCCGATACAGCGTTTGGTCGTCTACCAAAATCCAATCCGAAAATTGGTCAACAAACAACAGCAACGTCGCGACGTGACTCGTGCATGCGTGGTTGTGAACCACGATAGAAAGGTCATTGCCAGTCGCCTTTTGTTTAGATTTGCCGACAACTTGGCTACACGAATGAATTTCCAAGTGGGTTTACGGCTTCCCAAAGGATCCCCGAGCACGGGATCCGATCATGAATGCTTCAGATACTACAGTATCCCATACAGTAGAGCCCTGCAAGATGAACTTCATCCTAGCGTCTTTACATGATCTATAACGGAGCAGAGAGAGCGGATCGGTGGGCTCAACTATTTGCATGGATAGCCACCTTGGAGTCACAATTCTTGCAAGATCAACTGCAACTTATACAGTACTTCTGCAGCACTCGGTCGATCCTTCGGGTCTAACGCCACACACGAAGTCCCCAGTTCCACCATCGACTGCAGACTTTCAGACGAAAACTCGACGTGAATCTTCCCCAACGCCACCATCTGAAGAATTGCTGTATCCGGGAGTTTTCGACCTGAATTACTGCTGTCTTTCGCATGGGAGTAAGGCAAAACGTGAAGATCGAGTTCCGACAGCACCACTCCGAGCGAGAAAACATCGGCCTTGTCGTCGTACCGCTGACCCAGCATCACTTCCGGCGCCATCCACAAGGACGTCCCAACGCCTGCAGTCATCGTTCTGTCCTCTCGCTCCCGGGAGATACCGAAATCCGTGACTTTCGCTTCCAGTTCAGGACTCAGCAGAATGTTCTTCGACTTGAGGTCACGGTGGAGAATGGGCGGATCCAGTGAGTGCAGGTACGTTAACGCGTGAGCGACGTGGAGTGCAATTGTCACTTTGTTCCTGTCGAAACCCATTGGGACGTTCTGCGCTTCGTAGGATACGAGAAGAGCACGGAGATCGCCGCCTTCCATGTATTCCAAGGCAAAACACAAGTCAGCCAGAGTGTCCCATGCAATACCGACGAACTGCACGACATGCGGGTGATCCAGTCTTTGCAGTAATTTCACTTCGTCCAGAAAATCGTTCACGTGCTTGACGCTCTTACGTAAATGGGGAAGCAACATCTTGATGGCTACCGGTGTCCCGATGAAAAGGCCGTAGTAGACTTCACCGTAGCCACCTCGACTGATCAAATGCTGGACTTCCACTTTTTCACGAGGAATACGAGCAGCAGCGATATCTTCATCGTTCCAAAGTCCTGCCAGAGCTTGGGGTCCGAGAGCAAAATCTGCTTCACCCGATTCGTCCGTCTTGGGGTCTAACGTCGGAGAGTCCACTTTCCCGTATCCGTTTTCTTCGGAAGTTTTTTTGTTTCTCTTCCGGTACCACACGAATCCAAGAATGAAGAGCGCTACAACTACCACAGCAACGGCAATTCCCACAATTGTTCCTGTACCAATGCCTGAACTGGTTGTTACAACTGTGGCGACATCACCACTACTCGAAGGAGCTGAACTTGTGCTGTCGCTTGCGCTGGTGGACTCAGCGTTAAGATAGATACTGGCGTAAACTCTGTAGTCTGGAGCGATGCAGTCACCTCTTGAAACGTTGACACTGGTTGCAGTCCCCCCATGATAACTCTCTCCTCCACACGAAACATTATGGTAGTAGTCAATTGAAAACGAGTTATTCGAGTAGAGATTGGCAATGAAAGATTTTGTCCCAAGACTATCACCCACTTGGCACCTGCCAGTTGCCACTAACGCTAGTGTTTCATCGAGGTTTTCACATCCAGAATCAGTATAATTCTCAAGAACGACATAAGTAGACACGTCACTGAACGAACTGCGTGCGTACTCGAATCGATCCGAGATGTTGCACGTTTTGGAGACGTAGTAGGTTTCATCGCCAAAAGCCATTTCGTCACAAGTCCGATTTTTGCAATCCGCTTCGATTGCCATGGACAAAATCAATGGAGTTCCAACGCAGTTGTTGTTCTCGAAGACGCTGAAGCCGCGCATGACGGAGTCGGCGGTAACGGTAGCTGCCATCGCAAAGGACAGCGCCAAGGTGGCGTGCATCTTGCCAATTCACTTGTGGCAAATGCACCACATGGCTAAATTCCCACAGAATTTGTTCAGTTTAGACACTGAATTTCACTATGGCAAAGGAGCAGACAGGGCAGGAAGAGAATTCAAGTGGCAAAATGGTTCACTACCTCGGATTGCACCTTGCAAATTTGCAAGTGTATAAAATTTGCACATGTACCCTAACTTGCAAAATGTACGTGCCTATAGTTCTTGCGAAAGGATCGTGTGCAGTTTGTAGAGTGCTTCAGCTGCAGTTGGTCGCTCCTTTGTGTCCAGGGACACACACGCTAAGCCTAACGCCACCATCGACTCTAAAGAGTTGGAAGAGAACTCTACCCGTAGTTTCCCTAGCGCAACCATCTGCAAAATGACTGTTTCGGGCATTTTTCGATCCGAATCACTGTTGTCCTTTGCGTGCGAGTACGGAATTGTGTGCACGTCCAACTCGGACAGTAAAACCCCGAACGAGAACATGTCGGCCTTGTCGTCGTATCTTTCCCCTAGCATCACCTCTGGAGCCATCCACAGAGAAGTTCCTACACCTGCCGTCATTGTTCTATCGACTTGTTCTCGAGAAATTCCGAAATCTGTAAGTTTCGCTTCGAGATCGGATGTCAATAGAACGTTCTTGGACTTTAAATCTCGATGAAGCACGGGCGTCTCCAGTGAGTGGAGATAAGTGAGAGCGTGGGCTACGTGCAAAGCGATCGTCACTTTCGTTCGGTCGAAACCTGTAGGCTGTTTCTCCTTTTCGTAAATTGTCAATAGTTCTCTTAAATCGCCTCCTTCCATGAATTCCGAGACGACACACAAATCTGTAAGAGAATCCCAAGCTACTCCAACGAATTGCACGATCCGAGGGTGATCTAGTGTTGCCATGAGCTTCACTTCGGCCAAGAAAGCGTTCACATGTTTAACACTTTTGCGCATTTCAGGGAGTAGCATTTTCACTGCCACTTGCTGTTCATTGAAAAGTCCGAGATATACTTCTCCTCCTCCTCCACGGTTGATTTGTTGCTGAATAACCACTTTCTCTCTGGGGATCCGAGCTGTAGCGATGACTTCATCGTCCCATAACCCCACGAGACTGAGAGGTTTTTGTCCGCTACTGTGGCCGTCAATCCAAGGTGAATCCAGAGTTTTGTCCTCTGTTACCGACTCGTTTTTCCGACCAGCTCGAGGAGATCTGAAGGCGGTGAAGTCGTCGTCCCTTTCCGTTTCATCTTCGTGCTTTTTACCAAGATGCCACTTTACAAGCAGTGCCACGACCAGTACAAACGCCAAAGCCGCGACTGCAATCCCAACAATCACTCCAGTGCCAATGCTGGAATCGGTCGACATCTTGACTCCATTATCCAATCCTGACGAGCTGTTCTCTTGAGGATCAAACATATCCATACTGCCACTATCACTCTCTTCTTTGCTCGAACTTGTAGAGCCTGATGCTATGTTGGAACTACTGTCACTGCTGTAAAACCGGTAGAGACTTTGCTGGCAAGATCCCGTAGCCAGTGCTGCCTTATCAAGTTCGAAATACAATGAAGGTTCGCCTCCACATGCGCCGTTCGGATACAGCACCACGAGAGCTGAGCCATTGGTGAATAACCTGGTGATGGCCGATTGATCTCCGAATCCGGACGAGATCTCACACCGTCCGGATGCCGGAAAGACGTCCGCCTCCCCGAACGACATGCAGCTCTCGTTGTCGTACGTCTCCATGATCACGTAGTCGAAGTCTCCGAAAATCTCCTTGGTATGTGCGAACCGGTCTGGTACATCGCAGGTTCGACTCATGAAGTACGTTTCGTTGCCAAAGTCGATGTCGCTGCACTTGTCTTCGACACAGGAAGCAGTGACGTTGTACATGGCCAACACGTCCGGCGTCCCGGCACAGTTTTCGCCCGAGAAGATTTCAACAGCCTCCATTTGTGACGGCTTGAGGGTGACGAGAAAGAAGAAATCAAGCCGTTGAACGCGCCACAAGTCTCCAATGAACCTATCCTGCTGAAATTGGAAATTATGTCGGCGGAACGTCTGACCATCAACCTGCTTCTTGACCCTTCAACAGCATTATGTGGGTTGGATATGAAGCCAAAAATCGTTACGCCATAGTACGCGCCTCGAGCTCAAACGCAGGTCTGTTGAATGGTTCTCACAAGTTGTACAGACTCCGCCCAGAAACTGAAAACTACCTCCTGCTTATAACCTTTCAAAATCGGCTGTATCAGGCTAAGCATATTCAGGAGGTGGTGTCTGTCTCACGCCAATGTGGTTCACACTAACTGTTCAAATTTCGAATTCTCCCCCCAATTGCACGTCTTCGAGCAGAGCAGAACATGACGAAAGGCAAAAGGTCTCTGGCTAACTATCAACCAGAAGTGCAAGGTTATTGAAAAACATTGTCGCTGTCCCTCCCTGACACTGTCCGAATTGGGGCGCTGGGCGCTACATGCGTTCGAGCTCTCGCAACCTCCAGCCGATGCTACAATCTTTCGAGTCCTGCGGGACGCAGCCACCATCAAGGCTAAGCTTCAATCTGCTACGTACCACCGCTAAAGGACGGATATCTCGTGTACGCTGCCCGGAGCTTGAGATCCAGCTTGGCGAGTTTGTGATAGAGTGTCAGAGTGCTCATGTCTGTCTTTCTCGTCGGCTCATTGCGAAGAAGGCCCAGCGTATTATGACGAGCCAGCGGTGAGCTCACCAACATCACTGTGCAGAAGTTGCCGCCAAACACTACATCATATCTTCAGCCAATGGACGCCGGAATTATTGCGGCAGCAAATAGTGGTTATCGCGATAGGCACATGAGTTTGGCGTGCAATAGGGCTGACAAGTCGATGCCACACAAGGCTCCGGAGGGAAAAGGTATCTACTACGTTGACCAATTGCAAGGAATGAAGTGGGTTGACGAAGCGTGGGGCGATATCACTCCAGAGAAAATTCGCCACTGCTTTATGAAGAGCGGGATTGTATTTTCAGAGGTGAAGGAGAACAACACTCCCCCCACGCGTCGACACAAAGTGAGAATGAGCGACGTTTTAATTTGACAAATAAATGTGAGACATTTGCATGTGATGTTACATATCCGGTACATAATTTATAACCTGGGGGAACTTTGAAGGTCCACCCTTTTCAGTTTCTGGGCGGAGTCTGTACGTGTATCTTGCACAAACCGTAGATTCTACTGCCGCGACTATCCAAAGTGCGCCGATTGTCCAGTCTGGACTCCAAACGAGGTGCCATGTGCATCGTTGTGAGCTGCTGAATTCTATTTTTTTACGTGTTGCTGCCCGCTATTCAATGGAGGCTACGCTTCTGCTTCTGTCACGGAAGTTCCGTGGCAAGGAAAGGAACTTGCGTCCGTAACTCATCTGGACTAAAGCAACATCAGCCTGTATATCGATCTCGGTGGAGAGAGATCCGTTCTCTCGTGCATGCTCCGACAACATCCTTGGCCCGACTTCTTTCCCACAGTGAAGCCAAAAAGAGTCAAGTCAACAAGAAGAACTACCACCTGTGACTCCGTTGAATGGCGGTGGCCCACGTGAATGAAGATGAATGAGCGGACAAACCTGCAAGTATTAGCGGTGCGCAGTCAAACTATACATGCACGTATATCATCAATTTCAATTCCGTACTACATGTACGGAGTGGCTACATGTATCTCATCTTGTTGATCTGCGTAGGACGCAGAAGCTTCAGCACAATTCCTGATCTGATTCATGATTCAAGGGGGAACTCCGGGAGTTCGGAGTTACTCCCAGCCTGGAATGCTTCACACCCAATGAAAAGATATTCACTCGGTTCGACGACTCTTGCTTGAGTTGACATCCGATTTCAGTTGACCCGAGATTCCAATTGAACGCGGAAATCGAGTCCGTTATGATAATAATGGCGAGCGTTGTAGCGGATATTTTTGCCTGCAAAAATGCCGAGCTCTGTTGCACTTTCGCCAGCTGGACCGTCGAATTTTTTAGCCCGAACGCTAAAAGGCTCAGCGAACCCTCAGAGAGAGGAGCAATTCTCTCTACGAGTCTTGAGAGAGAGCGCTACGCACATCTTGGCGGCATTTACAACAGGCTCAAGAACAATCAGTTTTCCGATTGTTGTCCATGTCATGAACTCGGTGAACCCGTCAGGACAACGTCCACCGAGTTCGCCGCGGCTATGCATGTATGTCAAGTGACTTACTGACAGATCTCGTCCCACTCTGTGACCCAAGGAGGATGCGCCAGTCGCGTACGGATCCCGCAACCTGGTCCGCGGGACCACATGTTCCCCCCTTGTCACGAGCATTTCGCCATACCCGAACTCGCCAGCAATGGAGGAGAAGCACAAGCCGCCCAAGCTGCGGCGCCCACCGCCCATGCCCGTGTCTGAGTCCGTCATGTCCTTCTTCTTGGACTCCCCGTCTTCGTCCACCTCCTCCTCGGAGAACTCGAGCTCTCGACACGTCAACAAACCTGTGGAAGAGTCGACGGCCAACGACCGACGTCGCACCAGCGTCCGCTCGAGCGTCTTGCTCGACTCCATGCGTCGCTATCCATCCAGTGTGGCGCTCGGACGCAGTCGTAGCGACGACAGCCACAAGTCGAGCAGTTGTCGGTCGCTGCCGCGCTCGACGTCCACATCGTCCAAGTCCACATCGTCCACGCTGTCGTCGCTCAAGTCCAGTAAGAAGCGGCCGCGTAGCTTAGCCAACCACTTAGGAGGCTTCGTGCTGCATTCGGTCACGCCGAAAGAATCGTCGATTTTGCAGTACACGTCGATGGTGTCACCCGGTACACACACGGAGTATGAGCTGGTGCTGGAAGACACGATGGTCTCGAGCGTAGGCGAGCGGTGGTTCGTCTCGAGACGATATTCAGGTTTCAGGTCATTGCGGGAGGAACTGGCACGAGTTTTTGATCGGCGGAACCACCCAGGAGCGGCTGATGACAACAAACACGCGCACTGTCAGCACTGCGCGCCGATGATGGAAGCTCTGGACAAATTGAGCTCTAAATACTTCCCCAAACGAAAGCTATGGGGCTCCAAGAGCCCGAAGGTCGTTCAACAGCGTGCAGAGCAGTTTTTCAAGTACCTTCAGGGACTTCTGACGCTCGCTACGAGTCCGTCTACACGTCGCTGTCCGTTAGTGGCTCTGGGGTTCGCCGTGCAGCTACGCACGTTCCTCACACTCGAACGTGAGCCGTTTAGAGACGCTCCAGGGACGTTTGGCGGTGGAGCAGTTCCGTTCCTATTGAGCGACATGACAATGATGGAGACGCGGCCGGACAATGCCACAACGCTCATGACTATTGACGAACTGGACGCCGCCTGTGCAGACTCGGACGACGAGGTGGAGTTCGATCTCGACATGTCGTCCATGGACTTGCCGTCTCCTGTGTTTGTGCTGGAGGAGCAGGACGAACTGCGCTCCTGGGACGAGTTCGAGCAGTGGGAAGAGGCAAGCACCAAGTAACCATAGACACAAGGTAACACTACGGGATCATTATCAAAGTATACTAATTCACAGTCGCAGCACGAAGCCTTCAACTCCCCTCTGGTCCATCGGAAGACTGGACGTTGAGGCTTCAGCTGCAGACTTACTCCAACTCAATTTTGCGTTCCTGGTCTTTCTGCTTCTTCGTCGGTCGTCGGTCTTCTTCGCTAGTGTCTGAGCGAGGCCGACGTCCATTTCACGCATCGTTTTTCTGATTCAGCGCCACGATGACCACACTGACGTTGTCGTGGGCAAAGTACGCCTGGGTCTTGAGCACGAGCTCCTGCGCTGCGAGCTGTACGTCCCCGTGGGTCTGGAGCTTCCGCAGCACAAAGTTGACGGCCTGTTGCGAAGTGAGAACATCAAAGAGTCCGTCACTTGCAAGCAGCAAGAACTGGTCCGAAGGGTCCACGAGGTGCTCCACAACGTCGGGTGTCACTACCAGATGACCATCCTGCTTGTGTGCAAGATCGCCAAAGCCACGAGAGATCTGCAGAATTCCATCCAGACGTCCATTGTGCACGAAACCACCAGAAGCCTCAATACGTGCTTGTTCCGCTGGTAAAGACGCCTTGTGATCCGTCGTCAAATCCACTGCCTGCGCGTCGCCAGTGCACAAAACAGCGCGGCAATCGCCGACGTTTGCCACGTAAAGCAGCGTTGGCTGATCCTCTTCTTCCTCCCCTTCCTTGGCTTCTTCAGCTTCAGCTTCACTGTCTCCGTCTCCATTCGTGCGCCGACGTTTCTTGCGCTGCTTCGTTACCACAACGAAGACACTCGCAGCCCCAGAGAACGAAATTGGCTGCAACAGCGCCTTCATCTCGTCACCACATACAATCTCCCCGTCAATCTCGCAGCATTCACCTTCAATGAGGTTAGAATTGTTGGCTTCAGCTTGGAGGTACCGTCGCAATTCGTCTGCAGCCATTGTGCGCTTACGTTTCGGCATGACGCTCTGGTTCTGCTTCTCCAAAATCTCGTTATCAATCGCCTCACATACCGAAGAAATGCAAGTAACTGGGGACTCCACGAAGCCAGCGCCTTCAGCGAAGAATCGATGATGCAGCTCATTCTGTAGTTTCACAGCCGTATCGGTGCCGTTGTGTCCGTCGTAAACAGCGAAGAAGGCTAGGGACGCGTAGTTGGTTGCGAGCGCATCCGGATAACGCGACAGGTCGCAAGTTGTCTGCCCTGTAGTGCGGTCTTCCATGTACGAGCGTGCTCCCTTCGCCTCTGCGTATCCGGATCGGATAGACAGCGTGAGGTTTTCTCGAATCTTACTGCTCACGTATACTTGGACGATATCCAACGTCGAAGTACTGGAAGTCATCGAATGCAACGAGCCAAGAGTGAGCATCTTGCCACTGTTATCCACATCTGAGAAGTCGGTTAACGACGTCAAGGAAGACCTATGGGTCACGATAGGCGCGATTTCTTCGTCGTCGTGGCTAATCAGTTCAAGCTGGTCAGGCGAGGCAATCAGCTCGCTGAAAGTGGCATCAACGTCCACATCGCACTCCACATCCGAGTAATCCGAATCGTCCGAATCGCTGTCAGCATCCGAAAGACCCATACCGGATGTGCGACTATGGTTGTGGCTGCTGTTCGCGCGGCTACTGTCGCTGTGGTGGTGGAAATGTCGCGAAGAGGCTCCGCTGCCCTTGCGCATACCGTGGTTCACTGTCTCATCGTCGTCTTCGTCATCGATCTCTGTCACTTGCACACAGTCGATTCCATCCATGTCGAATTCCTCCACGTTGCTTTCGGACCGTGACGAGCTGCTAACGGAACTGACGCTGCCGTTTAGGGACTTCCGACTCTCCTTGGTTCTGCCTAGTCCACTACCTAGTGCACTACCCAGTGCACTGCCCATGGCGCTCCCCATTGCACTGCCACTGCCTGCGCTACCTAGTCTCCCTGAGCTTCCCAACCTCCTGGGCTTTTGACTCGATGCCGAGGAGTTGGTTGAGCCTGCGCGACCAGGAGGAAGCAATTCACGTCCTGAATTGGAGTGGGTAGGTACCCTGGAAGCCACTGAGAAGTCATCATCACGAGCCTGGAACAGAATCTTGCGGGTCTGGTAGTCGCCACCTTCGTCACGGAACACCTCGGACGTCACCATGAGGAAATCCTTTTTCCTAGAGAGCGAGCGCTTCATCAAGTCTGCATCTGACGATTCAGTGTTAGATAAACTGCTGCTGGAGCGCCCGTTGCTTCCTGCTTCGCTGGAAGACGATAAGCTGCCACGTTGGTCCAGATTGTCCTCAACGGGAGTCGCCAACTCGGACAATTGCGATACAGACGTGAAGGACGTCCGGCCGAAACCTTCAAGGTTTCCTGAGTCCTTGAACATCCGGCTTTGAAAGCTGTTCTTCTTCACCAACAATGAGTTATCCACTGAATTGCTGCGTCCAGCTGGGAAAGAGCGAGACCTCGGGGAGTCCGCCATAGGCGTATCGCCACCAACCGTCGACATGGACGACACCGACGAAGCCGACGACAGCACTGAGGACTCTCGCACTTGCCGGAGTGATGTAGTGGACGATGCACTGGGGTAACGACTACGTCCAGTAGGTTTCGCAGCTGGTAGAATGATCTCGGTTACCTTCGCACGATCCGCAGAGAAAGCCATGCGCTTCTGCTCGATCAGCAACTCGCGTGAACGCTCTGACAGGTCCTTGTGGCCGTCCATGAGCTGCACGCGTTTGTGATGGCGCCAAGCACAAATGATGCGGGAAACTTCTTCACTGGACGCGCGGCTCGGGCTGCTGCCGACTGTGTTTACAGACGACGTGGTCGACGCAGACGAAGGGATCCGAGAGCCTAGTGTTCCTGACACGGGCGTACCAGTGAAATACCGCCCGCTATTTGTGCGCACGACACCCGGACCCACACTTTCCTGTCGGGTCTTCACCATTTGATGAGCTTGAGCAAGACTCTCCGTCAAACGTTGGTCAATCTGCTCCGGAATATTCTCAATAGCACGTTCACTTTCATCCATGGACACAGTCAGGTTCTTCTCCGGGGTGATCAAGCCAAGAGGATCGCTGCCTTCCTTCGTGATCCATTCGTGAGAGAAGCACTCCTTCAAGGAAATCCGCAATGCTGGGTCTTTCGTGAGCATGCGCTGCAGCAGGTTCTTTAAATGAGGTTCCATCGTACGCTCTACATCTTTGGGGAAGCGCAGCTCCACGCGTTGCACACGTTCGGCCAGAAGAATTTCGTTGTCTGCCATCCACGGCGGGTGTCCGATAACCATCATGTATAGTGTGGCTCCGAGAGACCACACGTCCACAGCGGGCCCCTGGTACGTCGCGTCAATATTAAACATTTCTGGCGCCATAAACGCAGGCGTGCCCTTCGCTCCAGAGATCGTCTCCGTCTCGTTCATGATCATTCGTGCCGTACCGAAGTCAGCAATCTTCGCAACACCGTCTGAACTGACGAGGATGTTCTCCGGCTTAATGTCGCGGTGAATGACCTTGTGGAAGTGCAGATACTGAAGACCAGTGAGGAGGTCACGCATGTACTTCCTAGCAATGGGCTCAGCCAGCCGACGCGCTTGTGTCACTTCCTCCATAAGACTGTGCTGCACATACTCCTGTACGAGATACATCTTTTGACTGTTAGGATCGTCAATAACCTCCACAAGTCGCACAACATTGCGGTGATTCAGCTTCTTCATGATAGCCACCTCGCGACGGAGAACGTCATAGAGCTGATCTTCTTTGCCAGCCATTCGTTGGACGAACGTCTTGTGCATGATCTTCACCGCGTACATCTGGCCATCCTCCTGGCTTTCACAGAGCTTGACACGTCCGAAGGTGCCTCGACCCAAATCGCCCTTGATCACGTACTTGTTCACCACAACCTGACCGTTTTTCAGGCGCTGTTTCACGAGCTTCCTAGTTTCTGTGGCTTTCACAGGCGATGGAGCTGGTGGTGGAGCAGTGAAAGAACTAGACGAACTCTCAGCACCAGAACTTGCTTGGGGAGTAGACGCTAAAGTAGCGGCACTATTGGCGCGCTGTTGCAGTCGAAGGCGCATGGCACGACGCGTAGCCTTCTCCACGTACGCTTCTTGGATGAACCTCTGGAAGTGATCCGATAGAAGGCACTTGTCAAAGTCTTCTTTGCTCAGGTACAGGCACTTGACAGGACCCACCGCGCGCACTGATGCCGTGCGTGGTTCACTGTAAATGAGAGACATCTCGCCGAAAACGTGGCCCTCGTACAACCGCGTCAATTCCTTCTCGTAGGGCTTCTTGTTTGGCCCCTCAGCTTTTTCAGATACAATAGCCTCGCCACGCGTGATCATGTAGAACCGCGTGCCTTCTTCTCCTTGGTGCACAATGTACTCGCCATCGTTGAAGTTCGCAGGTCGCAAGCACTTGAGCACGATATCCTGGTCCCGCGCACTCAGACGCGCAAGCAACGGCACTTGCTGCAGCATCAGACTCAGATGCACCTGGCCGATATGCTGGAAATCTTCCTGCGTCAAGTATAGCAGCTCTACATCGCCAACGGCGCGCACAGTGGCTGTACGTGGGTCGTCGTAAATCAGCGCCAGCTCCCCGAAATAGTGACCAGCTCTCAGGTGGGTGATCATTCGTTCTTGGGTCTGTCCTCCACTCGAAGGAGTCGATCCTGTGATACTATGACTGCTAGTAGTGACTGTCTTGGTCACAACGGCTTCTCCCTTGGCAATCATATAGAACCTTGATCCACGGGTGCCTTGCGCGACGATGACCTCGCCGTCTGAAAACTTGGCGGGCTTGAGCGCGCGCACAACCTGCTCCTGCTGCATCTGGCTCAAGTTCCGGAAGAGCTGCACCTGCTTCATGACCTCATACACTGGCATATTATCCCGTAAGAAGGGCGTGAGTGCCACGGGTTCGTCGTCCGCGTCCTCTTCTTCGTCCACGTCATCCGGCGAGCTGAGCCACGAAGCCCAACCTGTCATACTGTGTTGGCTGCTGTTGCTGTTGCGTCCTCCGCTGCTGTGCATAGCAGAGAAGGACACGCTGTTCCCTGTGTGAGAAGACACCGAGGAGCAGCCGCTTGCATGGCGCGAGCGCTTCGGGAGGGACGGTGGGGACAACACGGCGTCCTCAGGCTCATCGAGCCAATCACTGACGAGTTCTTCCCCGCTGCCCACGAGATCCTCATCAGAAGAGCTTGAACTCGAGTCCAATGAGCGAGAATCCGAGCTGGACTGGTAGCCGGACTGCGGGGAGCTTGGAGGCTTGACAATATCCATCGACGGCCGGAACCGGGAGAGTTTCGGTGGCCCCGGCGTGCGCGACATGGAGCTGCGTCTGGTGAGCGGGTGAGCGTCGTCCGTCTTGACGTTGCTGGGTGGGGACGGGAAGGAATCGGTCGAGGCCACGCGCGGAAAGCCCAAATCGTCATCATCGTCGCTCTGGAGCTGGTGTGCGGATGGCTCCTGGTCGTTAGCAGAGCCAATTGCGTCGTGAACGACGTCTACTAGGGGGACGGAGCTGTTGCGCTCTTCGGTGGAGGCCTTGGGCTGGTCGATAGCTGGCCGTTTGGACGATAACAAACCGGTTAGTGAGTGGTTGCGACCTGTGTCAGCGTCAGTAGGAGGTGGAGAATGCGCTTGAGGCGTAGCAATAGACGCGTCCGGTGCGCGAGGCGGTAAAGAGGAGGAGGACGGACCTCCATCGCTCTCGGAGACGTCGCTGTCCCGCGCAGTGCTGGCGCGCTGCCCCATGGCGACGGACGGAGACGGCGGTCGGAACGGATTTGATGTAACGGAGTGTTGATCACTAAGAAAAAGATTTAGCCAATTGAAAGAGAGATTAGCGGCTTCTGATTTACCCCTAACCGTAACACGGAAGTTGCTTCTGCGCATAATCAGTTAGCCGCAAAAAAGTTGCGCTAACTATGCGCAACTTTTAGTTTTATCTGTGCAACTTTAACTTTATGACGCGACTGGCGCGATGACGCAAGCTCCGATGGGAGGAAGCGATCACTAGCGCACTGCAGCGCTGAATGGCCTCAGTTTTCCTTTCGCCGCTCTCAACACCAAATGACGACATCCAAGCTATTCACGCCTTTGACTCTTGGTGGGAAGAACCCGGTGCAGCTTCTCCATCGAGTCGTTATGGCTCCGCTTACGAGACTCCGCACGGGTGAGGAAGGTGTCCAGAAAGAGATCGGCGTCAAGTATTACGAGCAACGCACAACCCCCGGGGGACTTATCATCGCCGAGGCCACCAATATCACGCCCACCGGTCGCGGGTCTTGGGGCTCACCGGGCATCTTCACCTCCGAGCAGATCGAGGCCTGGCGCCAAGTCACGAACGCCGTCCACGCCAAGGGTGGCGTCATGTTTCTGCAGCTGTGGCACACTGGACGCATTGGACACCCGCTTAACCAGCCGGGTGGGATTCTGCCCGTGTCGTCCAGCTCCAAGCTCGAGAACATCCGTGCCGGCAAGAAGATCGTCACGCGCGAAGGACGTAAGGAGCCCGTGCCACCGCGTGCTTTGGAAGCTAGTGAAATCCCTGGAATCGTAGCAGACTACCGTAAGGCTGCAGAAAACGCCATCGCTGCGGGCTTTGACGGTGTCGAGCTGCACGCTGCGAATGGCTATTTGCTGGAGCAATTCCTGCATGATGGCATCAACGACCGCACGGACGAGTACGGTGGTAGTGTGGAGAACCGCGCCCGTTTCCTATTCGAGGCACTGGAGAGTATCCTTAAGAGCGTCGAGTCCAGCAAGGTGGGGATTCGCTTGTCACCATTCGGTGGCAGCTTCGGTGACAAGGACTCGGACCCGATCGCCACGTACACGTACGTGCTGAACAAGCTGAACAGCTACGACCTGGCGTACGCTCACCTCATCGAGCCACGCGGGTATCACGTACGCAACCCTCTAGCGCCCGAAAAGGGATCAGCCAGGCAGTTCCGCGAGACGTACAAGGGGGTAATGATCGCCGCATCAGGTTTCGACCGGCAGTCGGCTATCCGGATCGTTGAGGATGGCGCAGCGGACGCCGTGGCTATCGGTCGCCATTTCATCTCCAACCCGGACCTGGTGCGTCGCTTCCAGCTCAACAAACCCGTCAACGACTTTGACGTCGACACGTTCTACCTCGGTGACGAGCGCGGGTATTTAGACTACCCGTTCCTCCAGGACTAGATTAGGATTAGATCAGGACGGAGACTGTCAGTTGAAGTTGACCACCTAACCGTGTGTTTAAAACAGTTGGTGCAACTCGTACACAACTTGTACGTAAAAAACGGTCAGAAACTCACCCGCGTCTCTTCAGTAAAATCTTGAATAGTTACACTGCTCACTCGCCGACTCTCTCCGCCATGACGCGGCAGCAAGCCACGCGCTCCCCGTCCTCTTCGCCTTCGCTCGCCTCCACGCGTCTGCGTGGTCTGTCGTCGCCTGTTCCTGCAGCTCCGGGCAGTGGCGGCGGCCAGCGGACGCAGAAGCTGCTGGCGCGTCTGTTCCGGCGCAAGGAGCGGTCTCCTTCGGCCCCGCGGCCGCTGACCGGTCGCTCGCTGTACGGAGAGGAGGAAGAGACCAAGGCGCACGTGGACTCACCTATGCGCGCGCTTCTGCGGTCGCTCAGTTTGCAGCGCGGCCGCCGGACGGAAGTTGTCCGCACGCCGTCGTCCGAGCCTGTACAGGTGCTGGTTGAGGGCGTGCTGACCGTGTTAATACAGCAGCGCTATTGGCGCTCGAGACCTTGTTACTTTGTACTGGAACAGACGCTTGCAAGCGGGGAAGGGGCGTTGGGCACCCATGTGAAGTTTACATTAAGACAGTTCCGGTACCAGCCCGAGAACAGGAAACCCGGTCACCTTGTGGCTATCGTGACGCTGTCACAGAACGACGTCGTGGCGGATCTGAAGGCCCACCAGCAGGTGAAGCACGTGCTGGAGCTGCAGTTGGCGTCTCCAGATCAACGCACGGAGGTGGCAGACGCAGAAGCAGAAGACAGAGAGGAAGAGAGTGGAGTACAGGTGCTACGACTGGCGGCGGTGGACGAACAGGCGCACACCAAGTGGTTGCACACGTTGAATTCGTGCATTAGCAAGTTGATTAGTCAGGTGGAGACGCAGTGTCGACTCGGAGACTCAGCAGGGTGGGATGCAGTAACGGAACCGGCAAAGATCGTGCCTATGTTTGGAGACGAAGGCAGGAGAGCGAGTGTGCTGGTGACCAGAGACCAAGAACGCAATGGTAGCGCTATTAGCTATACCAGTAGTGAGTGCAGCAACAATAATCTCGACGAGAACGACTTCCCAGCGGAAGAGATTCGAGCAGCCAGAAAAGATTTGGGAGACGAGGACGAAGAGGAGTTGAAGCCAGCGGCACACGACACACAGACAACAGCACGAGTAGTTCCTGATATCGCGCAGGAAGAACTGCCTGCGTCTGCTGATATTGGATACTGCTGTACGCCTGATTACCGATCAAGTGAGTCATCGAATTCACGAGGTCGGGACACAGATAACAACGCAGCGGACGCAAAGGAAAGCAATAATCAGGAGGACAATCAGGGCGACGATTCGGAAGAGGACTCGGTTGCAGGTGATCTTGCCACACACAGTTCAGCAGCACCGTACAAAAGTGGAGTTTTGGCTGGGAGAGGGGCTTCTGCCTACCAGAATGTGGGGCTGGAGGACGAATACAACAAAGCCAGCACAAGATCGTCGGTTGCTGCTGGAAATGGACACGGGCGTCTTCCACGCGCTGCATTTGGTGCCTCTAGCAGCAGCTCTGGTTTATTCCCGATGATGCGGTCACAGACTCACTCTTTTAACGCAAACGGACAGGTTTTTACTTTGGAAACACGCTATCAACTAGTTAAACCAATCGGCAATGGAGCGTACGGCGCCGTGATCGCCGTTAAGGACGTCGTCGATGGAGGTGAGAACTTGGCAGTCAAGAAAATTACTAACATCTTCGAGGATCTGGTCGACGCGAAACGAATTCTGCGTGAAGTTCGGCTTCTAGGGCACTTCAAGCACAAGAACATCACACGCCTGCTGGATCTGTCACCACCGCCTTCTCGAAAGCAATTTGACGATATGTATATTATCACGGAACTTATGGAGACGGATCTGCATCAGGTCATTTACTCCATGCAGCCCATGTCGGACGACCACGTCAAGTACTTCTTGTACCAGATGCTCTGCGCCCTGCACCACATTCACTCGGCTGGTGTTTTGCATCGCGATATGAAGCCCAGCAACATTCTCTTGAACGCCAACTGCGACCTCAAAGTGTGCGACTTCGGTCTCGCTCGCGGAGGTGTCGGCTCATCGACATGGCCTCAACCAGTACTGTCACACCCTGGCGAACTCACGGAATATGTTGTCACGCGATGGTATCGAGCGCCGGAAATCATGTTGAACTGCTTACAGTACTCAACAGCGATCGACGTCTGGGCTGTGGGCTGCATCTTTGCAGAAATGCTCTTGCGCGAGCCGCTGTTCCCCGGGAATGACTATTTACACCAACTCAAGCTCATCATCAAGTTCCTGGGCACTCCAAAGCAGGAGGACATTAGCTTTGTGAAGAACACGAAGGCTTTACGTTTCCTGACCAAGCTGGCGATCTCCAAACCGAAGAAATGGAGGGACGTTTTTGCTGGGAGTGGCGCTGAAAACAGCGTGAGCTCGGATGCTATGGATTTATTGAGCAAGATGCTCATGTTTAACCCGGAGAAGCGTATCTCAGTGGATGCGGCACTACGACACCCCTATTTGGCGACGTTCTTCGACGAAAACGACCTGACACTCTCCAAACCGTTCGACTTTTCATTCGATCTGCCCGACGATCAGTTGTCCAAGGATGCACTCATCGACTTACTATGCGAGGACATTGAGCAGTTCCACCCTCCTGTGCCGGTCTCCGTTGCGCCAATCCCATTGAACACCGCTGCCAGTCGCTTCTTCCGAATGGGGATGACTGCGTCCGCAAGTTAACCAGAAAGCAACCACAGTAAAATAATAACACTACAAAAGCTGCTCCTTTGAGTCGCAAAGGTTATGATGCAGCGCCTGTCGTGTGACAACGCGGCCGACTGCGGCTCTTCTTCATAGGTCACAGGCTATCGTCTCCGTTGTGCAGTTGTGTTCCCAGCTCTAACAGATTTTGAATATCGCGCGTGCTGGACTCACATACGTCGGGTCAGTTTCGACAGGAGTTTCAGTGCTTCGTTCCAAGCATGCGCAGCCACCTCCAAAGTCTCCAAGCCTGTCGAGGTTCGACCAAAGGCGCGGAGTGCGTGCGCTCTCGAAGAATTCAAGCTGTTACACGGCACGCCACCGGATACTTCGCCAGCACCTTCGACCGCCTAAAAATTAGCGTTCGAAGCTCATTTGGAGCCGGAAGTCATGAGTCACTTCCCCACTTGCCTTCAACTACACACGTCAAGAACTTTTCACCATGAAGTGCTTCGCCCCAATTCTCACTGCAATGATCGTAGCTCAAGTGAATGCCAACGGCGTCTGCTACGATCCGGACCACGGATACGCGGCCGGAACCATGACCGCTCAAACCGTCAAAGACGACATCGCGATCATCAAAAGCCACGGCTTCAACTCCGTGCGCACGTACATCTCCAAGTTCGGCAACACTAACTTTGGCCAGGCCATTGCTGAAGCTGGTTACAACATGACCGTCGCCCTCGGCGTACCGTACCCTCAATCCGACTACGTAGAGCAGAAGGACGCTGCCATCACGGCTGCCAACACCGGCAGTGTGGCATACATCTTCGTGGGCAACGAGAACCTTGCGGGCGCTACCAATGTCCCCCCTGACATGATCGACACTATCAAGAGTATCAAGGCACTTGCCCCCAACGTCAAGGTCGGTACAGTGCAGCGCAACACCGAGGTCATTAACTACGCGGGTATCTACGGTTGGTCCGATCTCGTTGCATCTTGCGACGTGATTGGCGTGAACGTCCACCCGTACTTCACCCCCGGGACAACCGCCGACAATGCCATTGACGTCGTCAACAACCAGTGGACAACCATGACGGCGAACTTTGGGGACAAACTCATTGTCACAGAGACAGGTTGGCCGTCGGACGGCACGCTGTTGGGCAACACGGGCAGCGTCGACGGCACGAGGACATTCTACAACGACTACAAGGCCTGGAGCAGCTCCATGCCCGAGTCCTTCTACTTCCAGATCTTTGACACCCCGTACAAGTCCACGCCGGTCGAGAAATCCTTCGGTCTCCTTACACCGGACTCGAACCCCAAGTTTGATCTGTCTCAAAGCGCTGGTACTGTCCACTCTTAACGCCCAGGTTTGACAAGTCCTTGTACCAGCTCGACGTCTGTAGAGTACCTTTGAATCGAGACCACAGTTGCAATACAAATAACACCTTACATGCGCTCAATTGAAGCCGCAACCTTTTAGAAACTGCTTGATATCGTCGCGAATGACAAAGCCCGAACGCAAGTTGCACTGGATGCTGGTACCCAGAGACACAATGTGGTGGTACCAGTACGACGGAAGGTACAGCACTTCACCAGCAGTTAAAGCCACCTCCGCAGCAGGACAATTACGCGCATCCTCCGGTAACGCAGTTGTGTCCGACCAGTTGTACATGGTGTGCCTCGCCGACTGTCCAGTTGTTAAAAGCCCTTGACACTTGCAGGCACTGGGCGGTGCAATGACATATCGCTTGGTCCCTCGAATCATAGAGATATGATTCAACCCCCCATCGATATGACCCTCGGCAATGATCCCTTCCATTCCAAGACGGCAGCGCATGCCGCGCTCATTGGCAACTGAAGCGTCTCGAATAAACAAATCCCCGAACCTTGGGTCGTGCTCAGTCAGCGTCGGATTCAGGAACTGCAACTGGTCGTAGATAAACGCCGCCCGCTTGGTGAAGTCGTTCTTTTTGAGCATAAGATAGTAGTACTCGTGGGGTTTTCCAGCTTCTTCTAGAGCCTTCACGTCGGTGACAGCCTTCACAAATTGCGGATAGGTCATCCAGCGTGATTCGTACGGGTCCTTTTCGCCTGCGATCTGCCTGCTTTTGAGGTAGTACATGAAATGACTGTCGTTTGCAACGTGGACCTTGTATAGCGCCTTGGGGTTGAGTTGCTCCGTCAGGTACTCGTCTGTCCAGCTCTCGGTGGCTGCAGTAAGCTCGGGGATTCCATAGGCTACAAATGGTACTTCCATCTCTCGAAACACTTGAGCTAACCGAAGTTCATTCTAGCAAGCAACATTAGTCTGTCATCCCATTTAAAAAAAATACTTCAGCCTTACCGGATCGGAGACATTGAAATGGCAGATACTGTCGAAGATAACGGGAGGAATGTGAGTGTTCTCAGCCTTCCAGTTGTCGAATAACGCTGCGGAGGGGAACAATTGAGGATAAGCTTTACACCCTTTCGCACCGTCCAAGTCACACTGAAATCTCAGCGACGGCAAGTCGCATTGGAACTTGTTCTCGTCTCCGTTCGGGTACTGGAGTGGCAGGGGCCGCTGGAGTTTGTCGCCCTTGAGAATCACAACGTCGTTGCCGGCCCCCCACCGCAGAGCGTTCGCGTCACCGCTGGCTTGGAGCTTCGTCTGGAGGTTGGACGACAGTGCTGAAACATCGGGCGGGGAGACCCAGAGGCCAAGAGTGAGCAGCCCCAATGCGACCAGCATCAGTAGAGCCACTGCAGCACCAGTGCATTGGCCCTGACGCAGTTCCCATGCCCCACGACGCAGAAACGCCGTCGTCCGGAGCTGAGCAGCAGTCCCCGGTTTGCTCATGAGTTTTTGCTGTGAAATTTCAATCTACGATCAAAATTAACGTCAGCATAACAAATGTTGCAGTAAAATTAACGTCAGCATAACAAATGTTGCAGTAACAGCGCTAAAGATATTTTACATGTAATTTTTCAAAAGCGCTGTTAAGGGTTAACCATTTGCACGATGTACATGTAGCTTTTGTTGTATTGAGGCTATATTGGCTGTCTCTGCGAATTCAATAGTCCTCCTTCACCTCCGTCTCTACTTCTGTCGTTGTTGTTTCCAGCGATAGACAGCAGGCATGCCGTTCTCTGCCCCTTTGACCTTCATCTTCTTGCCCTTGGCCTGCACCTTCCTTTCGAGATCCAGCTTGGCGCTCATCTGGCCGATCTTGTTGGCGCGCGCCAGTCGGTCCCTCAGTTCTCTGTACATGATGTCCTTCTCCACCTGCATCTTGTACTTCTGCTTGGGATTGGCCGCCAGGTCAGGCAGCTCCGCCGTCTCCAGGTCCCTCTTCCTCAGACGGTTAAACGCTCTGTCCGCGAGTTCTGGCGCCGTGTCAAAGTGTGCAGCCACGTCGAAAGTGTCCACCTGCTGCTCTTCGTCCACAAACACTGTGTGCTTGTTATCCTTCGGCGCGTCGACAAAGTGTAGGCCGCGGTTAAGCTTCTCTGCCTTGCGCAGGTCCACAGCTCTTTTCATCTGTAGATAGGCCAGATCCTGCGTTTTTAGTATACGAAGAGCCTCAGTGTCCACCGCCTTAATGTGGTTGTGGGTGGACACGTGCACGCCGCCCTCCGTCTTCGTCTCTCGCATCTTGTGGTAGAATTCATCCGGGTTGCGCAGTGCCGCCTTGAGCCGCAGCGTCGTGAGCCGCTTCTGCTTACTGTTGTAGTCGCGCGCGCGCTTCACATAGTCCTTGTGCTTCTCCAGCAGGCCGAGCTTCCGCCGCTCGCGTAGCTGGCCACGCTCCTTGTGCTCGCGCCGCTTGACCACGTTCCTAAGCGACATGGTGTGCGTAAAGGTCAATAGGAAATGGCTGGTCAGAAAAAATGGACTTGCAATTATTGAAAATAGCAAACAAAAATAATATTATTGCTGTCAAAACTTTTTTATGCAATATTGCAATGCTTGGTTTAAACGTTTAAACAGCATACACACTGTGCTTAACATTAACCCTTAGTGCGCGTGAGCGGATCAATGGACACCTTGGGTTGCAACAGACTGAGAACGAGAACGGTGCAGTGTAGAATAAAGGTATTTATCTAGCCCAGATAACCAGGCAAATGTTGACGTCTTTCACCGCTACCAGCCTCAGACGATTTGGACTGGTCCTTTCAGGATTTTGCAATTCAGAGAGGTTTATGCTGCAGAGGAAAGATGTTGTTTAGGTCGTCGATGGTGGTGGCCGTACGCTTTACGGATCTGTCCTAGAAGCTGTAGGATCACGTCTCGGTTGCCTGTATATATGGCGTTTGCACGACGTAACAGGTGGAGAGGCATAGTTTTCTTCTGCTGCAGGATGTTCAACGCCTTTGTGATGTTGTGCAGTGCGCTTGCTTTGCTTAGTGGATGCTTCCCAGAAGGACGAGTGATACCTGGAATGCTTCGCATGAACTCCACCTTCTCGATAATACAGCACAGCAGCACACCGGACTGGAATTCGATCAAGTTAGCGTTTGGATCCTACGAATCAAACAAGGGAATAGAACTTGAGTGATCAACTATAGCTTACAAGGTAGATTTCGTACATGAAAAGCTGAAATGTTTTCGAGACGAATCCCCAAGCGTTTTAACCACTGTAGGATTTCCTCTACAGGTTCGTGTAGTGCTTTGCCTCTTACTTGTGATAGTTTGATAAGAGGAGATTCTTGGAGACTGTCGTTGTCTTGACCTTTCACTACCGAAGCTACAACGTAAAGCGTGAAAGTTTGAGTGATATTTCCAAGTTGATAAAGGCTACATACGCACCTGACAGTTCTCCAAGAGCAATACTTGGTGGCTTTTGATCCGACGGGTAAGCAAGACTTGAGATCTGAGTAGATCCACTTGTCCCTGCTCGAATAGGCAAAACATTATCCCCCATTTGTTTTCCCTCGTAGTAGGTTGGACTGCAAAAGGGTGCTTTTGGCACTGGAAACACGTCATCGTCGTCATCATAGTCGCTTGAAATGCTCTCACTCCAAGCTAGACGCCGAGCGAAAGAGTCGTGGAGCTCAATTTGGTACGGTGGTAAAGTATCTTTGATCACGAGTTTTCCTTTCCCCGCTAGAGACACGGCTGGAATGTCAAGCAGGAACGGAGAAGCCTTGAAGGGTGCCGTCTCCATACTTAATTGGTTTTCTTCGTCATATCTTTTGGGTTTTGGTGTGTTAGCAAAACTGACCTGCCGGAGATGCCACAAAATCCCGTAGATGACATTCCGGTCTCCCATGAGTACAGCTTGTTCGGCAGAGGAGGTTAGGTAGCATTGGGGAATCTTTAAATCTCTCAGTCTTTCAAACGCCTTGGAAATGTTTTCTCTGAAATACGTAGAAACATATAGTGAGATTGTTAACTTCATCGTTTAAACTCACGATACCGACCTCATCTCCATCAAAGTTCGAGGGGTCTTGAAATACGAAAGTGATATCCCCTTCACTTGTTGGTGTAGAGCACTACACAGTCGGATTAGTCGAGTAATTACTTGCAAATGACCGATTACTTTACCAAAGTAAAACACCGTTGCGCATTGAGTCCTGCAACACTCCACGACCCGAAACCTGCGCCATTAACACTATATGAGCTCAATCTGTCATTGTGTTCTCCTCGTATTACCTTTTTGCCGTCGAACCCAAGATTGATAAGCCATTCGTCCACGGCATGAATCTGCTCACTTGTAACGTACGGTACGGTACGTTTCACTGGAACACACCCAGATAGTTCATTCACCGTAGTTTTCACTTCAACGTTCTTTGTTCCTTTGTTTTGAGTATTTGGGCTGAGGTTTTCGACATAACGCGACGTGTTCGCGTCTTTTACCCGTTTCTCTGGTCTTGGAGCATTAAAAAGGCGTTCAGCCTGGGTCATGACTTCATCTAGCGCGTTCCAGATCGGAATTGTCGAAGTTCTCTTCGACACTCGTTGCATAGATTCAAAGACGCTCAAAGCTTTAGTAGAAATCCCCAACTCTTTAAATACTGAGAGCGCAAACGTAAAATTTCTCCGCTTTTCTGCCAGACCATTCGCAACTGGATAATCCAAATCTTCAGCTTTAGTTGTGCTGCTTTTAAGTTGTCCACCGCAGCGTCGAACCAACTCTGCCGCAATGCGACGAAGCAAAATTCCGTTTGCAAATGTCAGCCAAATTTTCCGTGGCGAATCCAGTTTCCAGCTCTCGAGAGGCATTTCAACTTGCAGCACAAGCCTCGCCCAATTGCTAAAACATTTCGCACGAAAGTCATTACTTGAACGTTCACTTCTGGCTCTAGGATCCAGCATTCCAACCGAATGGGTTCGTTCTGTCCGGTCGGATACTTTCTTCTCATCAGTAGTGTTACCTGTTGCTGGGCAGTTAACCCTCTTCTTGGTAAGTTTTGGCTTCTTCTTTGACTGTTTTGTCGCTCTGGAATGTTGCAGTGGATACTTCGTGTCCGTCTTAGTATTATCCTTGGGTTTGATACGCCGTGAGCGAGATGGAACTGGTTGTACACGCTTGGGTTTCTGCTTAGTGAGCTGTTCTTGAGGTGCTTTTTCAGATATTTGCGTCAGATGCAAAGCATTTTCAATCATTTGCTCTTGATCTCGACGTCTACAAAGCGCATCCGTATCGTTCTCGTCGTACCGCTGAGCAGTTAATCTCCTTAGAACTGTGAGCACCGCGCAAATAGTGTCGCTTTCACCTGCCACTAGTCGAGATAAACACTGCGCATCGTTCACGATGTACATGGCATCACCGTCGTGACTCCTGCACTCCATTGCAGTAAACTGGACAACTCGACGGAGACGTTCCATGATTTTGTATTGATCAAGAGCACTGCCACCTGGTACTTCCTCACAGTGAGCTGCATCCTTTGACCCATCCTGTAACCACTGCACAATTTCGACCAAAACGTCACCAAAGCGCAACTCTCGGAGCTCTTCGACCAACAAGCACTTAGTAAGCGGCAGTGAGTTGACCCAGTGCAGTAATAATCGCTCATGGATCGAAGCACTTTCATCTTGTGGGGTGGCAATGGAGAACTCCATCGTCCGTGTATCTCGAAGAGCCACACCCAATAAAAATAACAGAATTGTTATAAGGATTAATTGCAGAATTGTTTCTCTAAAACTAATAATTCCCCGGACTCCATTCTGTATGATGGCCGTCGTGCGGGGCGTGAGGCAGCCAGTGGTTCGACCCCTCTCCGAGTGGTCGACGACCATTGTACGACCACTGGTCGTACAATGTTTAACACAGACTTTGTTTACCTGCAGCCCCCAGTTACCGAAGCGCAACTCTCGGCTTCGAACTTTAAGGTTCTACGCACTGGTACCAGTGTACTGCCTGTAGTACAGCTACTGTAGCTGTTACATGTAGTTTAGCGTTGATCAAATGATGAAGCGAGAACTCCCCACTGCAACTCGAAGCACAGCCAAGTTGAAGTGGCATTCGGTTGTTGAGTCCGCGTCAAAGGAGCGGCGAAAGAAAGAGTAGAGCTTCGACCGCCGCAGTTTCCGACACTCACCTCCGCCAGAGCCGGACGGTTGAGCACAAGCTTTGCAGTTGAAAAGTTCCATCTTGGCAAGATGGCCTCTCTTCAAGGGAGAACGCCCGCAGCAGTAGCAAATCCGAATCATAGACAGAACGGAGAGAAACTCGGGCCACGTCCATGGCAAGATCGTCGCCGCTTTATCCACAGAAACGTCACGACTTGTCTTAGTGTCCACGTTTGTGAACTTGCAAAGAAGAGAAGCCTGGGTTCGAGTTCGCTCTCTCTGCTGGACATCATCACGGCGATGTGAACGCCTTCATGGCTCGGAAGATCGTCCAACGGTCTTGTGTTGCTTGGACCTCCACCGTCTAATTCGCAACGCGAAAAACTACGCCACCTGTGGATTACATACAGGTCTTCCTCCACACAGTACCGCTGCCAGGTGACATCCTCCAGATGCAACCAGGGCGTTTCAACCATGTCCTAGAGTCTCGACTCATGGCTGTCGACCAGCGCAATGCCACGCGTTTTGGCAATCGCACTGCAACAAGTCGGAAAGAAGCACAGTTCTACTGCAGCGTTGGGACCGTTGCAGCTTCGAACGCGAAAACATTGAAGACACCGACGCTAAACTAAAGTCCGCGACGGGTTAATATACATGTACGCTGGTCTGAGGCAGACGACCATATTGCTCACGTACGTGTCGGTGAACTTGTCCTACGAACGGTTGCAAAGTCAAATCTACCGAGATCATGAGGAGAAGCAAGGTCGACCAGCTGACCCGGCACTCACAGCGGCTGTCATGGCCGAGGATCGCGGCAGCGGCTTGTTCAGTGCGTCGTCCCACAGTTGCTCGCGTCAGCAGCGCGCAAAGTCCATGCGGTGATGGTTGAATCAAAGAGATGTGGCGGTGCGAGACACCCCCGTACCTGCCTCACTCTCGAAGTAGCGAGCAAAGGCTCTGGTCACTAGACAAGCTACATCACAAAGAGACGTCGATGCCCCGGCAAAACTCGGCCACGTCAACGCCGTCCTTTTCGGACTCGAACTCTTCCGGCCGGTACGTTCGAAAACCGCGTCCGACGTAGCATTGAAAGCTCCGGCTCATTAACTGACGTTCATTTCCTCCGTTTTAGCGATCCTGGCATTGATATGCACGACAACGGCGGTCAATTCCCGCTTCCGGACGACTATTTCCCGGACATCCACCTAACCAGTAAGGAGATCAAGAACTATGAGGCTCAGATGCAGGAGATCGTCAAGAACGCACTGGCGGAGTACGAACTGCACGAGGCCAAAGGGTTATATCCCGTCTACCGTGCGCCGTGGAATCTCGTCAGCAAGGTGGAAGGGCTCACGACCATCAAGAAGGAGACCCCCGACAGCCCCACAGCCAGCCAGGCACGTATCTTCGGCCGCATTAACGGCGACTATCGCCACTTTATCGACTTCTTCTACGCCGAAACATCCGCTGAACTCTTTGCCTGGAACCAGTTCATGTTCGGATACGCTACCGACGCGGCCGTGCTGAAGAATATCCACACGGTGGCGTCCAAGAAGAAGTGTCTGTACATGGGCATCAAGTGGACGTGTCTAAACCCGTCGCCGCTCGTCAAGAAGCGCGACAACTGCTACATGGAGTACCTGATCTATACGAAGGACCTGCGTGGACGTGACGTTGGCGTCCGCGTGACGCTTCCGCTTGACATCCCCGAGTGCCCCGATCTACCAAAGAAACTCAAGACTAAGCGCATTCGACTGAATACCGTTTGGATTTCTCGACCTGCCGACCATGAACCGAACGTGACTGAGTTCTTCATGCTGTCCACGAACAACTTTAACGGCTTGGCCGTCACGGCCAACTACTACAAGCGCATGATGAACATCCTGATGAACATGGCGGTGTTTGTCGACTCGCGACGTATCCTCATGCAGGGCGTGATGCAACGCAAGAGCTGGGCCAAGTCCCGCTCGCGCAAGAACTGCAGCGTGTGCGAGCGGAAGTTCGGGCCGACACGCCGTCGCCATCACTGCCGCCTGTGTGGAGATATCATTTGCCGGCGATGCGCCATCGTACGTGACGCGCCGAAGGAGGAGGACGGAGACGCGTCGGCACCAAACAGGACGTTCGAGATCGTCAAAACTAAGTTCTGCGTGCTCTGCGTGACAAAGATGCGGGAATCCAGCAACAACGTGCTCGTGCCGGTACCGGCGCCCAGCGGTAAGCTATCTGTCGTTGACTGCGACTGCGGGGACTTGGATCTGGGCGAATCTCGCCACTCGACGATCTCCGAGACGGAATCTGAAGGTGGACATATTTCGTTCTTCTCCGAGACGGGAAGCAGTGAAGGAGCTCGATCACTGCAGATGTCGCCACGGTCTACTTCGATCTCGTCTAGTATTGGCAAGGTGTCTTTCGTGTCGACACTCGATGTGATCGACGATCAATCGGTGACAATTCTGGCGGATTCTAGAATGACCACGAGTGACCTGATTGAGGAGGAGGTGGCGGAGGTCATTGACACGATTGATATGGTGCCCGTGTCTTATCTACGAAATGATGCAACATCAGGCGTAGAAAGCGGCTCCAATTGGTCTCCGCTTGGTTCCAAGACTTCACCGCGGTCACTGGACCAATGTCTTGCCGAACAGGAGGAATTGCTGCGGCGCATGATGCTCTCGGCCAGCGGGATGCGCCAACAGAGCAACGCGAACCCAGGGAGCGGGTGCGGTTCCTCCGGTGGCGTCCAATCGACTAGGTCTCGGCCCGATGTTACACTCTATGAGGGCTAAGCTACACACGCAGCCCTGTCTGCGAGAAGTTCTTCAGTATAAACCTAAGCGTAAGTAAAAGTTGTTTGGACGTGTTTGTTGCTTAAAACCTTGTTGAGTGGTCTTCTTAGGATCGAGTTCGAGATAGGTAGGACCTCGGACAGCTAAACTCGTTCCGTGCCTGACTTGAAACTCCAAGCAATGGTCCGATCTGCTCTTCAAAGCTCACTTGACCATCTTTCTAATGTCCGCGTGGATTCTTCGACGTCGCACGATTGCGTTCGGATTGCCCAAGTTCACGCCAGTATTGCATCCTCTGCGTTTTGAAGCCCAAAAAGGATGATGCATCGGGAGGAGTTCTTGGTTATGGTGCGGCACCGCAGAGCAGCCATTTGATGCTGAACTTCAGGCTGAAGGCAAGCAATCCGATCCACACAAACAGGTGAACCGGCTTGAGTGAATGGGGTTAGCCGGTTCCTAGTCTTCAAGGACACTGATACACTTGGTCTTTGTATGAAGTTCTGAGACGCGCAGACGGATCGGAGCCCCACGATCCTTCGATCCTACGAGTTTCCACCCCCAAACAGCATACGTAGGCGCGTTGGTCGTCTCCTCAGCGGCATCCAAGCGACAGGAATCCATACAAACTGGTTCATTTCAACAGCGTCACGCACCCTTTGCAACAGCATATTGAGCTCGTCATCGCGAAAAAATCAACAGTGTGAGTGCCCCAGTATCGCAGCCGGATCGGATGGAGTGCATTTGCCCGTTGGCATCAACACTTTCGAGCTTGCTCGACCGTGTTGAGTCGCGCACGTCGTTCGTTCGGTCCGCCTTACCAAGAGTGGCAGTGGCTTAAGAGCTCAACGACCAAACAACAAGATTTACACCGCTGCACGCAGCGTTGCACTCTTCAATTGACGCGATGCCCCGCAGGTCGTCGCCTTCGCTGCCACGTACGGCCTCCGTGAGCTCCAATGCTTCCTCGTAAGTCGTTTCTGAAGTTTGTAACGGCTTTTCGGTTCTCGTTCCGACACTAACGATCTTTGCTGTGGTAGATATCGACCTGGGAAGCTCCAGTTCCCTCTTCCAGATGACTATTTCCCTCCTGTGAGCCTCTCATTGGCGCAAGTGCAGCAGTATCAAGCTCAGGTGGAAGAGGTGGCTGATAAAGCCTTGGAGTCTTGCAGGGATCACGAAAACCGGGTCGCCGGCTTCGGTCTGGAGGAAAGACGCTGGCAGGACGTTGCGCAGGACTCGGATCTGTCTATTGTGCGGCGGAAACAGGGGCAGATCACTATTACGCGCGCGTTTGGCACGGTTTCGGGCGATTTCCGCCGATTCGTGGACTTCTTCTCGTCTGAGACGTCCGAGCAGCTCTTCGCCTGGAATCAGTTCTTCTTCGGCTGCGCGGTTGACGCCGTTGTGCTGTGCAATCTGGACTTGGACAAGTCCGACACGCAGGCTACGCTCGGTATTAAGTGGACCTGCATGCAGCCGTCGGTGCTCACACGTAAACGCGACGAGTGCTTTCTCGAGTACATTGTGTTTAGGAAGGACGACCAGGGCCGCGACGCCGCTGTTATTGTGCGTATGCCTGTAGATATCCCTGAGTGTCCACCGATGCCGCACGAGCTGAAGACTAAGCGTGAAAAGATCACGACCGTCACGGTTGTACGGCAATCGGATATGAGCCCGGACGCGACCCAGGTTTTCATGTTAAGTAAGTGCGACCACAAGGGGCTCACGGCTTCTACGAAGTACTGCAAGAAGCTGTTGAAGGCGCTGAAGGACGTGTCTCTCTCAGCTGACGCCAAGCGCATCGCCACGACTATTAGTGCGCCGGGCTTCGTTGAGCAGTCACGCGTCGGAGGCGAAGCTTCCGCTGCAGCAGACATCCGTCCGTGGGTGCCCACGAACGTCCAGCACGGCTGCACGGGCTGTTCGCGGCCATTTCGAGCTGGTCATAGACGCCGTCACTGTCAAATGTGCGGCGACGTCTTCTGCTCCAAGTGTCTAATTCGACGCGCTGGTATTCGGCAGGACAAGAACCCGTTTAGCAACTACGTCACGATGACGAACCAGCGGACGTTCCGAGTGGTGCAGTCGATGTTCTGCAGGGTTTGCGTCTCGCGTTCCCGTGAGGACGACGCAGAGACGATTCAAGAGCAGGTTGAGGCAACGCGTCGCTCAGTGGCGTCTTCCAAGGCGTCTTCAGTTCCTCATCGATCGTCGGTGGGATCGTCAACACAACCGCAGAGCTCCAAGTGCTCGACGCCGACGTCTTCTGTGCCGCGTAGCTCCCAGTCGCAACAGACCGACGCTCCACGTCGCAGCGGAACATGGAGTGACGAGAACCGCGCGTCGTGGTGGTCGGAAAACGAGTCCGACACGTGCAGTTGGAAGTCTGGATCGAGTCGATTCAGCACCATCTCACGCAACTACAGCGGTGCCCCCACCGTGCGCTCGTCACTCAGTTCCGAGTATTCGCTGGGTAGGAACTCCTTCTTGGCCGTGCAGTCTCTGGAGACCCCACGTGAGATTGACGCAGATCGCGCGGATGACCGAATCGACGAACGCTCCAGTATCTACGAGGTGATCGACACCAAGGACATGTTGCCCGAGTCCGAGCTTCAGAAGCAACTGCGAAGCCAGCAGCTCGAGACGGACTCGGCCGATGATGACTACTTTAATGAGTTCTCGGACACCACTCGCGCTCGCTACACGTCGACCCCCGTGGCACCGACGTTCTTGCCGCCCCGTTCGACTGCCAGACGTACACGCAGCACGGACCAGAGTGAAAACACCGCCGCTTCCAAGTCGCTGGACCAATGCATCGCCGAACAGAACGAACTGCTGCAGCAGGTGCTGTCCGCGAGCCGCGGATTCACCCCCGACGCGCAGACGCAAACCAGGACGTCGTCTGTGCCTCAACAGAGCATTCTCGAAGACGTCGATGATGGCGTTTATGAGCTGTAGAAGGAAGTCTACCGCGAAGACAGCGGGGATAGTAAAACAAAACCACTCAGCAAGCTATGAGCAGAGTACACATTTAATAAAACTGAAATGGCAGGACATGTTCCCGGTAGAATGGTGCCTCATTGTTTCTGCAGCTTGGCAATCGGAGTATGAGTGTCCAGTGTGTCTGTGGCGAAGTGGTGAGGCATACAGACGTCTCGGTTGTCTGCACTACTCAATGGTAAAGTCCATTCAGTCCACCAGGGAGGCCAACGCAAGAAAAGTCCGACAGGTTGACTCCAAAATGCCTCTCGTCCGTGTCCCCATCTGGTCATGTTCACATCACCACCTGCGTGCGAGGCCAACACTTCAGCTTGAGGCTTGGCTGCATCCCGTCATTATTCGACGCCCTCTGCGTCTGCCACGGACTCCATTCGGTTGTACGTCCGCGCTCTCATGGTTTCCTCGTGTAAATGTCAGTCTTGACAATAATATGGTGGTTTGTACAGCTACAGGTCCGATATGTTTGCAGTTCGCGCCAGCAAGGAGAATGCGTTCCCCTTACCTGACGGCTACTTCCCGGATGTCCAGTTATCGACGCTCCAAGTCCTCGAGCTCGAGGAGAAGATGAAACTCGCGGTCAAAAACGCGCTGGCCGACTACGACGTGCACGAAGCAATGGGCCCCAGTCCGAGCTACAGCGCAGGTTGGAAGACACTAGGGAAGGTCGGAGACCTCGTGACTGTCCGACAGAACGGTGACGCCGCCGTCTGCCAGTGCCGCATCTTCGGTCGTATCGGTGGGGACTACCGCAATTTCCTCAACTTCTTCTACGCCGAGACGTCCAGCCAACTCTTTGCCTGGAACCAGTTCATGTACGGGAACGCCGTGGACGCCGCCATCCTCAAGAACATCCACACGAGCTCATCGGGCAAACCGCATCTGTATTTGGGCATTAAGTGGACCTGTTTGCAGCCGTTCGCACTTGTCAAGAAGCGCGATACGTGCTTTCTCGAGTACATGGCCTTCACGAAAGACTTGCGGGGACGAGATGTAGGCGTACGCGTGAATATGCCGCTTACTCTACCTGAATGCCCGCCTCTACCTGACAAAATGAAGACGAAACGAATGGAAATGTTAATCGTCTCTATCGTTCGCCCTACAGAAGGAGACCCTCACTCGACCGAGCTGTTCCTCATGAGTCAAAACAACTTTGCGGGGTTTGCAGTCCCCGGGTTCTACTTCAAGAGGCTGATGGCCAAGATGAACGACATGTCCATCTGGGTCGACTCGAAGCTCATCTCGATCCACGGCATGATGAAGAGCAATTGCTGGGTCGACAAGAAGTCCCGGGCCGAGTGTAGTTTGTGCGCACGTGGGTTCTCCACGACGCGCCGTCGTCAACACTGTCGGTTGTGCGGTGAAGTCTTCTGTCGGCAGTGCTTAATCTACCGTGGCGCGCGGGCGGGCGACGGGGGTGGTGACAGCTCTCAGAAGACATTCACAGTGGTGCAGACCAAGTTCTGCCGCGGGTGTGTGGCAAAAGTGAGGGATTTGGACGTGACGTTGCTGGCGCCGGGGCTCGGCAAGACAGAGGACAAAGCTGCAGATCTGAGCATGTTCGCAGACTCCGGGGCGTCGACGAAGCTGGACGGTGGGTCTGCGGATTTTAGTGACGAGGCCCTGCGTCAATCTTCATCCACTTCTGAACTACTTGAGACGATCCGATCGTCGGGCGATGATGCTGTTGTAGATGACGAGCAGGACGAAGGGCACCGGAAAACCATGGGCGTTGACATGTCGAACCTCCTGTCTGCTTCTCAAATGATGCGCCGGATCAACGCGGGGGTGTCCTTCGATCAAGACAATCAGCAGATCGACAACAAAGTAGTATCGACACGCACCATTGACCAGTGCATCGCTGAACAAGAAGATCTCCTGAGGAGATTGCTGCTGGCAGCTCAGGACCAATCCAAGCCCTAATTAACGTCGTGGGGTGATAACAACAAGGCGAGAGCAGTCATCAAAATTGACATTTATTGCACGTCCGCACCTTGGATAGCCGCCACGCACGCATATGACCGCCCTTTGTGTTTGTCATTGCGGAAGTCGAAAGGTGAATTAAGCTGTGCTGGCTTAGACTACAGAGATCTTCGAAGTATTATTTTTTGTTTCGCGTTAAGGAATTCGCTGCTGGTTGGTTCTGTACGTCATTTACTTGAAACGGAGCGTCGGCCCGGAAATGCCCTTCATTCAAAGCCCTTTTCGCGTCGCGCACTAGTGACCTGGTGCTGACAGACTCGATTAGAGAGCTTTCACACGCGCCGGGGCGGAACTCACAATCGACACGCCAAATACAACGTCGGCGATCGCACGAAGGATCGACTTGAAGCTTTGCATGAGGCTTCAACGTAAGCGTAGTAAACTTTGACGACGGCAGCAATAAAAGCTCGACGGATACTCAGTGCAATCGCTTCTTTTGAAAGTAACTCGACATGTTGATCCAGGAAAAATGACCCCTAACACTACGTGTGATGTACGTGACTGCCTTATAGCACTCAACGTTAGTTGTTTTAGTTCGGCCATAGCTCGAACGCTTACTGCTGACTGCGGGCGCTTGGTGGGTAATATCCGGCGGACGAGTTCGCCGCCATGACGAGGCGCTTCAGAAGTACCTCCTGCTCTTGAAGACGCTGGTCGATAGATACGTTTGACCGTGCTGAGCTGAATAGGTCAACTAGTGAATTCGCGTCCATAGGCGACTCATCCAACGGGGAAGAAACGATCTGCCGTGTAGTGGAAACAATTTGGTTCGACTCGTCAATAATCTCAATCACGTCGGCTTCATCGTCGTCCTCCTCCATCGGCGGGAGTTTACCGCTCCTGTTGCTTGAGAACCCTTCGACTGACCCATTGTCCGCGCTCGATGGCGAATCCACGAGGCGAATGGCCTTGAAATCCAACGCTGCGAGTGACTCCCTCATCGTACGTAGTTCTTCTTCCTCAGCCTCTTGGACCACACGCTCAGCCCCTGCAAGTGTCCGAAGGTGACGTAGATCAATCATCATTGGAGCTACAGGCTCCGTGACTTCAACTTCGATCTCGTCGTCCAATGAAGATGACACACTGGTTTTCGTCTCGGATTGCACTTCCAAGTCGCTGATGGACATTTTGTCTTGCTGCAAACTAGTGCTTTGAATAGCGACTCCTTCATCCTCAGATTCCTCCACTTGCGGTGGAGCAGAGCGAGCAGAGCTAACTTCAGCAGATGAGGTCGATGCAATCGACCCGCCTGTAATTGCCACGACATTGCGTTCATTGTCAGAGCTTCGGCAACCGGAATTACCTGGGAACCAGCCCGTGGATTCGGCGTCGGATGCTCCTTCGTCTTGACTGTCAGTGGCGTGGACTATCTTGGCTTCAGAGCCTCGGACCTTCCCCATGCAAGCCTTGCAGAACAAGGTCTTGACTACTTGAAACGTGCGCGTCGAAGTAGCGTTGTCATCAACCATCGGGGCGTCGCGAATGATCATGCATCGGCGACAAGCCACTTCGCCGCATAGACGGCAGTGCTGTCGACGTCGCGTCGGTGAGAACTTGCGGTTGCACACGGTACAGTTTGCGTGCGCCTTCTTCGGCGCCCAGTTACGGCGGTCCAGCATCCCCTGCATTGAAATCCGCTTGGAATCGGCGAACAAGGCCATGGAGCTCAATGTGGTCATGAGCTTTTTGAATGTAGCGACCGACGAGGAGTTGGATCCCTTGTACATGTCAATCTCACTTGTCATGAAGATCTGCGTCGTGTCGGCGTTGCCTGTTGTCGGGCGGACGATCGTCACTGTGTGCGAATGAATCCGCCGCGTCTTCATCTTGTCCGGTAACGGCGGACACTCGTCCAGAATCAGTGGTAGAGTGATACGGACTCCGACGTCGCGGCCCTGGAGATCCTTTGTGTAGACGAGATACTCGAGGAAACACATATCCCGCTTACGAGAGAGCGTCGACGGGTGCAAACAGACCCACTTCATCCCCAAGTACTGGTGGGGTTTGTTCGATTCTTTCGTGTGGATGTTGCACAGCACCGCGGCGTCCACGGCGTATCCGAACATGAACTGGTTCACTGCGAAAACCTCCTGCGCTGTCTCGGAGTAGTAGAAGTCGATAAAGTTGTGGTAGTCGCCGTCGACGCGGCCGAAAATGCGCGACGCCTCGACGGCCCTGGACGGGTCCACCTCGCGGATGCCAGTGAGATGTTCGACGTTGCCCACAACGGTCCATCGGGATCCGTAGTCGGGCCGAGCGCCCATTGCCTCGTGCAGATTGTACTCTGCCAGTGCGTTCTTCATGATGATCTCGACGCGCTGCTCGTACACTTCGATCTCGGCCGGGTTGAGCTTCACCGGGGGGAAGAATCCATCCGGCAGGGGGAACTTGACATTGCTGGCGTTCATAATCGATGTCGCACCACTGCTCGCCATCTACTAGGGGGCAGCCACTTAGCAAGCTAATTACTAGGCGTTTGACGAGGGTGTACGACGACGCACCTCACACCAAACGCTCCTTTTGCAGTGTGGCGGGTCACAGATCACAAACTCGTGCTGAGAGCTGTGCACGATTGTACTGGCCCGTCCAACGTGTGCAATGCTGCAACACTGCAATGCCTTGCAACTTGACTTGCCAATGGCAACTTGCGCCTTTCGCGACGGAGCGCCTCTATGCATTTTATGTGGGGAGAACAGACATCCGGTTTCGTGGCGCCGGAGAAGCGAATGGAGAGATTTGCGCGTCGACGGCACAAGGGCGGAAAGGCTTGAGGCCGCCTTTGGTCGCGCTGATCGACCGGGAGCCGAGACTTTGGGCTGCGTACGGCTCTGTAGGCCTTAGTCACGCGAGAAGCTCGACACCAGTCTTGGTAGTGACAGGATTCCGTCCAGAGAACTGGTTCTCCGTCAACCACACCTGCAGCAGCCGTGGCAGTGTATTATCATGCGCACGTTGCCGGCTCTGGCTGTAAAGAACGCGAGGAATTAGCATGCAGTGAGCAGTGCTCAGAGCGACAGCCTTGAGTGATGGCCTTCCTGTTTGAAGCTGGCCACTTAGAGGTACATGTACTGCACAATGCAGTGCACATGCATTCTTTCGAGGCCGACCACTTCAATATCCGCTTGGTGTTAAACATGCTGTGTTTGAAATGGCTCTGGGGCGTAACATACGGATTGGAGGTGTGCTCATTTCCCAGCACGACGGCGCTCGGAAAACCAGGCCGTCTGCTAGACGCACCAGAGCGAAATGATGGCACTGCCGTCGTCGCGGACCTTGCTGCGGAACTTTCGTACCAAGAGAGCACTCATCGACGGTTTGTCATACCACCGAAGCCGGCGCGGGCAAGCACTGACCGTCTATCTGCCAAATAGTCTTTGGCAAAGAGTACATGCATTTGGACCTTGCTCGAGAACAAACGCGGCAAATTCAGCGACGCCATCAGAAGCTGACAAAGGCACCGCATCCCGGTGCCAATGTCTCTACTAGAGAAGACCACTCCGTCCGCCTTGACTTGTCGTCGCCGTTAGTTTCGGCTCGCAACCGCATCTCGCCGTTTCCTCACTCAAACTTTGAACCAAAGCGCTGGACTTGAAGTGCTATGCGCTTCCGTTCCTCATCGCTTTCGTTTCAAACATCGCATCTTTTACGGGGGTTAGCGAGATATGTGGTGGCGCTTTGTATCGGCCACAAACACCGGCACAAACACAGTCCACCCCGGACTGTATCACCGAATGCTTGTTATTTTGTGCCTGTCAATGTGGGACAGCACCATGATCGCCGAGATGGCAGAAGCTCGTCAAGCTCGGTTCACTACCAACCACGACTACGGCTCTCTATACGAGCTGGCTCGCCGCGAAAAAACATGAATGCCCCTTGCGCAATGTTGGCCACCGTGAGTCGCCTCAAGCATGACAAAACTGAGACCTGCATTGAATCGCTTGCGTGTTGAGCACGCCAGCAGTGCTGGAGAGCGCCAACTCCGGACCTTCATGATGAAGCCATGGCGACAGAAGTTACCGCGAGGTCCGATCCGAAAAACTAGCCTGAGCAACCCAGCATTTTGCTTCGTCCGGCGCGTCAATGCTGGTTCTTGGTCACCAGTCGAAGAGTGCTTGACGCGGACGAGTGGTTGCTCCGGCTACGCTCGAGTGTGTAAGTCACGACACGCTGCCGCGACTCTTCTGAAGCACATCGTCGGCAAAATGTCCCCAGCTGGACCTACACGCATCCGTCTCTCGGTGTGAAGTGGCAGCTCTCGGAAGGGATCTCGAAAGCCTCGGCCGCAATCGCTCGAGATTAGTTTTAGTTCTCGATTTTCCACCATGTTGTCGAGGCGCAGGCGCACGTTATCTCGGTACGTTACGTTCGACTGGCAGGTAACGTTGACTCACGGGCTCCGATAAACTAACCACGGTCTCACTTCAACAGGAACGATGCCAAGACGTTTCCATTGCCCGATGACTTCTTTCCGGAGATCAAACTCACGGACGAACAGGTTCTGAAGTTCGAGAAACAGGTCGAGAAAATCGTCCGCAACGCCTTGGCGGAATATGAACGACACGAGGCCAAAGGCGCCTACCCGATCTACAGCTCCCCGTGGGTACCTGTGGGCTCTGAAGGTCCGTTAACCGCCATTCGAAAGGAGACACCTGCAGGACTCTCGCACAGTGAGTTTCGTCTGTACGGGAGCATTCAAGGCAACTACCGGAATGTCATGGATTTCTACTACGCCGAGACGTCACAGGAACTTTTCGAGTGGAACCAGTTCATGTACGGATACGCGGTGGACGCGGTTGTACTCAAGAATATCCACACCAAAAGCTCAGGGAAAGCTCATGAGTACATGGGCATCAAGTGGACGTGTCTTCAGCCTTCAGCGTTCGGGCGGAAGCGTGACAACTGCTTTCTGGAATACCTGGCGTATACCAAGGATGAACTCGGCCGAAATGTGGGCGTTCGTGTGACGCTACCGGTGGAGATCGAGGAGTGCCCTGACTTGTACCGATCACTGAGAATCAAACGTGTTAAGACGCACAACGTCCTCATCGTCCGCCCTGCCAGTTCCTCTTCAGAATCGACTCAACTCTTCATGATGAGCGAAAACGACTTTGCCGGTTTGCCGGTGAGTGCCAAGAACTTCAAGAAATTCATGCGGATCTACAACGACATGTCCCTCTTCGTGGATTCCAAGCACATCTTGAAGCGGGGCATGGTGTGCAGAACGAACTGGGTGCCCAACCACTTGCGTAAGGCCTGCACGACGTGTGAGCTCCCATTCAACGCAGCCACTCGCCGCCGTTACCACTGTCGGCTTTGCGGCGACATCTTCTGTCACCACTGTGTGATCGTCCGGAATGTCCCGCGGGACTATGGCGAGAACACCATGTCACGCATCTTCCAGGTGGCCAAGACGCACTTCTGTAAGGCGTGTGTGTCTACTGCACGACGCGGAAGCTCGGCGACAAGTGCTCGTGCTTCGTCGGTCACACACGCCAGCAGCGTCGGGAAGCTCAGCTCGGAGAGTAACAGCAGAATGTTGAGGAAAGCTGTGAGCAACACGGCCGACCAAAGCACTGCGCGACCCGAATGGTGGGATGAAGTTGTGTCTCAATACTCTGAGTCCGATTGGTCCGAAACGGACTCGGAAGATGCCAGCAAGGCGTCGCTGAACGCTTCAGGTCGATCGAGACTTGCCAGTTCGTTATCCTCGTCTCAGTCCTCTTGGACTTCGCGTGTTGACAACAACCTGGACAAGGATGAAGCGCCGTTCGTTGTCACTCTGGACGTCATTGACGATGACATTGCCGTGTTGGACGAGAACTCACGTCCGTCCAAGTCGAGACTGCGCAAGACTCTGTCGATGTCCGGTCGATACTCGATCAGTCGGAAGCAGTCGAACCGGAAGCAACAGCGACCGGCAGATGCGCAGGAGGTGACCGAAGTGATCGATACCACGGACATGATGCCAATGTCCGAATACCGTCGACAGTCTCGAGCGGGACCCAGCGTTGTGCTACCTACTAGGAAGTACAGCAGCAAGCGCCGAAGTGGTCGAGATTCCTTGTTGAGCTCCAGCGGGCCCCAGTCGGGCAGAGGCATGAGCCGAGAGGAGCCTAGCAACAGGTTTCAGTCTTCTCGTTCTATCAGCCAATGCCTCGCTGAGCAGGAAGAACTACTGCGATGCATGCTTAGTGTCAGTCGAGTGCACTCGAACCCTGGCCGGTCCAAGAGACGGAATGCAAACGCGGAGAAGGTGAACTTTGCCGCGACGATGCCTGCTGCACGCCCTACGGTTCGGCTATATGAGGTTTAAACATCGATCGGCATGAAGCTCAGAGCAAAGTTATCTATTATTTAGTGAACCATTTAACGGTAGTCTACAGCGATAGAAGTTGTGGGCTCCTGCAATCGAAAGCATTTTATCAGGAAAACTGCGTTGAAAGCAACAGCCAAAGGTAGTCTCTTGACGGCAAGCACTCAAAGCTAAAGTACCGCCATGGATAGCCTTGACGGTGCTAGCAAAATGCACGTCGTACAGTCGCCGTGCTGCGTGGTTATCAACCAGAGCGGCGTCCCGATCTGAACTCGCATCGGCCATAAAGTTTATGGCCGATGCGAGTTCAGATTATGGCATAAACGTTTTGGTGGTTCATGAAATCGCTTTCCCGAGGGTACATATTGCAACTTCAACGTCTTCACCGTGTTTTTTTTGCGACGCAGTACATGTATTCTGCATTCTTTCGAGCCGGGAAAGCCCTGTTGTAAGTATGGAGACACCTTGCGTTTTGTCTGCGGGAAGCATGCAGCAACGCTTGCAGACACGAGCATTCATGCGCCAGCCATCAACGACCAGAGCCGCAGGTTTTGAATTGCACAGCGCGTCACTATGTATCTGTAAGAAACACAAAATGGGTCGAAAGTAAATGCGTTCCGCAAAGAGCCCATTTTGCAGCGCGCTGGATACTGGAAAAATTGTCGTGTCGAATTCGCTCGCTCTTGACAGACTAGGTTTACGAAGGCTTGTTGGCAAATTTTGGCAGACATAAACACCATACCAAACCCGATGCAAGGCTCCTTAACCTCCTCTAAAGGTACTTTCCAACATTAGTGATACCTGTACTTATAGCATGTATGACGCCAGGAGCTACCGTGGATGGCATCAGCGCTGCACAAATCCTGTCTCGGCACTGCCGACGCCAGTGTACTCGTGGCTTGCACTCAGCTGACCAACACGTTCATATCGCATGCCGATGGCAACAATTCAAGATTGTAGCTTGAAAGATTCAACAAGGCGGGCAACGATACTATTAGTGCATGTACAATTGTCGCTCGAGTTCGACGGTGTGATGGTGCTCGTTCCGCCCTCCGTGACTGCTCTTCAAGCAACTACAATTCAAATCGCCAAGTTGAAGCGGCAATCGTCAAAAAGGGCTCTGGTTCTACAAAATGGGTCTTGTCCTGTCCATATCCACTTGTTGATTTTCATCCAATTACAAACTACCTCCCGTTCCCAACCAGCCAATCCGATGCTTCCCAGGTGCCGAAGACATGCAGTATGCCCACAAAAACAAGAAAAGCGCTTCCGTCGATCCGGTCCCTTTCGCTCATTGCGCGAGTTTCCCCATGGCTGAGCCGCGCAGCATTCGCGGATTTCTAAGGAGCCGTCGCAAGCACAAACATTCCAACGCGGACTCTTTAAGCGAAGAAGAGATCGCCCCCAGCGTCAGTACCAGCAGCCTCACGTCCGATTTCACCCCGTCGCTCGCCATGGAGGGGATGCTGAAGAAACGCGTGGCGAAGATGCCAGTGATGCACGACCGCTATTGTGTGGCTACGTGGGAGATGGACGCGGATGACCGCAAGTGCGTCATGTTGCGCAGCTACAAGAACAGAAAGAACTACGACGCCCACCCAGAGAAACCCACAAGTGTCCATCAGCTGAAATGTATCAGTGATTGGGACGGTAAAACCGGTTTTCACCGGTATCAGCATGCTTTTCTTATGGAGACACGAGACAAGAAGCTGTTTCAATGTGTGGCTCCATGTGCAGCTGATAAAGAGAAGTGGGTGGAGCTGATGGCCATCCAATCCGCCTTTAATAATGGCCGGGATATGAGACTGGGCAGTGTGGGCAGTCTCGTGCCTTTGAGACGTACACAGAGCGTGGAATCAGCCGCTGATAGTGGCAAACCACGTGCGTATACTAGCGCTTCTATCGGCAAGCAGAGAGGGGAGAGCGACGTTAATGCTGCGGATGCAGAACACTCAACGGACTCGGAGGACCAGAGCCACTTCCCAGGACACGACGGACTCTTCCGGACGACTTCAGGAGCGTCCACTAACTCGTTGGAGCTGCCTAATGGAGATAAGAGTGAACCTGCGGACTGGGGACTCTATGGAGAAGCCAATGGAGAGACCAAGTCCAAGTACGAGATCCAGGACGACGCCAAGCCCGTGCTGTTGGACAAGGAGCTGCTGGATGCTCGAGGAGAGACGAAGACGCTGGCGTCAGACAAGTTTCTATTCGAGGAGGCAGGAGCTAGCAGATTTGGTGCTGTAGTCGTCAAACCAGCAGCCGAAAGCGACGACGAAGATGCTGACTTTATTGACGTGGAGTTCGCTGCTCGTGAGGCCCAGAAAGAGAACGAGAAAAATATGAAGCGTCGGGCGCAGAAGCTTGAATCCAACCGTGACCTGTACGCTGAAATGGCAGCTACTAGACTGGCCAACATGCGCAAGGACGCTCGTCACCCGAAGAAGAGCCACGGCCGACCGTCGGATGACAGTGACGTCGAGGAGTACGTTGAAGACGAGTCAATTGCGGTTGAGGGCGAGGTGGAGGACGTTGCTGAATTGGAGGAAATGCAGCAACGCCACAGCAGCCGCAGTCGACGCAGCTCCAAGAGCCACAAGCACGCTGAAGACGTTGCTGAGCTGGAAGAAATGCAGCAGCGCCACAGCAGCCGTAGCCGACGCAGCTCCAAGAACCACAAGCACGTTGAAGACGAGTCCACCGCTGCTGGTTATGAGATGGAGGACTCTACTGAGCTGGAAGAAACGCAGCAGCGTCGTAGCAGCCGCAGCCGACGCAGTTCTAAAAGCCACAAGAAGAGCTTCGTTAGCAGCAACGAGAACATAAGCGTAGATGGTGGATACATCAGTGGTGACGATGAAGAGGGGGAGGTGGTGGCTCCCGTAGAGATGGCTGACACAACTGAGGCGGAGAGCGCCGAGGCGGAAGAACTGCGCCTACTAAAGAAGAAATACCGAGCCGAGCGTCGAGCCAAGAAACGTCTGCTAAAGGAGAAGGAAGAGGAGGAGCGAACTGCTCAGGAAGCAGCAGAACTTGCTCGTGCTCACCGTGAGGAGCAGCGTGCACGTGAAGAGGCCAAAGCTCGTGAAGAGCAGGAGAAGCGCGACAAGAAGGAACGTCGCGAGATGAAGGAGAAACTCAAACGCGAGAAGGCGAAGCAGCGTCAGGCCGAAGCCGAGCTTAGGAAGCTGGTGGAACTGAAACAAGCTGAGGAGGAGCGCAGGGAGCGCGAGCACAAGGAGAAAAAGGAGAAGAAGGAGAAGAAAAAGTCGAAGAAAAAAGAGAAGTACACTTCGCCTGCTGAGCGCATCCACAAGAAGGAGGAACGTGACGCTGAACGTGCTGCGGCGTCGGCTGTCGCAGAGGCTGAAGCACAGATGTCGAACGCTTTGGTTGTTGTGGAGAAACCCGCGGAACCTCAGCAGCCACTTGCAACTCCTGAGCCTGCTCCGACACCGGCACCCACGTCAACACCGCCGGTTGTTCAAGCCGAAGCTGTTTCTGTTCAAGCCACTGTCCCCGTACAACCAGTACAGTCCGCTGCCCCAGCAACTGCGCCTGCTACTGTATCTCCACCGGTTGCTGCTGCATCTCCGGCGCCTGCTCCCGCTTCTGCTCCTCAAGTTGCTGCAGCGATGCCGATGTACCAGATGACTCCACCACCGTTCGTGCCGACATATCCAGTCGGCCCACAGAGCATGCCTGCCTACGGTCTGGCTGCTACTTTTGGTGCGTATCCTCCGATGTATCCTGCTTCGTACAGCTACGGAGGACCTGTCGGAATGCAACCTACGTACATGCGTCCGAACATGGGCTTCGTTGCTGGGCTGAGCGCAATGGGGTCGTTCGGCAAGGCTGCCGGCCCTGAACCGGCCCCTTCCTCCCAAGACTTTACTGAGCCCATGATTGGCCCGCAGCTGCCCACCCCAGCAGAGCGCGCCGCTACCTCCTCAGTAGGTGCGAGCGCTCCCCCCTCCCCACCGCCGCCGCCGAGCGGTGCCAAACTGACAAACCTGCCGGACTTGCCGGACGTGATCGAGTTCTAGGAGATATGCCGTTGTCGTCGGAGAGACCGGTTCTAAGTTAATAATTGTGACGTGTTTTGATCGAAATGGTGAAGGTGGCGAGGGCGTTTCATGACGGACTGGGAGGATTTGGGTATTTTCAGAGCGGAAGGTGATGGCAGTGAGAAGTAACGAGCGTCTGTAGCGTAGTTTTCCACTGGGAGGCATCAATTATGCGCGTGGTGCCGGCTTCGGCGGTGTCGCGGCTGTCCAGCCGTCGCCGGTCGTCGGTAACGCGAGTACCGAGTCGGATGACGATGCTTCTGCTACGTCAACGCGGTCGAGCGGGCTCGTCGGAGCTTCTGATGGCTGAGGACCACAACGCATTCGACCCGAGCTCCCGCTTCATCCGGATCTGCCAGCAGCTTCGACTCGCAGCGATTCTTTTTGAGCTGGTGGCGATTCCGTTCTTGGCCGCGTTCCACCCCGAAGCCACGCAGTACCAACTCATCGGCGTGTACGTATGCGAACTTCTTTTCTGTGCAGATATCTACGTCCAGCTCAACACAGGCTACTACGAGAACGGCAACGTCTTACGAGATGTGAAGAAAGCACGAAAGAAATACCTCTCGTCTCCAGCATTTGCAGCGGATTTGGTAGCTCTCCTGCCGTTGTCTGTCTTGCTGCCGTCTCGTATCACTGGATCTCGATCCATTGCGCTCTTGGAAATGCACAAACTCGTGCGGGTGTGGCGTCTCCCAGCTTTAGCTTCTAACCTGGACGACCTGTACGCGCGGCATTTCGCCTCGTTAAAACTCACCAAAGTGCTCGGGTTCACGCTGCTGATGACGCATTTTGTGGCTTGCGGACGCTTCAGCTTCGGCTACGACCATCCTGGCCCCGGAGAGGAGCCGAATCACTGGCTACCTCACGCCCCGCACGACGGCCATCATACAGAAAGGAGGCAGTACTTGATGTCGCTGTTCTGGGCCTTTGGACTGCTGACTGGAGGCTTTGAAGGCGAACTGCCGCACCATAATACCGAGTTCGCGTTCACGATCGTCGTTGGGCTCTGTGGTTTCACGCTTTTTACGTCGTTGTGTGCGACGTTTTTCCTGCTTTCCAAGTGCGAAAGTGGCGACGCGGAGCTGGCGGAAGCGCGCGTGCACCAGTTTCAACACATTTTGGCCTTCCACCGAGTTCCAGTTCAACTGCAAGCCCAAGCTGTCGACTACCTCCAGCGATATCACACACAAGCGGAGGCCAATGACCGAGAAGCAGCACGTCGCCTTTGCCCTTCGATCTCTGTGGATATTCAGGTGGAGCTGCTGGAGGCTACCGTCGCTTTAGTCCCCGTCTTCGCTGGCTGTGATACACTCTTTATCCGAGCGGTGGCTCGACTGCTGGAGTTGATTGCACTGCCGGCTCGTGTGGCTCTCTTTCGTGCGGGGGATCACGGAGATGCGATGTATATTGTTCACACAGGCGTGTTGCATACGGTGGTGGCTGGTGTTAAAGTTCGGGAACTGCGGAAAGGGAGCTTTGTAGGTGAAGTCGCAGTGTTCGCCCGACAGCCACGCACAGCTACGGTCATCACTGCTACGTATTGCACTTTGTACAAGCTTTCACGTGCTGATGCCGACAAACTGCTGGAGGGATATCCACAATACGCTCAAGTGATCAACAGGACAGTCGCTGAAATGCTTCAAAAGAGCACCATGATCCCACCGACGGCCGTGGAGACGATATCTGATAGAAACGAAATTGGAGACAGTATCGCGGAGGAGAAAAAGAGTGCGACTCTATCGCTCCCACAGCTTGTTCGGCTCAAACAGCGTCTCCATGCTCGTGCTCTTGCAAAAAAAGGTAACAACCGGAAAGTGGTGGACGATCCCTCAGCGCAACACCATACTGAAGTACCAGTTGAGATGCCTACTCCATTCCAGATACCCAATTCGGAGGCAAAAGTCGATATTCGCCCTCTTCCTGTCGAAGTGAAAGGAGCTGAAGCTGTCAAGTCCCCTCGATACTCGTTGCCAATGCCAACGCCAGTACTGCAAAACGCACAACGGGGTAGTTTTCGAAGTGATAATATCCTTTCCTCTCGGAAGCAATCAAAGAATGCCTCAGGCTCATCGATGAAAGTCTTCCCAGTTCTTCCTCAAGCCGCTGGACAAGGCGCGTCCAGACGACGATCGTCATTCCTTGCAACAGGAATCAACAGATTAACCACGCTGCGAGACAATTTCTTCCACGACAACGCTGTTAAGCCATCCGACGCAATTCAGGGATACTACGAACAATTTGCCCACCTTTCGACGTCGTCAACCTATCGAAAACGCTGGTGGCATCGTTTTCTCCTGAAAAATGGCCTCGATGCCGAATCGAAGTGGAGAATGGTGTGGATTACGATGGTAACTAGTGTGAACTGCTACAACTGGGTGCTTATCCCGTTGTTGCTTTCGTTTTCAGCGTTGGATGGACTGTGGACCAGTTGGCATGTCATTTTGATGAACGTTCTGGCAGATTTTATCCTCTGGATAGACATCTACGTGAATCTTCACTTATCGTTTACAGTCAATTCCGAGAAAATCTTGGAACCGACGCGGAGTGCTGAGCGATATTTGTCAAGTGGGAGGTTCTTCGTGGATCTCTTGTGCGCGTGGCCGTATTGGATATTTGCACCAACGCAGTTGACGCATATGGCCTTACGTTTGCCAAGACTGATCTGCGGTTGCTATCGAATGCCTGGCTTAGTCCACGAGGTTGAGGCGTATTTCCGACTGAGTAGTAAACATAAACTACTGCTACTGGCCATACTGTTCCTGATGCTGTACCACATTGTAGCGTGTCTGTACTTCAGCACAACTTACCTCGAAGGGTACAGCACGGGTGAAAACCAATGGCTTCCGTCGGAAGACGTGTATTTACACCGTCTGAATACCACCCACTTCCAGACAATATCCGGAGATAATTTCCCTTCCGACAGCACCCACGTCCAGAAAATTCGAGCTGAACAGTATTTTCGATCATTGTATTACGCTGCAAACGTTTTGGCCGCGGTTGGGCGCATGATCGAGCCGGCAAGTGACGCCGAGTACGGCGCTGCTTTGGTTTTTATGCTGAGTGGATTTTTCATTACGGCGATTGTCGTGGATCACGTCCAGAAAGGATTCACAGCGTCTGCTCTCGAGGAAAAGGAGTTTTTCGCTGCTCGATCTCGTTTCCAGCGCTTCCTCAAGCGACAGAACGCGCCGCTGTCCATTCATTTGCGAGTCAATTCGTTCTTGAATTTCTGGTGGTCTGCCCATCGCGGGGCGATAATCGACGAGTTGCTGGAAGATCTTCCTGGCGCTATTAAACGCGATGTTGTACGGAGCATTTGCACTCCAGCGATGGATTCACTGGAGATTCTCTGTTCTAGCACGTTAAATGTCAATGGTAGAGGTGAAACTACTGAGCCTACCGTACAGGATCAAGTGGAGGAGATTTTCCTGGATAATATCAAGTTCGTTCTCTACGGACAAGGCGAGATTATCTATCGACGTGGAGATTATGCAGCTGGGATGTTCTTCTTACTGGAAGGGAAAGTGGAGATCATTCTCAATGGAGAAGTGCCTCGACACGTCCCTCTCGGTGGTGTTTTTGGTACAGCAGCACTTCAGCCACCAGTAGGACGGGATAAACGTGAAGGTAGACGACGATCTGGTATTGGATTGGCTCCTGGGATCGGGTATGAAGAACGCGCCACTGCTGTGAGTGGGTGTATTGTTGTGTACATCTCTCGCGAACATTTGAAAGCGATGCAGAGCGTTTTACCTTCGCTTCCTGATCTTTTACGCAAAATGGAGCAGCGTCTTCACGATTCGCGAGTGACAAGATCTGCAGATTTACGATCACTGCAACCAAGGATTGCTCTTGGAACAGTTGGGCTAAATAATACGACGATGAGACGGAATGTCCGTCGTAAGCAGTTGACAGGCCTGGTGGAATTACTAGCGAAGAATCTCGAGTGGTGGCAACGCGGCACTGCAATTGACCCCGACTGGCCGTTTGTGGGTGTGTGGGAGGCTCTGATGCTCTTGGCTTCAACTGTGCAATGCACCTTGGTGCTGTTTTATATCTGCTTTGGGGCGAGTGCAGATCGTGGACTTTCGGACGCGGTGACTATCACTCTTGAACTTTTATTCGTTCTTGATGCGTATCTTCATTTGCGATTGGGATTTTACCAGTACGGCAACAAGGTGATGGATCTCGTGGTGATCCAACGACGGTACCTTCGTTCGGTACATTTTGTCATTGATATGGCAGCTCTAGTCCCGCTGTTTATTGTGAACTGGTCGCTGCCTTCGAGGCGTTTGGAAATCCTGAATCTGAACAAATTGCTCAGATATTTCAAGGCTTCCAGTCAATTCCACACACTGGAGACCAAGTACGTGAAACTCATGACGGAGCTTCGACTCCTTAAGCTCGTGTACTATTCGTTTCTAGCCTCGCATCTCTTTGGGTGCATTTGGTTTGATTTTGCAGCTCACAAGTCAGGACTTCACATCGTTCTGAGTGGATCTAGCGATACTTCGACGCCATCTTTTGGAGCGTCGTTATGGTTACCTTATGCTTCATTAGAGTCCGCTGCTAGGGGCCTTCAGTATCTGGCATCCATTTTCTGGGCCTACGGTCTGATGTCGAACTCGAGCCAGGGAGAACTACCGAAAACCGTGGGGGAGTGTCTTTTCAGTGTCATTACGATGACGACGGGGTTCTTCCTCTTCGCCTACGTGGTTGGCCACATTTCCGATGTCATCGAGCTGCAGGACTCTGAGAATCGCCACTTTATCGCCAAACTGAGCTCGTTACGACAGCTTTTACGGCACTTTGACCTCCCTCCAAGCGTCGAAGAGAAGTTCAAAAAGTATTTTTTCTTCAAACGTTTCCATTCCATTACGCAGGAGCACGTGCTGGAGCGTGTGCTGCCTCCTTCTCTCGTTGTGGATATGCGAATGTTCCAATTGCAGCCCATGATTGTGAAGGTGGCGTTCCTTGCCGGGATGGAAGACTCCGTCACGCGGATGCTCGTGTCGCTTTTCACTCAAGTTTTGTACGTTAAGGACGAATTTATCTGCCATTTCGGGGAAGAAGGCAGCGAGATGTTCTTCATCTACACTGGCGTTCTCGATATCTACATCCCAATGGTAACCCCTCCATCCCCTGGTGAGCAGAATGGCTGCTTTAGTTCCGCCTCAGGCGCGCGCGTGAGCATGAGTGGATTGCGTAAAGTGAATGAGATCACGGCTGGAAGTTACTTCGGGGAAGCTGCTTTGTTCACCAATACCCCGCGAAATGCCTTCGTGAAGGCGAATACGTCTTGCATTCTGTACAAACTCTCGCGTCATTCGCTCGAATTGGTTTTCGTACGATATCCAGAATGGCAGCAGAAGGTTCTTCGTATTGTGAAGATTCAGCAGCAACAACAAAGACTCCAACGTCTCGCCTATGAAGCTCAAGCTCCTGATGCTGGAGGACGTCGTCGTGGCTTGAGACGCGCAAGTTCACGCATGGATCTTGTCAATTCCAGGGCGGAGACTATTGAACAACAATTTCTCGGTCAAAAGAGGGGCGCGAATGCATCTAAAGACGCATCTCGACGGATAAAGTTGTGGATAATTCAGCAGTGGCGTAAACTCCAAGCAGCGAAGTTGGTTGTGCGTTGGATAATCCCAACGATCAAATATCTCAAGACAATTGGAACGCAGTTAGCGTATGGAGCGGAGATCCAGAGTCCATTTTATCTTCAGTGGATGAGATTGGTATCAACGTGCACGGTGTACGTAGCTGTGATGGTACCTTATCGTCTGACTTACGACTCTCTCGACCGGTGGAATATTATCCCAGTGAGTCTTCGGATATTTGAAGCTTTGTGTGAAGTGGTCTTCTGGGTCGACATTTGGTTCCAGTTCCACATCCACACAAACCAAGCAGCAATGGAATTGTACGAACAGGATCAGCTAGTAGGATACAAACGCGAGCGACTGGCACTTGATCTCGCAGCTACATTTCCACTGGATCACTTAGCCACAAGTTTCTCGAGTGGACCAGGCCGGTTGTTGCTCTGCAAATGGCTTCGATTGAACCGCTGCGTCAAAGTTGCAAATCTCGTGTACTACCGGAACGAAATCACGCGACGCAGCGTTTCCTACGAGGTGAATCGCGCGCAAACCCTCTGGCTTTTGTATTTGCTGGCAATGTTCTGGACGTCTTGTGCGTATTTTGCAGTGTCAATCTACGACGGCTTTGGCACCGAGTGGCAGAACTGGTTGCCGTCGTCTGTTCTTGACTCGGATGATCCGTCACCCGAGTTTCTGATGCTTCGACTTTTTCGCGGCTTGGCGTTTGCCACCACTGCTTTTGTCAAAAAGAGCAGGACATTCGTGCCAGCTTCGCAGCTTAATTTCGCCTTTGCGCTTGTCATTTCGTTCATTGGGCAGCTCGTGATGGCTCTGATGATTGCTGAAATGGCCAACGTCTTCTTACTGTACATTGACAACGAGGTGCAATTCCGCAAGAACCACCTCATTGTCGAGCGCTCTCTCACCCGGTGGAAAGTCAGCGCAGCGTTAAAGCGAAGAGCTGACAATTTCCTCACGTCGTGGTGGTCTTCTCATGCGGGTGTTGACTACAAACTCATCTTTGAAGACCTCCCGGCTAGCGTACGCACTGAGGGGATATTGGCCATTGCGAAGCAACCTCTCGGTTTGTTTGTGTACCGAGTGTTCCGGCCACTTCTGCGAGATGCTCTCAATGATGTCGTTCAAAGAGGGTCGGGAGGAGAGGAAGTGACAAACTTTGGTGCAAGATTTCATCTGGATAATCTCACCTACTCGATTGCCAAGTGTCTGCGGTTTGAAGGCTACCCACGAGGAGAAAATGTGATCGTGGAAGGGAGCGTATGCAAAGCTATGTACTTTGTAGTCCGGGGGTACCTTTTGTCGAAGAGTGTGTCCAATTCAGACATGTATCCGGCCAGCCGCTATCGAGGTGGGGACTATTTCGGCGAGATTGGTCTTCTAGGTCATTCAGTGAGTCTCATGACAGTGACGAGCATCCGCGCGTGCGACCTATTCGTATTGAATTCGGACCAGCTACTTCAGGTACTACAAGCTGATCCGTACTTCAGTCTAGTGCTGGCTACTGCGCAACTTGCTGTACGTGAAAAGAAAACGACTGCGGAAGTTGTGGCGGATTGGTTCGCCAGGAGCGAATCAACTGATGAAGAGAATACGGACAGCAACGATAGCGATCCCGACGAAAGTAGTGACGATAGTGACGAAGATGACACCAGTGTGAACAAATTTGTGGACGATGATGTGAAGCTGAGGCGTGGGAGTCAACAGCTGAAGAAAGCTCTGCATGGCGTGTCCGAGGAGAAGATGAGCGTGTGGGAGGAAACGTTTGCATTGTTCATGGAAATGCTCGTTCCGAAGGGAAGTATGAGCAATGCAGTCAACACAACGCCCTGAAGTAACACCTACCGGTAGTACTATAACAATTTTGAGCCATTGCTTTCTTGAAAGTTGGTTGTCGCTTCAATCGTCAAGCTCCATCATCCCTTCGAGTCTCATTAGAATCTTGGTTAGGTTGTTCATCTTCGCCTCCAGTCGTTGCTCCGTTTCTACAAGTCGCTCCTGGAACGTCTCTTGCATATCCAGTAGTCGAAGAAGAAGCTCATTGTCAGGCATAATTAGGTGAGAACTGCTGGATGCAGCAAGTTTTGGGCCGTTGAGACCTACTGCATCCGCACTAGGCCCATTCTGAGTCGATGAATCGCTTGGATTGGTTGCTGTTTGGTCAGAGCCAACGCTAACAGACGTAGCTGGTGGACGTATTGCTTCAATAGACTGGCGATGCTCAAAACTATTGGTCCGAGAAGAAGCTTTGCTTTGAAGGAGCAATTCCGTCGACGATGGGGGAACTGTGATAGCACCAGATCGATGACGGCCTAGAGAGTTACGACGATGCTGGAGACCAACGCTAGGAACAACCAACTGGTTCATGAAAGCTCGATTCTGTAAAACCTCGAGGTCATTCCGGAATTTCGCCAATTCGTCATCCTCCAGCATCCCGCTGTTGTCGGTATCGTAGACGTTGATCACGTCGTCAATATCGAGGTGAATTCCTTCTGTAACAGCGTGGAAACGCTCCAATATAGCTTCGATCTCGTTGCGGCAGATCATCCGCTTGCCTTTGAGGTAATCCACGTTGCTCCTCATTGTTTCATGCATGACAGACTTCATCACCTTCTGGAAGTTGGTACCGATGACTGTGATAGGCAGCGCCAGCACGAGCATTCCAGTGAGGACTGTGCAGCAGCCCACGACCTTACCGAACCACGTTACAGGCGTCATGTCCCCGTAGCCCACAGTGGACATGGTCACGATGCACCACCAGAACGACGTGGCAATGCCTTGATAAGGGTTCGGATCCACACACACACAGGCGTCACTTGCACTTACAGACGCCACTGCCGCAGCGGCAGATACGGAATAAGCGACTTCTGTGGTGACGACGTCGCCTGAGGAATCGACAGAGCACTTGCCCATCCAACCGTCAGCACGGCAGCCATCGGGAGTAAATTCCGCAAAATAAATAGCCGAAGAGAAGATGATCATGGCGATGGACATGAGGAAGATCAACATGGTGAGCGGCTTGATGCTGATGGAGATAGCCTGCGTGAAGACTTGTATTGCGGACGAGTACCGCGACATTTTCAAAACTCGTGCTACTCGGGTGAGGCGAACAATTCGAATAGCGCCGAAGGATCCAGCATTGTCGACAGCCAAAAGTGACTCCATGTAGAAGGGAAAAACTGCTGCGAAGTCGACCCAATTGGAGAATTCTGCAAGCGATAAAGGATTCTTTTAGTTCAAACTCAATCACGCAGTCAACAAATTACTGTACGTACGTCCGAGGAAGCTGATTTTGCTTGGACAAACGAGAAATCGCCCAAGAAGTTCGAACGAGAAGACGGCCGCACAAATGGCCTCCATCGTTGTAAGCACCACCATATACGGGTCGAAAACTGCCTCCGTTTCAGCTACGAAGACGAATGTTGACAGGATAATAAAGCCATAAATGCTCAGGGAAAAATAATAAGCCGGTGTGGACGACTGAGGGTCCTCAAAAAATAACCAGAGCTTGTGCATACAACCCACAGGTTCATTGGCGCTTTCTGCCTGCGATTCCGAGAGCGTCTTGGAACCTTGTCGCGTTTGCGTTCTTTTAGCAGCAGTTGTCGAATCGAGGGTTGGAGTTCTGGAGTTGCTTCTTTCCGTTGTCGTCACGATTGTGTCTTCCTCTTGCATTGGGACCACAGACAACGACCGTCGACTCCGCTGACTTCTTTGACTTCTTTGGCTTCTTTGACTTCGATCGAACGCCTTTGGCCTCGTAAACGACGGGAAATGGCTTTGAACGTTAAATAGCCTCGTGGTGTGCAGTGCCGATCGACGTTTAGCTTCACGCTCAATCACCTTGGAGAGCTTGAGCGCTGTCTCAGTGAGTTCCGTCGACCCTGTAGAGTCCCGCATGATGATTTACTGGCACTTGGCACCAAACAGCGAACGAAGGAGCACCTTAAATGAACAAGGACCGCTATCAGCGTACCCCACACGAAGCTTGCAAAGCGAAGACCGACCTCTAAACATTGCAAAGCAGTTATTCACCCCCTAAAAATATGACGGTGCTGTTGAACACCAAGTAGTGCAACCGTTATGTTGACGCACATCAAGAATCCTCGCACCTGGAAGTCGAACTGGCAAACAATAGCCCGTGGTCTATTCATGAAGGTACAGTAGCTTCTGCGAAGACTTTTCAGCTGGATGTCACCACTGCCTCTTCCTCCTCTTTCAGCGCTGTGTTACAATCGGAAGGTTGAGCCGCAACAGCTGCACGTGCAGCCTTCGCTAACTCCCGTCTACCAGCACGATCTGTGCGCAAAGCTTCCTCCTCCTTCTCCTTTTTCCACTCCAAATAGGGCTTGGCAACGTAGTCAAATGGGAGCACCTCCATCGTACGCAGCCATTTCGCGTATGTGCGGGTACGCTCTTCGTGCTTCATGATATGATCAAAGATAAAGTCACGCTTGAACTGCTCCACGGCGGCGGCAACGGCAGGTTCTTTCAGATCAAGAGGCGGGTGAGAAGTCTGGATCGAGTCCTCCATCTTCATGTTGTACACTTCGAAATGGGCCTGTGCCAGGTACAGACCGACGCTAGGGGCCTTGGGCAGGTCCATCTTGGTCAGTTCCATGGCCCGTTCAATAGTGGAGGCGTCAGTAACACCCGACACGATTTCAACAGCAGCGCCGATCATCTTACGGATGTGGTGCAGCAAGAAACTCTGTCCAACGACACGCAGACGCACCCACTCCATGTCATGCTGGACAAAAGGGCGGTCGACCTCGAACGAGATGATGAAGCGATTGGCCTGAGGGTTCGTGGGCTCCATCTTTGACGTGAAGTTGTGGAAGTTGTGCGTGCCCACGTACAATTTCAACGTGTTGTTGAGCTGCTCTAACGTCTCGTCACTCAGTCGGAAGGCCTTGTGTGCTTCTAGTGTCGTTGTATCAATCACCACGTTGTCGTCAAAGTCTTCTTCCGAGTCACGCAGGTCGGATGGCCACTCGATGGTAGTTTCTCCCTTCTTTTCCTCATCCTTTGAAGTAGAAGAGCTTGAACGCTTGCCGAAAATGAAAGTTGGCGCCAGGTACTCGTAGGTGCGTTGGTCACACGTCATCTTCGCATTGAAGTTCTTGGTAACAGTGACCATGTGCATCACGCGAATATCCTCAGGTAAAGCCGCGTTCACCTTGGTTACAAAAGCTGGAATGTCGTCACCCACATGCAACTTGGCTGTAAGCAACTGACCAGCAGCATGTACGCCTTTGTCCGTACGTGCGGCGCGGCTCCAGCCAATCTTCTGTAGGAATCCGTAGTTGCTCTCAGCGATTCCACCAGCCTCGAACAACGCACGCTCCAGCTCCGCCTCGATAGTCTTGACACCTTCGTTCATCTGCATACCGCTGTAATTCTTGCCACAGAATGCCACCCACAGGCCGTAGCGACGTTTAGTCGGTAGAGATACAGCAGCATCTGCAGGAGTCTCGGACTTCACTCGTGTGGCTGCATATGACCCAGGGTGGATGCTATCAGAGCGGTCAGCGCGTTTATCAGGACGAGGCGCTTTGTCCTCCTGGCCGTCATCGTCTTCACGTCGCGCCTGCTTGTTCTTACGGCGCACAGCCCAGTGCGTCTTCTTGCGCTTGCCTGCCATTGGACTAATGGCTGGCGATGATGATAGGGTTTGGAGTCGAACCCTAGAGTGATGTACACCACACAAGTCACAATTCTGGGGGTCGACAAGGGCTGATTATCCATTGCAGAGGTATCAGTGAAGATGGTGTCGCTACGGAGCCTCCAGACGATGCGGCGTGCGGCGCAGCTGGCCGTCAAGTCCTCGAGAACTCGCCTGACGCCTCTGCAGTCGCTTGGTCTTCAAGCTCGCGCCTTCTCGCAGGCACACACGCCGTCGCAGGCTGTGGACCCCAAGGACATTCTCCGACCTGAAGTGCCCAAGAACGCCAAGCCGCAGTTGTCGCTTGAGCAGGAATTACCTGATCTGCCCACGCTCAAGCCTGCCAGCCAGCTCAAACCCCCGCAAACGGAGATCTCGGTGCTACCCTCGGGGCTGCGCGTGATCTCGCAAGAGACTTACGGACAAGCAGCCACGCTCGGCATTTTCATCGACGCTGGCAGCCGCTTCGAGGACGACGACAGCGTCGGTGTGAGCCACTTGTTGGAGCATCTCGGGTTTAAAAGCACCACGTCGCGCTCACACGCACAGCTGGTGCATGAGATTGAGGATATCGGCGCACTCACGACTTCTTCGTGCGGCCGAGAGCAGATCATCTACACGATCGACTTGCTGCGCGACAATGTGGAGAAAGGGCTGGAGCTGCTAGCTGACGCCATTCTGAACGTGGATCTGGTGCCTGAGGAGATGGAAGGAATCAAGGCTATTATGCGCATCCAGACGGAGGATCTGATGGAAAACCCGCCCGCCATGCTGCAGGAATTTATCCACGCTGCTGCTTATGGTGCTGATACTCCGCTCGGACGTCCGCTACAGTGCCCGCTGGATAAGATCGACGCGCTGACTGTGGAGAAGGTCAAGAAATTCCGTGCCGAGCACTTTGTTGCTCAGAAAATGGTTCTCGCTGGATCGGGTGTAGACCATGCACGTCTGGTCAAGTACGCGGAAAAGTTCTTCGCGAATGTGGCTGTGGCTCCGAAGGATACACCTATGGCAACTCCTTCGAGCCCCGAGACGCTGGAACCAGTGATCTATACTGGAGGTTTGTATCCGCTCCAGAATCCGGAATCCGAGTTCTCGTACGCGGCTCTGGCATTCCCCACGGGCGGCTGGCACGACGAAGACCTGGTACCCATTTGTGTGCTGCACACGCTGCTTGGTGGCGGTGACAGTTTCTCTGCTGGTGGTCCTGGCAAGGGGATGTATTCGCGATTGTACACAAGCGTTCTGAACCGCTTCTATTGGGTTGAGTCGGCGTTCGCATTCTCGTCCATTCACGCTGACGTGGGTCTCCTGGGTATTTACGGCGCTTGCCTCCCTTCGCACACCAGCAACCTTGTGGCGCTGTTGTGCAACCAGATGCTCAGCGTCGCTAACCGACCGGTCGATGCCATTGAGCTCGCTCGTGCGAAGAACCAGCTCAAATCGTCTGTGCTCATGAACCTCGAGTCCCGCATGATTCTGTACGAAGACATCGGTCGCCAACTACTCACTTACGGCGAGCGTGAAACGCCTGAATCGGTGTGTGCCAAGATCGACCAGGTTACGGCCGCAGACATCCAGCGAGTTGTGAAGGAGGCAATGCAGAACCCGCCCAGCCTCGTGTACTCAGGCGATATCCCGCAATTCCCGCAGTACCAACAGGTTGTTGCCGGCATTAAGGAAGGGCTGAACGAGTAAGTGTATTCCATCAGCCAGCTGAGTTGCGAGACGAAGAGCACAACCTACTTGTAGAAAGGGGATAAACAATAGAAAAAAGGTAAAACAACGTGTGCGTTATGATGTACTAAGGAATCCCTGGGAGTATTGATTGAGCAAACCAAACATGCAGAAGCAGGAACCGAAGGAACACCTAGTGACGCTTAAGTGCAGCTTCTTCCTGAAGCAAACGAAATCCTCGAAGGTATTGTTGACACTGTGCGGTAGTGTCTGTCTGTAGATCCAAAGTACGGCAAGGGTGCACGAACACCAACGAGAAGCAACGGGCGGGGACATCAGGTCGCTGACGAGCAAAAGCCTCGGTCGTAGCGCCAGGCAGCACCTCCACCAAGTCGCAAGTGTCGACTTTTGCATCTGCTTTCGGCTGCATCAGCGAGCCGTGCGTCATCGATGCCGCTGGTGCGCGCCACGATATCCAATGACACTGGGCGTCTGCATACACAACACGCTGGTGAGGAACCCCACGTGACCCAAATTTGGTCACGACGATGCCGTTCTCAAGTTGCTTCTTGAATTGCGCGAGGAACTCCTGATCCATCGCCTGGGCTGCTACTCGCGCCCGGCTGACGGTTTCCAACTCATTAACCACATTTTGAAGCCGATTCTTCTCACTACGCTCATCCTCGTAGCGCTGTTCCAGTTCGCGAATCTGGCGTTTCAGATCATTTTGAACGGCTTGTGTTTCCTGCTCCACTCTTTTTCGGACGACTTCGAGCTCAGTGCTAAGCTCATTTCGCATGCTGCGCTCACGGTGCTGCGCCTCTCGTAGTTCTTCATGCACTGACGCTAAGAGCTGCTTACTCGTAGTGTTAACCAGCTCCAATGCACTGACTTGTTCCTGCAACTGCTTTAATTGCTGGTCATGACATGATAATTCTACCAGCAGCTCATCTCGGTGCTGATTCAGGTCAGTGTTAGCATCCTGTAGTCTCTCCTGTAATGACCGAGTAGGAGAAGGTGCGTCTGGGACAGCTTGAGGAGTCGAAATTGTCACTGGAGGCTCTACGATGGAAAGCTTCTCTTCTGTAGATTGCGCCATGGCACCACGTGAGTTAGCGACCTCGAGTGTAGCCTGCAGATCTTTCACCTGCTTGGTTTTAGCTGCATGAGCAGTCCGAAGTGCTGCGAGGACAACTTCAACAGCTCGATGCGCTCGCTGTGCTTCAACAAGACGATCATGTAGTTCATCTACTTGAGTCTGTGTATCTCGGTGTTCTTCTTGCAATTCTTGCCACTGAAGTGCTAACATTTCCTTCTCATGCCGAAGATGATTCACTTGCTCGCGGCTTTCTTCAGCAGCAGCGGTCTGTTCGGCGAGTTGGGTCTGAAGATCCGTCAGCGATTGCTCAAGTTCTTCTTGGTGGCGCTGCAATTGTACCTGCTCATTTTTTATCGCACCCAGCTCGGCTTGTGTAGTCACTGACGCCCGTTTGTGCCTCAACAGAAGTTTGTTGACTGCAATCATATCATCGCGTTCTCGCTGCACTTTGCGCGTCTCCTGCAACAATGCTTCTAACTGACGAGCTGCTGCGTCCTGCTCCTTTTTCACAGCTTCTTCACGTTCGCGGTGCAATGCACCCAGTTGCTCTCTCACAGAGCTTAGCTGTTGAGTTACTTCAAGATACTCGGTTTTCAAGTTATTCACCAATACATCCGAACCATCGCCATCTTGTCCTGTTGTCTCGGGGAGCTGTAGGCAGTCGGTTTTAACTTCGATACCAAATTGGCTATTGCGACGTGAGCTCGGCTTTCCCTGCCCCATCGATAGGCTGCTCCTTCGCCGTGTCTGCCGCATCGGAGCAATACACCCAACACTCTTAGATCGCTCAACAAGGCCCAAGCTCACCTGACCCGAACTAACATCCGCCAGAGTCAACGTAAGCGCTGGCTTCGCATCACGCATCCTAAATGCAAAAGAGCAATGGAGAAAGGGTTATTTGACCGATCATCTCCAATAAATAAAAAAACGATGAGCACTCACATTTGAAGAACGTCGGCGTACGATATGTTGGCTACATCGGTCCCATTTACCCCTCGCACGCGTAGATCGTCAACAATTACCCGCGAGTAATCCCCCGCTGCCCGACAACGGGCATTGTAATCTGCTGCGAGCCCCACAGGTGCTATATCCCGGACTATGCAAGCATAACTCTCGGAGGGAACAAGGCTAAACTTGTTGGACTTCGCCGCAGGTTGAAATCCAAGCCCCACCGGCTTGCTATCATCGAAAAATACGCTGAATTCCTTCTCCCACTGACAGGGTTCTTCGTTTTGTTTAGCTCGAAACGCAGCCACCAACAGTTCATTCCACGCTCGCTCTGCTCCAAATCGTTGACCTTCCGCTGCAGCCTGACCCTCCTCTGACTCGTGACTGCCAGAACGCACAACAGCAGATTCTTCACTCCACGGCGGGCTACAGAATTTAAGAACCATATCAGCAACTCTGTGGCCACGTCTTCACGAAACGAATTGTGAGCACTTTACCAGTTTAGACTGCGTATTCATGCTAAAATAGGCTCAACCTGAGCTCATGCTACACACATAACACTAACGACCACAAGCAATAACAAATTCAAGTAAGCGGGTGTGATAGCAAGAGCCAACAATTCAAAAGTATCAACTGTTTCATGCCTTCTCACACTCCCCCGGCTTCATTCACAGTTTGTCCACTTGATATCGCGCAGCTACTGCTGTAGCGAGCAGCCAGGAATACGGCACAATGGAGCAGTTGAGCATGTAATTGCATGTGCACGAACAATTTTTCCCCAGAGCTTACACGCTCCACACCTGTTAGCATCATGGGTTGCTTTCCCCGCCATACTCGTTCGGTGATTGTTCACCTTGTCCACAAATGTGCGTGTTGAGACACAGAGTGGGTTGGAGCAACCGTTGCCGTTGCATGTCGATATATGTTGCAGCCCCCGAAGCATCGATTGCATTTGAGCAGCCCCAGGGGTAGACGCCACTGTCTTTGCGGGTGGCATCTTTTTGGCATCGGAAACTTCACCAACTGAAGTAGGGCTCAGCGGATCATGACGCAGACGCTTTGCTGGGGGTGAGCCTCGCACTTGACGTCTAATAGACGGAAGAGCTGCTGCATTATTGGAAGCTTCAGTCGTCAAGGCGATGGAGGAAGACTCATCTGAATAAGTCGACGGCGACGCAAAAGCCACCTTCGGGGCTGCAAATGAAACGCGCGGTGGCAATTCTCCGACGGATGCGGATGAGTGCGAATCGCCACTGTGGCTGCGTTTGCGTGAAAGTCTGTTGGCGACGATCTGCGAGCGCGAGATGGAGTAGGACGATGGCGGCGGTCCCGACAAGGACGAAAACGGGTGAGCGGTAAAAGCAGCTACTGAGCCAAAGGCGTCTCGATTAGTCCCGCCATTCGTAGGAAGGCTCTGCGGAAAGAGAAAACAAGTTATGATAAATTCTTCTTGAAGTTGGCGACTACCAATTCTACGCACCATTTCAGCTCCATCGGCCACGAGAAGAAAGCCCGCCAGCTTCACGACGCGATGGATCACTCACAGGAGGAACAAAGGGAAGAAGAGAACCAGGCAGCGAGGACGTGCGCGGTGCTTCGGCTATTGGACTGCTCTACGCTCTGAGACTTGTGCAAATGGCACCATCACTCTCATTCTCAGGGTTAGGGACTGTGTGTTCCTCGCACAGTCCTTGTGGCGTTGCATGCAAAAACGGTAATCAGACCGGATAGGATGCCAATTCGCACCTAAGCGAGAGAGGGTGGACTGAGTGTTGGTTGTGATGCGCAACATGGCGGCGCCTTCGTTCTATGAGGTGCTCGACCTCGACGCGAACTGCAGCGCTGCCGACGTCCGCCGCGCGTACCATCAAGCGGCACGAAAATACCACCCGGACAAGCGCTCGAACGATGTGGGATTAGATAGCTCTGATGGATCCGTTCTTGAGGATGAGAAGCAGTTCCTGCGTGTTCAAGAGGCCTACGAAACGCTGCGCAATGAAGAGCTGAGGCGCAGGTACGACGCCAAGTTACAGCAGGATGATCTTGTGCGTAAGAGGGAAGAGGAAGTGGTGGTCGTGTCCGACGAGGTTACACTGGCTGACATGCAGAGGGAGGTTCTACCGGGCGAAGGCGGCGATGAGGACGAGGTGCTCTACTCGCACCAGTGTCGCTGTGGTGACGTGTATGAGATCACAGCAGACGAGTTGCAAGAAGGGGTGGACGTCGTGCCATGCACAGGCTGTTCGTTGCATATTCGAGTGTTGCAGGGAACCACCCGTTCCTAGTGACCTAAAACAGCCTTGGACTTAGAGAATATAAACTTTCATTTGCATGCAATTCTGATCTCTCAATGCAATCGTTTTGCGCTTGCTGCAGTTGGCGCGAGTCCATGGCCGACAGCTTTAAAACTCCTTGCCACGTGGTGCTCCGTGCGACGGGTACCTCTGCGGCGTCTGAATCTGATGAAGCACAGTGAGGCCGATGTACGCCATAAAAATAAACAGGAGTCCAAAGAGGAGACCTGCCATGATGTCGGGGGTGATGTTCACGTAGTGTGAGAAGCAGAAGGCCTTGCCTGCCGCACTGTATCCAACGAGGTAACCCGCATCGCATAAAATATCAGCAGCAGCAGTGGAGTTGTTCTTCTTAGCCTTGACTTGAGCAGCAAGTCGGCGCGCAAGCGGGTCCTGAATCGCCACCGAGACGGCGTCGTTGCCCGTGAAGGCAAAGTCTGTCTTATCGCTTGTGGCGACACTGAGACTGCTAGAGGCTGCCTGAATGGTGGAGTCCACTTCTGAAAGTGACATCGACTCAGGCAGTTGAATGACCAGTAGGTCCGTGATACCGTTAGTGAACAGCATTTTCCCCTCCGTAGATGTAATGAATGCATCCAAGTCCTGGGCTCCGACGATGTGAGGCTGAAAGTTCGTCATCTCAGGAAGCAGAGGCTTCGAGCGGATAGTGTGTGGAACCACCACCGACGACACGGAGCTCTGAACAGCATTCTGCACGAAAGAGCTGCCACTTCCAGAAAGCTTGGAGACGTCCTCTGAGCTCAGATATGGCAAGAGGAACAAACACATCAGCTCAGTCTGCTCGGATGAGGATGCCTGGCCTAGCAAGCCCTAGTACAAAAGGTGGTGAGTCAAAACGAAGGCAGCAGCACTAACTACTAACCAACAAACCTCTTTATCTGCACTGACATCACGCGCGAGGACGCGGCCCACAGCGGATGCCACAGAAACCTCATCCATCTCGGAGCTCAGGTAGGTGTTGGACCCAGCGAAGACGCTGCACGGCGCAAAAAAAATAAACCCCTTGACATTTCTATATGTGTGACAGAGGCATCAAAACAGAACGTACGGGCGCTGAGACCACATAACCAGCGGTACGTGGGGAAACAAAGTGGAGGATGTCGAGGTTGGCACTGTTGCCGCCAGGCCACACAGTGCGGCGCTTAGCAACGTCTTCATCATCGCTCTAAACTCGGCTTCTTGCCTTTGGATCTCGGTTTCGAAAGCTAAGGAGTTAAACTGTGTTATTTAGTGTATATACACCACCGATCATTCTGCTGTTGCAGCTACCGTCACCGAACAAGGACCAGGCCGACCCGTTTTATCGCGGGTTTTGAACCGTTTTTCGCCGATTCGTGGCTCACTCGCAGAAGAAACTCGCAGGTACGACGCCTCTGTCAACCTTCCTTTGTGCCCGCTCATGCTAACTCCCCCTCCTCCTCCTTCGTTACGTATGCAGTGTTTCTTCACCTTTTACCACCCGCACGAGACCAAAGATGTCGTCTATCCTCGCTTCGCTCGACATGAGCCTGGACGACCTCATCGCCCAGAAGAAGACCAAGGCCAGGAACCCGGCCTCCAGACCGGCCAAGGAAGCGAAGGATAAGGACTCAGCTGGCCCCATTCGTGGCGGACGCCGGCGCAACCGTAATCGTAACCAGCCGTACTCGCGATCTGTAAGTGAGCCCCCGACCTGAAGGGCCGCGGCTTGTCGATCTATTTTCTTTCCTCCGCCCCCAACTCTCCTGCACTAGCGAAGACAACCCTCTTGGCTTTTTCGTCTCTCATGGACAGACAGGATGAGCTTTTGACGAGGGAACCATTGGTTGCCTGCTTTCGTGCCTGGGAGCTGGGAGGACGGGCGTTACGTTGGTGCGGACATTCACATTTTCTGCTGCTACTTCTTCCTTGCTGTCTCAAAGCGCGGTGACAACGATGACGACATGGACATCGACCTGGACGATGCCCCAGACAGCGGCAATAACCGTGGCGGCAAGAAGCGCTCGGTGGTTGTCAAAAAAGCTGGCAAGGGCGGCAAAAAGGGTGCGATTCGGTCCTATTTATGATATCGATGCTGCTGGAATCAAGGATTGTTACTGACGCCGTGGTTAATGGTTACATGGTCTATAGGCGGCTCGTCGATCTTGTCGCGTCTCGGTGGCAAGGATGCGGCCAGCCCCGGCACCAAAATCTTGGTGAAGAACCTGAAGTTTGACATCCTCGAGGAAGAAGTGCGCGAGCTCTTCGGCACGGTGGGTGAGGTGTCGAAGGCTGAGATCGTCTACGATCGCTCGGGCCGCTCCAAGGGCATCGCCCGTGTGTGGTTCGCTCGCCGTTCTGACGCGGACAAGGCTATCAAGCAATATGATGGTGAGTGTCATGTTATTCGTTGCGAGTTACTTCCTTCATTGCTAACGCTATTTATTCTGTGTCTGCAGGACGTACGCTGGACGGCCAGCCCATGCAAATTGCGCTGGACGCCGATAAAAACGTGCGCAACGGTCTATTTGGCACAGCACTTGAGCGCGACGGCAAGGATGTCAAGTTTAAGGTGTCTTTCGGGTAAGCCCAACGACAGGAAATGCAGTTTTGAATAGCGATCAAGACTAATGCTTGTGGTTCGTTGTTTTTTTACAGAGGAAACAACGACAACGATCAGTCTAAAGGTCGCCGCAACAGACGCCGTGGACGCGGCAACGAAAGAGGTGGCCGGGATGGGTAAGACGCAGCGTAGTTGTGCTACTGCTTTAGGATAGAATTCTAAAACTGAATGCTGTGCACAGTAGCCGTGGAAAGGAGGCCGCTTCATCCAAGACTGCTGAGGATCTGGACAACGAGATGGACACATACATGAAGGACGCATAAAGAAAGTGTGGTGCAGACTGGTTAGTCTTCAGATGAGCTCAAGAAAGCTAAAGGGTGACTATGCATAGTTGTTTTTGCATTTTTACGGGTGTGCGTGGCGACTGGTGTTTGTATTCGCCGCAGCATTGAAGTGCCACTGACGTATGCGAGGACGAGCAGTTGATCAACTTCTTCGCAACACTTGCCCCAATTGAATAAAGCATCTCCATGAACCTGAAAACGGATACCTGGCCAAGGGTGAGCAGCGAATCGTCCGCGTTGAGCCGCGAACCAAACGAAGTTTGTGTCGTGCCCCGTTTAAGCGAGGTCGTGCAAGACTGCCGATCAGGCCCAGGCGAGTTTGTGTTAACCAAGCTGTGAAACCAGCTTATGCGGCCGAGAACAGCGTAGATCTATGTTACGGTTTTAGATAAACAAGTCAGGTAGTGAGTCATTCACTCTGAGTGTTCGTAAGTACATGTATTAATACATGTACATGTATCAATAACACTGTTGATACTTTGCTTCGAGAGGCCATTCACTGTGTATTTCACAAGGTGTTTCATCTGAATCAGATGATCTGATTGGCCGATTTCTGAACTGCAGACGATGGGCATTGAGACGGAGGCAGAGCTGCACGGCTGGCTAGTGAACGGCGTCTTTGCCCTGGGCGTTGTTACGTATGCGGCAACGACATTCATCACGGCCCCCTATGGCCGTCATGTTCGCCCAGGGTGGGGGCCAACAGTGAATACCCGGCTTGGCTGGGTGCTAATGGAGAGTCCGTCAGCTATTTGGTTCGCAGCCGTTTACTCGTGGGGAGACAACCGCTTTGAGACCACCCCCGTCATCGCAGCAAGTCTGTGGGTATGTCACTACGTCTACCGATCCTACATCTACCCATTCTTGATACGCACAAGCAAGCACAAACGTATGCCACTGACTGTCGTGCTTTCGGGAGATTTCTACAACATGATCAACGCTTATATCAACGCTCGGTACCTGAGTCAGTTTGGTGACTACAGCGAGGACACTCCATTTACACGCCCGTCGTTTTACGTTGGAGCCGCACTTTTTGCCTTTGGGTTGTCGATGAACGTTTACTCGGACTGGATTCTGATCAACCTCCGTAAACCCGGGGAGAGCGGTTACAAAATCCCTCACGGCGGTCTATTCGAGTATCTCTCGTCGCCGAACTACTTCAGTGAATTACTGGAGTGGACGGGATGGACGCTGCTGTCTCAATCACCTGCAGGACTATCGTTCACAGTGTACACTGCCACAAATCTAGTACCTCGAGCTTTGAGCAACCACCGCTGGTACCAGGACAAATTCCGCGAGGAGTATCCAGCCAATCGCAAAGTTATCCTCCCGTTTCTGTGGTGAATTGGTCTGTAATAGATCGTACGTAGTCGTTGAGTTATCCCTACAGCATTTAAATGACATTTAATTTGAATATGATGCACAAAGGATACCTAAGTGTAGGATCATCTATTATTTTCTCTCTAAAAGTTTTTTTTTTATTTTTTTTCCATTTTTAGTGCAATTTATTAGACAAAATAGGGTCTCCTAAAGCACCCAATTACGTTACGAGACAGGGCGCATCTGTGTAGGTTAAGCTATAAAGCTCCCATTGTTTGGTGAAACCGGTTTTGGTACATGTAACGATACATGTAGAATCGCATAGTTTTCGCAGGCTCTCCAACTAATTGGTAGAAAACACAACCTACATGTGATTTTTAGCTAAACCCTCTCGGTCGTCTGAGCCATTGATTGCCGAGCCAGACTGAAATCCTCCACATCCATCGAAGACCGAGATGGCGCCGAAGAAAGGGAAGAAAAACGCCAAGAAGAACGCAGGCGCGGCCGCCTCAGACGACCTCGATGACCTGTTGAACGAGTTTGCCCCCACGGAGGGCGCTAAGACGCAGCAGGAGCAGCCCAACCAGGAGGAAAAGAAGGAGGAGAAGGAGTCGGACGTGGACGCTGCCGCCGCCGCCTACCTTGCGTCTCTGGGCGTCACCCCCGCTGCTGGAGGTGAGAAAAAAGACGACAAGAAAAAGAAGAAGAAAGGAAAGAAGAAGCCCAATGCCGATGCCAAGAAGGACGACGACAAAAAGCCCACGTCAGCCGCTGCCAAAGCTCTGATGGAGCGTCAGGCGGCCATGAAGGCTGAGCAGGAGCGCCTGGAGCAGGAGCGTTTGGAGCAGGAACGTCTCGCTGAGGAGGAGGAAGCCAAGCGCCTGGCCGAGATCGAGCGCGAGGAAGAGATCCGCCGCAAGAAAAAGGAGGCACGTGCTGCCAAGATTGAGCGCCAGAAGAAAGAAGGAACGTACATGACCAAGGCTCAGAAGCAGAAGGCTGCCAAGGCTCAGGCTGCTCTGGAGGCTATGCAACAGGCGGGCCTCGTCCCCGATGCCACAGGCGAGAAGAAGAAGGTTGTATACTCGAACAATAAGAAGAACAAGAAAAACAACAACAAGAAAGAGGAGCCCAAAATGGAGGAACCCAAAAAGGTTGAGTCCAAGCCTGCCGAGAAGGAAACAGAGGAGGAAGTTGATGACTGGGAAGCTGCTGAGGATGCCGCTCAGGCGCAGGAGGAGGACGAGGCCCCCGACGCCTGGGATGATGAAGACTGGGAGACCAGTGATGTGGTCGCCTCGCTGGAGGACAAGTTGCAGGAGGTTAAGGAGGAAACCGCTGCGGTCGAGAGCGACAGCGATGGAGACGAAGATCTTCTCGTGCTGGAGCAGAAGAAGGAGCAGGAACGCCTGCGTCAACAGGGCATTGCACTGAAGAAGCGCCAAGAGGAACAGGCGGAACAGATGCGCCAGGAGGCTGAGGAGGAGCGCCAGCGTTCTAAGGCGAAACTTGAAGCCGAGCGCAAGAAGAAAGAAGCAGCTGAACGTCGTCGCGAGCGTGAGGCTGCCGCTCGTGCCAACGTATCCCTAGACAACCTGCGTTCTCCTATTTGTTGTATTATGGGCCACGTCGATACTGGTAAAACGAAGCTTCTCGACAACATTCGTAAGACCAAGGTGCAGGACGCCGAAGCAGGTGGTATTACACAGCAGATTGGTGCCACATTCTTCCCTGTGGATGCTATTAAGCAGAAGACAGCACGTCTCGCCGAGACGATGAAGCTGGAGTACCGCCTGCCTGGTCTGCTTGTGATCGATACGCCTGGTCACGAGTCTTTCACGAACCTGCGTAATCGTGGTTCGTCACTGTGTGATATCGCCATTTTGGTGGTTGATATCATGCACGGTCTAGAGCCTCAGACGCTCGAATCACTGCGCCTGCTCCGCCAGAAGAAGGCCCCATTTGTGGTTGCTCTTAACAAAATCGATCGTTGCTACGGCTGGAAGACTATGCCTGACATGCCTGTTCAGGAGGCCCTCAAACACCAGAACGAGCACGTCATCCGCGAGTTCGAGGACCGCATGAAGTCGATCATTGTGGAGTTTGCTGAACAGAAGCTGAACGCTGAGGTGTACTGGCGTAACAAGGATTTGGCGCGCACGGTCTCGCTCATTCCTACCAGTGCTATCTCAGGAGAAGGTGTGCCGGATCTGCTGATGATGCTAACCCGATTGACGCAGGAACGTATGGCCAAGTCATTGGCATTTGTAGACATCCTACAGTGTACTGTGCTCGAAGTGAAGGTCATTGAGGGTCTCGGTACGACAATTGATACGATCCTGGTAAATGGTACTCTGGAGGAAGGTGCAACTATTGTAGTGTGTACATTGGATGGACCCGTCGTGACAACGATTCGTTCGCTGCTGACGCCGCACCCCATGAAGGAAATCCGTGTTAAGGGAGAATACCTCCACCACCAGAAGATGAAGGCTGCTATGGGTGTGAAGATTTGCGCACAGGGCCTTGAAAAGGCAGTCGCTGGCACCCAGATTTACGTGGTTGGACCCGATGACGATGTTGAAGAGCTGAAGGACTCCGTTATGTCTGACCTGACAGGTATCTTGGACTCCGTGAAGGCCACTCGTCGTGGCGTCATGGTTCAAGCTTCCACTTTGGGTGCCCTTGAGGCCCTTTTGGAGTTCTTGCGTACTTGTGACCCTCCCATTCCGGTGTCGTGCGTGAACATCGGCCCTGTGCACAAGAAGGATGTCATGCGCGCATCAGTACAGCTGGAACATCAGCCTGAGTTCGCCACTATTTTGGCGTTCGACGTGAAGGTTCACAGCGATGCCACTGAGCTGGCTTCTGAGCTTGGCGTGCGTATTTTCACGGCAGACATCATTTACCACCTTTTCGACCAGTTTACGGCGTACATGGACAACTTCCGAATGGCTCGTCGCGAGGAGTTCGCTGAGGTCGCTGTATTCCCGTGTGTACTGAAGATCCTGCCTAATTGCGTTTTCAACAAAAAGGACCCGATCATTCTCGGTGTTGACGTCGAGGAGGGTATTTTAAAGATCGGCACCCCGCTCGTCGTCCCGTCCGCCGGAGGTTTTCTGGTTGGTAAGGTTGGCTCCATCGAACGCGAACACAAGGAGGTGGATCGTGCCAAGAAGGGCGCGTCTGTCGCTGTGCGGATAGACAACGAGGGCAGCGTAATGTACGGCCGCCATTTCGACCACAAGAACAAACTGGTGTCGCGTCTCACCCGCCAGAGCATTGATGCGCTAAAGGAGAATTTCCGGGAAGACCTGCAGAAGGAGGACTGGCAGCTTGTCATCAAGCTCAAGAAGGTGTTCGATATCATTTAGAGCGTGTGGGCTACGCGCAAGAAATGCAGAGGACGTCCACGCCCAAAGAGAGAAGAGAGAGTGTCAAGAGGAGTCTTGTGTTGAAATCAGTGCAGGTTCTCGCCAGCGGCGACAGTTATGTTCTAGCAATGCATGTATATGATTTCGCACATCACTTTTCGTCCACATGCAAGAGTTCTTGCGGATGGAGTTCAGTCACGTCCAGCACTGTGGTGACATCGCGTCGCCAGTGGTCGCTGAATGGGCATAACTCGTCTTAGGTGAAATCAGCTCCACATTACCACACCGGAAGCTGGGTGGATCGATGCATGGGTGTATGTTACCAATCGCCCGCGGTTCCTGTATGGCGTCACGGCGCCTGCATCTTGGGGCAACGCGAAGACCGGATTTTCTGCTGCACTCCACACAAGAGGACGCACGCGCGACGCGTCATGTAAAGTCCACCACAACACCAGCGCCGCTGCACCAAAAAACCTTGGCAAGCGGTCGGTGGAGGAGCTAACAGCAGTGAACATGCCAGACTTAGTACCAGTGCTTGAACTTGACCCACGTCCTAGGTTTCACTGCAAGTACTTCGTGAAGTAGTTGTTTGCCGTCAGTCAAGCTTGTTGTTGACGACGTGCTATAATACCTGAACCAGCACCAGAGCCCGAAGCTAAAGATACAAGCTCGTTAGTCGCGAAGACGAGCAACACCATCGCTGCATTGTACTTCACATAGGCACAACCTGGCAAAGTCTCTATACCAAGCGGCTACATGTAATGCCTCATAACAAGTCACTCGTTGCAGCTCAAGCAGAGCTCCGGGGGAGGAAGTTGTTGCTTGCGGCAGAGCTCGGGAAAAATGATTGCCGTGAAGTATTGATGGTCATTGTTCCATTTCCCTCGCAACGGAAAGGGATTCCCTCCATTACACAAATGGGGCGGTCCTGGTACACTTATCTTTACTATAATCGATAAACGTATTAGTTTCAAGTACCACAAGACAGCTGAGTAGACAACGTTCGCTCCGGCTCGTGGTTTCTCTTCATGTACATGTAGGACAGTAGTTCTTGCTGCGATGCAGCTCGACATCAATCATTCTTCGTTTTGCCGGGTGCCTCTAATACCAAGCGTCCTCCAATCCCACCCAGCTCTACTACCTGTCCAAGAACATGGAACCCATCGGTCCAAGCAACAAGGAGCTCGCCGCCACGATCTTCTCTCCAGTGGGCGAAGGCACCTTTCGTTGTCGTATTTGCGCCAAGCATCGCGCGCAACAGCCCGGAAAGGGCTATACCAACCTTGTCGACCACCTGGCTCGTGGCCATTCGACCGATACGATCACAACGGCGTTTGACCAGATTCGCCGCTTTGGGCCCTCGTATCCGCTGGCCAATATCGACTCAGAGGCCAAGGGCGTCCATGGCTGGATCGAATGGATCGTCATGGAGAATCACCCACTTTCCTTCTGTGAGAGCGAGTTCGCTCGAAAAACTCCAACCTGCCCGTCATCAGCGTGAAGACACTAAAATCCTACATGAATATGCTGGTTAGCAGTGTACGCGATAGCATTACGGAGCTTCTCCAGGGAAAACGTATCGGGATCATGTTCGATGGATGGTCTGAGAATGGCTACCATTTCGTTGGTACCTTTGGGGTGACTGCTCGCGACCATTCGTGCACCAAGGATGGATCCAGCCGAAACCAGCACTTGTTGTCGTTCAAGCCTATTCAGAGCCGCACCTTTGGCTCAGATGACATCATCAACATCTTCGATGCTGTTCTGGACAAGTATCGAATCGATTATGACCAGCTGTGCTTCTTCGTCGGGGATAATGCCAGTGTTAACGTCGCAATTGGCAAGAAGGTCAACATACCCCTAATTGGGTGTGCCAGTCACCGTCTTCATCTTGCTGCGGAGAAACATCTCGAGCCCTATGACAAGCTGCTTGATAAGCTTTCAGAAGTTGTCAGGTTTCTACGCAACGGCAAACAACGTGCGGTTCTACGCGAGGAAGAGCTCCACATGCCAGTGCTCCGAAACACCACTCGATGGTCGAGCACGTACGGGATGATTGAGCGTTACTTAGAGCTAGCGCCTCACCTTGATGACTCAGACCCAGCACTCGCCCCACTGCTTCTCAACGCGGAGGAGAAGAACCGTCTTCGGTCGCTTCTGGCCGAGTTGAAGAAGTTTGAGTCCGTGAGCAAGAAGCTACAAGAGTCCAGCCATTTGACGCTTCGTCATGTTCGTGTGCTATTTGATAAGCTGCTGTCCGAATTTCCTACGTCCTGTAAGCGACACCTATCGCCGGACGCTCGTGTCGTTGCATTCCCAAGCTTCGAGAACGGTATTGTCAAGGTTCAAAGTCGGCGCGAAGCCGAGCTGACCGCTGCCGAGCTAGCGGCCATCCGCCGCTTTCGGCTTACTGAAGACGACACCTATACCTCTGACGTAAGTGATGATGAGGAGCTCTCGTATGCTGACTCTGCGCTGATCGACATCGATGCGGCGGCCTCTTCCACCTTGTATGTCAACCTGGATTGGATTCCTCCGACGTCTAACGACGTCGAACGCCTGTTCTCCCAGGCAGGGCTAGTTTACAGTGATCGCCGCCAGTCACTGCTTCCTGACACTCTCGAAATGCTTCTCTTTCTTCGCAAGAATCGTGAGCTGTGGGATGAAGCTACAGTTGCTGCAATCGTTCACCGTCCGAGGACGCCCAAGAAGAGAAAGGTCCGCGACGCTGTGTCTCCAGATTTCTAATGTAGTAGAAAGCTCATGAAAAGGTGCGTTATGAAGGTTCTTCTAACAGGACCAAGCCTTCCCAATCTCGGCGCGGCAAACGCGTCCCAATGAAGGACCGTTTGCGACGGTTTAAGTTACTGCTAACCATCGTCGGTAGTATTGTAGATGAACATTGAACTAGTGTTTTTTTTTCGATCCCTAACAGTGGTAAATGGAGCCATCACCCTTAACAATGGTATTAAGCACATTCCCTCCCTAAAAATGATATTTTCCCGAGCTCTGGCTTGCGGGCACATTTGCCCACAGCCCTTACCGAACTATAATATCCAGACGTGCGGTGACGAGCTCGATGCCCAGGCAGTTGGTCTGTCGAATCATGGCCAAACTGGTTTTCCTGGGCAGCAGCAACGCAGCTAGGTGCAACGCTGGACAAGTACTGTGACCAGGGGTTGGCAGTAATTTGGGAGAGCAGTACAAAATAGTACTATAGTACTATTACTGTTACTGCAGTAGCCAGTAGTTTCCTCGAATATGGTCGTACTGTTACTGTAGTAACCAGTAACTCAGATGCGGCTACAAAAGTACTGTCGAGTTACTGCTGAGTTACTGTCGATATCCAGAAGTGCATCTGACAATCCTCCATTTTGACCACCGCCCCGGACTCTATGTTGGACACGAGGAGGCTTGCTCACAGGCTGTGAGCAAGCCTCCTCGTGTCGATTAGGTGGTCGTAAGCCAGTAGTTTAACAGTACTATAGTACTATTACTACAGTAACAAGGAAGACCAAATCAGAGTTACTGTTACTGCCAGTAGTTTATCATTTTTTACTGGCGAACTACTGCCAGTAGTTCAGAAGAAACGCCGGTACTGCCAACCCCTGACTGTGACTGCCAAGTTACGTGTGGGTCAAGCTGACTCAACTATGGATCCAAATTGAAGTTGAAACAGCAGGAGGATTTGCTGGTCAGTTCGAGACAAGATCTGTCCAGGAGCGACAGCCGAAAGTAAGACGTGCGTCAGTCGGAACCTTCCTGCTGCGGCGGACGAAGCGAGCAAATGCTACACCCAGCTGAACGGGGTGAACCGCACGGTTCAGTAAGCGCTACAGTCGCGCTGACCTCACGCGCGAAGCAACGTGCAACATGGAACGCAGACGTTCTTCGCCCGTGTTGTCGTCGACGGCGGGGCCACAACGGGCGCTCCTGGTGGTAGCACGCGCAGCCAATTACGACTACCCACTGAAAAACAGGACAAAACGGCGGCACCAGTTCGCCGTCGCACCTGCCTCACTTCGCAATTGGATCTCCTCGAAGCAGTTCTGTCTGTTCACTGTCCTCGCTTTTCGATCAGCACTATGATGCACAGAATGAGGATCCCGCCCATGCAGCAGCTCAACAGCCACCCGGAACGCAATGCCGTTGGCGTCGTAGTCCCCAACACCGTCTCCAAGGCGAGCACACTTCGAGCGACGAGAGTGCCCAAGTTCTTGCGTAGTCTTTACGATATCCTCCACTACGAGGATCAATCGATCCTGACATGGTCCAAGGACGGCACCTACTTCCAGATCTTCGACACCAAACGACTCGAAGTCGTCGTTCTACCGAAGTACTTTAAGCACGGAAAGTTTGCCAGCTTCCAGCGCCAGCTCAACAACTTTGGCTTCCGCAAGTGGACCAAAACCCAGTCCAGCGTCTGCACTTTCAGTCACCACCATCTCATGCGCTGCCATCCGCAGCAATTGGCTGATTTCATCAGTCGACGTCCTCCAGCCAACGGCGTGCGATCGATGATTGATTCTACCTCCGCCACCAAACGTAAACGAACGTTCACGGAGCTAATGCGATCATCTGATACTGGGGCTTCCACCACTACGGCAGCAAAGACGGTCAAGCGCGAGAACGAGAGTTATAATCGGGCATCGCAATTGGCAGAGCGCAACAACTTGGTCATTGCCTCGAACTCCCCTCTAGCCAAAAGTGCGCCGCGATGGATGACAGATCCGGTGGGATTTTTGAAGGCCAGCGAGGAGACAAATGGAACTCCTACCAGCGCTTCGTCGGAGCAGGCGTTCAATTTTTCGGTGGAGGAGCTGCATGACCTCATTCTACCGGTGGCCCAGATGTCGGAGCGCCGTGAAAGCCGATCCACGGAGAAAATGCTCGAGCTACGCATGCTGAATGAGTGCCTGGATTTCGGGGCCACTGGGACTCTGTACGCTGCCGCAAACCCCGCCGGCAGCGAGCTCTTGCCCTCACTCCCGTACTCGTGGGACACTGACTCATTTTTTGCTCCTATCGGCCGCACACACGCTGAGCAGGACCGCGGAGCATGGAGATTACATTAACGTAACAGCCAACGACCACAATCTGTAGTTTAGAGCAGTAGTTATCATCCTCTGCCAATTTTTCAATCAACACGAGCGAAAAACAGTGTAGGACCACAAACCCCATTTTTCTTGATTTGCTTCTCCACCTCTTGTCATTTGAGTAATCACTGTAGAGAACTAGCTCCCTAGCAGTGCTTTAAGTCACTCAGCTCATCATCATCTTTGTGTTCTTTACTCTGGCAGATTACTGGAACTCTGCTGCATCATAAATACCAGGCAGCATCGTGTTTACTTTCTCGGCAATGGCCATGACAATACCACTACAAACATAAGCAACAAACATCAGTAAGATATCCTGTCGATAACACACCAAGTAGTCTCCGACCTTCTGTAGGCCGTGATGCCCTTGGTTTTAAGCCAAAACCAAAAGGCATCGCAGTGGGCCGCACAGTCGATCACGTCGTCCTCATCCTCCTCCGAGTTGGCCTGAACACAGTACCCCAGCGCAATTAGTATCGCAGCACGCTTCCTTCCAGCCAGAAAACGCACCTTAAGCATGAGGAACTTGCCGATCAGCTGGAACGTGTTCGTTACGGCGTCTTCACCGTCGTCCGAAGCGCTGAGCTTAGCCACTGCCGCCTTGCCGATGCCGGGCACCTCGGTCAAATCGCCAGTGAGAGGCGCACGCAGGAAGTCAGCGAGCGTGTCTTCCGCCACGCGGGATTTCTGGGGGTCGTAACCATCAGCCATGATTCCTAAAGGGTGATCTTCTCTTTGAGTGGCTCCACTTATTTTTTTCCTTTCTGGACCAAATCACAATACAACTTGTAAAAATACTAAAAAACTGAATTCACTTGTATTCGATTTAACGGGGATGATTTTATCCTATCCTAAAAACCGGCATCCTCCATACTGTAGGACTCTGAAAAACACCTAAATTAGGTTAGGTGACCTAATACATGTAATCTGGATATAAATATCCAGAGAACACGCATCATTTCCGCTTAAGTACGCATGGAAATTCTCTCCCCCTTCTCATTCATTCCAGAATCCAGGGGTCGAGGGAAGAAGATGCTGAAGCTGTTTTGTGCGATCGTTGGGGTGGCGGGAAGTGTGTTCGCGGTGGAAATTGGTGAAGATAAAACGGTATATGACTTGAAGAATGCGATCAAGACGCAGAACAAGATCAAGTTGAAGGAGGTCGATGCTGGCGATCTGCAGCTCTTCCTGACGAAGAAGAAGAAGAAAGGCGAGGGCATGTGGCTGACGGAGAAAGACGTTCAGAAGGGTGTGAATGACACTAGTGATTTCAATCTATTGGGCACTGCGGGAGCGCCGCTCAAGTTTGTTGGCTTGTTGAAGGACGACGTCGAGTTCAAACCCACGCTAGAGGATGTCGAGTCGATGAACACACCTGTTCACGTGCTGGTGGCGATTCCGCAGCAATGGACAATTTCTCAAAAAACGGACGCGAAAAGGCTGGAGAAAGAGGAAAACATACCCTTGGAAATGCTGTGGCAATACTCTGAGATGGAAATAACGACGTTTCCTAAGCCGGATGAGTTATCTTCTCTTCTTCAGAGACCACTGCCATTCCAATTGAATCTGCAGAAGTTTTTGACGATGAAGAAAATTTTCGACCCAAGCGGCCCGTTTCTTGTGTGCAATGAACTTTCGACAATGATTGATGGTTTTTCATATTCGTGTGACTACCGGCCTGGTCCAATGGCATCTGAGAACACTTGGCAGCGTATGTATGATCAGCTGCTTGACATCAGTTACCGCCTATGCAGAGCTCATGGGTTTGATGTTGTCTCAAATAGAAATCTCGCCGATACAACCGGAACAACTGTTAGAAGAATGCGGCCGGATTTCCTCCTTCACTACCTCGGAATGGTGCTGCTTCGTGGTGAAGAAAAGAGTGCTACTACGGAGATTGACGAGCCAGTGAAGGAGTTGACGGCCAAAATGTCGTGGTGGAATCCCATGTTTTACGGAGATCTCCCGTATATTCTGGGCTATGCGACCAGTGGGGCGCGACTGCGAGTGGTCATGATCGATCGACATCTTCACTCAGACGCGATACTTGAGTTTCAATCCATCTTTCAGCAGCGGGCAGAGGTGATTAAGCTGTTCTATAACCTGGCGTTTTTCTTTCATAAGATGTCCGTCTTGGCGAAACGAACGTGTCCAAGTTCTCTGATGCCGTTCACACCCGATGTGAATCGCAAACGGAAAATCGAGCTAATGGATGATGTGATTGTGCGGACGATCAAGCGTAACCAGTGCCGAGATCGTGTGGATTTTAGAAGACTCGCCGACATTTACGCCACACTTCAAGAATTAAACAATCGCGTTCGTGAGAGGACTCATCTACAAATCGTACGAAAATTGAGACTTAAGAAAAGGCTTCTCCGCGTGCAACTAAGCCCACTTGGTACTGTTCGACCACCTATGAATGTGGACGAGGTGCGCGTTTGGTTGCAAGGCATGCTGACAGCTTTAAAGTATTGGCACAGTTGCGACTACTGTCACGGTGATCTTCGCTGGTCGAATATTGTATACATCCCAGTTAGCAGCGACTCTGGTTTCTGGGTTTTGATCGACATGGATGAGTCACGTAAATCAAACACGACCACGATTGACTGGAATCACGAATTTCAGGGGTATACACTTATCTTCGAGCATGACTTGTTCCAGCTTGGGCAACTGATGAATTCGTTCACGTTCTCGTTGCCCAGTGACCTGGAGGATGTTCAGAAGGCACTCCTGACAGCTGTCCACACACCGGCGGGTGACCTGCCTACCATCCTGCTGAATCAACTGCATGATTGAAATATAAGACTTCGAACGAAGTGATAAACAGTCCCAATTATTTGATACGTCGAAGTACAACCGGCATTTGGTCTTTAAGGCGTGCTCGCTACGCTGCCCGCCGGAAATTTAGACCTTTTGCGCAAGTTTGCTTGTCATTTTTCAGTAGCGACGGTCACAGTCTTGACCACTACGCGAGTACTAAGCCTCCTTCCTTCTACCTCCTTTACGGCCCTGTGTCTTGCCGCTCTTCTTCTTCTTGCTGTCCTCGTTCTTCTTGCTCAACGCCTGCACCTTGCCCAGCAGCGGAGAATTCTTGAGGATGTCCGGTAGAACCACTAGTTTAATCTGCGAGCCGCGTACGTACACGAGTTCGAGCTTGGACTTCTGGCCGTCGTGAGCACCACATCGCTGAGCTGGCAGTTCATGCTTTCCTCACTCTCCGTCAGGTGGCCACGGTACACCTCGCCGTTCTTGAGCTCGATCGTCACAGTGCGTCCCTCGCCCTCGTGCAGCAGCGAGATTGGCACCCCACATGGTCGGCGGAAGTGTCGGCTGGCGGCTAGTGCCTGTTGTAAAAGCTCCTAAATGCGCACTTAGACCAAGCACGTACTTAACGGCAATATATTGTGTGAGAAATATCATAACAATAATGATTCTTAGACGGAATTCGTCGGACATTCTGGATTCTGTATGATATATCATAGTTTATGCAAATTGTAGGGACAATCTTTGCTAACATCACTACGTCTCGCTACGCCTTTTCTTCGCTTGTCGAAGGAGTTTCCCAATGGTAGACCAGCTGAGCTGCCCTCGACGCCTTTTACGGGATTGCCCGGTTGTGGACTCAACAGCAACACTATTTACGCATGCCAGGTACACATTAATGGCATCTTCGATACTTTGACAGTGCGTACACATTAATGGCACCTTCGATACTTTGACAGTGCAGAAGCAGATTCTTTGATGTAGCATCGCACCAATTCCGTTCCCCACGTCTGGCACTCCTTCCCTTTTGCCCCGCATTTTAAAAATTTTGAAAAACATAAAATTGACTAGCATCTACAACATTTAGCAAATTTCTCCCCCTCGGACCATGCGGGAGGTCTACGACCTGAGCAGCCTCGACGACTACTCGTGGCCGGTGGTGATGGCGGCATGCACCACCGAGGCCACGGCCATCGCGTGGTGCCGCAAGGTGGGGCTACTACCCACCACAAGGCCGTGCCCCCAGTGCGCGGAGACGATGCAACTGGCACCGGACGGGCGCCGCTTTCGGTGCTGCCGAAGCAGTTGCCGCTTGGAGCGTACATGGAAAAAGGGGGCGTTTTTCGAGGGGCAAGGACTTAGGTTGCATAAGGCGGTAATGTTGCTGTTCTACTGGGCAAAACAGGAAAAGGCTACGTCGGCGCACCAGCTCGGCCGCCACAGCACTAAGACGGTGGCTGACTGGTATTCATTTTGCCGAGACGTTTGCACCAAGGAGATGCTACGTCACCCAATGCAGGTACCGTATAAACTTTTTAAAACCATTAAAACTATGAAATTCTAACTGCTATTTTTGGAGACAGATTGGTGGACGAGGCCACATCGTCGAGATCGACGAAACAAGTGTAAAAAAATCTAAAAACAATGTTGGGACCCGTCATCCCGATTTTTGGATTTTTGGAGGCGTGGATCGGTCCACCAATATGTGGTTCGCCCAGGTCGTGGGCGAAGATCGTACTAAAGCAACCCTTTCTCGTCACATCAAAACGCACATTCTGCCAGGGTAAGCTACTTTTTTTCTTTTCTAAAACACGTATACTAACTATTGTCTAGCACTCATATCATGAGTGACATGTGGCCGTCATACGTCAGTGCGGACGGCCACCATAACATTGAGAATAATCCATTCCTTGCGGGGATGGATTATTCTCACGAATGGGTGAACCATTCGCAAAACTTCGTAGACCCTCAGACTGGCGCCCACACGCAGCGTATCGAGGGCGTGTGGGAAGTTCGTCTCAAATATCGTCTGAAGGTATGAATTTTTACTTAAATCTCTAATTTTTATTCTAACTGCTACATTTTTTTCTAGCAATTTCGAGGCTACCCCAAGGAGCTTATCCCAGGGTACATTGACGAATGTCTCTGGCGGGTATGGTATTTCCCACCACGTCCAACGGCAGAGCAGACATTTAAGGGATTAGTCGACGCCATCAAGCGTCATTACGTCTGCTAAATGTTGTAGCTGCTAGTCAATTTAGCTCCCAGTCAATTTTATGTTTTTCAAAATTTTTAAAATGCGGGGCAAAAGGAAAGGAGTGCCCCACGTCTTTAGCTAGCTTGTTTTTGAGTCTTTGCAGCTCTGACTCCAGGGTTTTAGCCATTGTAAATCCGAAATCGCGGTAGAGATTGAACAATGCTGCCCTATGAGTATTGAGTGCTGAGTAGCTGAGAGGGCTACCATCTCTGTGTTTTAAAGTCACCAGCCAAGTGACAAAATCTTGTGCGTGGAGTTTATCGAAGTTAAGCGGTGGTGTACTGCGATCTTGGGCGATCTTCTGCTTCACACGAGTGCGAAGCGGCTGTTCTGTGTAGTCTTCGACTCGATCGTAGGACTGCTTATTGAGTGTAGCCCACGCAATGAATCGACTGTAGGAGTTCAGGTATGTAGCTCATGAGCGTGAATTCACAGTATTTTCGCGGATTTCACGGACTTCGCTCCGTAGCCTGTCCCAATCATAGACCTCCATTCTAGTTGTACACTTGTCCGACGTTTGAGGGGAGAATCGCACTTTGGGTTGTGAGCCACACATTTAAATAGGAAAAAGAAAATCGCTTTTTCAGAAAATGTCGGACAGAATGTCCGACGTGTACCAATCAGGTGGGTACAATGTCTGACAGATTTTGGGGAATGCATTTTCGCTTTTTACAGAAAGTACACCGAAAAAGTTACTACTACTACGTAGTAATGTGTAATTATCGGTAGCCGTTCGTGGCTCGGTAAGAACTTCTTGTAAACCCTAGATAAGACCTCAATTTAATATAAATTACGGGCTGACAAACCCAAAACCTTGGCTTAAGTTGCGCTGATTTGTTAACTCCCTCTGCTTCCGAAACCTCTATTCTTGTTACCACGAATGCCAAGATTTCATCACTGTATCCACATGGAACCACGTAGGATTTGGAAATCCCTAGAAAGTATTTAGTTTCCCCTTTTAGTATTCCTTACACAACAGAGCGGCGCAATTCTACGCCAAACTTCTTTGAAGGCGGCCTGTGCCATCCGCATTGCCACAGGGGATGAGGAGGAGACAGATATGCTATGGGCGATGTTTCTATCTGTCCTCGCGCGTAGATATCTTTATGATCGCGCCGGATCCGTAACGGCATTACCAGACAGCGATTTTCGACAGTTGACTCGAATTTCCAAGTCTTCGTCCGCTGCTCTACATGACTATATTTACGATAACGACATTTTTCACTCGACAGCAACGCAGAAATAGAGACCAGTGTGCATACAGCTTGTCGTCGCCCTTGCCCGCCTCGGCGAAAACGGAAACGCCGCAAGCGTCGGCAAATTCCACCGACGGGAATGTGAGGGAATTATATTTGATTTCTACCTAGTACCGCGTCGGATTTGACAGAGTGGTATTTCATCAAATACCGTCGGATTTTAAAATTGCATTTGCTAAAATTGAAACCCCCTAATAGCTGCGCAGTCTACTAGGCCTATCCAAGTTAAAAACAAAATCCCGATCGGTAACACAAACACGGTCTCCCTCTAGGTAATAGAAAGCTCATATCAAAAGCGCACCGCCAAATGCTGATCGACTTAGAGCACTAAGTGTGAGTGGCCGGATTAATTTGGCCAGGAGTGTAATTAGAGGTTCAAGCAATGTCAATCCCGCAAAGGTTGTGCGGACTCCCGCACCACTCAGTTTCGGTTTTCTGCTCAAGACCAAAGCTACCGCTCTTCCAAGTTCTTCGACCTAGTCATCGGTATGACCTCGTCCGTGTAACGGGCTTAATGACTACCGTTACTAACTTACACGGAGCGATGAGGAAGCGGGGGGCAAGGCTCAGGCAACTGAGTCCAAGTATCTAGTCTGGGGAAAATTTAACTCTGTTTTATTATAAGAGGCCGGGCAGACGCCCGGCACTTAATGTGAACCACTGAATGGAGACCAGCTCCTGATTGGCTGAAATTGGGCCTGGCTACCCACATTGTTAGCCAATCAGAGAGTGACGTGACAGCACACGCTACGCCGTGTGCTGCTATGCCTACTTATTTAATATATGAAAGTAACCTATCTACTTATGTAATTGAAAGGGCCCATTACATCACCCTCCTCTCAAAACAGCGCTCACACTACGTAAGTGCGCGGGAATATCAACTGGAGAATTTGGGTTTATCCGCGGGAGTGGTAGAAGCCGACGCGAGTTCACAGGAGCGGTGGAGATCATTCTCAGAATCGCACAGACGACAACAAGATGGCGGGACAGCAGCAGACGACCGGAAGCACCTCTTCGGCGACTGCGACGTCGCCACCAGCAGCGCGCGCTCACACGCGCTTGCTGGACGACGAACCCAAGCCCTGGCAGTTATACGACTTGTCCGGGGCGGTGGCCCCGGACTCCCTGGATAGCCGCTGCTGGTAGTGCTGGAGCAGCTGGTGCTGGAGGTGGTGGTGGCAACGCTAACGCCAACCAAGCGCAACTAAGATTGGTTCGAGGAAGCTCGAAACCACCGAAGTTTGAGGGCACGTTCGAAGTATACCGTGTTGAACTGGAGCTTTACCTTGAAGAACGAGAAGCGTGGGGAGTTGTGATTGGTACAGACCAACGCCACAACAACAACGCTGACCAACAAGCGATTTGGGATTCGAGAAATCGACTGGCGCGTGGCACGATACTACGTGGGCTGCGCGGTTGCCAAGACAATGCTGCAAACAAGGTCTGTGCGATGGATACCGCGCGTGAGATGTGGACCTCGCTCGTAGAGGACAATACCGCAAGAGACTACTCGTGCATGATGACGCTGAGAAGCCAACTGTGTGCCCTGAAGCATGTGCAAGGACAACCAATGACCGAGTACTTGGCTAACATGGGAAGGACGAGGCAACTATTGAACATCGTCGACCCGACTCACGCAATAAGTGACGACGAGATGGCACGTATTCTGGTAATGGGAGTAATGCAGACGCACCGAGACTTGGTGGATCAATTTGACGTACCTACTCGCCAAGGAAACCCTCCGAACCTGCAACAGGTAACCAATGGACTGTGATCGAGAGATGAACGGGATCATATCACGGAAAATGGAGTCGGAAGCACTCTAAACGGGGGAGCTGTGGTTATGAGCGTGACCAGAACTGGACCCCAACAACAAGGGAGCGACAGTACTGGAAACGGGGGAGCGTGGAAGAAGAAGCGCAAGTGTTTTCACTGCGGCAAGATCGGACACATTAAGCGTGAGTGCTGGGGTTTTCTAAACAAGCAGAAGAAGCCAAAAGAGAACCAGAAAGAGACCAAGAAATCGGAAAGTCAAAGAATAATAAGAAGGACAAGAACAAGAATAACAATGACAACAATGAGGAGTCGGCTGTGCAGGACAACTTGCTGATTCTGAACCCGAAAGCACCGAAGATAATGCGAACCTACGCAAGTAGTAGTAGCAGCGAAAGTGATGATGACCTCCCGATGACTGGTATGGTGTTGAAAGAAGACCACGTAAACAGGCCAAAATCGTGGATGTTGGATTGCGGTAGTGCGACGCACGTTTGTGTGGATCGAGACCTATATTCAAGTGTGAAGAAGTCTAAGGCTGTATTCAAAGTTTGGACTGGAGAACTGACTAAGGGCATAATGAGCGGTTCTGTCAAGCTGTACGTTCCTGATGAAAATGTGAGTGGCAAATTGTGCGAAGTGGAACTGAAGGATGTGGAGTTCTCTCCGGCTGGAACAGTGAACTTAATAAGTTTAGGTAAGATGGAGAGTGAAGGCTGGATTCCAGCGTTCAGTACGACTGGTGAACCAAGGAAGTGCTGGCTTGATTCCGCTGCTGGGAGACTCGAGTTTGTGAAACGAGGTATTCATTATTGGCTGGACACCGGATCTCTCAACCTGCTCGCTACTGTCAACGCTGATGCTAGTCCTCTGATGCGTTGGCATGAACGACTTGGACACCTGAACGTGTCGGCAATTAAGACCATGGTGGACAACAAAGTTGTAGATGGTATGGAGATTCCAGCAGACTTCTTCAAAAGAAAGTTCGAGTGCATGACGTGCTTATCGGCGAAACGTAGACGCATTTCATACAAGAAGAGCGCCAAGGTGAACTATGCGAAGTTAATGTCAGACACTTGTGACATGGGCAAATACATTCCTGGGACTGGCAACTATCGTTATTTCCAACTTATACAAGACGAAGGTTCCAGATTCAAGTGGTGTTATCCTATCAGGAAGAAAAATGACTCAAATGCGAATACTATCGCGTTGATTAAGAAACTACTGGCGCAGGGACACAAGATCAAGGTGTTTTCTAGCGATGGCGGAGGTGAATTTGCAAACGCTGAATTAGGTTCTTTCTTGGAGTCTCATGGGATTGAGTTCATACCTACACATGCGTACACTCCAGAGGAGAACGCTTTAGTCGAGAAGCTGAATGGAGTGTTGACTAACAAGACTCGTGCTGCGATGCAAGCGGTGGACATGCCGAGTAAGCTGTGGCCTGAAGTGCTGCAGTACATCGTGCAGATTGACAATATGAGCGCGACGCGAGCTCTCAATGGCAAGACTCCATCGGAGAAACTTTACGGAAAGAAGCCGAACTTGAAGAAGATTCGAGTTTGTGGATGTATCGGTTTCGTCTACGAGGCTAAGAGGAAGAACAAACTTAGTCCGAAGGCTGAGCCTGCGCTGCTACTGGGCTTTGCACATACGTCACCTGGATATCGTTTACTGCGCTTGCGAAGTGGAAAGATCGTGGAAGCCCGTGATGTGCAGTTTCGTGAAGATGTGACTGTCGGTAGGAAATATTTGGATGCACTATTAGCCGGACAGCACAAGTCCTACAGCTACATTCCGTTTGTTCCGTTACCGGTTGAATATGTTGCAGAGGAGAGCGTACATGAGGAAGCGTCGAGTACTGTACAGAGGAGTTTACCTGAGGAACTTAATACAGAACCAATGTCGGTGGATGGCTCAGGAGCTGAAACTTCTTCAGATAGCAACGAGTCTGAAGGAGAAGACCAAACTGGACTACAAATAGGTGGACAAGGCCAAGGACCAGCTCAACCCCAAGTACCAGGCCCAAGACCGGCACAAGCTCAACCAGTGCAAGTACAAGCTCGACGAGGACGTGGGAAAGGGCGTGGACGTCGAGGACAAGCTGCGACTGGTGGACCTGTACGACCAGCAAGACGATCGACAAGAACACGCCGGGCAAGCACAAGGCTGAGTGGGTATCAGTTGCTGGCGGAAAAGGACATTAGTGACCCTAACAGTCTGGAGGAGGCGATGGCTTCGCCGTACAAGAAAGCCTGGAAGGTGGCATTGGAGGCAGAGTACGGCTCTTTGATCGAAAACGACACATGGAAGTTGGTGGATCGACCAAAAGATGCAAAAGTTCTAACCACTAAGTGGGTTTTTCGAGTAAAGAGGGATGAACATGGAGCTGTGAAGCGACTGAAGGCGAGGTTGGTGGTACACGGTTTCAAGCAACGGTTTGGAAAGGAGTACTGGAAGACATACTCACCTGTTGTTCGCTGGATCACAATGCTGATTGTACTAATAATTGCACTGATCTTCGCGCTGGAAGTGGACCAAGTAGATTTTGACACAGCATTTCTCAACAGTGAAATGGATGATGCGATTATTTACGTGGAGCAACCGACGCCTTTCGATGACAATACTGGCAGAGTGTGTCTCCTAATGAAAGGAATCTACGGTTTGAAGCAGGCAGCTAGGCTATGGAACCTGACTTTACACGGCTACTTAGTGGAATTGAAGTTCACTCGAAGTGTATACGATGTGGGGCTTTACTTCAAGAAGGTCAACGGCAGGATGGTGCTCGTGGATGATGTAGTGATTGTTGGAGCACGAGAAGATATTGACTTGGTGAAGAATGAGCTTCAGAATAAGTTCGCCATCAAGGATCTTGGTCGTGTGCATTACCTATTGGGTATGGAAGTGCACTACGAGCCAGGAGTGTTGCTGTGCCTATATCAGACTGCCTACATTGACAAGATCTTGACAAAATTTCAGATGGAGAACGCAAAGTCGGTGAGATCACCCCAGATGCAGAACGAGAAGGTGCTACCAATCGAGAAGGACAAAAACAAGGTCAACGACAAGTCGATAAAGTACCAGGAGCTGATCGGAGCGCTGCAGTACCTGGTAACCTGTACGAGGCCGGACATATCGAATGCCGTGAGAAGTTTAAGTCATAACTGCGGGAGATACACAAAAGAGAATTACGCCGCTGTAAAGCGAGTGTTGCGTTACTTACAAGGGACTCGGACTCACGGACTGGTGTACTGTGTGGAAGAATCGAAAGAAAATAAGGTGCTACAAGTGAGCGCCTATAGCGACGCTGACCATGCGAATTACCCGGATACATCGAGATCTGTCTCGGGGTACGTGGTGAAGCTGAATGGGTACAGTGTTGGGTTCAAGAGTAAAATGCAACCGTCGGTTACAGATGACACTTGCAAGTCGGAGTTGGTTGCTGCGAGTCTGTGTGCCGAGGATGTTATCTGGGCGAGAAAGCTGCTAAAGGAGCTGGGGTTCAACCAGCAAACCGGCAAGCTGTTCGTGGACAACCAGAGCACTACTAAGGTGTGCACGGATGCAGGTAACTTCGATGGAGTTAAAAGATATGCCAAGAAAAGCCGCAAGTTAGCGGAGCTGGTGGAAAGGAAGAAACTGTGTATCGAGTATGTGCCCACAGCGGACAATGTGGCAGACATGTTTACAAAAGCGCTGGGACCACTGCAATTCGAAAGGCTGCGGGAACTACTCGGTGTCGAGGACGTGGCAAACGTGGTAAAGCGTGGCGTTCAAGATGAAAACGTGGTGCAGCGTAAAAATCACAGAGAGCGGCGTGGTGAAGCGCCGAAGAAAAGACGCGACAAAGCGTCGGACGTTGGTGGAAGATCGACTTAACGTCGATGCCAGTGGAGACACGGAGGCATAAGTTCCGGGGGAGTATGAGCCTTTCGGCTAAAGCTCAGAGAACTTACGCTCGTGTCGAGGCCTGTCAATCTGGTGGAGGATTGACAGGAAAGGCCAGTGATCTTTTCTTATAGATTGATGGACCACTTGGTCAAAGGGGGTTTTGTGCCTGGGGCTTCCCTCCTCGCGCTGTGGTGAAGCAGTGCGTTCCTGAGAAAAGGTGAAGATAACATTTTAATGAATCACTTTGGAAATCACCAACTCGAACTCAAGTGACATACCTTTTCTGCTATCTTCTGTTGTTGCTGCTGAAGTCAAAGCTGCTCAAGGGGACCTGGAAGACCTGACCAACAAGACAAGCTACTGCGTTACTGCTGCTACAGTGGTGGCGTCTGCAAGCTCTCGCTGCTTTCCGGATGATCTTCTGCTCGAATCCAGGTGCAGTGAAGGAAGGAGGTCGAACGTCCAGCATTTGGTGCGACTGCTGTCGCACTCAACCAAATCTCAAGTGCGCCAATGTTGCAGACGACTTCTACCACCGCTACAAGAGCGACGTCGAGGCGATGGCCGACATGGGGTTGCAAAGCTTCCTGTTCTCCGTGTCCTGGTCTCGAGTCATCATGAATTGGAACATGCAGCCGAACCCGGAAGGTATCGCGTTCTACCACTCGCTTATCGACGAGCGTATTTCGAGTGGAATTGTGCCGATCATTACCATTTACCACTGGGATCAGCCGATTGAATTGCATTGCGTCAAGAAGGTTTGTTAGACCCGGAAATCATCGATCGCTAGTCAAATATGCCAATTTGCTGTTCAACGAGTACGACAAGAAGGACGACGTTCAATGAGCCGCTCTCATTCGTCGCTGGAGGATATGCCTTGGGTATGGGGGCTCCAGGCTACACTGGGTCCTTTACTCAGGCGTACACAGTATGCCACAACGTGCTGCAATCTCACGGGTACGCAGTGCAGAAGTTGAAGACTGCTGGTGTCATTGGAGACAAAGCAAGGATCAGTATTGTCCTCAATGCTGACTACGTGTATCCAGTAGACCCAAGTGATGCTGGTGATGTTGAAGCTGCTTCTCGTAACTTGGAGTTTGGTGAACGTGGGGAGCAAACAGTGCTCTTACAATAAATAAAAAATTGTACTGGGCTTCACAGAAGCACGTAATAATCATTGCAATATACCGATCCACAATAATAAATTATTCAATTATTTTGCTGTATTGCAACTTGCAATTTGCAAGGGTCAGAACGGGGCAGTGGTGTGAGATTGACCGGCTTGGGTTCGAAGCCCACTGCTGCAGAGAAGGCTGGTGACTATCATCCAAGCTGGGTTCTTTTAGCCAACCAAATATAGCAGGTGACGGCAAGATACGAGCCAGCTTGGACAGCAGTTTTGTTGGGTTCTGATAAAAAAACAACATAAAATTAAATTTGGACGAACACAAAATAAGGAGTCTAAACCTTTTTTTTCGGCAGCGTTGTAGCCCTCAAGTTTCTCAGGTTTCTAAATATCATCAATACCAGCAAGCAAGCTGAAGCTCCAAAGGTCGCGATTCGCTCGTAGAAACACTAGCAGACGATAACTAGAACCTCCCAGATCGAGGCACCTTCCCACCAGTCAACTGGTAAAAAATCAATACAGTAATTACGGGGACAATTTTATATTTTACGGACTTTTACGAAAGCCAAAATAAATTATTAAATAATAACAGCGCAATAATAATTGTATTATATTTTTTTCCAGAGCACTGGGAGCAAACAACCGGGCAAGGAGAACTGGCTACCCATTGAGTTGTGTGAGGTGGCGCCGGGTCACGATATGAGTGATGGTCACTCCTCGGCTTCGGGTGGTGACCATTGCGATGAAGGAAGTAGTCGTGACACTGTCAAGTGCAGGGACGGAAGTCCAGCAGGGAAGAGGCCTTGGTGCTGCTGCTTGCTGCGCGCGGCGCAAGTCGACGAGTGAGCAGCAGCACCTCGGCAAAAAAACCGTGTAGTGTATTGTAGATTAGCAGTAGGATTGGCAGTAGGATTGGCTGGCGGCCCGCCAGCCAGTGATCTGTAGGATGTTCAGGTTCTGGAGATGAACATCATGTCCTTGGTGCAAGGTGGAGCTGGGGCGCGGCCCCGGCTCTTCTTCTGACACTCCCACTTGATCTTGTCGAAGCGCAGCTTCAACACGATCACCTTTAGAGCTCACCACGACGTCCTTGGCGTCTTCTAGCTGCGCAGCAGCAACACGCTTCGTCCTTGGTAACGCTCTTCCTCCTTTTGTCCTTCGCTAGCAGTAATAGTAGAGCAGTAGTAGGTTGCATTCACGCGCGGCGATGATGCTTGGCTCCCACTGAACGGGATGAGCCTTGCTGACGGTCGATGCGCAGCACCTCCATACCATCTTGACAATGCCCAAACTTGTCCTTCGGCAACGGCTTCGTCATCGCGTCGGCGATCATGTCGTCGGTGCCAACATGGCGAATTCGTAGCTGCTCATCCTCCACTAGGTGGCGCACCAAGTGGAACTTGTTCATAATGTGCTTGCTCTTGCTGTGCTTGCCGGGCTTGGCAGTTAGATAGATGCACGACATGTTGTCGCCGAGTATCTCCGGAGTCGCAAACTCCCAGCATAGTTCGTCACAGAGTCCACGTATCCGCTGTAGATCTCTGGTACCTTCATTCATAGCAGTATACTCTGCTTCCGTTGTGCTATGTGCGTTGATCTCTTGCTTTCTTGATCCGTACGAGACCACATTGCCATTGACGAACGTCACAAACCCGCTAACACTCTTTCGGTCATCAGGGTCATTAGCGTAGTCAGCATCGATGTAGCACGTCAGCTTGACGTCGTTCCCGGCAACAATGTCCATCACTAAGCTGTGGTTCTTAGTGTCACTCAGGTAACGTAGCACCCTCTTCCCCATAGCGTAGTGTGTGTGGTCGAAGCAGGACAGGTACTTGCTTAGATTACGCACAGCGTGCGCAATGTCCGGCCTTGAGGCTGAGACCAGATATTGTAGTGCACCAACGAGCTCTCGGTACGGAGGCGGGGAGTCATCCTAAGCATCTTTGACCACCTCAGCGCGCAGCGCTTCCGGTGTCGCAACCGCATTGCAATCCTCCATGTGAAATCGCTTCAGCACCTCCGTAATATACTGCCGCTGGCAGAATACCGCATGTCGACGCTCGCTGTCGATCAAAATCTCCACGCCTAGTAGATACTTGACTGGTCCGAGAGATGTGAGTTCATACTCCTCACTGAGTTGCTTGGCAACCTTAGCGCAAAGGTCACTAAGGCCGAGGAGCAGTAGGTCATCAACGTACACCGTGAGTAACATGGTGACTTCTCCTCCCACTTTTCTGGCGTAGAGTCCGTAGTCAGAGTCGAGGCGCTCGAGTCCGATCTTCGTCAGGAACTTGTGCAGTGTCTTGTTGCAAACGCGCGGCGCTTGCTTTAGCCCATACAGACTCTTCTGTAGCTTGCATACATAGCGTGTAGAGTCTTCTCCAAATCCTGGAGGCTGCTCCATGTAGACCTCCTCGTCAAGATCACCGTACAAGAACGCGGTCTTGACGTCAAACTGCAGGATGGCCCATCCGCGTTGTAGCGCATATACGATCATGCATCTGATCGTCTCAAACCTGATAACAGGTGCATATGTTTCGCTGTAGTCGATGCCCATGCGTTGTAGAAAGCCTCTGATCACTAGCCGAGCCTTGTATCGCTTGATCCGGCCCGTAGAGTCTCTCTTGAGCGCATAAACCCAATTGCACGAGATAATTCGCTTGCCCTTGGCTTCCATGCGGCGCACGAGCACCCAAGTTCCGTGCTGCTGCTGTGAGTCCATCTCTACTTGCATCGCTGCTTTCCACTCCTTCCACTTCTTTGACCTTGCCGCATGCTTGTGACTAATGGGGATCTGCACATCCTCGACGTACTGCTTCGTCACATTCGTCACTACGTAGTCCTTAAGTCGGGCAGGTGGTTGTCGCTTTCGCTTCGATCGCGAGGCTGCTGCACTGTCGTCTGGCAACGACTTCTGCATACTGAGTGGCTCCCAGTTCTCGTCTTCGTGAGCATCACGTCGACTGTCCTTGGCCTTCGAGGCTCCCACTCGATCTGCGCATGCTTTCGCCTTCTTCTTGCCCTTGGTGTTCTTCCGCTTGGAACCTCCCACTGAAGCTGCTGGCTCTTCGCTTGTCCGCTGCGGGTGACCACTTTGAGTCGCAGACTCAGCTTCAGCTTCAACACCTTGGTCCTGACTTTGACCAGAATCGGCCAGCTTCGCCATTTCCGCTGCTCGCTTCTCTGCAAGCTCTGCAGGTAGCTCCAAGTACGTAGACATCGTCGTCCGGATCGGCACGATCGGGATCTCCGAAGGTAAGTCGTAGTCTCCGTAAGCGTAGGTATATAAGCAATATACACAGTGTTCACCGTGTATTTCTCATGTGCCCTCATGTTTCCATCTCTGCAAGTCGTCACTGATCCTGAGCGCAGGTTCAGCAGCTTGTATCCCTTGGTCTTCTCGCTGTAGCCAAGTAGTAAGCACATCTGCGTCCTTGGAGTAAGCTTCTCCTTTCTCTGCCGAGAATCGTCAGGAATGTGTGCGTGCACCAAGCAACCCCACGTGCGCAGCACGCTGAGGTCTGGTCGCTCTCCGTAGAGTGCCTCGTGCGGGGACTGCTGGCCCTTCAACACCGGCGTCGGCGTCTTGTTTAGTGTCTCAACTGCATGTAGGAAGGCTTCTCCCCATAGTGAAACAGGCATTTGCGTAGCTTGTAGCATCGATCTGACCTGCCGCATGACATGCGCTCCACGATAGCGTTCTCTTGCGGGCTGTAGGGGTTGGATGAACGGAGGTTCTCGCAGAAACTCTCAAGTTGCGTGTTGACGAACTCGCCACCACCATCAGAGAACAGCATCTTGATGGTCGCCTTCGGAAACTGGTTCTGGATCCAGCGAATCTGCTTCTGAATCAGCTCCGTAGCTTCGTCTTTGTAGGCTAGTAGATATCCCCACTTGTATCGCGTAGCTTCGTCGATAATCAATAGAAACTGGGTTGACTTCGATATGGTTTCCACTCCAACACTGCATAGGTCGACACAAAGCTTCTCCAATGGCTTCGCTGAGCGAGACGGCTTGCGCTTGTAGCTCATGCGCTTCGCCTTTGACTCTAAGCAGGGAATGCATTCATAGGGGGCAAAACTTTTCGACTGCATGTTGATGCCAAAGTTATAGTTTCCTGTCATAGCCTTGATAGTCTCCATGTTCACGTGACCCATGCGGTTGTGCAGCAACGCCATGGGGTTCTCAGTCTCACTGGTCTTGACGCTCATCACGTTCTTGCTCTGACGTGGAGTCCACATGTGGTACATCCCGCGGATGTACTTGAATCTCAGCTTCAATGTGTCCTTGACCAGCCACGTAGTCTTCTGATCATGCGAGAAGCGCACCTTGAAGTTTCCCTTGAACTGCATGTAGGTCTGCGAGATCAGGTTGTAGGCGGCCGACTTAGCATAGCTCACGTCATCAAGGAGTCGCTCCTCGATCTTGCCCGTGTGCTCATTCAGCACCTGCATAAGTACTGTGCCCACCGTTGCGCGCTCGGTGGGGCCATTGCCGAAGACCAGTTCTGCCACTGAATCTTCGTGCAGCTCCGTAAACAAGGTAAGACCGCTTGAGACGTTGGTCTGCGCACCCACTCCACCATGTCCTGGCCCTTTTGCCCTTGCCTTCGTAGTTGAAGTTGTTTTGCACAGCAAGTACATGTCCTTCAGCTTGATTTGGTGCAGCCGACTCGATCGTCCTTACAGTAACCACGTCGACCATCCTGCGCGGCGGGTTGTTCGAGTTGTTGTTGTTGTTGCTGCGCTGGTGGCATTCAGGATCGCCACTCCAATGTCCTTGTTCTCCACAAGTGTTGCACTTCGTCTTCGCCTTGCGCTTGGCGATGTCGTCTCTCGCACGAGATGAGCTCTTGCTCTTCTGCCTCTTGTTCCGCCCACGCGGCGATGAGCTGCGGCTACGACTGCGACGGTTGTTTCGGCTGTTGTTGCCTCGAGCTTGATTGCTGCTCGAGTTTCGACGTTCTCCTCCGTCGTGGCGTCCGTTCGCAAGTCCACCAACAAATGCAACATCTCGCTGGACTGCACGTCCACCTCCACCACGTCCTTGTTGCAACTCGGTCCCTTGGCGTGAGTGGTTTGCGAGTCGAAGGCGCTCGATCGCTTGCTCCCACGTGATGGATTCACCGCGTCCAATGCGTACTTCATGTTCGTTCACCACTGCAGGGTACACACCCACTGTATTGGACAGCAGGATAGATACAGCTTCTTGCTCTGGTAAAGGCTTGTTCGCGCGGCGAAGTCTCTGCTGGTAGTCATCGATGTCACGTATGTAATCATCAAGTCGTTCGTCACGGTGCAGGCTACGGTTCGGCATGTCTCGCTTGAGGAACACGCTGTTGACTCCAGGATGGTTGTCAAAATGATCTTCCAGCGTACGCCGCAATAGGATAGGATCAGCACGTTGAATAACACTTGTAAATCGCATCTGTAGTTCTTGACTAAGTCCCATAGTAAGTTCACGTTGATCAACACGCAGTCGTTGCTTGAAGCAGCCACGCTGGCCTTCATTACGTTGGTCCGCCATCGTCTCGCGCTCCATAATGGGGTCCAACAGGTGCGCGACGTCGAGGATGGAGCAAATCTCGACGCGCCACGTCTGCTAAGTCTCGCGTTCAACGAAACGTGTCCGCTCTGGTTCATGCACCGCGTGCATCTGTGGTCACCGACCATGTTTTCGTTCGTCGCGGTGTCGGTCCTGGCTTCGGTCTGGACTGGCTGCGCTGCAACCTCGGACGGCTTTGGGTTTCTCGGCGGGTCGCCCTGACGCGTGCTGGCGCCGGCGGTATGGTCTTCCGTGCTTGGGTTTCCTCGGCGGGGCCAGTACGGCGTCGGCACTCGCTGCGGTTGTGCTCGAGCCGCTGAGAATTCCTGAATGAGCTGCCTTTGTGGGCGCGGCGTGGATATTTCCACCGGAACGTTCTGCATTTGCTGCTGATTGGTCAATGTGGCCATGACGGTCCCAAATTGGGCCAATAGTAGTGCTCGACTCGAGTAGATGACGTCTGCGACGTCGCAGGTGCCTCGTCTGCTCTTGAAGGCAACATCAACTCCTCGGACGCGCGCGAGCTACGCGCACTCCGTGCTGGGCTTCCAGCTTCCCTTCTTGGGCTCATAACCTGAGTGATGGTCACTCCTCGGCTTCGGGTGGTGACCATTGCGATGAAGGAAGTAGTCGTAACACTGTCAAGTGCAGGGACGGAAATCCAGCAGGGAAGAGGCCTTGGTGCTGCTGCTTGCTGCGCGCGGCGCAAGTCGACGAGTGAGCAGCAGCACCTCGGCAAAAAAACCGTGTAGTGTATTGTAGATTAGCAGTAGGATTGGCAGTAGGATTGGCTGGCGGCCCGCCAGCCAGTGGTCTGTAGGATGTTCAGGTTCTGGACATGAGCATCATGTCCTTGGTGCACCTGCGCAGCAGGTGGAGCTGGGGCGCGGCCCCGGCTCTTCTTCTGACACGATCTGGATACTGCAGAGATAATTCGACAGACCAGTCAGCCTCCGCATGCCCGCCAGTTCCATTGACCATTGTTCGTGCGCTCCGACACATTGGCGTACTGCACGTCCGGCGGATCCATGATGCGAGCATCTGTCGTTTCAAGGCGCTGGGCCACCTTCATACCGAAGACAGCAAGAAACGGGTCGTGTTCAATGTCGGCTTGGCGGACCTGGCCAATGATCGTCTTCTGGCGGGCATGTGGAGGCTGACTGGTCTGTCGAATAATTTCTGCAGTATCCAGATCGATAATATTCGCGCAGCGTTGACCTGGCGCCACCTCACACAACTCAATGGGCAACCAGTTCTCCTTGCCCGGTTGTTTGCTCCCCACGTTCACCAACGGAAGATGTGGGTACCTCAGATTCGTGTTGTACCGCTTGCTGAAATAATCCGCCACGGACATGCTTTCCCCCTTGATGTAGACTATGGTTTGGTTGGCGGCCTGTGCACTAATCCCGAAGATGGCGCGCTTTCGGTCCTTGCGGTGGGTCGGAACAACCTCGATCTTTCGCAATGCACGCGCGGATGTCGTTAGCCGATCGTGCGTTCAAGGCAGCGAGCACGAGCTCCATCAACTCTTTCGGAGCGTTGAACACCGTTGCCGCCTGGTCGACATTCATGTGCAGCTTCCGGTCAGCAATTCGGATGGTTTGGTGGTATCCCCAACAACTCCTTTCCACCTTTGAGTGTGGACGTTCCTTTCATAGAGAAGAAGTTGCGACCCACCGTGACCAGACGCTGAGCACCGAGATGGCGCGCCACGGCGTCCAGAGCTTGTAGCACAGGCATGACATTGACATCAGGATTGGTGTAGTAGTCCGTCAGAGAACTAGTCAAGATTGTTTCAGCAAGCTTGATCTTCACGGCAAATGTAGGGGGCCCACTAAACGGACGGGGAGGAGCAGCACCTGCAGCCGGTGGGGGGGGGGGAGGCGGCGTTGGGCTCGGTCCAAACGGATTCGCATCGACACAAGTCTTGGGGTGTCCGTCCCACGGAAGCATCGCTGGAGCATACATAGCAGACATGCCGTTATGGACGACACGGGTGCCTCCGAACTCAGCTGCATACTGACTCAAGGCTGCGTTGATCACATTTCCCACCAACGAGCGTGGAAGCGGTCGTTCCGGGCGCTTCGGGGGCGCCGAGATGTAACACTCGACGTCAGTATTATCGTCGGCTCTGGTATTCTTGAGACTGTCCTCCTTCTCGTCCTTTCCTTCTTGGCCACCTGCGCCACCAGAAGGACCATACTTGGAGTCTGCAGCAAGAACAGGCGAGCGTTCGACATCCACGTAATATTTGAAGATCTCTGCCGGTACTGCATCCAGCGATACACCGACGTGATTCGTCACCATCTGGACCGACCTGCCACCTCGAGCCACACGTGGGCGACGGCAAATCAAAAACTCCTGTTGGAGATCCGGATCATCGTCGCTTACATCGCGCATACCAGCGCGTCCATGTGGCCGTCATAGCTGCGCGAGTCATAGCCCCGTATCGTCGTAGCCGCCGTAGCCCCCGCTGTAGTTCATACAGTTTCGCCTTCTTTTTTTAAGCCAACCTACTCGTTTCCCTTTCCGCACTGGGAGCAAATTCAAGACTGGGGCCACGAGTGCGTATCCTTGTGGAAAACTGCCTTGCAGGATCTGGTCAATGTATCGTGATCACGTACTGTCACGCTGAGATAGATGTATAAAGAACCACGGTGATATTTAGAAAATCGCGGTGGTTCTTTATACATCTATCTGTGATTTCCTAAATTAACAGTAAATTAACGTTGCCAATGCCAGTGAGTTCTACCTCCGACTGGGATAAAAGTTAATATACTTCCGCGCTGAGCGTCGTCATTGCCATTTCGGCGTGAAACTAGTACTAGACCGGCGACACTCAGTGTGAAGACAGTATCAACTATTTCTCTTGCGAAAGGCATGCAGTTCGCCCAAGATGGCACGCGCGAGAAGGCGAAGACGAAAGTATGCCGGGTTTGCAAGAAAAGGCTACCGTCACCAACCGCGCTGAAGAGACACCAGATGAAAAGTTTTCCTGCAGTAAGACAGCAGTACGGCGGAGATGTGAGGCACGGCGCCTTAAGAAGAACGAGCGCGAACGAGTTTCCAAGGATCTTCTCGTGGGGAATCATGTGTATTTCTTCATTGCCTGGGAGTGGCGTGGAGGGTTAGCTCTAGACTAAATTTTTAACAATGAGATCGAGATGTTGGGCGTGGTCGTGTTGTTGTCAGTGAAAAAAAACTGGCTGTCGGTCCTCGCCGATCCGGAAAAGATGATTCCCCATCGTCTGCGTCGCCGGGTAATCGTCCATTTCCAAGGATCTTCTCGTGGGGAATCATGTGTACAGACTCCGCCCAGAAACTGAAAAGGGTGGACCTTCAAAGTTCCCCCAGGTTATAAATTATGTACCGGATATGTAACATCACATGCAAATGTCTCACATTTATTTGTCAAATTAAAACGTCGCTCATTCTCACTTGGTGTCGACGCGTTGGAGGAGTGTTGTTCTCCTTCTCCTCTGAAAATACAATCCCGCTCTTCATAAAGCAGTGGTGAATTTTCTCTGGAGTGATATCGCCCCACGCTTCGTCAACCCACTTCATTCCTTGCAATTGGTCAACGTAGTAGATACCTTTTCCCTCCTGAGCCTTGTGTGGCATCGACTTGTCAGCCCTATTGCACGCCAAACTCATGTGCCTATCGCGATAACCACTCTTTGCTGCCGCAATAATTCCGGCGTCCATTGGCTGAAGATATGATGTAGTGTTTGGCGGCAACTTCTGCACAGTGATGTTGGTGAGCTCGCCGCTGGCTCGCCATAATACGCTGGGCCTTCTTCGTAATGAGCCGACGAGAAAGACAGACATGAGCGCTCTGACACTCCATCACAAACTCGCCAAGCTGGATCTCAAGCTCCGGGCAGCGTACACGAGATATCCGTCCTTTAGCGGTGGTAGCAGATTGAAGCTTAGCCATGATGGTGGCTGCGTCCCGCAGGACTCGAAAGATTGTAGCATCGGCTGGAGGGTGCGAGAGCTCGAACGCATGTAGCGCCCAGCACCCCAATTCGGACAGTGTCAGGGAGGGACAGCGACAATGTTTTTCAATAACCTTGCACTTCTGGTTGATAGTTAGCCAGAGACCTTTTGCCTTTCGTCATGTTCTGCTCTGCTCGAAGACGTGCAATTGGGGGGAGAATTCGAAATTTGAACAGTTAGTGTGAACCACATTAGCGTGAGACAGACACCACCTCCTGAATATGCTTAGCCTGATACAGACGATTTTGAAAGGTTATAAGCAGGAGGTAGTTTTCAGTTTCTGGGCGGAGTCTGTATTTCTTCATTGCCTGGGAGTGAGATGGAGGCTCCCCACAGATAACTTTTCCGACACGACGATCACTGGCACATTAATCTTGATAAACGAGCGGTGCCTTCTTGCGTTAAAACAGGGTAGTCTTCGAAGCACGACGAAAGCCACCGCCCGAGAAGCTTGATCACGAGTCGGTCAGCTCCTGCGTTGAGCAGCTTGGTGGCACCGCCAATCCTTACGGAGTGAGTCGAGAATCGAGCTGGATCCAGTCCTGCCTCAGCGACTGCAGTTTTGATCACTTTCGCGACTTGGCCGGCCGAAATGCCACTTGACTTGCCCGTCTTTAATGCAAGTTCGTCCGGTTGTGTTCCCACCCGTTTTGCTGCCTTCCTAACCCAGCGAGCTGCGAGCACTGGGCATAAGATTGCGTCCGTCGAGGTGTGTTGGAAACGAAATTCTTCACGCCCAAATTGATTGTTCTTTGCACCTCGTAGGAGAATACCAACGACAGCCGCTTGTCGTGGCTTCACTGCTTGTCCATCGCTGCTGCAAAACCGGATGTCACCAAGTCGGAGGACGAAAACGTGATACTTTTTGCCCAAGAACAGGTATTCTGATCTTCTAAGTAAGAAGAAGTAGGCGAGCAGCAGCCCACCCCACAAGAGCTGATGGACAGTCCGACGTAAATCTAACAGAGACTAGATACGGCGGAGTAAGGTCGTCGACAGAGGTTGCTGCATGAATACGGGATTGGTGAACCGCCGAATGCCGCGTAGTAACAGTGCGTGCTGGGCTGTGACACCGGGATCGTATCCCCGCACAAATCGATGGCGCCAACGCACTGCGCAGAGCTTTGAGCAGATAGTACCATAGGTATTTCCCACTTGGCTGCGGTTCATACCGAACTTCCACAAAAAAACAGCAAATCCACCAAGTTGTGCAGTAGAGTCCGTAGAAGCGTCACGAGGAAGCCACGGTGAATACTGCATGAACTGGCGCCAGGATACCCATTGACGCCACGCTCTGGAATAAGACTTTTGAGAGGATTCCGCTAAAGCCCCTGCACGGAGCAGCGCTCCCAGACCTGCGAGAGTTTCCGCGAGCTCGGAGGGACTATAACCTGCGTCCAACCCACACAAAGGTTAGTGAATGTCCGTGCTTTTTCCTGCGATCCCCAGACTCGACTGCCGGCATCGGCCATCACGTTCTCCACTCCTGGTATGTGGACAGCGGACACGTAGAAATTATATCGAGCTTCTTCTAGGGCAAGAAGTCGCAGGAGCATCTGAGCGAACGGATTCCGCGACGAGCGTTTGTTGTTCCAGGCTACAGCGGCGGTATTGTCAATACGCATCCGCACATGAACGGATTGGCCAGGGCCCATTGACCACACGTGTCCCCACATCAGTGTCGCGTAGACAGCGCTCATCAATTCGCGGAGGTTAATGCCAAAGCCAGACATATGATCCTTGGCTCCGTCACGCATGACCGAGCGCTCTTCTGAATCAAATTGAACTTGGAGAAATTCCCGCCGGGCCGGGTAAATTGCACAAAGTCCGGCGTCACTTGCATCCATGAGCACGTCGAGAGTCGGTGGCTGCGAATTGGTAAACCGAGCGAGCGGGATGGCGTTCAGCCGCGAGACTGACAGTATTGCACGAAACCACCGAAGGTCGTCCAAGGCTGCCTCGTTAATGGGGTAGGAACCGAGTTGAGGAGTACGACGTTGAGCATCTGCTACCCTTTGGAAGAATGAAGCAAACAGGTAGCCACATAACGCAATGAACCGAGAAGACGGTTGAGCTGCGATATGCGGCGGCGCGCCTTCTCAATTTTTCCTGGGGCATTGAAACCGTCCGCCGTTGAAGATCCCAGTCAAGGCCGAGAGCGGATCCTCGCACAAACCACGGTGTAAACTTGTCCTCGTTGCATGCTGCCGGACCTAAGACATGAACCATGGAGGCTCGAAGCGCGGATGCTGCCTCCGCGAGCCGCGATCCAATGGCGGGCTCTACACAGTTATGATCATCGCACCAAACTTTGCCGTCGAAAGTGTCCGCTGCCGTCGGTGGCCGAAAGGCCACACCGGTCTGGGCGAAGAGTTGATGTGGTTGATAGCTCCACCAGCAATGGCGTATGCAGCAGGGGAGTTTCGCCAGCCGAAGGGACAGCATAAGTCGATAACAAGCACACCTAACTCTGGGATAGTACCCGCGAACCTGCCACAGTGGTCCGCGTGTATAGGGATATGCCGAAAGGCGCCGCTCACGTCCCCGGACATCATGCGTGTCAGACCAGGGAATTTCCGCTCCACCTCCTCAATGCGCGACGCGATAGCCCGTGCACCATCGTAGCGGACATCGACCTCGGTCTCTGGGGGCGTCAAATCGTTAATAGAGTCGTTTTCAGGGAATGAGAGATCGTGAATCACGCGGGCATCTTCACTGAGTGGTTTGTCGCCTTTTGGGTTGGCACCAAAGGGGCTGCAGTACACCCCTTCGAGATCCTTGAGCAAGTCGATATCAAGGACAAGAGGACAAGATACCGATCATCGTCTTGACCCTTCCTGATGCTCTTGACCAAGGCATTCAGGGCTCTCCTCGAAGATCCATGATTAGGGGGCGGCGTCACTTGTACCGGAGGCGCAGCTCGCCAAGATGGAATTACTCCGTGATGAACAATAGCGTCCCATCGTGCAGCATTCTGGTAGTCCTGCCAACCGGGCAGATCCGACGGTACCTGCAGGGCCTTGTTGGGATTTGGGTCGGACGCGGATTCTCCCCTTAGGAGCCGAATAAGAGCTGGGAGGCCTATGCCTGATCGCCGTAATAGTTCACTACACGCCGCTTGTTTGCCCTGATCGAACTGATACCGTTGGGAACCCCGGTGAGAACGCGAGGCTGGAGACGACTGGGGGACCGAGACCCCCCACCAATGTAGTTGACGGTGGAGGATGCGCCTGCCAACAGCCCGGCGTTGCTGTATACTGCGCTGTTGTGCTTCAAGTGAGCGCTGCTGCGTTATACGGACTCGTTCCAAGAGGGTGATAGGATCGTGGTGATCGGACGCACTCAAGGCAGGTAGACGGTGTCTGGGTGCCGTAGGGCTGCAGCATGGTGTAGCTATTGAGCCAGGCAAAGTGAGCCTAGATCGCGCCGACAGATGCGGAGTCGGCGGCACCGTACGTGGAAGAGGTGCACAAGGACACCGAGGTGGGGTCCCGCGTTGTGTCCGTTGGTGGGTTGCTCGCACTGACTTAGGAGAAATCGAGTGGAGCTGTGGTGGTGCCGCCGGCACTGATCGAGGAGAGGTTGCTCGCACTGATTGCGTTCGAATCGAGTGGAGTGTTCGTGCCGGCCGTGCGTGAATTACCGGAGGCGGATATAAACGCAGTACTCGCACCGACTGTGGCAGGCCTGGCCGCTCGGACAATGGTAGAGCCATAGCCTGAACGGGCGCTGAATGCTGCGAGTCAAATCGCGCGGTGTAAAGCGGCGTCGAGCGCAACCTTTGCGCTGGTCGGGGCGGAGAAGTCATGACTGAGCGCACGGAGTAGGGCCGTACCGGCCGCGCCACTGTAGCTGATGGGGGTGGAGATACTTGTGACACATCTCGGTGGTCGCGTCGAGGACACTGGTGACAGCAAACTGGTGTGTCTGCTACGTTCCCCGAGAGTCCCGCCCATGTCGAGGTACGAGAATCGACTGGAGTGAAATGATCATCATCGTCGTGTATTATCGGCTTAGTAGGCACGCTGGCCACGCGTGGACTTTCACCACCGGTGGAAACAGCACCGCACTGCTGATACCTGTCATCGAGCCACGGGAATGGGATCTGCGGCGATCGAGGACCTACCGGTGACCAAGAAGGCCGACGCCGGCCTGTCCATTGTCACAGGTCCTGAAACTTGGGTTTGAGGCCACCATAGTTGGCCGAGATGAAGACTTTGACCTCCCCAGGTAGATGTTGTGGACGGAAGTCGCCGCGATAGCTGTACGCGCACTGAGAACCTCGACTACGACAACCTTGGTTGGACAAAAAACGCATGCACAGCTTCTTGCCGTTTTCGCTAGGCAGAGCATTGCGTATGCGGTCTGGCACCCGCTTGACCCCCTGTGTCGTGCAAACACCACCAGACTGGCTGTTCCGAAATGACTGCGCACCGGAACCACTGTGTTGCACCTGCAGTGTAGAGAGCTGGCATTCGCGAATGACGTTGTGGACTTGGACGTACGACTCGTGCGCGACATTAAACTCGTTCTGGATATTACCGCAGCGGTCTGTTGACCTCATGACAATGAACGGTCGGACCTTTTCGAAGCGCTCATCGATCCAAAAGACGAGGTCAGCCAATGTCTCTGGGTCAGTTGCAGTACGGAATGTCTTCTGTCGGAGGAAGAACTTCCTTGCCGCTGTGACCACCTGGCCCACATAGGGTTGGTAAACTTCTTCCATGAGGAGAGCCAAAACATCCAGGGCAGCCAAAATGTCGTCTACACTTTCCGGTGGTGGCGACCGAGGCAGGCCATTAGAGCTCGAGAAGCCGCACATATCGTACTTGTTAGCAGCAGCGACCGTCTGGATCCCGCGTTTACCCGACTAAAATGAAGAACCGACAGACCTCGCGTTCCAAACTCCCAGGCGTAGAATCCTTTCAGTACGGCAGGATGGGGTAGAAATGCCAGCAGTTCGGTCTGGGCCTGCAAATGCTCAACAAACAAATGAGAATCCATAGCAGAATACGTACCGTTCACAACCGCCTGATGGACCGTATTTTGAAGACGCGACGCTCGAAATTGACCTTTTCCCCAGTGTCTGGAAAAGCGCCATCGAGCAAGTCTCGCCGCAAAGGTGTTGGGCGCATGATTGCGTCATCCCCACCCCACTGACGCGCATGTGCGTGTAAGCCGAAGTCCATGAGGTCAGTGTCGCGCGCCCGTTTTCTTGCGACCCTCAGCTCCTTGTCCCCATCGTTGCTCCCTCCTTGCTGCTGACAGCGTCGCTATCATCGTCAGACTCCAGGAGAGGGTTAAGCTGAGCGGCGACAGGTTGGGACTGCTGACCAGTAACCGCCTCCACTGGCGGAGTTGCACCCTCATCCGGTTCATCAAAAATAGATTCTTCAAGTTTAACGGACGAAGGGGCTCGGCGCCCGCCGTCGTGGTAGAACACGTAGTCCAGCACATACTTCGCAGAAACTTGAGTTACTTGCATACTCTTGATGTCGAATAAGGGAACAGCGCCAGTCTCTGGAACGGGGTCCACTCCGATCTTTCTACAGAGGGCCTCGACCGACCTGCTTGCCGCCCTCCCGCTCGCATGGAAGGCTTCAAATTCAGCCTCGTGCACAGCTCGCATCTCGGCAGCCATTAGGGATAGGGATGACTGTCCTTCACACAACGCATCGTAGACGTCTCTGCAGCCAAATCTTGTAGTAGCTCCTCGTCGTACGGAAACTCAAAGTTGCCAGTTATGGAGGAGACGTGGAGCACACATTGTTTTGGTTTCACTCTCCAACGAAACCCCGTGATGATGCCGTATGTCCACCTCTCCGCCGCACCGTCCCAGCGGTGAGCCACACAGACGCAGCTTCCGACGTAAGTCCCTGGGCCGGCCTTAGCCTCAAGCTCACTAACCTATCGCGCAGCCGATAGCGGTAACGTAGTGGAGTTGCCATCGTAATCATGCCAACGCCCGCTCGTTACGAGGTGCACCTCCACTTCTGCTTCTTCCGACGGATACCCAACACCATCGGCAAACCCAGGGGTATCTAGCACCCCCGGTTTCAGGTAGTAGTTGTGCGGGCTAGCCATCTGGAGAGACGTGACCGGAGGCTGCGGGACGTAGGTTCTTAGCTCTAGACTAAATTTTTAACAGTGAGCTCGAGATGTTGGGCGTGGTCGTGTTGTTGTCACTGAAAACGACTGGCTGTCGGTCCTCGCCGATCCGGAAAAGATGATTCCCCATCGTCTGCGTCGCCGGGTAATCGTCCACCCGCTATTACAAGAAATTAAATCGGGATATCCCTCAGCCAAGAATTGATCAAGCCCTTCCACAGGTGCAACTCCGACACTCCACCCGGCCCATGGCCATGAACTTCTATTACTACGTCAACGAGGACCCATCCAACTCGGACACTTTGTTTTTGTAGGTTTTGATTTGTAATGACAAATCCTGGTGTGCATTCGGTTACCTTAAAGTCTGGCACAATATTTCAAAACAACCCCAGGCTTTGTCACAATAAGTGGGTTTTGTCTTTATTTTCTAAATCACCCGGGAACTAACCAAAATGCATTTTATTACCGCAGGTTTTGTCATTTCCTTTCCCAAGGTTGGCCATAAATAGTTTACCTATCTTGTGGGAGGCCGAAAATAAATAATTTCAGGGCCTTTATTGTATTGTATTGACAATTAATGTATTTTTCGGGGTTATAGTGCAGTGATTTTCTGTTCGGATGAGTCATCATGAATTGCCGAACCTGGAAGGTATCGCGCTCTACCACTCGCTTATCGACGAGCGTATTTCGAGTGGAATTGTGCCGATCATTACCATTTACCACTGGGATCAGCCGATTGAACTGCATTGCGTCAAGATGGTTTGTTAGACCCGGAAATCACCGATCACTAGTCGACTTTGCCAATTTGCTGTTCAACGAGTACGACAAGAAGGACGACGTTCAATGAGTCGCTCTCATTCGTCGCTGGAGGATATGCCTTGGGTATGGGGGCTGCAGGCTACACTGGGTCCTTTACTCAGGCGTACACAGTATGCCACAACGTGCTGCAATCTCACGGGTACGCAGTGCAGAAGTTGAAGACTACTGGTGTCATTGGAGACAAAGCAAGGATCAGTATTGTCCTCAATGCTGACTACGTGTATCCAGTAGACCCAAGTGATGCTGGTGATGTTGAAGCTGCTTCTCGTAACTTGGAGTTCGATGTCGGCTTGTTTTTCTCTCCATTGGTCACCCACCCACCCGTCATGCTGAAGATTGCTGGTGTTCGTTTGTCTGCCTCAGTTTTACGGAGACCAGTCCAGTCATGTTATATTTCTAAAGAGAACTCAATTATTAAAAGTGAAAGGATGGGATAGGAGCGATTTCAATCTTGTCTTAATTGAGAGTAGCGAACGAAGCTTGGTAGTGTAGTGAGTGTTGGAATGTAAATCCGAAAGTGAATTCAATTTAGTTAGAAGTACTAGTCTTGCTTTCTCACTCTCCTACATGCCTCCTACATGCCAGGTCTACTAGTACCTTGTGCCTCCCTTCATTCACTTGACCGTAATCTGCAACGGACACGGTAATTTGAAACGGACACGCTTGTATACACCGGTATACAATTCCCTATACAAATCCCTATATAAATCCCAATATGCAACGGACTTGGCCTTGGTAACCAACCCGGGACGCCAATCAGCGGCAGGAGGAGCACGCGGGTTTCGGGGAAACAACCAGAATTTGGGACGAGTCCACTGAGCGGTCAGCGTGTCCAGACGTGGTCGCCGGATACTCAGCTGACTGACCTCTACCAACGGCCAAGGATCGCAGTCGCTCTGTCGGCGGTAGGCGGTTAGCCGACGATACCCAGGGATCCAACGCTGGCGCGAGATCACTGTGGGCAGGAGATCTTCATACTCCTGGGCTCCAAGCCGTGCGAAGATAGGGAGTCTGAACTTCCGTCGTTGCTGTCCGAAGCTCCACTCTGGTGATGACCGGAGCTGCTGCTGCCATCGTCACTACTGTCACTGGGATCACCATCGGAATCAGGGCTTCATCCGTGGGGACGTTTTTGGTTGCCCTCTGGAATAATCGGTGGAGTTGCAGGAGGAACTGGCGAGCCGCGATTGTCAGGCGACCCTTGATCGTCTTGGCCCTTCTGATCTTCGGAAGTCCCGTCTGCATGGCCATGATCCTGAGAGTCGTCTTGTTCCGCCTAAGTATTGGAGTCTTCGCGATCCTTTTGATCTTGGTTGTTCTTCTGATCGCCATCAATTGTCAGGATCTGTCTGTTCTTCTGATCACCATCAATTGTCACAATCTGTCTGAGCTTCTCCATCTTCCTCCTCGCTGAGGACGATGGGACTGCTAGGAGTCCCGCCAGGAGTAGACCCAGTAACGGTTTGGGAGGGACCCGAAGAGCTTCGCGTAACCGGAGGGCTTGTACGCGAACGTTTTGGCCGAGGAGTTCCAGATGATGCTCGCCGATTTCTCTAGCGGGATGAAGATGATGGTCTTCTCGATGGGACCGACTGGCTGCGAGACGACTGTTCTTTAACCGCAGGGGGAGGTCGAGGAGGCGTTTGGACGGAGACACCGAAGATCGAGCCTAACGAGCTCAACTGTGCTTGAACGGTCTGCCGCTCGGCAAGTAAACGATCACGATCCGCTTCAGCGTCAGCCTGATCTCTGAGTGCGCGATCGGACTCCGCGTCGGCTCGCTTCGAGGTCTTTAGCGAGTGCGGTCTTCTCGGATTCCAGGCGGCGTACGGAGAGTTAATGTTGGTGGGATGATCCAACCTGTCCTTCGAGATTGGCGATCCGAGTCCGTTGAGCGTCTGCCTGTGCACCTACATGGGGACATTGTCCGGTTAATGATTGGAGTGGAGAGATGGTGATCAGAGACAGATACGTACGAGCGGAGACCAGCTCTTGCTCGGCGCGCCGTTGAGCGTGCAACGCTCGGACCAAGGATGCCTGTCTACTATGTAGATCGTCGAGGGCTTGATCGACTTTCGCCTGAAGCTCATCGCGTGCTTCCAGACTACTGTCGAGGAGACACCGAGAGCTCATTTTATGACGACCCAATTGATCATGAAGATCAGTGATCTTCCTGCCCATAGACACAACCTGCTGGCGGAGGAGACGAGTGGCGTCTTCGGCATCTTTCAAAGAAGCGATGCGAGACTGGACCTCACTGGCCAAGACGTCACACTCTTTCTTGACCGCAGCATGAGCGGCTAGCGCTTTGTCGCGAGCTTCCGAAGCAGCATCTCGATCACCAATCGCAGCATCGCGGTCTACTATAGCAGAGTCGCGATCATGGAGGGCCGAATCGCGTGCAGAAATAGCTAGATCTCGAGCCGCATCAGGAGCTTCGCTATTTTTGATGGCGAGATCTCGATCAGCTATAGCCGCATCACGTGTTGCGACAGCTGAATTACGGTCGGCGATCGTGGAATCAAGTTCGGCCACGGCCACATCCCGGGCTGCAATGGCACAATTACGATCTTTGATGGCGCGATCTCGATAAGCTATAGCCGCATCACGTGCTGCGACAGCCGAATCACGGTCGGCGATTGTGGAACCAAGTTCAACCACGGCCACATCCCTAGTTGCAATGGCGCAATTACGGTCAGCGATGGCAGCATCACGTTCTGCGGCGACGACGTCTTGATCAAAGATCGCCTGGGCAAGCTGATTAGTGTTGGCTGCGGGACGAGCCGAGGCCAAACGAGCTTCAAATTCGTCTACGCGCTCATTGTACTCTGTTCTTCTGATCGCCATCAATTGGCACAATCTGTCTGAGCTTCTCCATCTTCCTCCTCGCTGAGGACGATGGGACTGCTAGGAGTCCCGCCAGGAGTAGACCCAGTAACGGTTTGGGAGGGACCCGAAGAGCTTCGCGTAACCGGAGGGCTTGTACGCGAACGTTTTGGCCGAGGAGTTCCAGATGATGCTCGCCGATTTCTCTAGCGGGATGAAGATGATGGTCTTCTCGATGGGACCGACTGGCTGCGAGACGACTGTCCTTTAACCGCAGGGGGAGGTTGAGGAGGCGTTTGGACGGAGACACCGAAGATCGAGCCTAACGAGCTCAACTGTGCTTGAACGGTCTGCCGCTCGGCAAGTAAACGATCACGATCCGCTTCAGCGTCAGCCTGATCTCTGAGTGCGCGATCGGACTCCGCGTCGGCTCGCTTCGAGGTCTTTAGCGAGTGCGGTCTTCTCGGATTCCAGGCGGCGTACGGAGAGTTAATGTTGGTGGGATGATCCAACCTGTCCTTCGAGGTTGGCGATCCGAGTCCGTTGAGCGTCTGCCTGTGCACCTACATGGGGACATTGTCCGGTTAATGATTGGAGTGAAGAGATGGTGATCAGAGACAGATACGTACGAGCGGAGACCAGCTCTTGCTCGGCGCGCCGTTGAGCGTGCAACGCTCGGACCAAGGATGCCTGTCTACTATGTAGATCGTCGAGGGCTTGATCGACTTTCGCCTGAAGCTCATCGCGTGCTTCCAGACTACTGTCGAGGAGACGCCGAGAGCTCATTTTATGACGACCCAATTGATCATGAAGATCAGTGATCTTCCTGCCCATAGACACAACCTGCTGGCGGAGGAGACGAGTGGCGTCTTCGGCATCTTTCAAAGAAGCGATGCGAGACTGGACCTCACTGGCCAAGACGTCACACTCTTTCTTGACCGCAGCATGAGCGGCTAGCGCTTTGTCGCGAGCTTCCGAAGCAGCATCTCGATCACCAATCGCAGCATCGCGGTCTACTATAGCAGAGTCGCGATCATGGAGGGCCGAATCGCGTGCAGAAATAGCTAGATCTCGAGCCGCATCAGGAGCTTCGCTATTTTTGATGGCGAGATCTCGATCAGCTATAGCCGCATCACGTGTTGCGACAGCTGAATTACGGTCGGCGATCGTGGAATCAAGTTCGGCCACGGCCACATCCCGGGCTGCAATGGCACAATTACGATCTTTGATGGCGCGATCTCGATAAGCTATAGCCGCATCACGTGCTGCGACAGCCGAATCACGGTCGGCGATTGTGGAACCAAGTTCAACCACGGCCACATCCCTAGTTGCAATGGCGCAATTACGGTCAGCGATGGCAGCATCACGTTCTGCGGCGACGACGTCTTGATCAAAGATCGCCTGGGCAAGCTGATTAGTGTTGGCTGCGGGACGAGCCGAGGCCAAACGAGCTTCAAATTCGTCTACGCGCTCATTGTACTCTGTTCTTCTGATCGCCATCAATTGGCACAATCTGTCTGAGCTTCTCCATCTTCCTCCTCGCTGAGGACGATGGGACTGCTAGGAGTCCCGCCAGGAGTAGACCCAGTAACGGTTTGGGAGGGACCCGAAGAGCTTCGCGTAACCGGAGGGCTTGTACGCGAACGTTTTGGCCGAGGAGTTCCAGATGATGCTCGCCGATTTCTCTAGCGGGATGAAGATGATGGTCTTCTCGATGGGACCGACTGGCTGCGAGACGACTGTCCTTTAACCGCAGGGGAGGTTGAGGAGGCGTTTGGACGGAGACACCGAAGATCGAGCCTAACGAGCTCAACTGTGCTTGAACGGTCTGCCGCTCGGCAAGTAAACGATCACGATCCGCTTCAGCGTCAGCCTGATCTCTGAGTGCGCGATCGGACTCCGCGTCGGCTCGCTTCGAGGTCTTTAGCGAGTGCGGTCTTCTCGGATTCCAGGCGGCGTACGGAGAGTTAATGTTGGTGGGATGATCCAACCTGTCCTTCGAGGTTGGCGATCCGAGTCCGTTGAGCGTCTGCCTGTGCACCTACATGGGGACATTGTCCGGTTAATGATTGGAGTGAAGAGATGGTGATCAGAGACAGATACGTACGAGCGGAGACCAGCTCTTGCTCGGCGCGCCGTTGAGCGTGCAACGCTCGGACCAAGGATGCCTGTCTACTATGTAGATCGTCGAGGGCTTGATCGACTTTCGCCTGAAGCTCATCGCGTGCTTCCAGACTACTGTCGAGGAGACGCCGAGAGCTCATTTTATGACGACCCAATTGATCATGAAGATCAGTGATCTTCCTGCCCATAGACACAACCTGCTGGCGGAGGAGACGAGTGGCGTCTTCGGCATCTTTCAAAGAAGCGATGCGAGACTGGACCTCACTGGCCAAGACGTCACACTCTTTCTTGACCGCAGCATGAGCGGCTAGCGCTTTGTCGCGAGCTTCCGAAGCAGCATCTCGATCACCAATCGCAGCATCGCGGTCTACTATAGCAGAGTCGCGATCATGGAGGGCCGAATCGCGTGCAGAAATAGCTAGATCTCGAGCCGCATCAGGAGCTTCGCTATTTTTGATGGCGAGATCTCGATCAGCTATAGCCGCATCACGTGTTGCGACAGCTGAATTACGGTCGGCGATCGTGGAATCAAGTTCAACCACGGCCACATCCCTAGTTGCAATGGCGCAATTACGGTCAGCGATGGCAGCATCACGTTCTGCGGCGACGACGTCTTGATCAAAGATCGCCTGGGCAAGCTGATTAGTGTTGGCTGCGGGACGAGCCGAGGCCAAACGAGCTTCAAATTCGTCTACGCGCTTATTGTACTCGGCGACGACATCTGCATGCATGTGTTGGAACGCGAGGAGTCGATCACGAAGGCAAGCGATCTCCACGGAGTTGTCGCGACGAACTGCCAGGGCGGATTCCGTTTCCGCAAGTCGTAACTGGGTGTCCTCCAAGCGATGATGCAGCAGATCGTAGCGGTGCTGGCAGAAGGATACGTATGGAGCGGCCTGTTGCAAGGTCGAAGTTAACTCAGCGCGCAGTGTGGTGATTTCCCGACGGAGCAGAGCGTGCTCACGCTGGAGATCCTCGAACTCTCGCTGAAGATCATTATAAGCCGCGGCCTGAAGTTGGTATGCTGTCAACTGCCCCAAAATGCCTTGAAGATCACCGATGGAGCACTGGAGAGCGTGTTCGTTGATCTCGACGGGGAGTCGATGTACAGTGGACGGAGTAGGGCCGACAAGTTGCAAAAGAGGACGCGGTTGACGTGGTGGCACACTTGTGTGAAGAGTGCCGAAGAGTTAAACAACAGAAGAGAGCTTCAACGCAGCAAAACGGGAGGCGTACCATCCGAAGCACGTGTTGCAGTGTTTAGTATCCCGGCTGTGGAGCTTGGCCAGAAGGAACAGGTGGGATGTCACAAGCGACTAAGTGGAGTTGAATGGCGACACATGATAAGGAGGACGGTCAGGAAGATCGTACGATTAATACGTACCAGCGGCAGTGTTCGTCACTGTGGGCGAGATCGGAGAGACATCAGGGGCAGAAGAGGCGCCCGCATCGGGAGTGTCGGACATGAGCAGGCGATTCCAGGAGCGATGGCGACGCGCGTGTCCCGATCGCTGTACGAGTCGTGCTCCGTGCGGGGGACGATTGTGGTGAAGTGAGAATCTTGTTTGACGGAAAAGACCGGCTCGGAATCACTGTACCATATTGGTGGTACATCATCTCTGTGATCGCAATGTGGTACGTCAAGGCCATGGTACCATTTACATGGTACAGTCCGATGAGATCACGAACATGATCGTGTCTCAATCATTCCATCACAAGTCGAGCGCGATCATCGAGGTCCGGTACAACCAGGGGATCTCAAGGTCGAGAACGCGTTGATCCCCAGGGAATGGCGTAGTCATTCGAGTACACCCAGTGCGATCCCCAGGGAAGAACAAGGTACCATAATTATGGTACATGCTGTGGTGATCAAGGCACCGTTAAGGCTAAGTACGAATGTGGAGCCAGTGTGGCAGAGAGGCGTCGAGGCTTGGGGGTAATTGCATATCAGTGTCTAATTTGCCTTCTAGTGAACAAGAGAGTTAACACTCAACAAGAGAGAGGCAGTTCTTCTTATATCAAGCGTCCTACATTCCAGAGCTGGGAAGTATATTGGCCCCCTCTGACCACCAAGGACTGCGGAGATCAACAGAAGAAGCGCAAGAACGCCTGGATAGCTTGCCCAGGTCGCCCACGCTCCCTTCTCAACCCCCTCAAGATCCCTGCCAGAAGGAGGCAGTCTAGCATCGTATTGGAAGTATTGGCCTTTGGTGAACACACCCTAGTACCCCCGTGGATCTACGCTACCCCGAGATTTACACCCTAACCGACGGCGAGTGAAGAGTTTCCACAAGCCGTCAAGCCGAAACCCAAGTGCCGTCCACACCCACTCAACCCAGACCAAGCCCGACATCTCTTCCGAGTCATCAAGAAGAGCGTAATCGTCCAACCTGACGGGTACACAAGATGAGCAAGTCTTCAGAGCCCCCCACGACAAGCGGAGGACCCCTCCGTCAGTCGGGAGTCCGGGCAAGTGTGTGAGTGCCTCTCGCGTCGAGTTTCCTCGCGAGCCACTGCACCACGTACTGACTACCCAACGCTTATATTACCGGACAGCAGGTATACAGGCGACATGCTTATATTTTCGGACAGAGGAAGTAATTAGACTTAATGTAATTATACTTACGTCCTTAAATTCTCTGGATTTATCCAGAGTCCTATGCGGGATTGGAATGAGCTCTGAATCCTTTTACTGATTATACATTGTTTAAACACATGAGAAAAAAATAGTTATCAAGTCAAGCGCACAAACATATTTGATAACCTCTTGGATTTTTATGAAATCTAAAAATGTTGACCCATCCCCATGGGTCCACTTAAAAAAACCTGATACATAGTATATACTTGCATATAGTAAATTATCCTGTATAGACGAATATATCCACACATTCGAGCAACATTACAGATCTGGTTCATTTTTTCATGGTCGCTGGCATTTCGTGCTGTGATGAGGCACTGCAAAATGAAAGTTCGCGCGCTGTCAGCAATTGGATTGATTTGGCGTGAGTACGAAATATAAGTTCGATTAAGTGTATGTATTAAAAGAAGAAAATCAATTCTCAACTCGTTCTGTGTTGCGAGCAACACCTTCGTAGCTACAGCTACGACATAAGGACGGGTTTCCGCCACAGTGGAAGCAGCTCAATAAAATTTTGCGTTATTTTATAGACGTCGTGAAACACTGGTTGCCTTTCAAGTGGTACTTCGTTTATACCATGTACCACTGGTATGCCGACGCTCTTGGGTTGGGTTGTGTTGAGGCTCGTCAGAGATTATAAACTCTAACGCACGAAGAATAGCTCGCTACTTTTACTATGCTACAACTAATAAACCCTATTAATTTCAGACTCAGTATATCGATTCCAGAATACTTTTGTTTGTACCCACCGCTATTTTTTGCACCAGAATCACAGAAATCGTTTGTTAAATCCAGAGCTGTTCCGGGCGAACGCACGGCTTTGTATAATTAAATCAAATATAACAATATTTAAACTGCAAATACCGTAATATGAGAACTGTTATTGAATTTGGCACAAGCCAATTATGAGCCTCCTACATCTGATTGCTATCTGTTTCTAAAGGTTCTGTCAATGTGTGGTTGACTGAATTCTGATTTCTCTTAAGAGCACTGATTAGTAGAAATATATTACTTTCTACCAATTGCATGCGTAAATGCACGCGAGCCATCCAATGATATGGCCCGCCCATGTATCCATTGGTGTGCTTCACACACCATGGCCTGAGGTCCGTTTCCAACCTCTAACAGTTAGCGCAACTGTTAGAGTTACAAGTGGTGTAACCACTTGTATGTGTAACCCTGTTACAGAAACCATGTTGAATACATGGTTTGAGGATATGAGCTTACCTTGCAGGAACCGATGCATACGGGATTGTCATTAAATGCAAAACATGTTTTCGATACATCATCCCGTGATGACAGGGTAACAGCATCGTCTTCGAAAACTCGCACCATGAGAATTTGTCGACGCGATGCACTTTGTCACCACAGCGAAATGTCACGTACAAGTCTTCGTCTTCCATCTCATAACGCAATGTAGAGTCAGGGTCTACCGCAAAACTGTACTCACTCAGGAACACATCAGCGAGCCATTCACTTGTCATTCCCATGAATTGATTCATCTCCTCTCCGTAGTTGATATTTCGGAGTGTTCCTGGCATAATCACACGTGTGATGTAGTCAGCTTCTTTTCGTCTTTGGTACCGGATGATCGTATCCGAGCACTGAGACATTGGCATCGAGCTATCCAAATCTGCCTTCAGCTTGCCAAAGCAATTTTCGGCACGGTTGTTAGTGTTGTTCGTGAAATGAGGGAGGTCCATTCGATAGCACATGACCCACATGTCTTTGCACTGCAACCAGTTCGTTTCAAAGTAGTTCCAGAGCGAAGTTTGTCCATTACGCCCAGCAAGAGTCTTAAACACGCCAGAATGGTCGTCGAGATCTTTGTTGATTTCGAGTACACCATATTCCATACACAGAAATCCATCTGCTTCAATACGTCACTGGTGTACCTTCCGTAATTCTTGTCATCCCTCACAACTCTACGCAACCATTTAATAACGTGAAAGTGGCAGAGAAGTATGCGAGCGTAGGGAAACATTTTCCGTAGCACTTCGATCTCATTGAGGTCCTTATAATGACCTTAGTCCGCTCCCAATCGTTCACATTCTGGAACTACTCGACGGCCTTTACCATATGTCAGTCTGCATTGCGCTCAATAACGGAGTGCTGTACTAGTAGGGCATGGGAAAAATAATATAATATCAATACTATTGATATTATATTGACGGAATAACATATTTTTGCTACTGTCACATTTCAGTTTAATACAAAATGTTGTATAGTACAATTGTATTGTACCGTGTCCAACCGTTTGAACGCTGACCGTCACACACCAACCATTCCTCATCGGCCTCTAGCCAGTATTGTGCTCCTCAGCTTCAGTACGAAGCTTCATTCCCAAATTCCCAGACAACTCCATCACCACCACCTCATGACGTCGCGCCAGCTCTATAGTTTTTTCTACGTGGGCCTCGGCGAAGGTCTATTTGAATGGGCGTAGCCGCAAACAGAGCGCTGATACGGGCTACAGTAACCTTCGTGGCCACCTTGGTACCAAGCACGCCGGCTACGTGGAGGAGTATGCCGAGCTTCAGGCCGCATCTACCGCAACGATTTGTCGACGATGCGACGCTAAACATCTACTTGTGGATGAGGTGGATTATACAGCGGAACCTGCCGATCACGGAGGTAGAGAACAAGCTAACACGCGACTTGGTGAAGATGAAGCCGACAACTGTCAAGCCCATGAAGCTCTACATGCGCTGTGTAGCCGGCAAGGTTGGCCAGGCAATCGCATCTGAAATGGGCGAGTCATTCGCTCTGATGTTCGACGGCTGGACGTGTAATTCGTTACACTTTCTGGGCATATTTGCCGTGTACGTGGCGAATGGAGTGCGACACCAGCGGCTCATATCCCGGTCCCCAATGGACGGAAGCCAGACAGCCGATGCACACTGTGAACACATTGAGTCCATTTTGTGTGTGTATGGGAAAGAGCTCAGTATGGTGCGGTTTCTTATAGGCGACAACTGTTCGACCAATCAGTGCCTCGCAAACAAAATCGGGGTACCGCTGATTGGCTGCTCCAGCCATCGCTTCAACCTTGCGGTCAATCGCTTTTTGGAGGATTATCAGAATCAGATTGATATTATCCAAGTTTTGATGATTCAGCTACGCCAACCAAACAACGCTGCAGCCCTTGCGAGGGTAACCCACCTCAGGCCTGTCAAGGCGAACGTCACGAGGTGGTCATCGACTTTTGCAATGCTCGAGCGCTATGTCAAGATTCGAGACGCTATCCTCGCTGTTAGTGCTGTGGAGGAGTATGTGCCTCGTGGCAATACCCACCGCCGCGTTTCCGCCGCTGTGGAGAAGCTTAAGGAGCTGGACAGCGTCTGCGTCAGGCTACAAGCCGATAAATGCAGCATGGCGGACGTTCGCCTTCTTTTTTACGCGTGCACCGCCAAGTACCCGGTCATGGTTGAATATCTCAGTCCAAGCGCTAATATCATTCACTCACCGGAGTTTGAAGATGCAATTGTCAAGCTTCAGAACGATCTCCCGCTGTCTTCCGGCGAGCAGCATGCAGCGGAGAAATTTGTGGTTGAGCCGGGAGAACCTATCCCTGCCCCATGTGCCCGCGTCGACTTTGCATCCACCATTCTTCGACAGGCCAAGAAGCAGCGCTGTACGCCTCGTGTTGCGACCCAGTACGACGAGCTGCTGCATCACACTCCCCCACCAGCAACGCTTGCGAGCGTCTATTCTCTGAGTGCAAGCTGGCACTGAGCTCGCTGCGGTCGTCAACTCTCCAGGCGAACTTCGAGGGAATGATGTTTATGCACGGTAACGATGATATGTGGAACAGCGCGACTCTTCTTGGCTGTACCGGCAAAGATGAAGGACAGGTGATGTAGTACAGTTCTCGAGTTCAATGCTTTTCAATATTTGCAATAACAACTATTATCAGGTCTCATATTGCCATACATATTACGGAGAGGTTATCACATTCAATACAACTGCAAATTGTATTTGCCATGCCCTGCACAGTTGATAGTTGTACCTACATGTTCCACGTTAAATTGATCCATGTCGAAAACATGGGCGAAACGTAACGAAAACATGGAGTTAGCAAACATGGATTGAGCTCGTAACGAAACATGGGCTGTACCTGTTCGTTTTGTGAGTGCAATCGATGAGAAGCACTTCTGGGAAGCGCTTGTACAGCTTTCGCATGTGCTCCGAACTGGTAGTCACCACCGCTGTATGACCTTCCGAATTTTCATCCACTGATGAAACATTCCCAGGAGCTTCCATGCCAAAGCTAACAAGCAGTTCCGCCACCAAGTCCTCGTCACTCAGAGATCCACCTTAAACACATAGATTAGCAAGTGGCTCACACGCTTCTTACTGGGAGCGGAACTTACCGGCCTTCTTGATCTTCGCGATCATATTATACACGTCCGTTAACTGCACCTAATGGCACGTATTGGAGCGGATGTTGTCGTTGAGTGATGGTCACTCCTCGGCTTCGGGTGGTGACCATTGCGATGAAGGAAGTAGTCGTGACACTGTCAAGTGCGGGGACGGAAGTCCTGCCGGGAAAAGGCCTTGATACTGCTGCTTGCTGCGCGCGGCGCAAGTCGACGAGTGAGCAGCAGCACCTCAAAAAAACCGTGTAGTGTATTGTAGATTAACAGTAGGATTGGCTGTAGGATTGGCTGGCGGCCCGCCAGCCAGTGATCTGTAGGATGTTCAGGTTCTGGACATGAGCATCATGTCCTTGGTGCACCTGCGCAGCCGCTGGAGCTGGGGCGCCGCCCCGGCTCTTCTTCTCTTCTGACACTCCCACTTGATCTTGTCGAAGCGCAGCTTCAACACGATCACCTTTAGAGCTCACCACGATCTCCTTGGCGTCTTCTAGCTGCGCTGCAGCAACAAATTTCGTCCTTGGCAACGCTCTTCCTCCTTTTGTCCTTCGCTAGCAGTAATAGTAGAGTAGTAGTAGGTTGCATTCAAGCACGACGACGATGCTTGGCTCCCACTGAACGGGATGAACCTTGCTGACGGTCGATGCGCAGCACCTTCATACCATCACGACAATGCTCGAACTTGTCCTTCGGCAACGGCTTCGTCATCGCGTCGGCGATCATGTCTTCGATGCCAACATGACGAATCCGTAGCTGCTCATCCTCCACTAGGTGGCGCACCAAGTGGAACTTGTTCATAATGTGCTTGCTCTTGCTGTGCTTGTCGGGGTTGGCAGTTAGATAGATGCACGACATGTTGTCGCCGAGTATCTCCGGAGTCGCAAACTCCCAGCATAGTTCTTCACAGAGTCCACATAGCCACTGTAGATCTCTAGTACCTTCATTCATAGCAATATACTCTGCTTCCGTTGTGCTCTGTGCGTTGATCTCTTGCTTTCTTGATCCGTACGAGACCACACTGCCATTGACGAACGTCACGAACCCACTAACACTCTTTCGGTCATCAGTGTCATTAGCGTAGTCACCATCGGTGTAGCACGTCAGCTTGACGTCGTTCCCGGCAACAATGTCCATCACTAAGCCGTGGTTCTTAGTGCCACTCAGGTAACGTAGCACCCTCTTCCCCATAGCGTAGTGTGTGTGGTCGAAGCAGAACAGGTACTTGCTTAGATTACGCACAGCGTGCGCAATGTCCGGCCTTGAGACCAGATATTGTAGTGCACCAACGAGCTCTCGGTACGGAGGCGGGGAGTCATCTTTAGCATCTTTGACGACCTCAGCGCGCAGCGCTTCCGGTGTCGCAACCGCATTGCAATCCTCCATGTGAAATCGCTTCAGCACCTCCGTAATGTACTGCCGCTGGCAGAATACCGCATGTCGACGCTCGCTGTCGATCAGAATCTCCACGCCTAGTAGATACTTGACTGGTCCGAGAGATGTAAGTTTATACTCCTCACTGAGTTGCTTGGCAACCTTAGCACAAAGGTCACTAGGGCCGAGGAGCAGTAATTCATCAACGTACACCGTGAGCAACATGGTGACTTCTCCTCCCACTTTCCTGGCGTAGAGTCCGTAGTCAGAGTCGAGGCGCTCGAGTCCGATCTTCGTCAGGAACTTGTGCAGTGTCTTGTTGCAAACGCGCGGCGCTTGCTTTAGCCCATACATACTCTTCTGTAGCTTGCATACATAGCGTGTAGAGTCTTCTCAAAATCCTAGAGGCTGCTCCATGTAGACCTCCTCGTCGAGATCACCGTACAAGAACGCGGTCTTGACGCCAAACTGCAGGATGGCCCATTCGCGTTGCAGCGCATATACGATCACGCATCTGATCGTCTCAAACCTGATAACAGGTGCATTGGTTTCGCTGTAGTCGATGCCCATGCGTTGTAGAAAGCCTCTGATCACTAGCAGAGCCTTGTATCGCTTGATCCGGCCCGTAGAGTCTCTCTTGAGCGCATAAACCCACTTGCACGGAATAATTCGCTTGCCCTTGGCCTCCGTGCGGCGCATGAGCACCCAAGTTCCGTGCTGCTGCTGTGAGTTCATCTCTACTTGCATCGCTGCTTTCCACTCCTTCCACTTCTTTGACCTTGCCGCATGCTTGTGACTAATGGGGATCGGCACATCCTCGACGTACGGCTTCGTCACATTCGTCACTACGTAGTCCTTAAGTCGGGCAGGTGGTTGTCGCTTTCGCTTCGTTCGCGAGGCTGCTGCACTGTCGTCTGGCAACGACTTCTGCATACTGAGTGGCTCCCAGTTCTCGTCTTCGTGAGCATCACGTCGACTGTCCTTCGCCTTCGAGGCTCCCACTCGATCTGCGCATGCTTTCGCCTTCTTCTTGCCCTTGGTGATCTTCCGCTTGGAACCTCCCACTGAAGCTACTGGCTCTTCGCTTGTCCGCTGCGGGTCACCACTTTGAGTCGCAGACTCAGCTTCAGCACCTTGGTCCTGACTTTGACCAGAATCGGCCAGCTTCGCCATTTCCGCTGCTCGCTTCTCTGCAAGCTCTGCAGGCAGCTCCAGGTACGTAGACATCGTCGTCCGGATCGGCACGATCGGGATCTCCGAAGGTAAGTCGTAGTCTCCGTAAGCGTAGGTATATAAGCAATATACACAGTGTTCACCGTGTATTTCTCATGTGCCCTCATGTTTCCATCTGTGCAAGTCGTCACTGATCCTGAGCGCAGGTTCAGCAGCTTGTATCCCTTGGTCTTCTCGCTGTAGCCAAGTAGTAAGCACATCTGCGTCCTTGGAGTAAGCTTCTCCTTTCTCTGCCGAGAATCGTCAGGAATGTGTGCGTGCACCAAGCAACCCCACGTGCGCAGCACGCTGAGGTCTGGTCGCTCTCCGTAGAGGGCCTCGTACGGGGACTGCTGGTCCTTCAACACCGGCGTCGGCGTCTTGTTGAGCGTCTCAACTGCATGTAGGAAGGCTTCTCCCCATGGGCAAAACTTTTCGACTGCATGTTGATGCCAAAGTTATAGTTTCCTGCCATAGCCTTGATAGTCTCCATGTTCACGTGACCCATGCGGTTGCAGCAACGTCATGGGGTTCTCAGTTTCCCTGGCCTTGACGATCATCACGTTCTTGCTCTGACGTGGAGTCCACATGCGGTACATCCCGCGGATGTACTTGAATCGCAGCTTCAATGTGTCCTTGACCAGCCAAGTAGTCTTCTGATCATGCGAGACGCGCACCTTGAAGTTGCCCTTGAACTGCATGTAGGTCTGCGAGATCAGGTTGTAGGCGGCCGACTTATCATAGCTCACGTCATCTAGGAGGCGCTCCTCGATCTTGTCCGTGTGCTCATTCAGCACCTGCATAAGTACTGTGCCCACCGTTGCGCGCTCGGTAGTGCCATTGCCGAAGACCAGTTCTGCCACTGAATCTTCGTGCAGCTCCGTAAACAAGGTAAGGTCGCTTGAGACGTTGGTCTGCGCGCCGCTGTCCAACACCCACTCCATCATGTCCTGGCCCTTGTCCTTGTCTTCGTAGTTGAAGTTGTTTTGCACAGCAAGTACATGTCCTTCAGCTTGATTTGGTGCAGCCGACTCGATCGTCCTTACAGTAACCACGTCGGCCATCCTGCGCGGCGGGTTGTACGAGTTGTTGTTGTTGTTGCTGCGCTCGTGGCATTCAGGATCGCCACTCCAATGTCCTTGTTCTCCACAAGTGTTGCACTTCGTCTTCGCCTTGCGCTTTGCGATGTCGTCTCTCGAACGAGATGAGCTCTTGCTCTTCTGCCTCTTGTTCCGCCCACGCGGCGATGAGCTGCGTGTACGACTGCGACGATTGTTTCGGCTGTTGTTGCCTCGAGCTTGATTGCTGCTCGAGTTTCGACGTTCTCCACCGTCGTGGCGTCCGTTCGCAAGTCCACCAACAAATGCAACATCTCGCTGGACTGCACGTCCACCTCCACCACGTCCTTGTTGCAACTCGGTCTCTTGGCGTGAGTGGTCTGCGAGTGGAAGGCGCTCGATCGCTTGCTCCCACGTGATGGATTCACCGCGTCCAATGCGTACTTCATGTTCATTTACCACTGCCGGGTACACGCCCACTGTATTCGACAACAGGATAGAGACGGCTTCCTGCTCTGGTAGAGGCTTGTTCGCGCGGCGAAGTCTCTGCTGGCAGTCATCAATGTCTCGTATGTAATCATCAAGTCGTTCGTCACGGTGCAGGCGACGGTTCAGCATGTCTCGCTTGAGGAACACGCTGTTGACTCCAGGATGGTTGTCAAAATGATCTTCCAGCGTACGTCACAATAGGATAGGATCAGCACGTTGAATAACACTTGTAAATCGCATCTGTAGCTCTTGACTAAGTCACATAGTAAGTTCACGTTGAGCAACACGCAGTCGTTGCTTGAAGCAGCCACCCTGGCCTTCATTACGTTGGCCCGCCATCGTCTCGCGCTCCATAATGGGGCCCAACAGGTGCGCGACGTCGAGAATGGAGCAAATCTCGACGCGCCACGTCTGGTAGTTACTATCGGTAAGTCTTGCGCTCAACTGAACGTGTCCGCTCTGGTTCATGCACCGCGTGCATCTGTGGTCACCGACCATGTTTTCGTTCGTCGCGGTGTCGGTCCCGGCTTCGGTCTGGACTGGCTGCCCTGCAACCTCGGACGGCTTTGGGTTTCTTGGCGGGTCGCCCTGACGCGTGCTGGCACCGGCGGCATGGTCTTCCGTGCTTGGGTTTCCTCGGCGGGGACCGTACGGCGTCGGCACTCGCTGCAGTTATGCTCGAGCCGCTGAGAATTCCTGAATGAGCTGTCTTTGTGGGCGCGGCGTGGATATTTCCACCGGAACGTTCTGCATTTGCTGCTGATTGGTCAATGTGGCCATGACGGTCCCAAATTGGGCCAATAGTAGCTCGAGTTGCTGCTCGACTCGGGTGGATGACGTCTGCAACGTCGCAGGTGCCTCGTCAGAGGCTGCTTCGTCTGCTCTTGCAGGCAACATCAACTCCTCAGACGCGCGCGAGCTTCGCGCACTCCGTGCTGGGCTTCCAGCTTCCCTTCTTGGGCTCATAACCTGAGTGATGGTCACTCCTCGGCTTCGGTTGGTGGCAATTGCGATGAAGGAAGTAGTCGTAACACTGTCAAGTGCGTCCCGCAGGGAAAAGGCCTTGGTGCTGCTGCTTGCTGCGCGCGGCGCAAATGTGATATCGCAATCTCCGGTTTTCAAGCGAAGAGCTGCTGTCTCTCTACGATGTGTGTGTGTGGATATACTGGCTTCTGGGATAAAAGGAGGCTGGGATGTGGCTGGCATGTACCGGTTCCGTGGTGTAATATTTTGGTTTATGGATTCATCCTTCGCCTGTTTGTAAAGGGGCCCAACGGGTTGGAAGTGCTACCCAGGACTGTGCACAAGTCTGGGCATACTAGCACTCAGTCCAACCACCGGACTTTCCCCGACGACGAGTGCCTAAGTTCTGGCGGAAAGTCTCTCAGATTGAATGTATCTCTGAGAGACCTCGTCCCGTTACACCCATGAGCGACGATTGACGGTTCAAGGATCCCCAAGCAAGACCCACAAGACCCAAGAGGCCAGAAGTGCCCAAGTGTCATATGCCGTACGTCGCCTACCCAAGCCACCCTTGAGGGCGTTGCGTGTATTGAGCATTGAAGCTCTACACCCTGAGAATCATCGTCTCAAGTCTGAGGATCAAGCTTCTGAGTCTAAGAACCAGAGGTCTAAGAAACGCCACTCTGAAGACCAATGCCAGAGTGAAGATTGATACAGATCCCAGACCTCTCACATGATGATGACCCCAAGTCCCAAGCATCCCCAATAAGCCCAAGTATGTTCCAGTTGACGCTCAAGACTTTATGTGTATCGAGCAGAGCTCTACACCCCTGGGAATCAAGTCACATGTCTGAAGATCAAGCCTCCAAGTCTGAGAAGCATGATGATCACCGCTCCGAAGATGAATGCCAGAGCCAGTGATCACGTACCAAACATGTGCCCAGTGAAGTCGATGCCTCACCATACTGAGTCCAAGTCAACCCAGAGAATCCAGCCCGACATCAAGTGATACACAACCTGAGAGTTACACACTGATGCCTCATCATGCTCACTCATCAAGATCCGCCACACTGACTCCAATACTGAAACCAAGTGAAGATTCCCTGAAACATAGTGAAACCAAGACAACCTGAGATATGAAGACTGACTGCAATGTACCCAGAAAGAAAACCAAGAAGAAGATCGAAGTGTGTGTTTGAAGAAGACACGACAGAAGACAAATGTTAAATAGAGTTCAATTTGCCTCGTGAAGCTCAAGCTACCGAGTTCCATCTGCTGTGTCTACAGCCGTAACAAGGTTTGGTGTTACGTGATCTCTCGCCTTCTTCCAACCCCTTTAGGCGGAGATCAGCGTAACGTAGAGACCTGAAGTGACCCGCCTATTCCATTTCCTAGTTGGGTCGTTTGTCTTGTCTCTAACGGTAGCCCATTTCATATTGCTCGTTTGGACAGGTTCTGGGAGCTAGACAGTCGCTCTCAGGACGCTCGATTGACTGTTGTATATAACCGATTGTATTGGTTTATTTTCCCTCTATATTAGAGGGTGGTGCGCGAAAGGAACGGGTTTTCAGACAGACCAGGGGTCTGAGAAACATACCCAGTTGACCTGGAAGTACTAGCCCACCGTCCAAGGGCCAGAAAAGAATAAGTGACGGTTGTGTATATTGTATATTTGTATTGAACTCTGTTAATTAGTTGGTTATCTTCTTAGTCTAAGCCTCCAGGTATTGAATTTGCGATATTCAAGTGCCTGGTTATTAGACTTCTTCACTACTTCTCTGACTACCTACTCTGAGAATCACTTGTGGTTCTCAGGGCCTCCGACTCCAGAAGGACCCCGCAAAGGCCTCGAACGTCTTCGCCGCTGGCCTCGCAAGGAGCTCCCACCATCTTCACCCCAAAAACACTTGACCCGGGAGGTGTCATATTCCTCAGACAACGAACCGACGAGGATACGCAAGGCATCACACGCCACAACCCGCGACTACTGAGAGTCCTCAGTACTGTCGCCCGTTGGTTCACTGTACGCCCCCCTGCACCGCGGTAAAAGTTTCACCGACTTCGCGACACAAATCGACGAGTGAGCAGCAGCACCTCGGCAAAACAACCGTGTAGTGTATTGTAGATTAGCAGTAGGATTGGCTGGCGGCCCGCTAGCCAGTGATCTGTAGGATGTTCAGGCTCTGGACATGAACATCATGGCCTTGGTGCACCTGCGCAGCAGGTGGAGCTGGGGCGCCGCCCCGGCTCTTCTTCTCTTCTGACAGTCGTAAATTCGACTTGGTTTTTCTGCCACTTGCGACCATAAGTTCCACGTCTTTCATTACTGGATGCGTAGCTGGCACCTGCAGAACAGAAAGGTACTTCTTGTAGACTTCTTGGGAAACCTGATAACTGTGTCCATAAAACGCATTCTTCACTTGAATTCTCCGCTTTCCGCTAGACATCTTCACTAATTGAGCCCTCAAACGAACTTGGCAACCCACCCCTTTTATCCTATGCACAGGCCGAGATTTTTTAGAGCGCACACGCGCTTTCCACCCATGAGTGCAAATGTAAACACGCTCGAATGGATCCAGATCCTCGGGTACAAGCGGCAGCGTTTCGGGATCTTTTCCAGCGTGGGTCTTCATGCGCTCAATACGGCGGTTTCTCAATCGAACGTTCAAAGTTTCGCTGATAACAAGCACAGTGTACGTTTCTTCCTGATATCTTTTCAGGTATGTCTCGGAATCTTCCCATGTTTTGTGATATTTTTTTATTTCTGGGACATAGTGCAGCTCATCTTCGCAGTCTTCATAGGTGCGTTTCGGACTAGTACGAGAGACGGCCGAAGTATTCTCGCTGCTTTCTATCTCGTCACAGCTCGCCAAGGCATCATCGCCTTCCTTTTCTGACAATGCAGCAGCGTTTTGTGCCTCTGATAAGCGTGCCACGGGTGTCCCACTGCTTTCGTCAATATGCTCTGTAAGTTGAGCGTATGAAATGCGGTTTACCTCGGGTCCTCTTTCAGAAAGACTCTCTTTCACACTGGACTTCTCCATGGAACTTCCGTTACTTGCGCTTTCCTCCTCCTCCTCCTCCATTTGTAACTCTCTTTTCTTAGTCCGTAGCATCCTGAAATGAGTTAGAAATCCAGCACGGACACACTGATATACCATGGCCAAACATATCGAATACATAATAAAAACATAACAAAACCATAACAAAACCATGGTAAGAAACATGGTAAAATCATGGCGATTGTAACAAGCGAAGACACGTACACTAGAAGTTGACAAGCGGTGACACAGCTTTTAGGATTTCTGCAGTGGTCACTGAGCGTCACTATATGGATTATAAACGGATGACGTTTGTTAGTTTAGACAGCATCTACGACAAATAATCGACGACATCTCTCTCACCAGCTCAGAATACACACGTGGGTGGAGGATTGGACGGAGGGGGTGGTAAAGGCGGCGGGAGGGGGTGCTGTACGGGGAGGGTCTTAGCCAGTGGTGGCTACAGGGCGACGGGAACGAGGGAGGCGCGATCGACCTTCTCCTGACGCGTGGCAGAATTGGTGGTTAACAAATTCGAATTTTAAACTAAAATAAAAAGCATAAATTACAAACATGGACAAACATGTTTAAAACATGAAAAACACATGGGCATAAAAACATGGACTGTATAATTTCCGTTTTGTTTTTTGTGTCGTTGTCTGTACCGTATATGAGCTCTCATAATTCAGAGCTCACTCCTACTTCGTACTACGCATTGACCAATCACAGTACGTCTAAAGTCCACGTCAGCACTTGAGTTGTCCTAATACGTAGTGTAAAAATACTGCGAAATAGAGACAGCCATTACAAGAAAAACGCCATGCCGCGCACACCAAGCCCAAAGAAGGTTATGATGAGCCATTCATGGCAACGCTGGCGTCGGCAATTGAAGACACCGACGATTTAAGTGGTCATCACCGCTCGACAGATACTTAGATAAACCATAAAAACACACTTTCCACTAACCTTGGGGTCAAACAAACAATTTCATTAATAAGAGCTTATGCAGTGACCATCAGCTCGATCCGCAAAGGGACGAGGAGAGGCGGGTAATTCTTGAGCTGCTTGCTGCTTGTTCTTCTGGTTGCGAAGTGAGAGGTTACGACACGTGTGGTCCGCAGCAGGCCAGCGAAGCCGGTAGACCGGTTTCCACTGGTATACCGGTATCTATCTTGTGTGGAAAACATAATTCCCTTGTTCCACTCTGCTCCACTATGGAATACACCTTTCCACTAGGGTTTAGGGTTTAACGTAGAGACCTGAAGTGACCCGCCTATTCCATTTCCTAGTTGGGTCGTTTGTCTTGTCTCTAACGGTAGCCCATTTCATATTGCTCGTTTGGACAGGTTCTGGGAGCTAGACAGTCGCTCTCAGGACGCTCGATTGACTGTTGTATATAACCGATTGTATTGGTTTATTTTCCCTCTATATTAGAGGGTGGTGCGCGAAAGGAACGGGTTTTCAGACAGACCAGGGGTCTGAGAAACATACCCAGTTGACCTGGAAGTACTAGCCCACCGTCCAAGGGCCAGAAAAGAATAAGTGACGGTTGTGTATATTGTATATTTGTATTGAACTCTGTTAATTAGTTGGTTATCTTCTTAGTCTAAGCCTCCAGGTATTGAATTTGCGATATTCAAGTGCCTGGTTATTAGACTTCTTCACTACTTCTCTGACTACCTACTCTGAGAATCACTTGTGGTTCTCAGGGCCTCCGACTCCAGAAGGACCCCGCAAAGGCCTCGAACGTCTTCGCCGCTGGCCTCGCAAGGAGCTCCCACCATCTTCACCCCAAAAACACTTGACCCGGGAGGTGTCATATTCCTCAGACAACGAACCGACGAGGATACGCAAGGTATCACACGCCACAACCCGCGACTACTGAGAGTCCTCAGTACTGTCGCCCGTTGGTTCACTGTACGCCCCCCTGCACCGCGGTAAAAGTTTCACCGACTTCGCGACACAAATCGACGAGTGAGCAGCAGCACCTCGGCAAAACAACCGTGTAGTGTATTGTAGATTAGCAGTAGGATTGGCTGGCGGCCCGCTAGCCAGTGATCTGTAGGATGTTCAGGCTCTGGACATGAACATCATGGCCTTGGTGCACCTGCGCAGCAGGTGGAGCTGGGGCGCCGCCCCGGCTCTTCTTCTCTTCTGACAGTCGTAAATTCGACTTGGTTTTTCTGCCACTTGCGACCATAAGTTCCACGTCTTTCATTACTGGATGCGTAGCTGGCACCTGCAGAACAGAAAGGTACTTCTTGTAGACTTCTTGGGAAACCTGATAACTGTGTCCATAAAACGCATTCTTCACTTGAATTCTCCGCTTTCCGCTAGACATCTTCACTAATTGAGCCCTCAAACGAACTTGGCAACCCACCCCTTTTATCCTATGCACAGGCCGAGATTTTTTAGAGCGCACACGCGCTTTCCACCCATGAGTGCAAATGTAAACACGCTCGAATGGATCCAGATCCTCCGGTACAAGCGGCAGCGTTTCGGGATCTTTTCCAGCGTGGGTCTTCATGCGCTCAATACGGCGGTTTCTCAATCGAACGTTCAAAGTTTCGCTGATAACAAGCACAGTGTACGTTTCTTCCTGATATCTTTTCAGGTATGTCTCGGAATCTTCCCATGTTTTGTGATATTTTTTTATTTCTGGGACATAGTGCAGCTCATCTTCGCAGTCTTCATAGGTGCGTTTCGGACTAGTACGAGAGACGGCCGAAGTATTCTCGCTGCTTTCTATCTCGTCACAGCTCGCCAAGGCATCATCGCCTTCCTTTTCTGACAATGCAGCAGCGTTTTGTGCCTCTGATAAGCGTGCCACGGGTGTCCCACTGCTTTCGTCAATATGCTCTGTAAGTTGAGCGTATGAAATGCGGTTTACCTCGGGTCTTCTTTCAGAAAGACTCTCTTTCACACTGGACTTCTCCATGGAACTTCCGTTACTTGCGCTTTCCTCCTCCTCCTCCTCCATTTGTAACTCTCTTTTCTTAGTCCGTAGCATCCTGAAATGAGTTAGAAATCCAGCACGGACACACTGATATACCATGGCCAAACATATCGAATACATAATAAAAACATAACAAAACCATAACAAAACCATAACAAAACCATGGTAAGAAACATGGTAAAATCATGGCGATTGTAACAAGCGAAGACACGTACACTAGAAGTTGACAAGCGGTGACACAGCTTTTAGGATTTCTGCAGTGGTCACTGAGCGTCACTATATGGATTATAAACGGATGACGTTTGTTAGTTTAGACAGCATCTACGACAAATAATCGACGACATCTCTCTCACCAGCTCAGAATACACACGTGGGTGGAGGATTGGACGGAGGGGGTGGTAAAGGCGGCGGGAGGGGGTGCTGTACGGGGAGGGTCTTAGCCAGTGGTGGCTACAGGGCGACGGGAACGAGGGAGGCGCGATCGACCTTCTCCTGACGCGTGGCAGAATTGGTGGTTAACAAATTCGAATTTTAAACTAAAATAAAAAGCATAAATTACAAACATGGACAAACATGTTTAAAACATGAAAAACACATGGGCATAAAAACATGGACTGTATAATTTCCGTTTTGTTTTTTGTGTCGTTGTCTGTACCGTATATGAGCTCTCATAATTCAGAGCTCACTCCTACTTCGTACTACGCATTGACCAATCACAGTACGTCTAAAGTCCACGTCAGCACTTGAGTTGTCCTAATACGTAGTGTAAAAATACTGCGAAATAGAGACAGCCATTACAAGAAAAACGCCATGCCGCGCACACCAAGCCCAAAGAAGGTTATGATGAGCCATTCATGGCAACGCTGGCGTCGGCAATTGAAGACACCGACGATTTAAGTGGTCATCACCGCTCGACAGATACTTAGATAAACCATAAAAACACACTTTCCACTAACCTTGGGGTCAAACAAACAATTTCATTAATGAGAGCTTATGCAGTGACCATCAGCTCGATCCGCAAAGGGACGAGGAGAGGCGGGTAATTCTTGAGCTGCTTGCTGCTTGTTCTTCTGGTTGCGAAGTGAGAGGTTACGACACGTGTGGTCCGCAGCAGGCCAGCGAAGCCGGTAGACCGGTTTCCACTGGTATACCGGTATCTATCTTGTGTGGAAAACATAATTCCCTTGTTCCACTCTGCTCCACTATGGAATACACCTTTCCACTAGGGTTTAGGGTTTAACGTAGAGACCTGAAGTGACCCGCCTATTCCATTTCCTAGTTGGGTCGTTTGTCTTGTCTCTAACGGTAGCCCATTTCATATTGCTCGTTTGGACAGGTTCTGGGAGCTAGACAGTCGCTCTCAGGACGCTCGATTGACTGTTGTATATAACCGATTGTATTGGTTTATTTTCCCTCTATATTAGAGGGTGGTGCGCGAAAGGAACGGGTTTTCAGACAGACCAGGGGTCTGAGAAACATACCCAGTTGACCTGGAAGTACTAGCCCACCGTCCAAGGGCCAGAAAAGAATAAGTGACGGTTGTGTATATTGTATATTTGTATTGAACTCTGTTAATTAGTTGGTTATCTTCTTAGTCTAAGCCTCCAGGTATTGAATTTGCGATATTCAAGTGCCTGGTTATTAGACTTCTTCACTACTTCTCTGACTACCTACTCTGAGAATCACTTGTGGTTCTCAGGGCCTCCGACTCCAGAAGGACCCCGCAAAGGCCTCGAACGTCTTCGCCGCTGGCCTCGCAAGGAGCTCCCACCATCTTCACCCCAAAAACACTTGACCCGGGAGGTGTCATATTCCTCAGACAACGAACCGACGAGGATACGCAAGGTATCACACGCCACAACCCGCGACTACTGAGAGTCCTCAGTACTGTCGCCCGTTGGTTCACTGTACGCCCCCCTGCACCGCGGTAAAAGTTTCACCGACTTCGCGACACAAATCGACGAGTGAGCAGCAGCACCTCGGCAAAACAACCGTGTAGTGTATTGTAGATTAGCAGTAGGATTGGCTGGCGGCCCGCTAGCCAGTGATCTGTAGGATGTTCAGGCTCTGGACATGAACATCATGGCCTTGGTGCACCTGCGCAGCAGGTGGATCTGGGGCGCCGCCCCGGCTCTTCTTCTCTTCTGACAGTCGTAAATTCGACTTGGTTTTTCTGCCACTTGCGACCATAAGTTCCACGTCTTTCATTACTGGTTGCGTAGCTGGCACCTGCAGAACAGAAAGGTACTTCTTGTAGACTTCTTGGGAAACCTGATAACTGTGTCCATAAAACGCATTCTTCACTTGAATTCTCCGCTTTCCGCTAGACATCTTCACTAATTGAGCCCTCAAACGAACTTGGCAACCCACCCCTTTTATCCTATGCACAGGCCGAGATTTTTTAGAGCGCACACGCGCTTTCCACCCATGAGTGCAAATGTAAACACGCTCGAATGGATCCAGATCCTCGGGTACAAGCGGCAGCGTTTCGGGATCTTTTCCAGCGTGGGTCTTCATGCGCTCAATACGGCGGTTTCTCAATCGAACGTTCAAAGTTTCGCTGATAACAAGCACAGTGTACGTTTCTTCCTGATATCTTTTCAGGTATGTCTCGGAATCTTCCCATGTTTTGTGATATTTTTTATTTCTGGGACATAGTGCAGCTCATCTTCGCAGTCTTCATAGGTGCGTTTCGGACTAGTACGAGAGACGGCCGAAGTATTCTCGCTGCTTTCTATCTCGTCACAGCTCGCCAAGGCATCATCGCCTTCCTTTTCTGACAATGCAGCAGCGTTTTGTGCCTCTGATAAGCGTGCCACGGGTGTCCCACTGCTTTCGTCAATATGCTCTGTAAGTTGAGCGTATGAAATGCGGTTTACCTCGGGTCCTCTTTCAGAAAGACTCTCTTTCACACTGGACTTCTCCATGGAACTTCCGTTACTTGCGCTTTCCTCCTCCTCCTCCTCCATTTGTAACTCTCTTTTCTTAGTCCGTAGCATCCTGAAATGAGTTAGAAATCCAGCACGGACACACTGATATACCATGGCCAAACATATCGAATACATAATAAAAACATAACAAAACCATAACAAAACCATGGTAAGAAACATGGTAAAATCATGGCGATTGTAACAAGCGAAGACACGTACACTAGAAGTTGACAAGCGGTGACACAGCTTTTAGGATTTCTGCAGTGGTCACTGAGCGTCACTATATGGATTATAAACGGATGACGTTTGTTAGTTTAGACAGCATCTACGACAAATAATCGACGACATCTCTCTCACCAGCTCAGAATACACACGTGGGTGGAGGATTGGACGGAGGGGGTGGTAAAGGCGGCGGGAGGGGTGCTGTACGGGGAGGGTCTTAGCCAGTGGTGGCTACAGGGCGACGGGAACGAGGGAGGCGCGATCGACCTTCTCCTGACGCGTGGCAGAATTGGTGGTTAACAAATTCGAATTTTAAACTAAAATAAAAAGCATAAATTACAAACATGGACAAACATGTTTAAAACATGAAAAACACATGGGCATAAAAACATGGACTGTATAATTTCCGTTTTGTTTTTTGTGTCGTTGTCTGTACCGTATATGAGCTCTCATAATTCAGAGCTCACTCCTACTTCGTACTACGCATTGACCAATCACAGTACGTCTAAAGTCCACGTCAGCACTTGAGTTGTCCTAATACGTAGTGTAAAAATACTGCGAAACAGAGACAGCCATTACAAGAAAAACACCATGCCGCGCACACCAAGCCCAAAGAAGGTTATGATGAGCCATTCATGGCAACCCTGGCGTCGGCAATTGAAGACACCGACGATTTAAGTGGTCATCACCGCTCGACAGATACTTAGATAAACCATAAAAACACACTTTCCACTAACCTTGGGGTCAAACAAACAATTTCATTAATGAGAGCTTATGCAGTGACCATCAGCTCGATCCGCAAAGGGACGAGGAGAGGCGGGTAATTCTTGAGCTGCTTGCTTCTTGTTCTTCTGGTTGCGAAGTGAGAGGTTACGACACGTGTGGTCCGCAGCAGGCCAGCGAAGCCGGTAGACCGGTTTCCACTGGTATACCGGTATCTATCTTGTGTGGAAAACATAATTCCCTTGTTCCACTCTGCTCCACTACGGAATACACCTTTCCACTAGGGTTTAGGGTTTAACGTAGAGACCTGAAGTGACCCGCCTATTCCATTTCCTAGTTGGGTCGTTTGTCTTGTCTCTAACGGTAGCCCATTTCATATTGCTCGTTTGGACAGGTTCTGGGAGCTAGACAGTCGCTCTCAGGACGCTCGATTGACTGTTGTATATAACCGATTGTATTGGTTTATTTTCCCTCTATATTAGAGGGTGGTGCGCGAAAGGAACGGGTTTTCAGACAGACCAGGGGTCTGAGAAACATACCCAGTTGACCTGGAAGTACTAGCCCACCGTCCAAGGGCCAGAAAAGAATAAGTGACGGTTGTGTATATTGTATATTTGTATTGAACTCTGTTAATTAGTTGGTTATCTTCTTAGTCTAAGCCTCCAGGTATTGAATTTGCGATATTCAAGTGCCTGGTTATTAGACTTCTTCACTACTTCTCTGACTACCTACTCTGAGAATCACTTGTGGTTCTCAGGGCCTCCGACTCCAGAAGGACCCCGCAAAGGCCTCGAACGTCTTCGCCGCTGGCCTCGCAAGGAGCTCCCACCATCTTCACCCCAAAAACACTTGACCCGGGAGGTGTCATATTCCTCAGACAACGAACCGACGAGGATACGCAAGGTATCACACGCCACAACCCGCGACTACTGAGAGTCCTCAGTACTGTCGCCCGTTGGTTCACTGTACGCCCCCCTGCACCGCGGTAAAAGTTTCACCGACTTCGCGACACAAATCGACGAGTGAGCAGCAGCACCTCGGCAAAACAACCGTGTAGTGTATTGTAGATTAGCAGTAGGATTGGCTGGCGGCCCGCTAGCCAGTGATCTGTAGGATGTTCAGGCTCTGGACATGAACATCATGGCCTTGGTGCACCTGCGCAGCAGGTGGAGCTGGGGCGCCGCCCCGGCTCTTCTTCTCTTCTGACAGTCGTAAATTCGACTTGGTTTTTCTGCCACTTGCGACCATAAGTTCCACGTCTTTCATTACTGGATGCGTAGCTGGCACCTGCAGAACAGAAAGGTACTTCTTGTAGACTTCTTGGGAAACCTGATAACTGTGTCCATAAAACGCATTCTTCACTTGAATTCTCCGCTTTCCGCTAGACATCTTCACTAATTGAGCCCTCAAACGAACTTGGCAACCCACCCCTTTTATCCTATGCACAGGCCGAGATTTTTTAGAGCGCACACGCGCTTTCCACCCATGAGTGCAAATGTAAACACGCTCGAATGGATCCAGATCCTCGGGTACAAGCGGCAGCGTTTCGGGATCTTTTCCAGCGTGGGTCTTCATGCGCTCAATACGGCGGTTTCTCAATCGAACGTTCAAAGTTTCGCTGATAACAAGCACAGTGTACGTTTCTTCCTGATATCTTTTCAGGTATGTCTCGGAATCTTCCCATGTTTTGTGATATTTTTTTATTTCTGGGACATAGTGCAGCTCATCTTCGCAGTCTTCATAGGTGCGTTTCGGACTAGTACGAGAGACGGCCGAAGTATTCTCGCTGCTTTCTATCTCGTCACAGCTCGCCAAGGCATCATCGCCTTCCTTTTCTGACAATGCAGCAGCGTTTTGTGCCTCTGATAAGCGTGCCACGGGTGTCCCACTGCTTTCGTCAATATGCTCGGTAAGTTGAGCGTATGAAATGCGGTTTACCTCGGGTCCTCTTTCAGAAAGACTCTCTTTCACACTGGACTTCTCCATGGAACTTCCGTTACTTGCGCTTTCCTCCTCCTCCTCCTCCATTTGTAACTCTCTTTTCTTAGTCCGTAGCATCCTGAAATGAGTTAGAAATCCAGCACGGACACACTGATATACCATGGCCAAACATATCGAATACATAATAAAAACATAACAAAACCATAACAAAACCATGGTAAGAAACATGGTAAAATCATGGCGATTGTAACAAGCGAAGACACGTACACTAGAAGTTGACAAGCGGTGACACAGCTTTTAGGATTTCTGCAGTGGTCACTGAGCGTCACTATATGGATTATAAACGGATGACGTTTGTTAGTTTAGACAGCATCTACGACAAATAATCGACGACATCTCTCTCACCAGCTCAGAATACACACGTGGGTGGAGGATTGGACGGAGGGGGTGGTAAAGGCGGCGGGAGGGGTGCTGTACGGGGAGGGTCTTAGCCAGTGGTGGCTACAGGGCGACGGGAACGAGGGAGGCGCGATCGACCTTCTCCTGACGCGTGGCAGAATTGGTGGTTAACAAATTCGAATTTTAAACTAAAATAAAAAGCATAAATTACAAACATGGACAAACATGTTTAAAACATGAAAAACACATGGGCATAAAAACATGGACTGTATAATTTCCGTTTTGTTTTTTGTGTCGTTGTCTGTACCGTATATGAGCTCTCATAATTCAGAGCTCACTCCTACTTCGTACTACGCATTGACCAATCACAGTACGTCTAAAGTCCACGTCAGCACTTGAGTTGTCCTAATACGTAGTGTAAAAATACTGCGAAATAGAGACAGCCATTACAAGAAAAACGCCATGCCGCGCACACCAAGCCCGAAGAAGGTTATGATGAGCCATTCATGGCAACGCTGGCGTCGGCAATTGAAGACACCGACGATTTAAGTGGTCATCACCGCTCGACAGATACTTAGATAAACCATAAAAACACACTTTCCACTAACCTTGGGGTCAAACAAACAATTTCATTAATGAGAGCTTATGCAGTGACCATCAGCTCGATCCGCAAAGGGACGAGGAGAGCGGTGCCCCCAATATATGATCACGCAATCAGCCTCATCAATGTAACGTTGAATCACCCTTGGCCCCCGTAACCATGGACGCAGACAGTGTCGCCACCGATTCCTTGCAGAGTCTTGTGTACGTCTTGTACGCATCGGACACCCACCGGCCGTGGAACTGAATCGTCAGGGCATCTGTACCTGTGCGATACATGTGCGTCGCACCACCGGAGCGCAAAGAGTGCGAGCTGAAGCGACGCGGGTCTTTGCCTATGCGGCTAGCAGCTGCCTTGATAATATTGGAGACGTCCTCAGTCGAGATGGCCATCGGTTTACCACGGCGTGACATGAAGACTGCGGCGGGAATGTCGGCGGGGAGGCCCTTTCTCGCTTGTAGTAGGATGAGCGCTCCGAACACGGGACACAAAAACGGATGCCCAGATCGAGAGAGCATTCTCGTAATTAGGGCTCCGCCTTGGTTTGTCTTCGATCCCACCAAGCGAATCCACACTGAATGGGCCTCAGACGGAAAAGGGGTCTCAAAGCCGTTGGCATCTACCGTCACGATGTCCTGAGCCCGTAGGGCAAACCACTTGAAAGAACCTCCGCTGATTGCCACAATCTCAGAGCGCCTCAACAAGAAGAAAAACGCTAAGCACAGGACTCCCCAAAGAGCTTGCTCAAAGGGATCAGACATGGTCAAGCCCCGAAAGCAGGCCTCTAGGAGGTCGAGAGAGACTGGTGCCTTCTGGAGACGCGGACGGTCGAGGCGCCCGATGCCTTTGAGCAGCATACGAATGTGCGGGTGTGAGATCGGAAACTCGTAGCCCATCGCCGCGAAGAAATGCCGAACGCCTTGAAGAACCGTCATGATAGAGTCACTGCGAATAGGACCACCGGAGCCAAAACCAAACTGAAAACCGTGCAACACAAAGTCCGAGATGTACTGCACTTGGTCACCGAGGGTCGTACCGCTCAGCCATGGCGAAACACCTCGCCGCGAAGCCCAGGTTTGCCACTTGGTTAGTGCACGCCAGTATTGATCGAAGGTGGAGTCGGCAACGGAGTGTGCTCGGAGATACGCTGCCAAATATTGGTTATGCCCTGGACGTCCACCTGTGGAGATACCTGTAACCAGCCGCAGTTAGTGACGTGAACAGTGCTGCAAACGATGGGTCTGCCGAGGAGCGGGAGCCAGCGTCAGCGCGAACATTGTCGATACCGGCGATGTGTGACGCGGAAAAGCGGAATCCGAACGATGTCTCCCACCAACTTAGAAGGCGGATAATAACCTGGGCTCGGGGGTTCCGCGATGCCAGCTTGTTCTGCCATGCCACCGCAGAAGCGTTGTCGATGCGGAAGTGCACATGGAGAGGCCTAGTGTGGCTCAGAGATTGTTGGGACCATCGGGTTCCCCAGGTGTAGACCGCAAATGCACACGAAAGGAGCTCGCGGTAGTTGATATCGAAGCCGTTGCGGACGCCTCGATTGAACTCTAAGATCAATTGGCGTTCTGGTACAGTAAACGCGTGCGTGAGTGCTTCTTTGGCGGCAGGATCAAGAGCGCAGATACCATAATCCGAGGCATCCATTTCAATCACTATGTCGGGGGGTGGCAGCGTGTTGAAAAATTCCAGACATACACCATTCAACTGGGGAGCGTGTAATATCAGCCACCACCACAGTAGATCGGCTTTCATATCGTCGGAAACCGGGAAGTGCTGAAACCGATGCAGGTGGCTTTCTCGCTCGCGAAGGCGTTGCAAGAATGACCTGGCAGCGCGGACACAGGTTGCCACATGGCGCAGGCTACCCAGCAGAGATCGATACACCTTGCGAGAAAGCGACTTGGCATTGTAGGCGCACCCGACAATCCGGCGAGCTTTTTGAATCTTTGACTCCGGTAACGCGACTTGCCCAGCTTCGGAATCGAATTCGAGACCAAGGACACGCTGGCGCGTGCTCCAATTTGTAAATTTTTCGGTGTTTATGGCGTCAGCACCGAGGACAGACACCATGGCGTACCTGAGCGATCGGTTCATCTCGCTGCATGAGAGTCCAATGTCCGGTGACACGTTAATGTGATCATCAACCCAGTGGTAGGCAAAGAAACCGTTTGGGGAGACCGCGTTTGTGTGCGAGCCGTGAACGTGGGTGATTGCCCCGCCAAAAATCTCGTAAAAACCCGGCGACCCCGTCCAGCCGAAAGGAGCGGAAAGTTCGATAACTATCGCGCCCTCTTCCTCGATCATGCCAGCGAACAAGTAGACACTGTTGCTGTGAATGCTGATGTTTCGGAAAGCCGTTGCGACGTCACCGGCCATCACCAGGGATGCCGAATACGGCATTTTCATTGATACAAAATCTCATGTGCTCGTAAATAATGCCGTGCAACTTTGAAGACAGATAGAATAAGTAATGCAGTGCAAGATCCAGAAGAAATCAATAACTGCAATATATTCCCAGCGTAAACTGCATGCTAAAACCGCAGTGTCAATTGCTCATCAGCTAAAGACATTCATTTACCGTGTGAATGTCCCAGAGGCGCTTGTTAACACGGAGAAAAAGGATTTTCTCGAGGGTGTACGGAGCAATGCGATGACGTTCGTGCCCATACGTTATACGGGCAAGACTGAAGAATCGCTCAACGATGTTTGACGTAGGCGGAATAGCTGCAAGCAGAGCATACGTCTGCACTCGTTGGGCTCGCTTCCTTTTTCGTTGCAACTGGGCAACAAATGATTCTCCTTCACTCTCTTCTTCCGATTCACACTCCTGTTTTTCAAAAGGTTGAAGCAGGAGGCGCTGCGCTCGAGTGAGTTTAGCTGCATCTCCAGCCAGAACCTTCGTGCATGCAATCTCGAAGTCGGGGGTATGCACAATATCAGCTCGTGGCTCTGTTTTAAAACAAAAACAATTAGTTCACATACGTATACAAAAACTATTAGCTGAAACGTACCCAAATACTGGTGGAAGGATGGTTCGACGTCAATTAAGCCGTCCAGCCACACTCGTGCGTCCAGCATTGTAATGTTGTCGGACTGAAGCGCCTTGCTGACGTTCTGCACTCGCGACAGGTCCACCAGGAGGCCGCGTAGGCGCTTGATGGCCCTCGGACTTGGTAGCAGCTCCGCGACGTCGTCGTCTTCCACAGGTAGAAATTCGGAAATTCGGAAATAGCGCTCGACCATTGCATAGGTCGATCCCCATCTCGTGTCCTGGCGTATGATTGGCCGAAGTGGAGTTTTGGAACTTATAAAACAAAAAAATACAACAACAAAATTAGTACTTCAAAGTATTATGAGTAATAGCATATAAAGTCATTAGCGCTTACCGAAGGGCTGCAGCGTAGTTCAGGGTCTTCATCTTGCGCATCAAAGTTTGGAGTACAATGAGATCGTCCTCGTAATCTCTCAGATAATCCTGAACCGCCAAATTGAGCCGGTGGCTCGCGCATCCCACCAATGGAACGCCCATTAGGGTTGCTAATAACCTGTTTACAGCACAGTTGTCTGCAACAACAAACAGACAGTTGCGTAGGCTCTTACCATAGTCGCGCTCTAGCATTGTAGATAGAAAGGCCAGGTGCGTACGCGCGCCATGATCGTCGTCGCTCTCGTTAATAAGAGGCGCCATGGCAAGGAGCGGAAAATGGCTCGTTTCTGCACATTCGTAGCACGCGAAGACCGCAAGAAAGTGCTCCGATGCGTGAGACCAGCCATCAATGATGATTCCGAACTGGTCAGGCATTTCTTCCTTGATTTTAGCCTCAACAGCGAGGGTGACACCTTCCATAGCTGCATGGAGCGTCTCAACAGATATTGGAGCCAGCGTAGTGTATCTAAACAGTAGTATTAGCAGGTGAAATGTACAGAAGTAAAACAATATTCACATTGTACCGGCGTGCAGTCATGTTTTCACAAAACTGAAGTGGAAGGTTACTGGTTAAAATCCAGTCCAGCCACCCGTGTACGTCTCTCGCGCGCTGACGAATCCACGCTTGCAGCGTTCCGCGTCCGTCGTCGGCTTCCCGCATGACGTCGGCGTAGTCGGGATGCTGACTCCGAACGTGTTGAATTAGGTTGCTGTAGCCGGTCCGGGGTCCTTGACGACGTAACGTCCCGCAACGACATCGGAACAGGCCTTCAACAGTTTCCTCAAAGGCGTCGACCACAGCCGTGTAGTAGAAGCTCGCTATACGGGCGTTCGTGTAGTTTTGCGTTGCCATCGGAGAAATGGAAAGTGAGGTCTGAAGGCGTTGGGGTTTCGATCAATCACTGGCAGCCAACCAAAGCTGGCTGGCTGCGCTGAGTTGAAAATTCGTAACTACTGAAATCTGATTATATCCGTAAATAATTGTATCAATGTGGATATTTAGGAAAGTAAATAATATTAGCCCGGTTATTGTATTGTATTTTCCGTCAATGCATTTTTCGGGATCCCTGGCCATCACAGCTATTTTTGCGCTCGGAAATTGCCGCTTGGCCCTCAGAATCTCGCGAGACACTGCATCACAGTGGGTGTAATCGGGCTTGTTGATGCTGTCCTGGTCTGTGAGATCGTTGATGGACGCGCCTTCCGGGTAAGACAGGTCATGGATTGTTCGGCCGGACACCTTAGAGTCTTCACCACCTTTGTCGACGACACCGAAGGGGCTGATGATTATTTCTGGCCACTGCTCCAAAAGATCTGCGTCCAAGACCAGACATCTCCAAGCTTCTTGCTCCTTTCGGATGTTCTTGCGCAAGATGTTGAGTCGATCACGTGCAGATCCATGATTTGGTGGGCGAACAGACTGGAGAGGCGGAGGCATTTCCAGCTTAACTTCGACACCTTCCTGAACGATTTTCTGGAGCAGATCCAAATGACGGTAGCCCTTGCACACATTTTCTAAGACAGACTGCACCATGTTCTTGTTTGGCCGGTAATCGCTCGTAGTCTGACCTCGAACCAGCTCCACGAATTCAGACAGCGGTAAGGCCGACCGACGTGCGAGATCTGACAACGCACGCTGGAGGGGCTTGTTAAGTAAGAACTCCGTGCCAGTCAGTCCTTCCTGTGACGTGGGGTAATTACTTGCAGGCGGTGTGACGTCAAACCCCGAGAAAACCTCAGCCATTGTTGCTTTTTGTAGTTCTCGGAGAAGGTCACGGCGGTGTCTAGCATTATCGTGTGCTCTGGACGCAACCTCACTTGATACAACCGGTCGTACGAGCTTAGGGGCCATCGACGTGCTGTCTTCGGTAGCGGAAAGCGACGACTCGGTGGAGAGTTTCTGTATTGGGAACTCAGGCTGAATAGTTAATGGTTGCTGTATAGCATTGGGTGACTGTATGGTCGACCCGGACTGTATAGTCAAAGGTTGGATTGGGTGACTGTATGGTCGACCCGGACTGTATAGTCAAAGGTTGCTGTATAGCATTGGGTGACTGTATGGTCGACCCGGACTGTATAGTCAAATGTTGCTGTATAGCATTGCGCGACTGTATGGTCGACTCGGACTGTTTAGTCAAAGGTGACTGTACATCCGTAGCGCAGAGGTGAGGCACGTTGGCACCAGAGGCGTGCTGTTCGGAACCTTCACCAGTAGCCGAATTGACACGTTGCGGTAGGTTTTCCTTGACAAAATGACGGTCCGTATAGCTTTTTACTCGCTCGCGCGACGATTTCATGGCTGGCGCGGGCGTTCGTGCCGAGGATGATGGAGCAGGAGCAGGGGACTTCTTCGCCCGTTTGGCTCTTGGAAACGCAGCCTTCCCTTCCGCGTCGGGGTCCGTTTCGAGGCCCGTGTGCTCCGCTCTCTTCTTAGGTCCTGCACTTCCGGAGTCCACAGAGCCCTTCTTGCTGCTTGAGCTGACCGAAGCTGCCGTCGACGGACGACCTGGCACCTTCTTCTTGCCCTTACGAGCCTCGACCGACACCGTACTCGTAGCCGCCCTTGCAGCAGCGCGTTTGCTCGTTCGAAGCGGAGGGGGGTCGGACGTGCTGCGGGCAGCGCTGGCGGTCCACGGTTCCTCGCCGCCGGTGATGTCGACGACATCAGGGCTTCTTCCTGGCGTTTCGCTGTCCGACGGGGCGGCGTCAGCCCTGGGCGAAGGCGAGGGAGGCGTGGATGCTGGCGTAGTCGTGTCACGGGTGGCCATGGTTATTACCCCCTTGTTAATTCTTGAGCTGCTTGCTGCTTGTTCTTCTGGTTGCGAAGTGAGAGGTTACGACACGTGTGGTCCGCAGCAGGCCAGCGAAGCCGGTAGACCGGTTTCCACTGGTATACCGGTATCTATCTTGTGTGGAAAACATAATTCCCTTGTTCCACTCTGCTCCACTATGGAATACACCAATGCATAATATATACTTCATATTGCACGGCATTACATCCATTTACGTGTTCAATTATGCGATTCGCGAATGCATTCTACGCTACGCAATATTACTTCCAATTGAGCTGTCGTAGCTTCTATAACGTTGTCAGAGTCTTTAGTTCGGTCTGAAAACTGCGTGATTGTTGATCAGCCTGTTCTCTCCTTTGTTCATTCATAGTTAAGCCATTTTCGCTGCGAGATGCAGCATTTAGATACAAATCCAAGTGACCCAGGTGTCGAAAGCAATCCGCAAGCTTCCAAAATGCTGCCTGCTTTTCAGCATCATTGTTCCCATTTCGCTCTAAAGCGTAAAGGTAAACTCTGCAAGCCAACAGATAGTGCCCCGTTTGCAATGCTCGTTGCCCCAGGTTTGTCAACAACTCCCACTTAAGCCTAGAATTCAGTCCTGGACAATTGCCTCGCATTTGAGCACTAGTAGGCCTCTCTGCACTGTTGTCGAGACTCCATTGACGCAATGCAACCCGCCACGCCTCCTTTGCCCACTCTCCGTTTGCAGTTCGAGCTTCAATTCGTCCTCTGAGTGCCAATTGCTCGTACCCGATCGCAGCTAGTGCTAGCATGTCGCGTTCCAAATACGGGGGTGGTGGAATATCATGTACGTAAGTCAAGTATTCAACGCTCTGCTGCCATTCCCCTGTCTGTTGTAATTGCACCGCTGCCAATAGCAACCATAATGAGAATTGGGGGTGTCGTGCGAAGTATTCGATCAGCTTTGCTAATAAACGTAACGAATCGCCAAAGTGCTCCATGTGCATCATAACAGTCGCCAGGGGTTGTATCTACCTTCGATTGCTGATTGTCGACGTTGAGACCTTCGTCTACGAGGATTCGCGTCTTCATCTGAGGACATGCCTTCTCCATCGAAAGTGTTTCTGTTCCTCTCCGACCCACGGCGTTGAATATCCTGTAAAGCAGCAAGTGCATCCCTCTCTCTCGCCCGCATCGTGCGTCCACGAGCTCCTGCTAGGGCCCGATTAAAATGAAGTGGATTCTGGGTCATTGTTGCTACCATCTCAAGCTCATCGTCGTCGTCTTCGCTATCGTCGCGTTGTTCTGCTTCAGTATCGCCCTTGAGGCGGCGACGGGGGCTACTGAGAACCTTTTGGAAGCGAGTGATACGTTTGTAGTAGTCGGGACGAAGAGCAACGACCAGCTCCGTGATCAGAACTAGGACGAAATACACACAGCTCACGGCCACGAGAAGAGTAGTTGCAACAGCCAGCATCTGAGCCGAAGCGCTGCTGAATCCCGTCTCGGTGCTCCCTAGTCGACCGCTTTCAAACATAACCCCGGTGAGTAAAACCATTGAGACGCTGAAAAGGAGACTAGCCTCCACTGTATTGTGATCCCGCAGGTATCCGACAAGGTTCTGCGGTTCCTGGGAAGCTAGAATTGCTTCGTTTGCCCCGCGCAGACCTGACATCGGAGGGGCAGAACTTCGAGCCATACCAGTTTCTCTGTGTTCTCCGTGCCTAGTTTTCCAGGTGGTCAAAGAGGAGGCATGTAATTCGAGACGGAGATGTGCTGGCTGGATGTAGGCTTCTCCTTTCATCTTAGCGCGACGAGTTTCTAGCAGAACTCGCTTGGCGTAATCGGCTAGAACACGCTGCGTCTCATAGGCACTCATGTATGGACGACAGCGGACTTGCAGTGCGTAATTCACGAAAAGCACGAAAGTGGCCGTCGCTAGTTGGAAAACGGGATCTTGCCGGAAAAGCAGACCGATGCCTGCTAGTAGGAACTTCCGAAGGATAATAAGAATCATCCAGTACCAATAGTCCGGTTTGAACTGGTAGTAGAGCTTTGAAAATTTCTTACGGAATACCCAACAATTCGGGTTCGTCCGTCGACTTGTTCCTCTTTGCATTGCTCGTAAAAGCTGGTCCTCCATGACGAGAGCTCGATTCCTAGATAACGTGAGCAGTACAAACAGCGGATAACCAATCGAGTAGACGACAAAAGCTAGTACTGCAAAAGGGAAGAGCTGCATGTGGATGCCTCCCGGTTCGAAGCACTGCGTGTAGATGGCTACCATGTAAAGTTTCCCATCGGACGGTATCGTTCCAACACAGTTAAAGACGTCCAAAGTCGTTCGAGTGAGATAGAGAAACAAATAGTACATCATCACCAGGGTGGAACCGAACAACTGAGGAAGGTGCGAGGTAAGTCGAGTGCGTCGCCTTTTGATAAACCTCTTGTAAGCGTACAGTGATACAAAAATCCCCAACGAGACAGCGGCCATCGCCAAAGGAAAAATCTCGATAACAAACCACTTTTTTCACGTAGGAAACTTGGAAAGAGAAACATTCCGGTGCTATCAACTCAAAATTGAGGTTGAAAGCAGACAAAGTCGCGAACAAATTGATCAACGACGTTGGCCACAAGATCCGAGCATTGCCGAATATGGATAAAGTCTGGAAGTAATCAATTCCGATAGATAACAAGCCGAGGCTCACTCCTTTTCGAGTTAAGAGATAGCTCACAATCGATGCAACTCCGATGCAAACAACCACGATAGCAACTGACCCCCATTTGTTCGCAGGACACAACTTGCACTCTGAATTGAGCTCGTGATAGTTGTTTTCACACTCACCACATCGAATATCCTTATACCCTGTGTGATGCCCGGGCTGTAGAGTGTTGGTCGTAGGAGAGTGTAGGTCACTTGTAGAATGTAGGTCTTGGAGTTGTAGGTGTTGGTCTCGAGGCTTGGGGGGTAGTTGGTATATTTTAAAGTGAATTCCTACTTCCAAATGCATGCCTTCCTGTGCTCCTAGGCGAGCACAGGGGCTTCCTTCTTGACTACTCGTTTTTGTATCCCTACCCTCGTGTCTTTTTGTTTTCTTCTTTTCTCTGTTTCTTTTGCTTTTCTTTTCTCTTATATGTATGTTCATTGAGACTAAATGCGCCGTCACTGCTGCTGTTGGCCTTGAAGGCAACGGTAGCAGCGACGTGAGGCCTCTGGCTGCGAGCAAGCAAGCCAGAGCCTTTGCACCCAAGCTCTCTGGCTTGCATGCTCAGCAAGCCGGAGGCGGGTATGACATCTCCCCCGGGCTGATCTCGCCTTGGCGGAATTGATACCCTTCCAGGAGTTGACGCCAATGCGAAACGTGTTTGATATCCGCTTCGCGCTCCCAGGTTGCTTCATGCTTTGGCAACCCGTGCCACCTCACGAGCCATTCTCGCTTGCGGCGTCTGGTCCTTCTTTTCATAAGATACTCTATGATGTAGAGCTTTTCTCCCGTCTCGTCGTCCAAGATCAACGGTACAGCTTTCGGAATTGGGCGATTGGGAAAGTCAGTAGTGTTCGTCAGATAATGAGACAACAACTCCACGTTAAACGTCGGATTGAGTCTCTTCATCGACAACGGCAGTTTCAGTTTTGCCACGTTGTCGTTTACCATACGTTCAATCTCGAACGGACCAACTTTCTTCGCAGCTAACTTCGCCTTCTTCAACTCCGTGTTCTTGTTGACGGTCTTGAGTGGTAAGTTCTTCGTATCAAGTAACACTAAGTCACCTTCTTTGAACACCACTTGTCTGCGCTTGCGATCGTAGTACTCCTTCTGTCTGTCTTGTGCTTCTTTCAAATTTTTCTGTGCACGTTCTACGATCTCCTGTCGTTCTTTAGCAAAGTTCTTTGCGTACTCGGCGAGTGTGATGTCGTCTTCCTTACGCAATAGATCTTTCATCTCTTCTGCCACAACGTTAGAAACTTTGCGGCCTGTGTCGACTTCAAATGGAGCTAATTTAGTCGACGCGTTTACCAATGTCGAATGAGCATACTCAATTGTCCCGAGATGCTTCACCCAATCATCTCCATGATACGACACCATGCATCTCAGTGCATCTTCGAGCACTAGATTCTGACGCTCTGTCTGGCCATCAGCTTGCGCTCGGTGAGCCGTAGTCATACTCAGTTTGACACCCATCAACGTCATCAGTGACTTCCAAAAGTCCGAAATAAACTTTGGATCTCGATCACTAATAATCACTTGCGGTAAGCCATGGTGTCTGACAACAGCATTAAAGAAAACTTCAGCTGTGTCCTTTGCATCAGCAGTCGTATAGGTCGGCGCATACTTCGGACGCTTAGACAATTTGTCTACAGCAACGAAAATCGCATCGTACCCCTCTGACGCTGGTAAACACGTAATGAAGTCCATAGACACCACTTCCCAACATTCCAATGGAGCTGGAATTGGTATCAGCAGACCTTTCTTTCTCTGACTGCTGGACTTCCATCGTGCGCACGTTTCACAAGTACGCACATACTCTCGGATGTCTTGATCCATCGTTGGCCAATAATACCATTGCGCAGCTTTCAGATACGTCCGTCTGCTTCCAGGATGCGCGGATGTATTGCCATCGTGGAACTCAGTGATGACATCCGTGCGAAGTTTCTTGGAATTAGGCACACACAATCGGTAGACAGACTCTCCTTGCTTCTGTTTGAAGAACAGAAGACCATTATGCTTTACGAACTTTTCCTTGTCTGCCCCCTTCGACCACTGTTCTTTGAATACAGGATCGGATGCGTACCCTTGTTGAAACGTTTTCTTCGTCTCCGATCCCAAATGAGATGAGACGGAATGGTAATCGACGGTGTTGATTTGCTGCTGCGGTACACCAATAGGGCGACTCTCCCCCTGCAAATCGACATCGTCGAGTAACAGGTGTAAATCATCGGCTGATAGATGACGGATCATTGATGCTTGAACCATATGATCATGAACTTGTGAGGCCATCTTGGCACAATCTAGCAGCTTTTGCGCACTAAGTTCTTGTCTTCACGCTGCACTCGTAGTTCGTAGTACAGCAAGTCGTTAGCTCTGTCGTAGTCGTAGTATTAGTTGTAGTCCAGAAGCGAGCAGTAGTAGAAGCACTTGTGTAGTTGTAGGTAAAACCAAAAGTGTTATTGATTCTTATCAGACGCACTGATGGATCACAGCACGAGGAGGAAAGTTCCAAGACAGAAAACCCCCTTTAGACGAGTGGAATGTTCCACAGGTCTTTCCCAATCAGATAGACTGAAAGGCCTTGACACAAGCGAGAGTTCTTTGGTTACGAGTCGAAAGCTCATACTCCCCCGGAACTCTTGCTTCCGTGTCACTGTCGGCTGCAGCACTAGGCTGAGTTACCCCCAACAGTTCCTTCCGTCAGCTTCGGTACGTGCCGATCTTCTGCCAACGTTTTGCCCCGCTTCACCACGGGTTAACCTTTTCCTGTGCACTTCTGCACTGCCTTGACGCTCAACCACGCCTTTGACATCCGCTACGCCCAGTAACTTGCGCAGCTTCTCGAACCTTTGAGGTCCAAGTGCCTTGGTGAACATGTCGGCGACGTTCTCCTCAGTGGAGACGTACTCAATCTCCAACTTGCCCTTGTCCACCAATTCTGCCAGCTTCCTGCTCTTCTTGGCGAACCGCTTAACACCGTCAAAGTTTCCTGCGTCGGTGCAGACCTTGATCGTGCTCTGGTTGTCCAAGTACAGCTTGCCAGTCTCCTTCTTGAAGCCAAGTTCCTTCAACATCTTTCTTGCCCACAGTAAGTCCTCAGCACACATGCTCGCCGCCACCAGCTCGGACTTGCAGGTGTCGTCCGTCACTGACGACTGCATCTTGCTCTTGAACCCCACCGTGTGCCCGTTCAACTGCAACACGAACCCCGACACTGACCTTGAGGTGTCTGGACAGTTCGCATGATCCGCGTCGCTGTAGGCGCTCACCTTGAATCCTTCATTCTCGTCCGAGTCCTTGCACTGGTACACCAACCCGTACGTTCTTGTCCCCTGCAAATACCGGAGCACCCTCTTTGCTGTAGTGTAGTTATCCTTTGTGTAGCTCCCCGCGTATCTGCTCAGGTTCCTCACCGCGTTAGCGATGTCCGGTCGTGTGCACGTCACCAGGTACTGCAACGCCCCTATGAGCTCTTGGTACTTGATCTTCTCTTCATTCACCTTGCTCGGATCCTTTTCGATTGGTGTCACCTTCTCGTTCTGCATCTGCGGCGACCGCACCGACTTGGCGTTCTCCATCTGAAACCGACTCAACACCTTGTCAATGTACGCCGTCTGCGAGAGACATAGTGACTTCCCTGGCAAGTAATTTACCTCCATGCCTAGTAAGTAGTGAACTCGACCCAAGTCCTTAATTGCGAACTGCGACTGCAATCCAATCTTCACCAACTTGATGTCTTCACTGTGTCCAATGATCATCACGTCGTCCACGTAGATAGTCATCAGCACTAGTCGTCCACTAATCCACTTGTAATAGAGCCCAACGTCATAATAACTTCTCTTGAACTCCATCTTCTTCTCCAAGTGCTCGTGCAGCGTCAAATACCAGAGTCTTGCTGCCTGTTTGAGTCCATATATCCCCTTCAAAAGCAAGCAAACTCGCCCAGTTCCATCATCAAACTGCCTTGGCTGCTCGATATAGATCGTTGCTCCATCCATCCCACTGTTGAGAAATGCCGTGTCGAAATCCACTTGGTCTACTTCCAACGCAAGAATCAGAGCAATCACTAGAATAATGAGCATTGTAGCCCACCGAACCACTGGAGAGTAAGTCTTCCAGAACTCCTTTCCAAACCTCTGCTTAAATCCGTGCACCACAAGCCTTGCTTTGTAGCGCTGTACTTCACCTCGCTCGTTCTTCTTCACACGCAATACCCATTTGGTAGTCAGCACCTTCACCGGTTCTCCAGTCGAGTCCGTAGGTCTTTCCACGAGTTTCCATGTCCCGTTCCTTTGCAGTGACGCGAACTCCTTCTTTATGGCCTCTTCCCACTGCTTCCACTGCGGTGAATGCAACGCTTCCTCTATACTGCTGGGATCTTCCACGTCGTCATTCACCATGAGCTGGTAGCCATTCATTCGCACGTTCGGCCGTCGATTTCTCTGCGACCGTCGAGTTGGCTGCACTGGGTGGTTGGCTCGATGTCCTCGTCGTCTTCTGCCTTGTACATGTACTGGTACTGCTGGTACACCATTCGGAACTGCTGGTACTACTGGTTGCGCTTGAGCTTGAGGTCCAGCTTGTGCTTGAGCAGGAGCTTGAGCTTGAGCTTGTACTTGACCGGCTGCAGCTCTATCTTGATCGTCCTCAGAGTCGCTGCTTGACGAGTCGTCGCTTGTATCCAGCTCATTGCCTCCAGCACTCAGCTCCGCACTTCCAGCTGCTGCAGGTAGACCGTCTTTAATCCTCTGAATCGCCGAATCATGCACAGCCTCCGTCGCCACGAATTCCACCGGCAACGGCACGTACGGAATATGCTCGCACGTAGCCTGTCTGTTCTTCAATAAATTCTCCAAATATTTCCTTCCAACCGTGATATCTTCGCGAAATTTCACATCACGAGCTTCCACAATTCTTCCAGTCCGTAAGTTCAATAGTCTGTAGCCAGGTGCCTGTTTAGAGAATCCTAGTAGCATCGCCGGAACCGCCTTGGGGCTTAACTTGTGTGCTCTCTTCGACATGTAGACGAATCCAATAGATCCACAAACTTTCACCTTCCCAATGTTCGGCTTCTTTCCAAAGAGTTTCTCCGACGGCGTCTTCCCCTTCAAAGCGCGCGTTGCACTCATGTTGTCGATATCCACCACGTACTGGAGCACCTCCGGCCACAACATGGTCGGCATATCCGCCGCCATCATCACTGTGCGCGTCTTGTTTGCGAGAACTCCGTTGAGCTTCTCCACAAGCGCATTTTCCTCAGGAGTGTAGGCGTGAGTAGGCACAAAACTGATTCCATGTACATCCAGGAAATCCTTGAGCTTCGTGTTCACGAATTCACCGCCACCATCACTTGAGAAAGTCTTCACTCGATGCCCTTGAGCCGTGAGTTTCTTGATCAGGCTGATAGTATTCTCATTGGAGTCGCTCTTGTGTCGTATAGGGAAACACCACTTAAACCTCGACCCTTCGTCTTGAATCAGCTGAAAGTACCGGTACTCACCGATGCCCGGTAGAAATTTGCCCATATCACATGTATCTGACATTAGGCGCTCGTAGTTTACCTTTGTGCGCTTGTCCACCGCGCTCTTCTTGTACGACATTCTCTTAGCCTTGGCCGACAAACACGTGACGCACTTGAACTTCCTCTTGAACTGCTCCCCCGAAATCTCCATTCCGTCCACGACCTTCTGGTCGAGCATTGACTTGATCGCGGAGACATTCAAGTGTCCGAGGCGCTCGTGCCACCTCATGAGCTCACTGGCGTCCGAATCCAGCGTCGCCATTGCCATGCTTCCTTCTGGTAGCACTCCACACGTCTTCATCCAGTAGTGTACTCCACTTTTAACGAACTCCAATCGTCCTTGTTTCGAGTCGAGCCAGCACTTGCGAGGTTCATGTCCTGCCGGACTAAACGAGGGAATCCAGCCTTCATCTTCCATCCTTCCGAGGCTCACCAGGTTCACATCACCAGCCGGCGAGAACTCCACATCGTTAAGCTTCACGTTCATGTTCTTGCCTTGCGAGTTCACGTTCAGCATCACTGTACCGCTGAAACTGCCCTTGGTCACTCCACCAGTCCACACCTTGAACATCGCAGTAGATTTCTTCAGACTCGAGAACAGGTCCTTGTCAGCGCAGACGTGAGTCGAGCTCCCACAGTCCAGCATCCACGAGTTTGTCGAGCTCGCGTTGTGCCGTGTAGCCATTCCGCACATGGGGAAGTCTCCGTCCTCATCTTCTTCGTCACTGCTGCTGTCAGCCAACGGACGCATGATCTCGGGTGCATTCCGGTTCAGGATCAGCATGTTATTCTTCACCCCAGGTCTATCCTTGGTCTTGTCATCCTTCTTCTTCTTCTTCTTCGACTTCTCGGTCTTCTCAACCTCCTCCCTGTCTTCTTCAGTTGCTTTCTTCTGCTTGTTGAGATAGTGCCAGCAATCCCGCTTCAGGTGTCCTTGCTTCCCACAATGATAGCACTTCAGCTTCTTCCACGCGACCTTACCTTTCTTGTTGTTCTTCGCGTTGGTCGAAGTAGCACTCATCACCGCTTGAGGAACTCCATTGCCATCCACAGCACCACCCATCGCTTCAGCCATGCGCAAACGTTCATCCTTGGACAATAGCGCGTTCGAGAAGTCCTGCAACGTTGGCGGATGTCCCTGTCGAGTCGGCAAGTCGAACTGCTCCACCAGTTCCGGGTGTGATAGCTGCACTCCAGTTGTCAGCGCGCTCAGCATCTCTCCGTCAGTCACCACTGTTCCCATTGATCTTAACTGCTGCCGAATCCGGCTCATCACCGCCAGGTACTCAGCCATGGGCTGCCCTTTCACATGCCTTGTCGTGTAGAGCTGACCCTTGAGCAGTGAGACGTAAGAGAAGTCCCTCTTCGTCTTGTCGGCGACAATCGTGTCCCACATCTCCTTTGCCGTAGCCATCCGACAAACCTTGTCTGCTTGATCGTCTTGACAGCCACGAAGTCCACGCAGGATTGTAGCTTTCGCCAGTCGATTCTTGTTGTCGAAGTCAACGCGTTGGTTAGCGTCATTTGGGTCGCGCACCACCGCTCCGGTGACGACATCCCACGCTTCTCTCTCTTCCAGATACAGCTCCATTTCCACTTGATACACCTCGAAGCTGCCTTCGAATCTTGGAGCCTTCGAGCTTCCTCTCACCGCATTCGCCATCTCAGTTGTAGTTACTCAGTTCCTCCACGTAGAGCCTTGGGCTCATAACCTAGCAGCTTTTGCGCACTAAGTTCTTGTCTTCACGCTGCACTCGTAGTTCGTAGTACAGCAAGTCGTTAGCTCTGTCGTAGTCGTAGTATTAGTTGTAGTCCAGAAGCGAGCAGTAGTAGAAGCACTTGTGTAGTTGTAGGTAAAACCAAAAGTGTTATTGATTCTTATCAGACGCACTGATGGATCACAGCACGAGGAGGAAAGTTCCAAGACAGAAAACCCCCTTTAGACGAGTGGAATGTTCCACAGGTCTTTCCCAATCAGATAGACTGAAAGGCCTTGACACAAGCGAGAGTTCTTTGGTTACGAGTCGAAAGCTCATACAATCTTCGTCACAGTCATGGACTTCATAGGTTACATCCGGTAACGGCGGTTCTTTATCCTCTTCCGTATCCTGTCCATCCGGTGGCGGACGAGATAGTGCATCTGCAACTACATTCGCTTTGCCCCTAACATGGTGCAATGTGAACGTAAATTGCGAGAAATGCGTGAGGAACCTAGCCATCTTTGGAGACACTCGTGGATGATGCAACATCCAAGAACATGCCGAATTGTCCGTATACACGTCAAACGGACGGCCATGTAGGTAGTGTCGCCACTTCTCCGTAGCCACTTTAATAGCTAGGAGTTCTTTCTCGTGCGTCGGCCAGCCTCTTTCATGTCGATCCAACTTCTTGGAATAGAACGCAACTGGGTGATCTTCATCGCCATACTTTTGCGATAAAACCCCTCCAATGCACTCTCCAGAAGCATCTGTTGTTACAATAAACGGTCGTTCAAAGTCTGGTAACTTTAGCGTAGGCGCCTGTTGCAGCGAAACCTTGAGATGCAAATAGGCTTCTTCCACATTCTTAGACCACAACCACGGCGTGTCTTTCTTCGTTAATTCCCTCAACGGACGTGCAATCTTTGCGAAATCGCATATAAATCGCCGATAATACCCTGCTAAACCCAGAAAGCTCAATAGCTCCTTTCTGTTCGTCGGAGTTGGGTACTTCGCAATTGCTTCTGTCTTCCGCGGGTCCACACTTACGCCTGCTTCAGACACCACGTGTCCTAAGAATGCCACTTCTGATTGTCCAAACGAACACTTAGACAAATGAGCGTACAGTTTCTCTCGGCGCAACACTTCACAGACTGCACGCAGATGCTCTACATGCTCTTCCATACTTTTGGAAAAGATGCAAATATCATCCAAGTACACGACAACAAAATCGAACTTGTCAAAAAGTGTACGCATCAGACGTGACCATGTGCCTGGCATTCCTGCCACTCCCATAGGTGCTACACACCATTGGTACGTCTCCTTGTGCGTGCGGAAGGCTGTGTATGGTCGGCTTGATTTTACCACAATCATTTGATGATATCCTTGCGCGAGATCAATCAAACTGTACACGACACACCCTACCATTTGGTCGAATAACTCTTCGATCAAAGGCAGCGGAATCTTTGCAATAACCGTCACCTGGTTAAGGTGTCGATAATCAAAGACCCATCGTAGCGGAATCTTCGTATTCCCACTACGTAGCCAGTCTGCTCTCTTTTGCATCACCCCTGTTACTGGATCCTTCTTCGGAATTGCGAAAATGTTCGAAACCCACGGGGAATTCGATACTTCTATCCATCCTTTCTTCAATTTGTCCTTGACAAACTCTTCGAACGCATCCTGTTCCATTTTTGACATACGGAACGGTGCTCGGTTACTCGGCTGAGCTCCTTTCTTCAGCGTAATCTCAAAGTTGACTGAGCGCGATGGTGGTAAACCGTCTGGCAACTGTTCAGGAAACACATCCTTGAACTCCTCAGCAACTACCTTCCGAATAGGTTCAGGGATTGCTTCGACGTCCGCAACAAGTTGAACCTTAACACGGAACACTTGTTCGTATTCTCCAGACTTCAGGTTGTCGGAAAATTCAGGTCCATCAACATCGTTGAACTGGAACTTCTCTGGGATCTGAACTTCGTGCGTTTGCCAGTTTATTTGAGGATTCAAGTCCTCAAACCAGGGTTTCCCAAAAATAACATCATGAGAATCTGGCAACTGCCATTCCACGAACTCCATTGCTGGAAAGAAATAACCGTCCATGCTCACGGGCGCTTCAACGTGCTTGACATCCGTGGCCGGAGTCAATGTTCCATCAAAGCGTTGAGCCTGTAATCTTCTGGACAGTAGCACGTTACTCGCCATCCCTGGCTTAATCATGTTCGTGCTAGCACCTGTGTCCAGCAAGATTCGGACATCCCTGCCGTTGATACGGCCTTTCTTGATAAACAGATTACTCTTCTGTTCCGACTTTACAGCGTTGACTTTCATAGTCACCTTGGTTGGTCGCGATTCTGGCGTTTCCAACTCCTCTGCGGATTGCATCGCATGCTCTTCCGCCTTTGCTTCAGGTCGCATCGCATGCACACCTGTGACGTCTACTGGCTGTGATCCGCACGAACCAGTCTCTTCGGACGTATCTTCTGTAGCGCTGTATGTCGCCTCTACCTTCTTTCGGATGTCTTTCACGGTCTTCAGTAGCTCATCTGCTTCGTCGTTGACGTCAGCTACATTCATCGTTACACGATCCATGACGACGGTATCCACTTGGTCGTCATCTTCGAGAACCATGTTCATTCTCGGCTTATCGTGACGTTGGCCACTATTCGCGTTGTTGTACTGCGTGTTGTTGTACCGCGGCGCATTCCTTCTGGCCCCAAACGTCTGTTGCGGCTGCATCGGACATTGGCGAGCCCGATGTGCGGCACTCCCGCACCTGAAACATAAGTTTCGGCGCATGCACTCTTCCTTTGATGGTACCCTTACGTTGTCGATCTCCATCGGCACTGGTCCATCGTTCTGATTCTTCGATCGCTTGCTATCGTACGACCGATACCTTGGTTTATCGCGGGCGTTATCCGAACGTCCTCGATGCGCGTGAGACCGATCATATCGAGCGCTACTGTAATAGCGTCGGTCAACGTTGCACTCCTACGGTACTGGACTTCTTCGCGGATACTTGACGACAATCCACGCAAGAAATACATGATCTTGTCCAGCTCACTCATTTCCTTGACTTGAGTAATCAAGTGCCTGAACTTGCTGATATAATCAGGCAAGTCCTTGCAATGACGCTCCTTCAAGTCGTTCATCTGATCTCTTAGACGTTCTTGCAAATCTGGAGGGACAAACTCCTCCTCCAACTTGCCAACGAAGTCTTCAACACTCTGCACCTCGCCCTTTTTGACGATGTACCACTGCGCGGCTCCATCCTTCAACGACCCACCCAACACTGCCAAAATACGTCCTCTCAAATTACTATCTTTCCAATCAATGCCCTTTGCTAAAAAGTACTGTTCCACTTGCTCCCGGTATAACTGGAACGATTCCTTGAGTGTTCCACCGTAGCTGGGCAATTTAATCCCATCCAGCTTGAGCTCCGACAGCTGCCGTGACTTACGCAGCTCGTCGATAAGTTGTGTTTGCTTCTCCATGGCCGCTAGCATACTGTGCATAAGTTGGGCCGAGTCTGCCATGTCTGATAATCTTGGTACTTGATACTTGATACCGGTTGGAACAAACTAATTTCTTCAGGCACTGACTAAAAGATAATAAAGAGAAAACCTGTTAAAGAAAATAGCCTATGCTACTTCCTAAATTGGCGGGGTTATTCCTTTTTGGAGGTCTTGGCCTTCTTCGATGACGTTGGCTCTCCTTTCCCACCCAATCAGGGACGGGGATCTCAATCTCTCGTAGACGAGTCTGCACGGACACCGAAACACGATATTGCGCCTTCAAAAGCTCCTTTTTTGTAGCCTCCAATACTGCGAGGATGGCCTTCTTTTCCTTCGGACGTTCTCCTAAGTTCGTTTTTATGTCTCTACGCAAAGCCTCTAAAATCCGATTGGATTTGGATATAGAGTTGTAGAGGTCGTGGCGAGCTTTGTCCGCGCGGCGAGGATATTTCACTGCAAGCCGCAGGAAGGAGCCGATCAGTTTCGTGTCTTTGTGGACCTTTTTTTTTGGTGCCCTTGTCATCCCCTAGCCCTACTGGGCCACAAACGTCAAAAGTTAGCCTTGCTAGGGTAACCAGAACTATACTGACTATACCGGCTGGTTTGAGACTTGCTCAAATTTAATAGCAGTGCAGTATTGAAGAACGGTAACTACTTATAGCTAGAAAGCCTTCGCCGGGGCTAGATGTGAAAATTCACACCACGATCACCCACCCGCTAGTGCTCACTGTCAGCTTGTGAAGCGACTTTGATTACCCTTAGGCAACACTTAGTCACAAACACGTGATTCGATTTGATCACACGGATGTGACACGTAACCGAATCTATAGCCTCCCCTTGGTCTTGATGTTGAAGTCGTGCAGCGACGAGCCCTCTCCCCCGGAAGTCCTACCGAATGTGATGCCCGGGCTGTAGAGTGTTGGTCGTAGGAGAGTGTAGGTCACTTGTAGAATGTAGGTCTTGGAGTTGTAGGTGTTGGTCTCGAGGCTTGGGGGGTAGTTGGTATATTTTAAAGTGAATTCCTACTTCCAAATGCATGCCTTCCTGTGCTCCTAGGCGAGCACAGGGGCTTCCTTCTTGACTACTCGTTTTTGTATCCCTACCCTCGTGTCTTTTTGTTTTCTTCTTTTCTCTGTTTCTTTTGCTTTTCTTTTCTCTTATATGTATGTTCATTGAGACTAAATGCGCCGTCACTGCTGCTGTTGGCCTTGAAGGCAACGGTAGCAGCGACGTGAGGCCTCTGGCTGCGAGCAAGCAAGCCAGAGCCTTTGCACCCAAGCTCTCTGGCTTGCATGCTCAGCAAGCCGGAGGCGGGTATGACACCCTGGGGCACATTTATTGGCACCTAAACAGGCGTACATAGGATCGCAGGCGAATACAACCTCACCTTCACGCCAATAACCAGGTTTGGCTAAGGGTAATTCATCTCCACCGGCACAAGTAGCTCCAGGAGGACAATCATCGCAGAATTCGGTCGACGTTCGATAGTAGCCTGGGCTGCATTGGAACTTCAGCTGCGTTTGGCTCGTCGGAGACATAACGTTACCTCCAACTGATAGAACAATACTCGTAGGTCCAGCCTTGGTTTTAGGCGGATACCAGACCAATTCCGAGGCACTCGTCCAGACAATTGTACCCGTTGAGTTGTCGCTAGAGTTCTTTGTGCTGGATGAAGTCGAAGTATCTTCCAACTGTCTAGCCAAATGATCACGAGAAATGTCTGATAATTCAAAGATATCTGAGCTCAATTTGCGAGAAATCGACTGTACGGTGTCCGTGGAGAAGAACGAAATGGCAATAGCATCGTTAGGAAAGCAACCAAAGTCAGCTCCCTTGATCGTGATCGGATGTGCTCCGTTTGCATCCGGTTGATTTGGCATTTGTGCTGTCACTACCGGTTGATTGTACGAATAATTCAAGGGGTTGCTCGACCGATTGTCCACAATGACGTAGATGTCTAAATCGGCCCCGTACCCAGCAGGTACTGTGGTTACGATCACAACATTCGAGTGACTTTCGAAGTCTTCGACCATATCCGATGCAGCGTCATATACTTCGCACAGCATTCTCTTCCCCTTCGCGTCGTTACACAGATCTAGGAAACTGAACGTAGGACTGACAACGTACAAGGACGGATAGCAGACCAATGTTTCAGTGTCGATACAGGGACCGCTTGTCGAATACTCACAGGTATCAGGGCCACATGCTCTAGAGTGGGTGCTTTGACCGTCAAGACGTGCACACGTCCACCAATGAGCACCTTGGCTCCAGTTGATCCAAAGTTTTTCCCGTAAAGAGTGATAGTGTAGCCACCACAAGTCGACAAATTGCCCGTGTTGGTCTCGTATCCTATTAACTCTGGGACTTGATAACCGAAAGGGATTGAGCCATTTACCAGTGTCAGCTCAGACACTGTGAGGTTGACAAATCTGGAAATGCCTTGTCCTGGTGGCAAATTAAACCGGATATTGGAGTGGCTGAAGTAGATAATGTCCTCTTGGGTGACATTAATTGTTTCATTCCCTCCAATACTTCCCAGTTCAAGTTGCCAGTCACGCGACTGGACTCCAAAGTTCTTGCCTGTCAATGTTATAGCTACTCGTTCACAGAACTCCGTGTTTGCAGGACAAGCACGTGTAATCGATTTCGAGCATGTCCCTGGATTAATTTTCATCGAAGAGAGACTAATTGGAGGGTCCACAGTCACATCGAGATAGCCGGATGGCGGTGGACTCTCTGTGGACGCACTAGCTCGATATACGGGTTTATCATGTTGAAGTACTTGCCAGTACTCACTAGTGTAATGTAACTCTAGTCCAAAGTCTTGACCACTCGTATACACTGGTTTGTTGCTGGAAATCACATCTTTCATAGAAGTGACCGTCACTCGTTCCAGAGTTCCATTCAACACAGTCTGGATACAGAAGCTGTCTATCATGGTGCTGAAGGAGCTTGCCTCCAGATAACGGCATTCAACAGGAGCTGTAAGTGTCGCACAGGGTCTATCTGGGTCAATACAGCTGCAAGTATAACCACAAGTGGGTCCATCGCTCCTACTGATATTGTAAATGACTGGAGCACCATAGCTGAACGTTTTGGACTGATCGACGTTCGTTTGTCCACTCACTCTCACAATTACAACGTGACCACTTCCTTGACCTTCACTTGTCTTGCACGTAATAGTTTTGTGGTCGACAGTAACAATTGTGCAGGAATACAAGTCACCAATTGACACTGAGTGAACATCGGAAAGCTGAGTTGATCCAAAATTTTCTCCTCGAATGGTCATCGTCGCTCCGCCTGCTGTGGTGGCATCAACGACTTCGATACTACTAATTACTGGAAAATTATAACTGAACGTCGTTAACTGTTCTTGATTTCCAGCAGAAAGTTTCAACGTATAGATAGATGGAATTCGTGGTGCAAAAAGTATGATGAAATGTGATTGGTTGAAAATTAAGGTGTAGTTCTTGAAGTCACTTTGCGAAAATGGACGATCTCGAAGTTCTGGAGACGTTATTTCATTCAAAATGCAGCAAAAATATTCACAAGCTTCCCCCGCGGTTCCCTTGAAGGGCCCTTATCACTTCAAGCAGACACAATCTTGAGTTGCAGGAGCCACGAACAGCAAAAAGAGACTTTCGGGAGCTCTACGACACTCTGGGTGATCTTGGTGAGGACGACAACCGGCGAGTCGTGGTCTTATACAGTGAAGAGGTAGTGGCCACTTTCAAGAGGAAGACTCAGGATTTGTGTGACGAAACTTGTGAGCAGTATGAGAAGAGATTTGAGCGCCGAGAGGCTCAGCAGTAGCGCCAGGTGCAAAACCTATAGCGCCAACTCGAGACGCGGTGGGGTCCAGCGTTTCGCTTACACAGCACGAGCAAATTCTAGTCTCAACCACTAATGATTAGCAGCTCAGCTGGAGAGGATTTACCGTTTGGAACTGTCTGAACTCGAGCAGAAATGGAGAGGTAAGGTAGCAACCGCTCAAAAGCAGAACGAGTAGGAGAAAGCTGCTATTGCGCAATGTATCGAGCAACTGGAGCTACGGAAGAGCGAGGATGCCGCCCAAGCGAAGCAGTTCGAGCTGTCAGAGCTGCGGTTATTTATTCTGGAGTTGCTAACGAACGATGAGGTCCAACGAGAGTACAGCTCTTCAGATGAAGCTGGTCTTCTTTCTATACGAGCAAGTTAAGGCCCACCTTCCTTTCTCATCGACGTCAAGTAAGTGGAAGCTATCGTGACGTACATTTGCTCGTGAACTAAACGCACAAACATGTTAAGTTCTGATTGTTATTGAGCTTGATTCCTTGAATTCGTACCGATTAAAATACTGTTAGTAATGCACGACGATTTTCAGTACATTTGGCATGGTCGGATTATACCTTGGCTTTTGTATACGTGCCATTTGTGATGTAAGGAATTCGCCAACCATCATGAACCACGAAATGCATACAAAACACTAGATATGCACGACGTTTTCCGTACAAGTATAGTTTTCGCCCTCTCCAGGAGGAATCGCCACTGTAGCGTGAGAGTGATCAAAGGATGACATTGTTAGTAAAACCGGTGAATTGGCACTAGAGACCATGGTCACGATAGGGGTGATACCAAAATTTGATCCAGTAAGTTTCACAGTTTTGCCTTGGGTAGTAGAAGAAGTCGCAAGACTTCCTTCCCAATCCACAGTAGGAGGAATATAGCTGAAGTATCGCGCACTACTAAGTGTTGTCCCCCGCGCAAGAACGAGGGAAAGCGTTTTCCCTTGGCCACTAGGCACAGTACACGAGATCAGCCGAATGCCACTCACTCCAGTAACCGAACCAGACAAAAGCACGCTTGATGGGATGACAGGAGTAGTAACTACAACATTGGTACACGCGTTGCCTCCTATAGAAATTCGAGGACTCCGACCAACGTATTTTCCATAAAGACTCAGCGTGGCCCCTCCTTTACACCTTTGCCAGGCTAAGATGGTGCGATGCCAGTCCAATGTGGTGAAGTAATCAGAACATTCTGATTATCGTTTTCAAATTTCACGATAGAATTTGTGTCACTTCACGAATTTGTTGGGTAAACGCCGTTCCATAGTGCAAAGTGGTTTAATCGTAGTGCAAAGTGGTGGTTGGGCCTGGTCAAGGCGTTCGCACGAGCGCGAAAACCCCACTTCGCGCCATTCTTAGCTAGCCGTGAGCGCGAAAACTTCGTGGCGAGCGGCATCCGCTGCCTCTCACTTCTCAATCTTCCCCCTCGTGATCAAGCCAAGTCTCGCTCCACCCAACGATGCCAAGGACCCCGCATCCAACCTCCGCTCGCGCTCGCGTTCTCGCCTTGACTTTGGAGTTAAGCTTAGCACCTCAACTATCAGCAACAAGCTCATTGGCAAGCTTTACACCACGAAACAGGTAGTAGAGAACTTTAGTTTTCGGAACTTGGTCTGGAACTGGAATAACCTGAGCTGTTCCAGGGCGTTCTTCCAATACGTGGCGCTTTGAACTTTAGTATCCTGGAACGTCGAGTTTGGAATAGGTGTTCATCTTTACGGTAGGACGTATAATAAAAAACAGGTGGGGAAAGATCGCAGCCATGTGGCTTGACGTCATGCACCGCGAGCTTCAGGTCGTCGTGGCAGGCTTGCTAGCGCTAGGAATGGACATGGACGACGTCATGAACTCCCTCATGCAGTACATAAGCACGAGGGCGCTACAAGATCGTGTGGGCCTGGCTCGTAGGCCCTTTAAATTAGCCGATGTTGATGCGGAAACCTGCAAACTTCGTCTTCGCTTCTATCCAGAAGAAATCCTGGTGCTTGAAGAGGCCCTCGGGCTTCCTGCGACGATCTACACTGCGTAAATGTGCCCCATTCCACGACAAGAAGCATTTTGTTTGCTGCTGAGGCGTCTAGCTTATCCAAGTCGATACGAAGACCTCAGACCCGAGTTCATGCACACTGCCCCAGTGCTTTCATCAGCGGTGAACACTACGGCCAGGATGATCTACACCAAGATCGAGAGCAAGATGCAGTTTGATCACCGGATGATCGCGCGCTACAAGCAGCACTCTGCCGATGCAATTTTTGACAAAGTGAGACGGCTAATAAGCTGCATTGGATTCATCGATGGAACATTTCGTCGTACTTGCAGGCCAACCCGCTATCAACAGCAAGCGTACAGCGGCTACAAGAAGATGCACGGGATCAAATTCAAGAGCATTACTGTGGTGTAGCGGGATCGGCCAAAATGCGATTAAGGCCAGATCCTGATACCACTTGCGCCCAGACACCGACTAACGGAGGGGGTGCTCCGATGATCCGTGATCTTGTGCTGAGTGTGTTCACCTTGTGTACCCGTCGGTGGGCGGGATCTGCTCTTCCAGGTAACTTCGAAGAGGTCTTGGTGTGAAGGGTGACTGTCTTGGCGAGACGTGGGGTTGTGGGGTAGCGTGGAAGTCTTCACTCTACCGCCGGGTAGTAGATCTAGATCTAGAGCGACTTGGTCGAGCACAGATCTAGCAGCCGGATCTGGATCCGGGCTGGTAGGTTTGCCTAGTGGCGGGGTGTTCCTTGTCCTTTCCGTTGCTTGCCGCGTCCGATAGCGGGGGTCTTGAGAGTTGAGAGTCGATAGATCTTCGGGCCAAGCAATAAAGTCCCTTAGATCCGATATGCACTTAGGTAGATCACTAGTGTAGGCTAAGCTGGCCAATATATTATCCAGTCTTATACCTTACAGCTAGATCAACTACACTTAGCTTCCTAACACCTTTGAGGGCCAATATACGTTCCCGTTTCCTGGTGTAGCTAAGGCACTTGCGTAGATCAAGGCAAATTCGAGTCTGATTTACAATTATACCAATCCCATCCTAAGACCTATCATCTGGATCCTCGCCCTATGCAACATCTGGATTCTGCACCTTTTACACCGATAGTCATCACATGTTGTGTCCTCGCCTAGATCTTGGATCTTGGTAACTTGAATCCTAGCCGGGATCCTAGATCTTGGCCTTCAGCTGGATCCGGATCTCCATGAAGTCTTGGATCTGGATCTGGAGGATCTGGGATCTTGGGATCTCGGATCTTGGATCTGGAGGATCTGGATCAGGAGGATCTTGGGAGATCAGGAGGATCTTGGGAGATCAGGAGGATCTTGGGATCTCGGATCTGGAGGATCTGGGATCTTGGGATCTCGGATCTTGGAGATCTGGATCTTGGATCATGGGGATCTGGGATCTCGGGATCTCGGATCTTGGGGGTCTGGATCTGGATCTTGGGGATCTTGGATCTCGGGATCTCGGATCTGGACCTGGAGGATCTAGGATCTTGGGATCTCGGATCTTGGGAATCTGGATCTGGACCTGGAGGATCTGGGATCTTGGGATCTCGGATCTTGGGGATCTGGATCTGGATCTGGATCTCGGATCTTGGAGATCTGGATCTTGGATCGTGGGGATCTGGGATCTCGGATCTTGGGTCATGGGGATCTGGGATCTCGGATCTTGGGAATCTGGATCTGGATCTTGGGGATCTCGGATCTCGGGATCTCGGATCTTGGGGATCTGGATTTGGATCTTGGGGATCTCGGATCTCGGGATCTCGGATCTTGGGGATCTGGATCTTGGGGATCTGGATCTGGATCTGAAGGATCTGGGATCTTGGGATCTCGGATCTTGGGGATCTGGATCTGGATCTTGGGGATCTCGGATCTCGGGAATCTCGGATCTTTGGGATCTGGATCTTGGGGATCTTGGATCTCGGGATCTCGGATCTGGGGGATCTAGATCTTGGGGATCTGGATCTTGGGGATCTTGGATCTCGGGATCTCGGATCTTGGGGATCTGGATCTTGGGGATCTGGATCTTGGGGATCTTGGATCTCGGGATCTCGGATCTTGGGAATCTGGATCTGGACCTGGAGGATCTGGGATCTTGGGATCTCGGATCTTGGGGATCTGGATCTGGATCTGGATCTCGGATCTTGGAGATCTGGATCTTGGATCATGGGGATCTGGATCTGGATCTCGGATCTTGGAGATCTGGATCTTGGATCATGGGGATCTGGGATCTCGGATCTTGGGTCATGGGGATCTGGGATCTCGGATCTTGGGAATCTGGATCTGGATCTTGGGGATCTCGGATCTCGGGATCTCGGATCTTGGGGATCTGGATCTGGATCTTGGGGATCTTGGATCTCGGGATCTCGGATCTGGACCTGGAGGATCTAGGATCTTGGGATCTCGGATCTTGGGAATCTGGATCTGGACCTGGAGGATCTGGGATCTTGGGATCTCGGATCTTGGGGATCTGGATCTGGATCTGGATCTCGGATCTTGGAGATCTGGATCTTGGATCGTGGGGATCTGGGATCTCGGATCTTGGGTCATGGGGATCTGGGATCTCGGATCTTGGGAATCTGGATCTGGATCTTGGGGATCTCGGATCTCGGGATCTCGGATCTTGGGGATCTGGATTTGGATCTTGGGGATCTCGGATCTCGGGATCTCGGATCTTGGGGATCTGGATCTTGGGGATCTGGATCTGGATCTGAAGGATCTGGGATCTTGGGATCTCGGATCTTGGGGATCTGGATCTGGATCTTGGGGATCTCGGATCTCGGGAATCTCGGATCTTTGGGATCTTGGATCTCGGGATCTCGGATCTGGGGGATCTAGATCTTGGGGATCTGGATCTTGGGGATCTGGATCTTGGGGATCTTGGATCTCGGGATCTCGGATCTTGGGGATCTGGATCTTGGGGATCTGGATCTTGGGGATCTTGGATCTCGGGATCTCGGATCTTGGGAATCTGGATCTGGACCTGGAGGATCTGGGATCTTGGGATCTCGGATCTTGGGGATCTGGATCTGGATCTGGATCTCGGATCTTGGAGATCTGGATCTTGGATCATGGGGATCTGGATCTGGATCTCGGATCTTGGAGATCTGGATCTTGGATCATGGGGATCTGGGATCTCGGATCTTGGGTCATGGGGATCTGGGATCTCGGATCTTGGGAATCTGGATCTGGATCTTGGGGATCTCGGATCTCGGGATCTCGGATCTTGGGGATCTGGATCTGGATCTTGGGGATCTTGGATCTCGGGATCTCGGATCTGGACCTGGAGGATCTAGGATCTTGGGATCTCGGATCTTGGGAATCTGGATCTGGACCTGGAGGATCTGGGATCTTGGGATCTCGGATCTTGGGGATCTGGATCTGGATCTGGATCTCGGATCTTGGAGATCTGGATCTTGGATCGTGGGGATCTGGGATCTCGGATCTTGGGTCATGGGGATCTGGGATCTCGGATCTTGGGAATCTGGATCTGGATCTTGGGGATCTCGGATCTCGGGATCTCGGATCTTGGGGATCTGGATTTGGATCTTGGGGATCTCGGATCTCGGGATCTCGGATCTTGGGGATCTGGATCTTGGGGATCTGGATCTGGATCTGAAGGATCTGGGATCTTGGGATCTCGGATCTTGGGGATCTGGATCTGGATCTTGGGGATCTCGGATCTCGGGAATCTCGGATCTTTGGGATCTGGATCTTGGGGATCTTGGATCTCGGGATCTCGGATCTGGGGGATCTGGATCTTGGGGATCTGGATCTTGGGGATCTTGGATCTCGGGATCTCGGATCTTGGGGATCTGGGATCTCGGGATCTCGGATCTTGGGGGTCTGGATCTGGATCTTGGGGATCTTGGATCTCGGGATCTCGGATCTGGACCTGGAGGATCTAGGATCTTGGGATCTCGGATCTTGGGAATCTGGATCTGGACCTGGAGGATCTGGGATCTTGGGATCTCGGATCTTGGGGATCTGGATCTGGATCTGGATCTCGGATCTTGGAGATCTGGATCTTGGATCGTGGGGATCTGGGATCTCGGATCTTGGGTCATGGGGATCTGGGATCTCGGATCTTGGGAATCTGGATCTGGATCTTGGGGATCTCGGATCTCGGGATCTCGGATCTTGGGGATCTGGATTTGGATCTTGGGGATCTCGGATCTCGGGATCTCGGATCTTGGGGATCTGGATCTTGGGGATCTGGATCTGGATCTGAAGGATCTGGGATCTTGGGATCTCGGATCTTGGGGATCTGGATCTGGATCTTGGGGATCTCGGATCTCGGGAATCTCGGATCTTTGGGATCTGGATCTTGGGGATCTTGGATCTCGGGATCTCGGATCTGGGGGATCTAGATCTTGGGGATCTGGATCTTGGGGATCTTGGATCTCGGGATCTCGGATCTTGGGGATCTGGATCTTGGGGATCTGGATCTTGGGGATCTTGGATCTCGGGATCTCGGATCTTGGGAATCTGGATCTGGACCTGGAGGATCTGGGATCTTGGGATCTCGGATCTTGGGGATCTGGATCTGGATCTGGATCTCGGATCTTGGAGATCTGGATCTTGGATCATGGGGATCTGGATCTGGATCTCGGATCTTGGAGATCTGGATCTTGGATCATGGGGATCTGGGATCTCGGATCTTGGGTCATGGGGATCTGGGATCTCGGATCTTGGGAATCTGGATCTGGATCTTGGGGATCTCGGATCTCGGGATCTCGGATCTTGGGGATCTGGATCTGGATCTTGGGGATCTCGGATCTCGGGATCTCGGATCTTGGGGATCAGGATCTTGGGGATCTGGATCTGGATCTGAAGGATCTGGGATCTTGGGATCTCGGATCTTGGGGATCTGGATCTGGATCTTGGGGATCTCGGATCTCGGGAATCTCGGATCTTTGGGATCTGGATCTTGGGGATCTTGGATCTCGGGATCTCGGATCTGGGGGATCTGGATCTTGGGGATCTGGATCTTGGGGATCTTGGATCTCGGGATCTCGGATCTTGGGAATCTGGATCTGGACCTGGAGGATCTGGGATCTTGGGATCTCGGATCTTGGGGATCTGGATCTGGATCTTGGGGATCTCGGATCTCGGGATCTCGGATCTTGGGGATCTGGATCTTGGGGATCTGGATCTGGATCTGGAGGATCTGGGATCTTGGGATCTCGGATCTTGGGGATCTGGATCTGGATCTTGGGGATCTCGGATCTCGGGATCTCGGATCTTTGGGATCTGGATCTTGGGGATCTTGGATCTCGGGATCTCGGATCTGGGGGATCTGGATCTTGGGGATCTGGATCTTGGGGATCTTGGATCTCGGGATCTCGGATCTTGGGAATCTGGATCTGGACCTGGAGGATCTGGGATCTTGGGATCTCGGATCTTGGGGATCTGGATCTGGATCTTGGGGATCTCGGATCTCGGGATCTCGGATCTTGGGGATCTGGATCTGGATCTTGGGGATCTCGGATCTCGGGATCTCGGATCTTTGGGATCTGGATCTTGGGGATCTTGGATCTCGGGATCTCGGATCTGGGGGATCTGGATCTTGGGGATCTGGATCTTGGGGATCTTGGATCTCGGGATCTCGGATCTTGGGGATCTGGATCTGGAGGATCTGGGATCTTGGGATCTCGGGTCTTGGGGATCTAGATCTGGATCTTGGGGATCCATAATCACCGCACCAAAACTGGTCTCGTCCCGTCCCGTGTACACCGGCCTTCTTCAACCATATGGAATCCGCGCACGGCAGCCGACTCAGATCTGACCCTGCAACCGACTCAGATCGGATTCCTCGTACGGCAACCGACTCAGATCGGATTCCTCATACGGCAACCAGCTCAGATCGGATTCCATCTACGGCAACCGTGCCTTTCTTGGAAAGCACTTCACCACAGCTGCCTCCTGCACGCAGTTGTTGCCGCCCAACGGCATCACTTCGTGCACAGTCAACAACCTTTTTACCTCATCACTTCCGCCCCATTCGCCCCCATGCTTCCCAGTCATACTGGATCTTCACGACAGGACAGCCTCGCCGGATCTCTACCGGGATCTCTACCGGGATCCTCTCCCCGATCTCCGCAGGGCGATACGAGCTCGGCTGGCGGGTCAGCCCACGACCTTCGGCGCCGCATCCGCGACCTAGAGGGTCAGCTTGCGCAGACCACCGCCAACATGCATGTCGCCGAGGGAGGACGTGACGTCGCCACCCGCGGACAGAACGACCTGGCCAAGACCGTGCGGCGCCTGACCAGGGATCTGCGGGATCTAGAGCGTCAGGTGGGCGAGCTCCAGGCTGAGCGTAGCCGGCTCCAGGGCGAAGTTGCGTCTCTCCTGCAGGATCCCGAGACTACGCAGGCCCACGCGGCCCAAATCACCGCCTTGCAAGACCGTGTGGGGCGTCGAGATAGGGAGATTGCGGATATGGCACGCGCGGAGGACGTTTTGCGTCGAGATCTCAGCATTCTGGTCGCTGAGCGTGAAGATCTGGCTGACCAGATCTCTTCCGCCAACGACGAAGTCGATCGTTTGCAGGTCGAGGTCGGCGCGGCCAAGATCGAGATCGAGGAACTGCAATATACCCTCCGTCTCACCGAGGGCAGTCTGGCGTACGCACAGCGTTCAGTAGATCCTGGGCATTCTGGATCCTCCACCGCTGAGCCTCAGCCCGACACCAGTCTTCGGGATCAAGTTCGTGCGGAACGGGGAGTCTGCTAGATCTGAGCGAGACGAGGCACGCGCAGCACTGGACAAGTCTTCCCGCGAGCTGGCGGCGCTTAGATCCGAGCTGGACGCGGTTCGGGCGGAGCACGCCAAGGTCTTACGGGACCTTACAGCTGCTTGCTCAGATCGTGACTCCACTCTTCGCCAGCGGGACACCGCCATTGAAGATCTGGATCGCGTCGCGCAGGGTCTGACTCTTGCTGAGACTGAGAACCGCGATCTCAGTACGTATTGTTCTCCGTTGTCAGGTTTTCGGATGGCTGACCTCACACCTGTCGTATCCACAGGGGCCAAGCTAGGGGACGCTGAGCGTGCCGTCACTAGTCTTCAGGACCAGGCTTCGGATCTAAGCCGCCGTCAGGACGACCTTGTTCGCGATCTGGCCTCTACTGTGCGCGCCCGCGACGAGGTGCGCGTAGAGCGTGACAGTGCACTCGGCCGGCTCGCGATCATCGCCGCCGCTATGCAAGGGTCCGTGGCGGGATCCAAGCCTCCGCTTCCACCGGTTCCGATCTCAACTCCGAATCCGGCTCCGATCCCCACGCCCACTCCGGCCAACACGGTGGATCTGACTTCAGAATCTGCAGCTGCATCGGCGTCGGGATCTAAAAGGTCACGGGATCCGTCGCCAAACCCCGATCCGCCGTCGGATCCGGCCACCAAGCGGCCCCGCCAAAATCCTCCCGTCGTGGTTCCTGCCAAGCCCGCTGGCGGTACACCTCCTCCAAGTCCGGGGTCTGGCCACGGCGACACTCCCCCGCCTAGTCCGGACTCCGACCATGGGTCTCCGATTCGGCCAAGACGCCCACGGCGGCAAACGGGTCTTACGGACAGCGAAGAGGAGTCCTCCGATGGATCTAACTCCGCTTCCGCTAAATCGGATCCGCCTAGCGAGGACGAGTCGAGTGAGGATCCTGAGGACGCGGAGATTAACGACGATGCCCTAGAACAGGACACCCTCCGGGCTTTGTCACTATCGCGAGCGGCGGACAGACGTCTTCGCCATGCTTCGCCTACGCGGGTCTCTCCCACTTCCGCCGGATCTGGATCAACCGCTGGATCTGGCCCCGGCCCGTTACCTCCTCCACCTGCTAAGCCCGTGGTCCCCCAAGTTGCCAAACCCACCTCTGGATCCTCGGCGCAATCTGGCCGGTCCAACCCCTCCGGTGGACCCAAGGATCCCAAGTCTGGACCTGGATCTGAGGCGGAATCCAAAGACCCCAAAACTGGATCGGCAAAGTCTGGGCTCATCCCCAAGCCAGGATCCCCAGCCAAGGCTGGATCTTCGTCCAAGGCGGGGTCTGGATCTTCGTCCAAGTCGTCTGGAACCGCCTCCAAGTCGGGGCCTGGATCTGCGAAACCGTCCGCTGGAACCGCCTCCAAGTCGGGGCCTGGATCTGCGAAACCGTCCGCCGGATCCGCCTCCAAGTCGGGATCTGGCTCTGCGAAACCATCCGGATCCGCCTCCAAGTCGGGATCTGGATCTGCGAAACCGTCCGCCGGATCCGCCTCCAAGTCGGGGTCTGGATCTGCGAAACCGTCCGCCGGATCCGCCTCCAAGTCGGGATCCTCGGCGAAGGCTAAGTCTGTATCCAAGACGGAGTCCGGGTCGGCGAAGCCCTCTGGATCTACCTCCAAGTCGGGATCCACGGCCAAGACCAGATCTTCGTCCAAGACGGGATCCAAAGATCCCAAGTCTGGATCTGGATCTGCCAAATCGTCAGGATCCTCTTCTAAGTCAGGGTCCGCAGCCAAGGCTGGATCTTCCTCCGATTCTCAGCTGGATCTCCCTCCCCCGGCCGCACCTTTCGGGCCCGATGACAGATTCATTCCGGGCCGTTTTCGCCCTCGTACCCTTGGGGCAGCAGAGGTGGAGCCCTGGATCGTCACTAAGATGAACAACGTCAGCATCGCGAGCCTGGTGATCGGGGATCTATTCCCGATATTTCCGACTCAGCCTGGATGGATGTTCCCCTGTTCCGGCAAGGCGCCGGATCCCTCGGAATATTGTAGGGATCTCGTGACTGCCAAGAACGTCAAAGCGTTGCTGGACACCCGTCCTTGGGAAGTCTTGGAGATCGGGACTCCCCAGCTTAGCTTCAATCCCCAGATCGGTGGGGGCCTGGGGCACCTTCTGGATTTATATCTCGCGCATGAGAACCGACACCTTCAGGCGTACTGGGAGGCCACCCATAGCCTTCCCATCGAGGGTTCTCAAGACCTGGAACTTCTAGCCTATCGGAAACAGCGGGCCAACAGACGCAGTCACGCTGGTAACAGCTGGAAGCAGGTCCTGATGCAGTTGATCCCGTTGATGTTGAATGGATGGTGCGATCTAGATCTCTTGCTGGATCTACCCTTCCTCCACTTCCCCAAACGCGGTGACAAGGTTGCCTGGTATCCTGGTCTAGAGGCTCGCAAGGCTCGACTGGCGGATCCCAATCTGGATCGTCCGGATCCCACAGATCTATTGGAGGCTCTTGACGAATGCAACGCCGACGATCCGTGGCGCAATCACTTTCGCGACTCCATCTCCGACCACCCTGCCTATCAGATCTCGCGCTTGTCCCAGAAATTTTCCCACGTGAAGGAGAGATCTTCCGGAAAATCGGCCAAGTCGGAGCAAACCGTCGTCTTGTGATCTGGATCTCCGACTATCGCGCCTGGAGGCGTTGGATCCATTTCCACTTTCGTTTTTTAACTCACTCATAATCCACCCATTCTTTTCCACTTGATGCCCTCATGCGTCTCTTTGTCACCTTCATTCCTCATCTGTTGGCTGTAGATCCCAAGTCGCACTTCTCCAGATTAAGATCTTGATATTCAAGATCCAGACACTTCTGGATCCGGATCCGCTCTTCCCAAGTCTACAGATCTGGGATTGGGATGATTTTACTACCCGGATCTTCACCTCGTCTTGTGTGTAGATATGCAAATGAATATAACCTCTTCTTCCGATCCACGACTTCTCGTAGATCTGTTCCTCCTGTTGCATTGCTCATCCGCAACAACAGGCACAACGTCCCTCCTACTCCTCGTGGGACTGCATCACGTTGAATCGGTTACGATCCACATGATTCCGCAAGAACTCATGTAGTATTGCTCCGCAGTTAAGGTCCGACTCATCCACCCAGGTAGGATCCTCGTACCCCTTCCAGTGTACCAGAAATTCGCGGAAGATCCGCCCATATCTTGTCCGTCGGCCGGATCGCATGTCGGAGATCTTCTCCACTTCGTATTCATCCAGATCTAGATCGGGGACCCAGCTATCTTCCGGGAGGAGTTCTTCCTCGAAGTCTACCCGATCCCGATCTGCATCGGCCAATTGGATCTGGGGTCGATCGGGGAAGTGCTTCACCAACTTCAGCTTAGAGACGTGCACCACCGGAAACAACCGATAGCCCGTCCCGTTCGTCTCCAATCTCACGGCATATTCGCTGATCTTCTCAGCCACTCGGAAAGGACCGTGCCACAGATGGGCCAGCTTACGGTCATACCCTTCTTTCACTCGATCCAGGTACAGCCACACTTGGGATCCGGGCTCGATCTGATGCGGGCGCAGCTCTTCATTATGTCGCGCGGCTCGATCCGAGATCGCCTCCCGTAATCGGTCGTTCACCTGCTCTCGGGCCTGCTGGTAATAGCGTTGGATCTGGTTTCTCCACCGACGCGGATCGCGATCTTGACGTCGGGTGCTACCAATTGGTATCATTGCTTCCAATGTAGATCTCGGATCCCAGCCATGCACCAAGAAAAAGGGAGTATCACCCCGGATCCTATCGTGGGCCGTGTTGATCGCAAAGGTCAGTCGCTCCGCATATTCATCCCAATCTCGCTGATCCAGATCTTCCACGTACATCTTCAACGCCCTGGTGGCAGTCTGTACCATCCGCTCAGCAGTACCGTTAGCCTGTGGTCTGTACGCCATCGTCGCCGATTGTCGCTGTCCGACGATCCTATTGAAGGCTCGAAAGAAGTCCGACATGAATCCGGGCTCGCGGTCGTGTCGGATCACTTCACTGGCTCCGAACCGCCTAAACACACACTCTTCGTAGGATTCAGCGATCGTCTGAGCGGTTCTGGACGCGCTTGCCTTCGCGATCACGAATCCGGTGAAGAGATCCACCCAGATCAGCAGCTCCGTATTCCCTTTGTAGGACTTCGGAAGTGACGGTATATGGTCCATCGCAATGATCTGGAACGGATATGTGGCTTGAATGTTTCCTGGCGACTCCCCTCGGATCGTGGGTCTCCCTTTACCGGTCTCGCAGTCTACGCATTCCCCAACATACTGCTGGACACTACGGAACATGCCTCTCCAGTGGAAATGCCTCCGGATCCGATCGTACGTGCGCCCGATCCCCTGATGTCCTCCTTCCAAGCTCTTGTGATAGTGGTGTAGGACATCCTGCTGCAGGGCTTCGGGGATCACTAGCCTCATCAGTTGATCGCGATCCGCCTCGGATCCCTTGGATGACGGGCAGTAGAAGAGAAGATCTTGATCGTCGGTCTCGTAATTCATCGCGATCTTACCGTAAGATCTGGCCTCTTCTCGATCTAGATCCTCCACTTGCCCGACTAAATATTTCTTCAATCCAACGATCCACGCCTCTTCGTCCTGAGCATTGCGAATCCGATCGACCCTTATCTCCCTGACGACTTCCTCCAGCATCACGATCGGGTCAGATCTGCGTCTGACACCCGATCTGGTCGCCACTGCAGCGACCCGGATCTTCGCGTCTTCGGATCTAGCCACCAAGATCTCGTCTAAGCGGTTCAGAGTAACCAGATCCTGGAGATCCGATTCCGCTGTCACGTCCACGCCTCCTTGTCTTTGAAGCGCTGCACTTGCCAGGCTGTCCGCGCTTCCATTCCAGTCACGCTTCACATGCACCAGATCGTGATCCGGCCAGGACCGCAGGCGATCCAAAGTCCTCTGTTTCAATAGGGTCAATCCCGGCGCCTTGCAGTCGATTTCACCTCTGACCTGCCGGATCACGAGATTCGAATCTCCACAGATCACGACACGGGCGGGATCTAAGCCCTCCAACAGATCTAACCCCAATAGCAAACCATTATACTCCGCTTCGTTGGCAGTCATGCCTTCTGCGTAGCTGGATCTAGCTTTTATCACTCTCCATCCTGGCAGCTTCCATACGATCGCGCTGAACGCACCTCCGCCACGCTTGACTCGTGCAGATCCGTCAAAGCTCACCACCCATAGATCTTCATCCTCGCGTACTGTGGGTACAGGCGTCTGGATCCGACGTCGGGGCTCCTTCCGAGGCGCAATCGCTATTAGGGCTTCGTCTACTTGAGATCTTGGCGTAATGCTGGCTGCCAGCGCCCCCAGGATCTCGTCTTCTCCGCGAGTACATTTGACAATCTCCAAATCCCAAGGCGATAAGAGAGCAGCCCACTGTCCGAGGCGGCCTTGGAGACCGGGTGACTTGAACAGCCACGCGAGGGTGGAGTGCCTCGTCAGGATCTGGATCTTGCGCCCAACTAGCAGATTATAATAAAGATCCAAGATCCGGAGCAACGCCAACACTTCCTTCTCCACCACGTTATAGTTCAACTCGTTTGGCTTCAGCGTCCTGCTAGCGAAAGCAACTGGATGGTAGATCCCATCGCGGTCTTGCACCAACGAAGCGGATATCGCCCACTCGCTCGCATAGACAATCACAACCGGCAACCGGGTGGGATCAAAGTGGCGCAGATCAGCTCGACGCCGATCTTCATCTTCAACTGCGCGAACGCTCGATGGGCCCGGATCCACCTTTCGTCTACGGGACCGTCCTCGCTTGGCTTCAGCGTACTCGACTCGGCTAGATCTGGTGGGTCTGGGACCCGGATCTCCTTTGGATCCCGGGTACCCAAATCGAG